>CM038673.1:340214777-340814777 GCA_021605145.1 Aegilops bicornis | reverse complement strand
TCGCCGGTCCACCGCCACCCCGGCCATGCCTCGTGGCCCCCTGCGCCGAAGCTTTTTCTCCGCGATCCCGCCGCCCCACCATCGGCGACCACCGCCCCCACCAACCCTAAGATAGATAGTGGGGTACCTCTCCCAGCCCCCTCCCGCCTTCGGTTGGTTCTTCCTTAACTCCGTGAGCTCCCCACCCTCAAAATCGATCGACCCAAAAGTCGATTTAGTCGATCAAGTGTAGAAGCAATCGGAGCAGCATCGCAAGCAAGAGCAAGAGCGAGAGCAAAGAACAGCGTGAGCAAGAGCAACAAGAAGAGCGAACTAGGCAGGGGATCGAGCAAGAGCGGCAGCAAAGAGCGAAAGCGACAGCTAAAGCAGCAACGCCTCTCATCGATGTGGACGCTGCCGCCGAGGGAGCGATACTGCCGAGGAAGTGGTCGGCGACGCCACCGTGGATGGAGCTGCTACGTGTCGGGTTTCCGGGACTGATTGCCGGGCAACCGTGAGATCGAATCAAGAAGAAAATGTGGCGATTAGTGTACAACCTCTTTGGTGGCGCCGATTAGGCCGCTGCTTCATCCGAGGAAACGGTGATGATGATGCTCTTCCGGTGGTGAAGGTGAAGACGGTGGTGTGGGAATGGAGGTGGCGCGGAAGACAAGAGGAACGTCGGGGCAGCTCTTTGGAGGTGGAGGACGGGGTGGCTGAACCGGCGGGACGAGCAGATCAACGACGGATCCTCATCCGGCACGGTGGATGAGGGACGTTGAGGTGTTGTTGTGGACGACGTCGTCGGGGAAGAGGCTCCGGCTGGGTGGCGGACGAAGGAGGGTGTGGGGCTTCGCAGGTTTTGCCGGCCTCGGTGTACGAATGGGTGGGCGGATGGGATGGTAGTGGGGAACCATGGCTTAGGGACGCGCTTGTCCGAAATGTGGGGTAAGTTACAAAAGTACCCCCACCGATTTGAGGCGGTTCTTTAGGTTCAGGGGTATCACACGCATTTCTCGTGTCGGGATTTCACAGGAGGTGGGAGTTTTGGCGCGCGTTGTAATTTTGGAATAGCAAGGCGCGGGTTGAGATGGAGGGAGTTGTCGGAGCACAACGAGACAAAGATATATCTTAAATATTTCGGGCTAACAATAAGGAAGTAGTAGAAGAGGCGGAGTTTTCAAAGATGATAGACAGAGACGCTAGCTTGAAATTTGAGCATAACAAGGCGCGGCTTGAAATTTTGGGAGAAGAAGCTTAACATGTACTAAAAAAAGACAATTTAGACTAGTATGATATACTACGTACAATGTGTTTAACACGCGCAACACACACATAGACACCATTTAGACTAGTAAGGTACACGCGGCATTGGGTAATTTACGAGATTTGGCAATCAAATTATGAATAAATACCACATTATAGCATGTAAGCTTTGAGTCATATATGCATGATGTAGATGTTCGTTTAATTCTTATAGTTCATTTCATTGAAAATCATCTAGTTTTTATAAGAAAGCTAATCTATTTTAATATTCATGGAATTGTGCATTGTAAGGCATAAAGTAAAAACAAATCATGTAGAAAAACATTTGGGCAATTACGATATGGAAGATTCTAGAACAAAGAAGAAGTGCTTGTGTTTTGAGGTTTGTGCATTATGCTTAAGTTCAACCATAGAGTCTTCTAGATTGTACATGTGGCAAAAATCTGGTGGAATCTAGATGATATCCAACGGCCAAGTAGTGCTCAAATCTGCCACTTCTGCACCATCGGATTGGCCTCATCCAACGACCATCTTTCAAAGTTAAAGTTATCCACACACTATATAAAAATATAAAATATAATATATATAGGGGTATAGATATAGATATGTGATGCGAAATCCACCCATCATCTCCAATTAGAATAATATGTCCATGCACGGATGCAATGTGGCCAAACGATGTCTGCCATCGGTATCTCAAATTCAACGCAATCTGACCTTGTTCAATGTGTATACATTGCAACATACCCGTTTCCAAACCACACCGCGCAGATCTCCGTTATAATCATGCATGCATGGGTTTCAAACATCATGATCTCTTATTCCAATATTTGAATTCAACTTTACATTGATTATGACCTCACCTAGTCTTTTACACCCACACATTGGTCTTCTCTTTATAATTGTACCACTAACTTTCTCTCGTGCATGCATGCACACACACTACCAGTCGGCATTATCCAAACAGACACATGCAATCTTTTTCTTCAGGTTGGTCTCCCATGAAGGCACACACACATCCCCCTCTCCATCATATCGGGCATTCTTTATCTCTCACGTGCATGCGCAACAATCAATGTTCCTCTATGTGTGTGTGTGTGTGTGTATAGCTAGGTCTTTCATAGTTTTCCACATAAACCGATCAATCTATATATCTAGTGAGGTCTCACCCTCTTTCCCACGTCCACATCTATCAATCTATACCTCTCTATATAGGATTACATATATAGCTAATACACGCACATTAATTATATATCCAACGCCCCCTCTCATCATCCATGCCTTCCGCTTCATCTCTCGTGACACAAGCGTGCACAATGGCGAAGGTAGGGGCAGCAAAGAACCCCGCCTACTTCTTAACATCACCATATATCGAGGCTAATATGAATGTGATCATTAGACAATTGCTTTGGTAAAAATGGTTTAAGTTGATGAATTGGCCCTCCTCGTAAAGGATTAGCAATGCTTGGCCCCTAGCTCATGGGACATTTTTCATGGCTCCGCCCTTTGGGCGCAACACCGCACGTTTCGCCCCTCTCTCTAAATATCGATCTACATGCTTGTGCACTCCTTGATAGTCTCCCTCCACTCGGCCCCTCGCACCATCTTCTAGCCCCCCACCGGATTTTGCCACATGTACAATCTATTAGACTCCATGGATGAACTTAAGCATAATGCACAAATCTCAAAACAACAGTGGTTCTCCTATGTTCTAGAATCTTCCGTATCATAACTGCCCAAACTTTTTTTCTAGTTGAATTGCCATTATTTGTTTTTACTTTATGCTTTACAACGCACAATTCTATGAATCATAAAATAGATTAAGGGCTTCTTTGATTCAAAGGATTCTCGAAGGAATTTTGGAGGATTCTAATCCATAGGAATTTTTCCTATCTTGGTTGTTTGATTCATAGGATTGTAAACCATAGGAATTTTTCCATATGATTCATTTGCACTAGATTTCATAGGAAACATCCCATCCACTCAAACCTCTTTGAAATACTTATGCATTTTTTCTATGCACAATCAAACACTCGTACCATCATGTAGGATTCAAGACGACATTCCACTCTAATCCCGTGTTCTCCCTATTCCCGCGTTTTGGAAATCCTACGAATCAAAGAGGCCCTAGGTTTTTTTACAAAAACTAATTGATTTTGAATGAGACGAACTATAAGAATTAAGTGAAGGTCTACATCAGGCATATATGACTAAGAGCTTACATGCTACAGTGTGGTATTTATTCGTAATTTGGTTGCAAAATCTGACGCGTGCAATGCCCGTGTACCTTATTAGTACTTCGAGCATGTGCAAAACACAATGGCACGCTACACAGTGTCTCCCTTACAGTTCATGAAGCCACGTGGCACATGTGGAGGCGTTGTCGGGACATCCTTGTGTGGATTGATCACGGTGATGTGTCTTTGGTTCCGTAAGAATGTACTCGTCCTCCACGAGCCGCTTTGGCGGTACATGCACGGGCGAAGATGTGCACGCACGCCACGCATGCACTCATTCCCTCGCATGCACACGCGGGTACACGGGAGGACGCAATTTTGTACCAAGATCCATCCCATGTGATAATTTGACGTGCGTAAAGTCCTTCACTTCATTGATGGTCAATTAATACAGCACATGCAAATTGAGTGGACGTGAGGGCGCAAGAAAGACATTACTACTCCACTGTGCGCATGCGAGTAGTTAAATCATGGGTTGCTAGTAGTACTTCCATTGGTCTCCTTCATATTTTGTGCCAATTTTTGTGATAACATAATATTTACGAGATCTCGAAAGCAAAGTGTAGTCTACTTGAAATTATGTTCCACTAAACTCATCGGGAGCCGTTTCTGCATTGAAACCAAAACCATCAATTAATCTTTACCTTGTTCCCATCACATTCGGAAGTACTAGTGCTACAATTAAGTGCAAGCCTGCTCACACCTACCAAGACGTACCAAACCTCGAACGTGTTCCCACTATGCAGGTTTTAGTACTAGTGCTAGTACTTAGGTTATAAAAGGGAACTACCTAACCGAGAATTACTCTACCTTCCTCCTCATAAGTCCTCCTCCTTCGTCTGGTCTGCGTTACATAGCCGGTGTGTAGAGCTCTAGGTCGAGAACTACTCGTAACAAGGGAGGGGCAACCAAGGCTGCGAGAAAAAAGAGAGGGCTCGCCACCACGCAGAGACCTCGAAAGATCTCTCACGGGCAGGCGATGGCTCCTAGGAGCGCCCTAGATGCGGAGGCGAACATGCCGAGCTGGCGGCGCTGGAGTCATTATCCCTCGACGACATGCCCGATCAGCTCAATAAGCACCTCAATAAGAAGAAGGAGTTCATCCACGGCTTGGTGGAGCTGCCAAGGAGAGCTCTCGACGACATGCCCGCCGAGCTCAATGAGCAGGGGGAATTGACCGGCCTAAGCTTGGTGATGCTCAGAAGAAGAGCATTGCCTCGGAGAAGAAGGCGACCGTGAAATCCTGCAACCCGGGAGGACAAGGCGAAGCTCGCCACGAGCTCGACCTCAAGGAGGAGAACGTTTGGAAGAAGCTGCATGAGAATAGTAGTTCCTCGATGAAGATGTTGTAGGCCCTCGTCATGGAATGTAAGGAGGAGTTGGCGAAGCTCGCAAGATCGAAAGCACCCGACCTGTCAAAAGGTAATGAATGCGACTGCGGGAACAGAGATGATGAAGGCTCAAGGCCGATAAATCCCAAGGCCATGGACAAAATGATGAATATGGCGGAGGAGACGCGCAAGGAGATGGAGGTCGTGGGAGGCGATGAAGAAGCATTTATGACTCATGACCAAAGAACCCTTCATGTAGTGAGAGCAGCGCCCCAGACTTGTGTGTGCGTATTTCTTCTTTTTTGGGGGTGATAATCCTCCTTCTTCTCTTTCTCTTGTGTTTCTTATTTTGCTTCAGGTGTTTCGCCGCATGTGTCACCTTCTCAGCGAGGCATGAATAGAACAATGCTAAAAATGAGATGACTAGCAAATGAGATAATTCTTTATTGCCAATAGAACAATGCCTCTTTCTAGTAATATATAATAAGAGTAGAGAGTAGAGGATATGGCACTGGGCTGCCGTGTTTCGTGCTCCTCCACGTACTCCAAAGGGAAAACTTGAGTATACCGACGGTTCTTTGCCGCCTCCTCAGGTCGCCGGGCACATTTATCTGAAGCAACAAATCACAAGGCCCCGCCTTCTAGCAAGAATGAGTCAGAATCACAAAGGCCCTCGCCTCTCGTGAAAAGGACCAAGCTAGACTGCCCCGCCTCTCTAGCCTTTTAAAAAATGTATACATTTGTACAAAGTAGTAGTATCGATGGATTGCGCCATGGAGAAAAACTAACAAGATGTAATTAAAGAAAAAAAGTTGGTACATATAGAGAGCGCTCGTCACAAATTATGCATATACTATATGACACTACCCACTATGAAGGTACTAGTAACATAGACTAGTAACTGTTCTATGTTACTCTCCACTATGACCAGCCAAAGTCGAGGCGCGGATACCAACGAGTGCCTGGTTATGTCTATACTTGGACGACTCACCCGACTGCATGCACACCAGTGCACGAAGCTCGTGTCGTGTTGGTGCAGGTAGTGCCCGCACATCAACCAAAAACCTCGCGCCTCCATATTAGACTCCAGCGTTTAAAACATCTCAATCTCAAGGCCAAGGAGCAACCTGAAACCTATGATAGAGCCAATTGGATGGTTGAGAACACTACAATTCGTAGCTCTGAAGCACGTGTGAGGAGAGGATGAGTGCGTGCGTGCACCTCTTCTCGTAGTACAACTGGCATGTGGGTGGCATCGACCTAGGGAGCAATGATGGTGCCCGAGAAGTCCCGAGAGATAGGTGTAATGCGCTCTAAAAAAAGACTAGTCTATAGCTCGCCATGAGAATATTCCCTTGTCGAATGCCAAGCGTAAGCTATGTATCCGATGCAGTGCAGTTTTTGCACGCATACAACAGAGAAGAAGAACTAGTACCATGGCATATGCTACACCACGGCCGAGAAAAACGCGTCCGACATTCGCCATCCGGGAATAGTGCCGCGCCGAAACTAGAACCATCAATAAATTTTGAGCGATCTCGTCACATTCCAAATTACTACTACTACCACGCTGTATTTAATTGCAAACCTGTTCACACCGATCACAACCTAAACGGTTTCCCACTTAGGAGCGTATTAGTAGTACTCGGTTATAAATACTACTACGCTTAAGATGATCAGCACATTCCTCCTCCACTCCTCCTCCACAAAAAACCAGCAACTCCATCAAGCCATAGCCAGCGTGAGTTCTGCGTCGTGAGATTTCCACCAGGGAGAGGTGAGCATGGAAGAGGAAGCATGAGAGATGTCCCGCCTCGTCGCGAAAGCAGCCGACATGTCCAGCTACGCAGCAAGAGCGCAAAGACAGAGGTCTGCCGCCAGACCGTCAAGCAAGATGGAGGTCCCGCTTGGCCGTCGATGTAGCAGATCGTCCGTGCACGCCATGAAGGAGCAGAGATGTCTCAGACAAAGGGCGGGCGGCCTGGGAAAATTTCTCGCAGGCAGGCGAGGACTCTTACAGGCGCATGCATGCGATAGTCCATAGCCAGGTGGATCAGATCTCCGACTGGCCGAGGATGCAGGACGAGGCTACCTGCATCATCCGGCAATTGGAGGAGGGCAACGCGAAGCTCCCAGACAAGCGCGACCTACTGAGGGCGAAGGTCGCCGGAAGGGTGAAGCAGGAGGAGGAGACTGCTGCTGTGTTGTAGAGGACGGGTGTCATCATCAAGAAACTTATGGACGAGAATGCCATGCTCTGCATCAAGCGCAGCAGGCTGGTGGAGGAATCCATGAATGCTGCCAAGCAGGTATTAAGGACATGAAACCGATGAAATATATCATCGCCTACGCGAGAACTAGTCTCCGCGACCTGCAACAAGATAAAGAAATTAGAGATCAGCGAGCAGTTGTTGTATGCGTCTTCCTTCTTCTTTTGCCCTTGTGTATTTTGTGGCGAACCGCATGTGGCTTTTTTAATTATCTTCCTAATTATGTAAGACAATTATTATCCACTCTCGTCGTCCATATATATATTCATCAGTCTTGCTATAAGTCGCAGTAGATGCAATATAGGTCCGTCGGATCTTACATCAAGATCCGTGCAAAATTTTCTTTTCAGATTTCTTTTCTCTCTCTTAAATCTCAGTCGAGTGAGACATTGCCACGCCATTAAATGCAGGCTCAAGCGCCATTAATGGAGACCTTGGGAGAGAGGTGGACGGCAGGTGGAGGTCAAAGGGCTCTCTCCTCGATAAGCACGCCAGGGTCCGATCGCACGCCCCAGACTCAAATAGCTACCCTGCACGGGCGCCTCCTAGCTAATAAAAAAAGGGGACGCGTATGCACGTAAATGGTAAATAGAACGCCCACGGTTTCAATAATACTTGTGTTTCCGATTGTAACTTGACAACACTTGTTCCAAAATGACTTTGTTGACTGTTAATGTATGCGCCTTCACAAATCGGACAGCAAAATTACCACAACATGTTGGTGCCATGTCATGGCACCAAACCAAGTTTCATGATTTTCATGCGTGTTTCGAATTTACAGGAATTAAAAAACCAAGTTTCTCAATGTCTCCAGCCGAGCCATGACGCCCAGATGTTTGAATTTCATTCCCATTTCTCGCATGGGACCTAGAAATTTACCCGAGGACACACATGTGACTTTTCAACCAACTTTGGTACACTGGAGCATGTGCTTGTATTTAAAATTTGAATTATGCACACAAAGGTGACACGTTCCCTCTCAGAACTAAGAGCCTTCTTGAGAGAAGCTCCGGTTTTCAAGAAACTTATACCAAAACTTGTTCCTATTCTGCAATTTTTTTTACCACAGCATGGTAGTACCATGACATGACACCATGCCAAGTTTCATGATTTTCATGCGTGTTTTGGATTTACAAGAATTTTAAAACCAAGTTTCTCAATGTTCTCGGTCGAACAACGATGCCCAGATGTTTGATTTTCATTCCCATTTCGTGCATGGGACCTAAAAATTCACCGGAGGACACACATGTGATTTTTCAACAACTTTCGTGCACGGAGCATGTGCTTGTAGTTCAAATTTGAATTATGCACATTAAATGACCGTAAACTCAATTAATGTATAAAAAAGGCCAAACTAACCTGCAATAATTCCAAAATTTAACAGGCACTCATATAGTTCTATGTTGCCTCTATAAAGAAAATCGCGGAGGCAGCAGATATTTTTCAAGCACACAAAGGTATAAAGAAATAAAGAAATAAAGAAATTATCCCTATTTAATTCTTGGGTTCTTATTATCTATGCCACTAGTTGTGTATCACTACTCAGTTTTGCCATTAGAAGTTACAACTAGTCAAGAAATGCCATCGATCCGTGAGATGCCTGCTCAAAAATGCAATTAGATATCTAAAAAATGCCATCGTTAAGTTAGATGTTTGCTCGTAAATGCCATTAGACATTGTTATTTTCACGCCAAACCCGTTGACCATGTTACATGAAAAAATAAGCCGATTCTCACAATGATAAGTTAATAGTGTCCAGCACAACACACCCTCAAATAAAACTAAGCACCACGGAATTCTTTGACAAAACTAAGCACCTCGAAATTCTTTGACAAGTAAACTCGGCTATATGATGTTGGCCATATATATTGTACGTATATAATGTCAAGAAATGAGTGGTAGTACTATACCAACTAAAATATGAAATGTACAAATATAACGAGAAGAAACATAACATAGTTCTGCTGGGGGCTCAGCACAACACACCGCTCAAATAAAACTAAGCACACCAGAAATTAAACTAAGCAACTAATCTGGTAGACACTGCATTAGAACCACCATGAGCAACGACACTGCCACCTTACTCGGAGTCCTCGTCCACGTCCTCGACTTCGCCCTTGTCCCTCTTCCTCATGGGCGATACTTCTTTTCTTGAACCGCACACTTGGCTCTTGATCTTCATCCAACCCTTGTAGATATTGAAACAAAGGTAGCCATCCATTGCAGCGTAGTGGATGTGGTCTATATCTAGTATAGTCCACTCCCATGCACGATGAAACATGTGTGGAGCTTTCTTCAGTTCACCGTACATAGGAGGAACCATGGCTCCTGCCAGGGTCAGCATTGAAGGCTAATCAAGGGAGGGCACCAGCCCTTCCTTCTGGTTGTCGAAGGGGTCGCCTACAATGAGGCCTATCCGACCCAGGATTTCCTTGTCATTCCTAAAGTCTACAGTAACGAATTGGACTCGGCCGCCCTTGAGGAAGTTCTTAAATTCCTCGCACTCAACATCGACATGGCATATGTGGTAGACCAAGCATAAGTTATGCACGCAAACCTGGATCACGGCGGGTTTCTTCTTCTCTGCCTCATTTAGTTTCTTCTCGCTTCCCAGGACTGTGGTGTACTCAACATCTAGCCCAACGACCCACTCATCATTTGAGTTTTCAAACATGCGTTTGAAGTGAGCAAGGCATTCTTTCACCGTTGCGGAAGAACGGGTGTAGATGATGTCGAACTCATCGACGGTGATGGTTCTAACCTTCTACTCACCGCCGATCATGGAGATTTGGGACGCCATGGATTTGGGAGGAGGGTTAGGATTAGTGGAACTGTCGTAATGTGAAAGGACGGGATGACTAGGAGCGGTTTATCGATTGTAAAAATGTCGAGTGGGGGGCGCGTGCGAATGGCAGGGTAGTGGCTTGCCTGGTGGATAAATGGATTCATGCACAGTACTATGGGGGCCCAATTAGATGTCATGTCTACTCGACGCCCAGTTAAATGGCTTTCGATGTCATGTGAAGCGTCGGGAAAATTACAGGTGATACGAAGCTTTCCATTCGCCCATGATACGGGCTTTTGAGAGCCCTCGGATCTGAGATCGAACGGTTGCATGGCGTGATTCTAGACCTATGGGTGAATATCCTATCCTGGAGGGTTATTCTGCAAATTTTCAGCAACTTAGCATGCGACCGTTTGATCTCAGATCCAAGCAGGTCGCGCCTACCAAGACCGTCGCCTCGCTCACGCAGTCGTGCCCTTGGAGATTTAACACGGTGTGTTAGGCTATCTGATGTTGGCATGTCATACATAGTCATCACTTAGTCACTCATACAACAAGGTTAGCTATAAGGTTGGCTATAAGAGTATTTTTTGTTTACTTCTCTCTATCTCTTTCACATAGTATTTATTGCATTTGCCAAGGAGTGACCTCTTACAATGAAATGGTGCTTAGATGAGGTGCTATGGACATTAAATGGCTTAGCAACTCAATTCCCCAATGCATAGGTGCTTAGTTTTTTGTTGCTAAGTTTGCTTCATCTAGGTACACGCGCTTATCACCATTTCTTCCTGGGGTCACCGAACTAGTCTCTCTCTTCTTAATTAACTTGCCACATCAGACTTTATGCCTATGTGGCAGGCTTAGTACCTGTAGGATCAAGTACAATAGTGGGCTATAAGCCCGCTTTACATGGCATTTTTGCATATGTGGGGGAAAGAGGCAAGGAAAAAGTGGAGGAGTGGGCTCTCAAGCAAGAGCCAGCCTCTATGTGGTGGAGATCGGGAGAGGCACCTGTATGGAGGTGGTCAGGAATTGGGAGACTAAAGCCGGTCGTAGCGCCGCAGTTAAAATGATAATAGCAAGTGAAATCACCGGGCCCCACCTGTCCAGCAGTAATTCACTGTCAAATCAGACATCCATACGTTTGCAGCAACCTACTCCCTCATCTTCTCGCGTCTCTGTCGAACCGACTAGGCGAAACTTCCCCACCTACCACGCGAGAAAAGCCCCGCCCTCGACTTTTAAATAGTACAGTATAGTAATTTTGTATCCGTGGATTGCGCCATGGAGCAAAGCCTCAAGAAAACGGCGGTACACATGTAAGGAGTATACATCACGCCCGTCGCGTTCGTGTCGCGCCCCAGACAATCGGTCGGTCTGGCATGCCGCTCTCCGAATGGAACGCGCGCCATATTGCGTTTGCACACACATGTGGGACCGCAATTGAGAACCGACCATAGGCACACTCCCCGGCCCCGCAAGTCAGATGAGTTAATAGAAGTACATACGTTGGTACCTGAACGATCCCTGCAAGACACAGAAGATCAGTTCGTCCATGCATGTGACCAGACTCAAGCAGAAACGCCTGGATTGGCTATCGTCTACATATCGTGCAGGCTGTGTTGTACAGGGTTGTAGTTCTGGTGAGAAATATAAAAAAAAGGTTTCTTGTCATCTCGCAAAATTAGGTGTCATGTGCTTCGGATCACTGTGAGGGTTAAACAGCGGCAACTGAGTTGGGCTAGTCATTGGGAGCACAGGCCCGAAGACTACTCAGCTGCCATCTACGTCAAACCGGCTATGTTAATTAGGACATCTATCGACGGACCCCTTTTCTACGAGTTTATCTTTAGTTTGAGCTTTGATCCTCGTCTAGTTTGTCCGTCGGGATTCATCTTGTCTCCTTTGGGCAGTGAGGTTATGATTTCTTGTCATGTGGCATTTTTTCTTGTTATAAGTTATAATCTGGTGCTTCAGATCAAAATGAAGACAACCGCGCCTCCGGGGCACGTGCATGAAGACTTCTGGAGAGTCATTGCCGAGGTCAAGCCGGCTCCGGCCGGTAGACAAAAGAAAACTAGTACTCCACTATATAGGCGGGAGCCTCCGCGCTTGCTTGCTAGTGTTGCTCTCTTCACACGGTCTCGTCCTCTCCAGATCTAAACATGACAGCGGTAGCCACACACTCTCTCTCTACTCACCGCTGGTCACAGATCCAGCCGGATCCTCTCCGCCGGGGAAGGTGAGAAGGTGCAACGTTTCATGTCGTTGCCCTCGGCGACTCTTACCCATCACGGCCGGCTTCCCGATCAGCGTGCCTTGTCGTTCTCTTCCAAGCATCATTTGTAGGGAGGGCCTCCACCCCTTCTTCCTCGCTGCCGTAGTGTGGGCAGATCCGACCTCCCGCCGCCCACCTAGCGACATCCCGGCGAATTCTTTAGGTATAACTTCCTTCAAACCGCCTTGCTCTACTTCCCGAGCTCCCCGACGCCGCTGCATTTGTATCTTTTACTATTTCTCGTGCCCTCATGTAGATAGGATCGATCGGCTGTTCGAGAACCACCTAATTTTTATCGTTAAGAGGTAAACTAGTTCATGCGCTTTCCGAATCTAGTAGTGCTTGGTTCAAACAAGGAAGAAAGGGGGTGGGGTGGGGAAGATTTGTTACTGAATCTATGACTTGGTCGAAGAGGAAATAATGTGGGCGAAAAGTAGCGGAGACCTGCTATCCAACCGGTCTCTAGGTCTAATAGGAAATAAAGGGAACACAGTACAAACTCAATATAAACCCGATCTATTGGTTGAAAAAGGAAAGAAAGTTGGGACTGGGGACAAGTCAACAGAGTAAGTCCAGCACTAGATTTGCTAGCCTCACACAAAGATAAGGTGGCTATATATCGAACAAAAATGGGACCAACCAGATATCCTCTTCTCGATGTTTGTTTCCCGAGCCGCTCTTATGTAATGCCACTTTGGTAAAATGTAGCAATCACAACATTAAAAAGTAAGGACACGTTAAGCCAATGTTGTTTTCAATGTAATGCCTCCAAAGAATATGAATCAATGGCACTTTTTGTCATGTCCTCGCTAAATTTCCCATTAAGATAAGTTGCTTCTTTTGTTAGAGATGCAACCGGCCCCTGTCCGGGCTTACTCTCCGAGAGCTTCACGACCAACCTTGATGTTGCTCAATTTTATTGCAACTAATGAAGAAGAAGCTCTGTGGGTTTTGTTTTCTAATGGAAATGGAACCGGGGCTGGAGCCCTTTTCTTAAAAAAAGAAGAAGAAGCTACTAGCTCTTGGGACATTGCTTCATTTCAGGTGAACTGCACCAAAAGGTCCCATGAATTGAGTCATCCATGTTGGTGAATGGTGTCATCCCTTCTACGATGGCGTTGACTGGAGATATGGTTCCCATCACGAGGTATGTTCCTTTTTGGTCTGACCGTTTGCCAAAGATCCTGCATGTTAATCCTTCTCCTGTGCTACTATTTTGGCACGGCCATGATAAAGCAGTAATGTTATTATTTTGCACCTTAATCTAGTGGCACTATTAATTTGAGGCAATGTTTTGGCACCACTAGTGCCACCGTTTTATTTATATATCAAAGAGGTGGTTCCCTCCGACTTCAATAAAGAAACCCAACCATAGAGAACCATTATCTGACAACATCTCAGTGTAAACGGGCATTTATGCAACTACTACTAGAACATACTGAGTACTAGTAGGATACAAGTTCGCCACATAAGCTAGGCAGGTAGGGGGACGCAACACCAGCTCGACCAAGTTCGGATTACAACCCAAATTCTACCACAGTAAAACATCGGGGAAGATAGGGACTAAAACAACATCCCGCCTAAGCACCCCCGCCTTCATCCTCATGGCGACCTGCAGTACACCTCGCTTGCCACCGCTTTCGACCCTAGTGTCACCGACAAAATGAAGTAATAATACGCTTAAAATACAAAGTGAGTGTCCTCTCTATCATTTCATTTCCAATGTAGATAAAGAAAGTGCTTCTCGTTGTTAATGTATGTTTCATCAACTAGTCCCATTGTTAATGTTTAAGCATTTCTGCAAACTGGGGTGCTTAATTTTAGTTGATCTGCACAAAAATAGAGATTTGAATGTCTCAAGGCCACTCCTTCTACTACCGCTATACACTGATGTTCATCACTGGTAGAAGGTGTATCTGGGAGACTTGGGTCGATTTCCAGTATGATGTAATATTTTCTTCTGTTTATTAGTGTATGTTTCATCAACTAATTCCACTATAATCTAATCACACCTTTTCATAATCTGTGCAAGCAAACAGGTTATTCAGCTCATTTTCGTGGAACTGCACAAATGTACTGGATGGAACCGGCATATATGCAGTGCGAGGTGCCAAGTAAAATTATAGACACCAACCCTGCTCCATCTAAGCATTGGCATCCATCACCATCAGTGGGATGTGTGGCGCCATCGTGGACGGATCTTTCTCGGCAGCAAATCCTCTAACGAAATACTAGTAGCTTAGACTTAAAAAAATACTAATAGCTTATATTGGCAGTTTTCTAGGTGTCTACACTTTTCTGAAAGAAGCACCAATCTATTTTTATTTATTTTTACACAGTGTCACAACTTTGACCCAAAGGTCAAGAGCTATTTTAGGGTGATTGGCGTAGTACCCGGAGACTGATTGTAAGCATGATTTTTATTAGTTGTCACACTGATTGTAAGCATGAGCAGATGGAAGATTAGGTTAGTGCGAAGCTTACCTTAAACCCTACCGACGCCGTTGAAACGAGGCGAGCATCGAGGGAATCGGGGAGAATGGCGGGCAAGCGACGTCGCGCCATCGGGCCTCCTCTTTCGATGGGAGAACGAATACTCCTGTGGCTCTGCTCTCTCAAGACCTCATGAACGCGGCAGACACCGTACTCGATCGACGAGTTATCCTCCGGTGCTCGACCTTTGACCTGTATGCCCACCACCAACGCTCGACTTTCGCTTTGGGCTAATCTGTACCGCTCCATCGCCCAAAGGAGATACTCGATGAACTCGGCGACTCGCACAGAATCGCCGCCGCCCGAGTACAAGCACCGCCCTCATCGCCATCGTCTCGCTCTTTCAGATACATTGCCACATGGCCCTCACCATCCTCGAAATCTCCCACTCATTGTCAAACAAAGTAAGGATCTCCTTCAACCCGCTAACTTTGCTCGGTCGCCGCATGACCGCGATCTGCCTGATTATTCTTGCATCCCCTCCATAGATATCCTTCTGAGTGGTTCGGTGCTAGCTTTGGAAGATGGGAGGAGAGACGGTGGTCTTGCAATAGAGAAGAGGGAGAGGCAAGACGGTGGTTTTGGAATGGAGATGATGGAGAGGAGAGGGGTGGTTTTGAAATGGAGAAGGAGGGAGAGGCGAGACGGTGGTTTTGGAATGGAGATGATGGAGAGGAGAGGATCCCCTGCCTTTCGGTCACTAACAGGTGGGGCCCGCGCTTGGTGGGACCCATGTATCAGTGTCTCAATGGCAGGATGGGCTACGTCAGGGGATCCTCGTCCGAGGAGAGAGGAGGTGGTTTTGCAATGGAGACGAGGGAGAGGCGAGGACGGTGGTTTTGGAATGGAGATGATGGAGAGGAGAGGAGGTGGATTTGCAATGGAGAAGAGGGAGAGGAGGCGTCTGGCGATTTAGGATTGGACAAGAGGGCGGTCAAGATCGTGGATCGGATCAAAATCAAAATCAATTTACCCTTCAATTAAGAAAGCGACCCCACATTAACTAGTCTCCCTTTTATTCTGGGTCATAATTGACCATGATTTCCGCAAATAAAATATATGTTATACGTTGCAAAAATAATATAATTTGAAAATACATTCAGATACGAACCAAATTATACAATTTTATCTTGAATTCAGCCCCCAGCCGGACACAATTCCGGAGACATATTAGACCACCTCTCCTAGGCGACTCCCTCTCCTAGGCGACCACTGCCGGTGGCCACTCCGGCCCCAGCGGCCACCCTTCCCTGTCACCGATCACTCCGACCGTGGCTGCCACCATATACCCATGGAGAGTCTTCTCCATTGGGATTTCTCTCTGGATCACGATTGAATCTGTGTACGTACAAGTTTGGGTCCACGGTGCACTTCTCACTCGCCAACCCTGGATCCTCAAAGGAATTCTTCCTTGTTGTCTCATTCTCGTCGGCATCATTCAAGTTAACAGAGGAATCAGTGGCCCTTGCACTGCAATCTTGCATCGGTGGTCTCAAGGCGAGGTTTAGGGTTTTGCAGCTCAGTGATCGCCGCTTCCGGTTCTCGTTAGCCTCAAATCATGTGGGTCATTTTATTTATGGCCTTAAGGATAGAATTTGGCCGGATTTCATTTGTCATTTTCATCTTTTCGTGGAGTTCCTGATCATGGCTGTGTTCAGAATAACTCTGGTTGGCATGCGGATAATTTTCTTCCTGAGGTGGGTTCTCGTCCTATAGCTATTAAATCTAAATGGCTTCAAGATCAGCAGAGCAAATTTGATCAGCTTAAATTGGATGCTCAACCTTCGGCGCATTTGCGATGTGCCTCACAAGTTTTATCGCCGGAGTTGAAACGGGCGCCGGCCGCCACAAGCTTCTCTCTGGTGCAGTTCAACTTTCTGGTGATTGCGGATCAGGAGCTGAATATCCGGATTGGAAATTTTGTTTGTTCTGGAAAGGATAATGTGCAAGTCAGGCCTTCTTTCAAGGGATCTCATTTTAGGGAGTCATATTGTGATTCCATTTCAAATGAAAAATTATATCATACTATGGATGGCTGGCAAGCGGGTTATTCTAATGCTGATGTCTCCTCTATGGTCCAAATTCTAGATGTGCCAACTCAAGAATATATCGATTCTCATCTGCTCAAGTGCTTGAGTTGCTCTCGCCATGGCCATCTTGCATCTGACTGCCCAGGTACTTTTTGCCAACGCTCTATTCGCCTCATTGATCAGTGTTTATGTCCTGAATATCAGTATGACCAGATAGATACATGCATGTTGGGCCGTAAGTTGCAATCCTGTCTAGCGTGTAATCGTAATGATCCTTATAGTTCTGCTTGTCCTGGGCTCCAGAGGTGTCGTTCGTGTAGCTTATTGGGTCATAATGTTTGCCAGGAGGGTTGGACTGGGCCAACTTATTGTTGGCGGCCCAAAAGCTTCAAACTACATGTGGCTGATATTGGGGAACGGAAAGATATCAGCTACCCGAGTTGGCGGGATATACACGGTAAAAACCCAGATCGGGTATGGAAAGTGAAACAGAAAATCCAGGGTAATTGGGACGTGGTTGTTTCTCATTTTTTGTCGATACGACTCCCCCCCCCCCCCCCGCAGCTGTCAACTCCACCGTCCCGAGGACCCAATCAGACGCAGTCTCCCCAGTTTCACCCACCTCCTCTCCCTCCTCTGCTCCTGTCTCGCGTTCCGCTGTTCCAAGACCGGAGACCTCGAAAAACCCTAGTGCTGCCGCCATGGCGAACTTTCCGGTCAGTCCGTTTGCCTTCACCCCAGTTGGATCACACATTGAGCGCGGGCCAGATCATCGTCTGCAGAGGAGCACTATGGTTGTTGATGAACCACCGCTGAACCACGAAAGGTACGCTCTGATTGAGATCACCCCCGCTATACCAGATCATCAGAAGAGGTACTGGTTAGAGGAAGTTTGCCGGATAATTAGGGAGGATCTGGAGTATCAGATCGAGGACGATTTTGTCTATCCGATTGTAGTAGGTTGTGTTGCTTTTCTTGATGTTCAGAGTAGAGATGACGCCATTAGAGAAGGGCCGCATGCTTTAACTGAGGATTTCTACTTCTCCTTAATCCCTCATGATGAAGGGATTAACATGAGAATGCCTGCTTTTCAGTATGAAGTCTGGATTTTGATGCTTGCTTTTCCTATGGATTACATGACTGAACACTATGTTCATAAGGCGGTTTCTCGCTTCGGTAAGTTGCTGTCCTGGCCCAAACCGAACGAAAATAAAGCCAGGGTTCTTGTTAAGTGCAAGATTAAAGTTATTGCCGAAGTTCCTCATAGTTTGCTTGTCACCAAAGTTGGTATGCTGCCAGGGCTGGGCCGCTCATGGTCTGTCCCTGTTTATGTTCTGAACGGCAGAGACACTGTACCTGGCCTGCATGGATCTGAAGATATTGTGCCTCTTCTGAATGCGTCTCCGCATCCGTACAGTCTGCCGTATTATACTATCATGCAACAAGCTAGAATCAATGAGATGGAGGCCCAACAAGATGCAAAAGAGGCAAAGTGGAATTTCAATGCGCAAGATCAGGATCCGTGAGCCAATGGGTGGAGTCCATGGCCAGTTGTACCACCGCCGCTTGACACGGGTTTCAAACTTAACTTACTTTGATTATGATGGACCGTCTCTTATGGATGGTGTGCCACAGGGGCATAACCTCGTCGACAACCTGTCAGATGTTTGGTCTGAGTTCTCCTATGTGGATGAGCTGGCTGATAATTTCATCAATGGTGTTCCCTATGCGGCTAATGCCTTTGTCAGAGATGGAGGCTCTGTTTCTGCTTTGTTCCTTGTTAATGACAGTGATCTGCTTTCGTGGATGGGGGGAATGTTAAAGAGGATATACACCCGAGCTATATTTCCTGCTGAGCTCCCCAATACAGTTTGTTTCCCCCTAAACCCTTTCACTATTATTCAGTCTCAACTAAACCGTGTGTGCATGACGCTGATGGCCCAATTGTGGCCAGAAACTGATGTTTTTGGGCGCATCTTCGGCTCAGTTTTTCATGTGGGTAATGTGACTGTTTTTTCTGCCTTGTTGGAAGATTCTACCTCTGAGCTACCAGTTCTAGAAGCCCCACTATCTGTCCCCACTGTGAGTTTGGAGGTGTCTGTTTCTGTGGATCCTGGTGCAGGCCCAATCGGGCGGATGATGATCAATGAGTCAAGACATGTGGACACCGTTCTCCTTCGTCAGAGTGCACGCCAAGAAAAAATATGATGGGTTCGAGGTGCCTCCGCCATCGACAAGATATTGACATCTTCCAAGGTAAAACCTAGGAAAGATCCTTCTCTTCCTGGCCCCTCAGCTGCTGGCACACCTAACGCTAGAAGGCATGACAAGGTATCTGATACTGTCCCACCTCCTACTTCCATACATGCTATTCAGTCCATAGGGATTAATATGTGTGGTGTTCATCCGAGTCAGTTGAGCCCAGACAAGTTGCTTGCTAGCCAACGTGGATAGAAGAGTGATGGCGGTGAAGCCGATGCAGCTTAAGGAGTGGAAAACTCTATGCTGGAATGTCCGGGGGATCAACTCCGACAAGAAGCACCTGGCGTTGCATAATGCTATTATTAGTACTGGTTGTTTGGTTATTTGTCTGCAAGAAACAAATGTAGCACGCTTTGTTAAGCTCTTCTGTCCCAAAAAAATTGATAAGTTTGAATGCGTGCCCTCTCAAGGGGCTTCTGGTGGTTTAATTGTGATATGGGATAGCTCTGTTTTTTCTGGAAGTGTGTTCTGCTCTGAATTTTTTTGCTTTGGGCATTCAGTTAACTTCTGTGCAATCAGCCAAGTCTTGGAAATTAGTTAATGTGTATGGACCTTCTTATTTGGGTCGTAGAGCTACTTTCACATCATGGTTGTTTGATCTCGATATACCTAATGATGAAGACTGGTTAACTGTGGGGATTTCAACTACATTAGAGCGCCAGATAATCGCAATTTGCCAGGTGGGGATGTCAATGATATGCTTACGTTCAATGATTTCATTCGTTCTCAGGCTCTGGTTGAATTACCGATTAAGGGTAGACAATACACGTGGAGCAATATGCAGTCTGATCCACTACTCGAACAAATCGATTGGTTCTTCACCTCGTCCAACTGGACTTCCAACTATCCTAACACCACAGTCGGTCCCCTGCACAAACCAGTGTCTGATCATACTCCCTATATGATTTCAATTCAGTCCACGGTCCCAAAGAGCAAGGTGTTTAGGTTTGAAAACTTCTGGATTTCTCATCCAGGTTTCTTAGAGTTGGTGTGGTCCACGTGGGAGAAACATTGTTTTGCACCGAATTCGGCACAACTTTTGTGCAAAAAATTAAAGAACTTAAGGTACGCACTTAAGCGTTGGAGTAAGCAGATCTCTCGTCTGAAGCTGTGTATTGATAATTCCAATTAGGCTCTTCTGGAAATTGACAATATCGAAGACAAAAGGTCCCTCATAGTACCAGAAGCAAACTTCACGGAGATTCTCAAAAACCATCTCGTTACCCTCCTTGGTTATAAACGAGAATATTGGAAAAAGAGGTATACGGTCAGATGGTTCTCTTGTGGAGATGATAACACCAAATTTTTCCACTCTGCTGCTTCTGAGAGATACCGCAAAAATTCCATAGCTTCGCTAAAACTTCCGGATGGCACGGTAGTAACTAATCATTTGGGTAAAGCACAGGAACTGTTCAACACTTACAAGGAGAGATTGGGTAAGAAAGGAGAGTATGACATGAAGTTTGATCTGTCTAGAATCATCAAAAAGGTGGAGGGTCTTGATGAGCTAACCACACCTTTCACTCATGATGAGATTGACAAGGTGGTGAGAGAGATGCCTTCGGATAGGGCACCTGGCCTGGATGGCTTTAATCTGGTGTTTTTCTCAAATCGTCTTTGGCACATTATCAAACCACGATTTCTATAGATTATGCAATGATTTCTATGAGGGTGTCATTGATCTCCGTGAGTCTGAATTTGGGCTTTATAACTCTCATCCCCAAAACCCGGCCGCCAGAGATCGCCAATGATTTCGCACCCATCACGCCGCTCAATTGTTTATGCGAAGCGATAAATAAACTGCTCGCTAACCGTTTGCAGAAGCTTGTGCTCAAGATCATTCATCAGAATCAATATGGTTTCCTGAAAGGGAGATCGATCCAGGAATGTCTTGCCTGGGCGTTCGAATATATCCACCAATGCCAAGCATCGGGGAGAGCCTGTTGTATTCTGAAACTTGACTTCACGAAGGCTTTCGATACCATCCAGCACGAGCCGATGATTGAGATCATGAAACATATGGGCTTCAATGAGAAGTGGTTAGGATGGATCAAATGTATCTTCTCTTCCGGGAGCTCTTCGGTGTTGCTTAATGGAACTCCTGGGAAACAGTTTGACTGTCTTTGTGGTGTCCGGCAGTGGGACCCTTTGTTGCCTTTGATCTTCGTTCTCGTAGCGGATTTATTGCAGTCAGCAATCAATGATGCCAGTCGGTCGGGTTTGCTTCAGCTACCACTCCCCACTTTGACAAGAACTACCACGTGATCCGATAATCGATTTATACACGATCATCGCTTTCCGGCTGTCGCTTTTCGCAAGCGCATGTTCAGAAATCTATCCTGGTTGACTATGCGAAATCAGTGGGCCTAAACATTAACTTTCACAAGTCGACTCTAGTCCCCATCAATTCTGATCCATTGCTGGCGGGGGAGATTGCTGCAATTTTTGGATGCTCTATTGGCAACATGCCCTTCACGTACCTGGGCCTGCCTATGGGCACCACACGCCCGACCGTGATTGATCTGATGCCTCTGGTCTCCTCCGTTCAGAGAAAGGTGCCTTCTGCAGCATCACTTCTGGAATATGGCTCCAAACTAACGTTGCTCAGCTCGGTGGCTACCTCTTTGGCTATATATGCCATGTGTTCCATCAAATAAACCCTAAGATTATTGAGCACCTTGATAAACTGCGCAGATCATGCCTTTGGGTGAGGAAGTCAGATGATGGGGTTAAGGGCAGCTGTCTGGCTGCTTGGGATATGGTGTGCAAACCGAAAAATAAGGGTGGTTTAGGGATCATTGATCTTAAGACCCAAAACCAAGGGCTGCTGCTGAAACAACTCCACAAGTTCTATAACAAACATGATGTTCCGTGGGTCAATCTGATCTGGGATACCTACTATGCGGATAAAATACCACATGCTTCTGACCCATGTGGATCCTTTTGGTGGAGAGATCTCATGTCTTTTTCTGATATATACAGAGGGGTCACCAAATCAGAGGTGTTTGCTGGTGACACGATACTGTTTTGGAAGGACAACTGGAGCACAGATATTTTTCAGGACAGGTGCCCGAGAGCTTTTTCTTTTGCTAAAGACCCTGACATATCTGTGAGACATCTTCTGTCTTCTGAGAGATTGGGAGATGTGTTCTTCTTGCCTCTATCTTTGGAGGCTAAGAATGAGGTGATTCATCTGCAGTCTGAAACCACAGGGGTCTCGATGACTAATGATAAAGATGTGTGGTCTTGTGTTTGGGGAGATGAAGACTTTCGATCTGCAAAATACTATGCACACCGCTTTAGTCGAATCTTGAGTTGATGCGATCTTTGGCTCGATTTGGAAAACCAAATGCACCATGCAATGGAAGGTGTTCTGCGGGCTCTTGTTGTCGATAGATTGAACACCAGGAATATGCTCAGGAGAAGGCATTTCAGAATCCAGGATGATGACTATACCTGCCTACTCTGCAACCACCCGCCAGAGGAAGACATTGTTCATCTATTCTTCACATACCCCTTCAGTCAGAGATGCTGGGATGCATTGGGCATATGTTGGCCAAATGACACTGACTGGATTAGAATGATGCATGTGGGGCAAAACAGATGGGCAAGGCCGATGTTTTTAGAAGTTTTTGCAGTGGCTGCATGGGGGATCTGGAAAGAGAGGAATGATAAGCACTTCAGAGCGATACAACCCTCTTTTGTGTCCTGGAGGAACAGATTCAAGAAGAACTTTGCTATGCTGGTTCATCGATCAAGGCAGGACCAAGGACCCTACATTCTTTCAATAGTTAATTTGCTTTGGTTGTTCTATTTTCCTTGTTGATTTGATAACAACCCCCATCCCCCCCCCCCTACCATGTAATTTGTATAGTGCTGGACACTCTAACCCCTAACATTATATATTTAATATAAAGGCAGTGAGAGAATCTCACTGTCATCAGTTTTCAAACAAAATGATACAATTTTTGATGACATGCATTCACATTTTGCTTGTCAAATACAGTACGTGGTCAACCTTTGACCCAAAATACGCAAAACAAAAAAAATACTTCCAAGACCAGCGCTGCTCTTCCGCATTTCTCCTCTTAAACCACCGCCGCTTCCTCTCCTGCTCCAATCTAAATCCAGTAGCCGCTCCTCTCCTCTTCCATTTCAAAACCACCGCCCTCCTCTCTCTGTTCCAATCCAAAACCAACGCCGCTCCTCTCCCGTTTCTAAACCAAAACCAGCGCTGCTCCTCTCCTCTTCCATTAAAAAACCACCTTGGCGAAAAGGTGTGCCTTTGTGGAGAAGTAGATCGATGGAGGAGTATAACCCATACGTGAGGATCGCATACGGCAACCCTGTGAAGCTAGCTAGGATGTTGGAGATACATTATTGGCTTGACAACAAGGATCAACTAGCGGCGACGACGACATCCATGGCCAAATATCTGCAACAGAGCGAAAAGGCGGCGATACTCCCGGAGGAGTCATGGGAGTACATAGAGCTGCTCCTTCCGGGCTAAGGAGCAAACAGATTCACCGAATCCAATCGTGAGGGAGTGGTGGTGGGAGTATCAATCCCGAGATGGAGCATCCACCGTAGATTGAAGGATCGAGCATCTGCTGTGGTGCCTTTTGTGAGGGTGTCGTGCCAGAGCGAGCCGGTGGAGTCTTCATCGACCGAACCCAACTACAAGAGGAGAAAAACAGTTGGCCCGACGATGCTTCCCCGCCATCCTCTCCCTCACAGTTCACATCATCTCACCAAGGCGGCCATGCCACCGAGGAATAGGAGGGATTGCCCCTGCATCAATAGTCGGGCAGGTTGTGAATTGTCGGGAGGAGCTTAGGGTTGTTAGTATTTGCAAAAGTTGTGAATTGTGTTTTGTGTTGTGTATTTTGAGAGTACTTTCAGATATGAATGTCTTTTGAATTTCAGATTTGCAGTATTGAGCATATGAAGTATTTTATGAATTCTACAGATCTATTTTTAGCACTTAAAAAATGTAGCTTCATAGGAGTATAAAAGTGCAGACAATACGATTCTCAGAGAAGAAACTGCAAGTTTCAGTTTCAGATAAGAAACTCCAAGTTCAGTTTCAGATAAGAAACTGCAACTGGAACTACCAGCCAGTTAACATCATGCTGATCAACATTCAAACAGTGTTAACATCATGCTGGAAGTTATATTCATGGTCGAAACTGGAACTACTAGCTAGTTAACATCATGCTGATCAACATTCATGCATAGCACATCTTCATATGATGCACAGTCAAAAAGATATGCTATTTTCAAAATCCCCACACAATGTCGAGTGTCACGAAAATGAGAAAAGCGAGGGACAAAGTTTTGGCAAGTGTAGGGACGTGGTGTGCGTAGATGACACTTGGGACCCACATGTCAATAAAGGCAGAGGCAAAAATTTTGGAGATATTTTCTCTGCACACGTGGAATCGAACCTGGGCGGAACAGCTATAGGGTAGTGTCACTCGGCCACTGGGCTAGTTCGGTTGTTTCATTACTAATAAGGCACTTCCTCAGGTGGTCGGATCTCCTCCTGCGCCTTTGTGCGCTCACCTTGACTTACCGGCTGTCATGCCGTTGTGAACATGCTGAACAAACGAGAGGAATCTGGAGAGGACTGTATGTGGAGAGACGAACAGTCGGGACCCACCAGGTTTATGGCCGTACGCAAGCAAGTGCCTCATCAAAAAAATACTTCCTCCTAATACTATACTGACGTTGGGGCCCACGGGTTTATCAACATAGTTACATTTTTTAGGTGCTTCAACGTAGTTACTATAGGAGATAAATTCACAATGAAGCCAAGGAGTCAAGTGTGTATCATTTATTATCACTTTGGGGCGACAAGTATCAATTTGGGTTTTGGGCTGCCACGTCTAGGCTTTCTTTTTTAACATGCGCAGCCCACGACCTCGGATGGGAGGTCATAGCCCTGTTTGTATTTTATTGAGGGCCGTCATGTGTCAACCGGCCTATGGACCTCTCATCCAAGGTTTTATTTTCCTGAAACACCGGTAGCCCAATTTATGTATTTTTTTGAAGAAAACGCAGAGGTCTGTTCTATTTTTCTATATAAGAATAGGAACGCCTGGTCCAACTTATATTTCCCTTCTAACTATATTATATATATTTAAATTATTTTATATGTTATTATATATTATTGTTATTGTCATCATATATTTAACAGATACTTACATATGTAAGAAAACAATATACCGCATCTTGTTAACTTATAAAAATAATTTCTTAACAATAAAATCCTGGATTTTTTTTGGCAACAAAAATCCTAGTGATTGTGTACAAAAGCTTGGTAAGATTTAAGGACCAATGTAATAATGAATCACTTATTATTTAAATAAATAAATAAATAAATAAATATATAACAAAATGCTCAGCCCCTTTTTATTTTTTGATAACATTGTTGCGCCCACCCCAACATTATAATTAGAATTAGCCCAGCAAAATCGTGTATTTCGAGAAAGTGCAAATGGCCTATAATTTTTTAGGAAAAACATAAATGGGCCGCATGGACGCTACATTATTTGTTCACCCAGCCCAGCTAATGGACTATAATTCAAAAAAAGATCAAATGGACTGTAAATTCTACCCCGCAAAAAAAGACTTTAAATTCTGAAAAAATGGGTTGAATACGTGCCACATTTTTGGAGGCTAAAATGTGGGCCAATAGGTCGAAGCCAATGCAAGCCGTTGTCAACTTACTCAACAAATGATTGTGACATCGTTAGACGTTGGATTTACATCCAACGACCGGTATCCATCTTCAATCTCTCGTCTTCTTCCTCCAGTGCCGACGGGACCACCTGCTCCGGCTTCCTGCTGCTAGCAGCTCTGCTTAGCACGCTTCGCTGTGAAGCGCTACTCCACCGTTGGCCAGGCCATCCCTCCACCCCTCCACACCTCCTGTTCTGCTCCACCGACTACCGAACCACACCGCACCAGAACCGGTTAACCCTCGTACACCTCTTCGTCTGCGACTCTACTCCCGCGCCTTCCCATCTCCGGCTTATTGCTGTCTGGGGCCTCGGCGTCGTCCACCACCTTGGATGCTCTCGGCACGGAGTGGTCAACGAACGACACCATCAGAAGTAGATTGTGCGTGGAGAGGCTGACAGCTGGGTCCACGGCCGCACGCAAGGAAATGCCTCCTTATTACGCGCAAAATAATGATTCCTCCACACGGCAATTTGGGACCCACCGAAAGGGCCTCTATATTTCACGAAAAAACATTCCCACCGCTGACAGGTCGGACCCACCAGCTATATCTTCACACGCAAGGAAGTGCCTCCTTATTACGCACAAAAAAAGAATACTCCCCCTACTAGTTGGGACCCACCTTGGAGGGAGGCTGACTTGTGGGCGTACTAAGTTCTGAGGGACGGAGTGCTTTGTCAACTTAGTCAATATGAGCGATTCTAGCTCCGGTGACCGTACGATGTCCATCCAACGGCCGTAGTGCTTCTTCAACCTCTGGTCTTCTTGCTCCGGCCGCCCAAAGCGGCGCCGATCGTGCCATATGCTCCTGCCTCCCGTCTTAGCATTTGTCTTCTTTGGGAGGCCTCACCGCCTACTATTCCCACCTTGGCCAGCCTGCGGCGACGGCAATTTCACACCGCAACCCGAACTAGTGAACCCTCAGACTTCCTCTCCGCCGCGGGCTTCCACTGCCACGTCTTCCCCGGCTCCGTGTCGTCCCCTTCCTAGGCCTCGCCGTCGTCCATCCCCCTGGTGCTCTCGGCGCAGCGTGGTCAACGTGGTCAAGGAACGGCTTCCATCAGACGTGGAATGTACGTGGAGAGGCTGACAGCTGGGTCCACGGCCGCAACAAGGAAGTGCCTCCTTATTATGCACAAAATAATTATTCCTCCACCTAACAGCGGGGACCCACCGGACAGGCCACCGTATTTCACGAAATAAACGTTCCCCCCTGACTGCTGGGACCCACCAGCTACATCTCTGCACGCAAGGAAGTGTGTCCGGCAAAAAAAAGCGATTAGCCCCACATTGCTTTGGGACCCACCGGCTACATCTTATGCCACGCAAGGAAGTGCCTAACGATCCGGGGCCCACATGGTCGAAGCATACGTATCGTTGTCATTCTGGTCGCTGACGATGTGCGTACATATTGGTCGATGTAAAGCGCGCGCGTGTCGTAGTATAGGCGCCGACGTAGCATGTACACGTCACGCATACGCCGCCAAGTAAGAAAGAAAATACGTACGCCACGCACGCACATACGCGGGGTCTCGACGCCTACTTTCGCGCATACATGTACAGCCGGGGCTCGTGTACATGGCTGGGTGGGAAGCAGAAACAGCGTCGTCGTCGTGTTCATGGGGAGCCAACCCGGTGGGTCGAGCAGGCAGCGTTATGTCGTGTTCATCGGGAGGGCTTGGACGAAGCAGGAGATGGAAATGAGGCTGGCGTACCGCAGAAGCGGAGGAAGCGGCCTTGTGTTCGACCGGTCAAGTTCAAACGGGATCCTGTTCGCCAGGCGCCTCGGGTACCGAAAATGTAGGAAACGGACCTCCTACGGTCAAAGCAGGGGTCCCCTGATTAGGGGTGTGGTGTCTTGCAAAGCGGAGGAAATGGACTTGTGTTGGGCGCTTCGATCAAACGGGGTCCTATTCATCGAGGAGGGTGTGGTGTACCGCATAAACGTGACTCCACGGAGATCTTGTTCATCTCCACCGTCCCACCCTCCAAATTTCTACTTGCCACCGCTCATCCACCATCGACCTCCTCTAGCCTCCACTGCATTGTTCATCCATGGGCTCCTGTTCATCCAGCCTCCACCGCGCTACTCCAGCTGCCACTGCTCAACCAGCCCTCTCCACGGGCTCCTGTTCAACCACCCCTACACGGCCATCGCTCATCCAGCCCTCCACCGCTTCATCGCTTCATCCTGCCCTCCACGGGGTGGTCCTGTTCATCCAACCCTCCACGGGGTCCTGTTCATCCAGCCCCAACCGTCTCGATCGATCGGGGTCCTATTCATCCAAAGGCAACACCACGGGGTCCTGTTCATCCACCCCCACCGGGAACTGTTCATCCAAACCCTCCATCAACACTCACTGTTCATCCAGAGGCAACACCATGGGGTCATGTTCATCCACCCCCACCGGGAACTATTCATCCAAACCCCCCAAAGAACGCTCTTTGTTCATCCAGAGGCAGCATCGATTGGCTTGAAGAAGCGGCGATGGCGAAAGAATTGCTCGATCGGGTTGATTAACAGCCATCGATCGATCGCTCGGGATTCGATAGCGTGTAGCCTGCGGTGCAATCGCTCGGGTTCGATTAGAGACCAACGCCTCGCTTCGGCTTGATTTAGAGCCCAATGCCTCGCACTGCAGCGGCGTGCGTGTCACGAGAGAAACGCTGCATCGCCGACCCGACCACCCACCGTGAACGGGAACACCCGATATTTTCCTCGCCCTTGCTTCTAACATGGTTTTTCCGTCATGGACGGCCTAAAGAATGTCATGCAGCTGCGTCTCCGGCCCGCCCAGGATGAAAAACCCATTTTCTGTCATGATTTTTTGTCATAAAAGTAGGACCCCACCACATCTATTATCATCATAGAAGTGTCATAAGTATGAGAGAAAAACATTTTGTTCAGCCCAAAATGTCATGGATGTGTCTTTTTTTGTAGTGCAAGGCTCCCCGGCAGAGCCTGCCATGGGTCGCGGGGGGCTGAACCACCCCACCACTCACTCAAGCATGACCCACGTCATTGATCAGTGCGTTGTCAAGCCGCAAGATGATTAAGTGGCAGCTATTCGGCAAAAGGCGGCCATGTACTACGGAAGAAACCCACAGATGACACTTGTCCTGCGACATGTCAAGGGAACAAAGTAGCGAGGAAGTAGACAGCCGGCAAGCCTTGCCGCAACCGATGATGTGACACTAAGCGGTGCATTTAATGCACCCCGTCAAATGAGTTAGGTATGATAGCACTGTTTGCTATCATATCAGTGGATAATGACCACTTTGCCATTGTGGTGACCCCTTAATCTACAAAAGGAGGCCCATCGCACCTGTAGGAAGGGCTGGAAAGTTCAGGAACCCACAGCACCATACGCGCGTAGTTGCTGCTGCCCTAGGGCAACCCTGTCGGGCAAAGTGTACCGCGTTCCACTGTTCTCATTCCACCATAAATCCACTAAAGCAGGAGTAGGGTCTTACGCCTCGCGGCGGCCCGAACCTGGGTAAATTGCTTGCGTGCTCTCTGTCATGCTACCGTGTGTTGGTGTGCTCTTTATGCAATGCGCCATCCCCCTACTGAATAGCAAGGGCCCTCCTGGTCCCATAGGTGGCCGCGGATATCCTGCGACACCAGCTAATAACGTTGTTGGGTAAAGGATAACTAGTGCAACCTGACAAGACGAGAGAAGAGCAAGCTAACGCATATGCAACAACCAATAACAAGTATTCGCCCAAGCACACTCTAAGTTTCCAATCCACGCTACCATGAACGAATCTAGAAGTACGAACTGGTGGTCACCTATACAGCTAGTGTCGTAAAATCACAAAGAGAGTTTACTGATGAGGACGTCAATACCATTCTTACACCCACAACCCCTACTGCTATACATACTGGACCAATAACTAGAGCTCACGCACGCCAATTAAATTAGCAGGTACTTTCATTTCTTAGTAATGATTCTAATGCTCATGAGAATATGATGCTTCCTAAATTGGATACGTTTTTTTGCTTATAAATGAAGGGCCAAGCATGGACAAGAATGATGAACATTGGAACATGATCAAGCATGGAGAAGATGGCGCGCACAAGTGGAGCATGAATGGAGTAACAAGTGATGATTTCATGACTTTGAAGCCACCATAATGAGTGCATGCAGGCTTGGACGAAATATACAAGATGCCATTTCATAAATATCGTCCAGAGGATATTATAGGTGTTGTGTCACCTTATTATTGGGTCAGACACATGTAATTTCGAAATACTTTGGTGTATGCTGTGTTTAGAGTCCGTATGTGTGGGGAAATAGAGGTAGGGTTGGTTTTGGACCCCTCCTCCAAGGGGTCAGGAAATACCCCCTCCCCCTCTTCCTCCATATATACATCCCTTAGTGCATCGTTTAGACTTTGGGTTTTTTTAGATTAAAGTTCACCATAGCTGCAACTTCGCGTATTCATTTGTGTTCAAAGACCAGATGAAGACGTCGCAGAACCCCACCTTGATCAATAAAGCTTTCCTCTTATATTCGCAATATCCAGATTGCAGTCTCAGTTTCTTGCTTGTTCTTCGTTTGCTTGTAGGAAATAGACCCTCGTGGTCAGGTTGATCGTGCACCGGCGTGGTCAATAACTACTCGGAGCTGGTTTAGCGATTGCTAAGGTGCAACGTCCTCGCCCATTCGTAGTTGGATCGTCAAATTCTACTCCACCCAAAATAATAGCCACCATCTCATCAAAAGATGGGACACCTTTTCCTCTATCAAGTTGTATCAGATATCCAGGTTGCTCGGTGAGATTTTACCAGTTTTCATAGTCTAGATTGCATGGTATTTTCAGTATTTTGCTTTGTTGAATTTGCGGTTCTATCGTCTTGTCTAGTTGCTAGTCTTCGGATCTATTCCATTAGAGTTTTGAGTTCCGTTCACAAGTTGTGACGTCGCCACCGCACTATCTTCACCATCGCTGCCATATACCACCACCGCTACCATATCCTACCATTGCTGCCATATCCTACCACCATCACCGCTACTGCCATAAAAGTAACGCATATCTGCCACCGATTCGAGTCCATATATTGCATGCTACCAATCCGAGTCCACATATACCACCGCCTGTCCATCACCAATCCAAGTCCATCCCATATTCGGTTTGCGTTTGAGATCCATTTGTATTCATATTCGTCTTTCCTTGTCTGAGTAGGTTTCGGATTCCATCAGTCTTTTGCTGTCCGTAGAAGAGGTTCGTTTCCAAAAAAACACCCTCCGTTTAGGCCCAAAATTTTCCAAAAACGCACTTGTCAATTTTTTTTCTGGCTATCCTATTTTTAGGTGTTCCCGAGCGTTTTGAGACAGTCACCATTATAGAAAGTTTTTTTGAGTAGTTTCCAATTTTTGGGTCTAGGCAGTCGACAAAAAATACTTGAAAAATTTCATACCTATCCTATTATTATGACTTGGGAAGAGTTTTGAGACACTCTCCATTATAGTGATTTTCTGCAAAAAGAAAAGAGTGCAAAAACAGAGCTCCAAAAAAAAAGAAAAGAAAAAAAAATTCAGTGTGCTTTTTCCCTTGATTACATGTCGCGTCGTGATTTTTTAGTATTCTAGGCTCGGGTCTCTAGCACGGTCTAGCCTAGGACTAGCACAGTACCATCGCTGAGCATTTATTCAACTTTGCATCTCTGAATTGATTACATGCCAGCTTTGGAAAGGCACTGGAGAGGATTGATGACATTGACAAGACAATTGACACCAAGTTGGATGCAAAGTTTGATGAAGTACTCGCGTGTCTACCACAACCACCACCCACCTCTACTGCACCGTTGCAACAACATCAACAACCACTTCCACGTCGCGAGCCAGCTGGATGAGCGCAGCGTGTTCCTCTTGAGCCAGTACGAACTTTTGGTGCCGCTACTACTGTTGTTGCTGCTTCTATAGCTCCTGCTGCTACTGTAGAGGAGGACAATCATGAGCATGAGGTTGATCAAAATCAGAACTACGTGCCACCAGCACCACCACCACCAGGTCGTCCTCATGCATATAATCACAACAGTAGGGCTACACCACCACCTTAGGTACGAGATTATGACCATATTCCTGAACTGAAATTGAATATTCCACCATTTGAGGGTAGATACATTCCAGATGTATATCTTACTTTGGAGTTAGAAATTGAACAACGTTTCACATGCTTACAATATCCAAAGGATTGATGTGTTGCCGCTGTTTGTGAATTCAATAGTTTTGCTTCTGTTTGGTGCTCTGAACATTGTAGGTTATATCATGATAATATCCCAACTACATGGGCTGCTTTGAAAATTACTATGCATAATCGTTGGGTTCCACCATATTATCAATGTGAATTACTACAAAAATTGCAGCCTTTAAAACCAGGAAAAAATTATGTAGAGGAATATTATCAGTACTTACAAACTGGCATGATTAGATCTGGTATTGTTGAGGATAATGAAGCTATGCTTGCATGTTTTATGTGTGGATTAAATAGAGAGATTCATACCATTGTAGAGTATAAGGAGTATAATAATATCACTTGTTTATTCCATCTTGCTTGCAAAGCTGAACGTGAAGTGTAGGATCGACACACATTGGTGCGAACTAATTTTTCTGCAGGTCGATCTTCATCATGGACACTGTCGGGCCTATGGGATTGGGGGTACCCAAGGACGTCTACCTGCTGCCCAAGGAACGCCGTCTGGTGTGGGCCTAGCACAGCCCATCTTCAAGGCTCCACGAGCAGGGTCCTCGCGAGGTGGGCGTCAGCAAGCATCGTCAGGAGCTCCCTGAGGGCCTCGCGTCGGGCACTCTCCCGAGGCTGCCTCCTGAGGCCCCTCGTGGCCGGATAAGTCTAGGCTTGCCAAGCCCTGCCTCGCGCTGCACGTGGGTGACGCGAGCTACGACGAGCGGAGTGGGAAGGGCGCCAGAGGGTGCGAATAAGGATGTTTTCCTCTTTAATGCTAGGGGGGCATGGATGGCGCACCGGTTCCCAAAGCAATCCACACAGGTTGCCACTTTGGTGCAAGAAGACCGGAATGACGGGCTCGCCAGACAGATGAAGGTCATTGCCAAGCCGACCAGCATGTCATGTACATAAGCTTTTGCAGGCGAAGATCACCTTTAGTCAGGATAAGTTGTACTCCTGTACCCCTTCGAATTTGGCCATTGTGGCAACCCTTCCCGCCTAATGTTTTTGGGGGAAGAGGACAAGGGCTAGTATAACTATAGGCTAGGCTCCACCGTAGAGAGGGATCGGATCCAGAGCCTCCCGAGGCAGTTCGTACTCCTTGTACTCACATACACACCCTCCCTCGTGAGGCAATCCACTCAAAGCAAGAGTAGGGTCTTACACCGCAAGGTGGCCCGAACTTGGGTAAATTGTCGTGTCATGTCCTTTTTTCCTCTCGCTCGAGCACTGATGAGGACATGAATACATTGTATATGACCAAAAATGTTGCATACATGTATATATTTGTGAGGTGATTTCTAATGCAAACTATGCAATAATTTGTTTATGTCATCCAGGACAAAAATACTAAACAAACTTTTGTGCCATGTCTAATTGCAGGTGTATGGGACATTTGTACAATCCACAAATGAAGATAAGGGGAAAAGAGAAGTTTATGTGCTGTTAGAAATGTCCTCTCACATCATTTTTGGGCCAAGAGAAGATAGAGTCCAAGTCTCTCACGTTCTGGATTCAGATTGGGACCACACAGACATACCTGACTCAAAACACCAAGAACTCTTTCATACGGACTCCGAATTGGGTGATTCTTTTTTTGCTGGAAAGTAGATTTTGTGCTATTTCCAAGCCAATTGGGTTCACCTCCAAATTTGTCTGGAGCGTTGAGATATCGATGTAACAATCTGACGCTGCAGCAGAATCCGAGTCAAACTACAAGTCCAAACGCGTTGCATCACCTCCACTTGGGCCCATGATCCTTGTATGACCTAGGGTGAGTTTTAGGCTGCCTTGGGATGTCCTACCACCTCCTTGGCCGCCACCCCTTGCTCCTATATAAGTAGATCCATCTAGTAACTTTCACCTCCACTTGGGCCCATGATCCTTGTACTAAAGTTAGCTGTTGCAACTTCATGTATTTCGTTTGTGTCCAACGACCAGACCAAGACCGCTTTTGAATCCCCACCTTTATCAATACTTCATCTATATTCGCAATATTCAGATTGCATTATCATATTCTTGCTTGTTCTTTGATTGCGTGTAGGAATAGACCTTCGTGGTCAGGCTGATCGTGCTTCCAACATCATCAGTAACCTCGGGAGATTGGTTTAGCGGTTGCTAAGGCGCAACATCGTGCACGTTTGTACTCGGATCATCAAAGTCGTCTCCACAAAATCTATAGTTATCATCTGATCGAAAGATGAGGACACTCTGCTGCTATCAACTGGTATCAGTTTTTAGGTTGTTCGGTGAGAATTTCCAGCTTTCCCTAGATTAGATATATTTGCTTACCTATTGTCCAAGAAAAAGCCATAAAAAAGTTAGATCTATTCATCCTTTGTCCAAGCCAGTCTGATCCTTTGGAATTTTATTTTCATTGCTTGCATAGTTGAATTATCGATTGCATCGTCGTGTCGAGGTTCTAGTCTTAGTGTCTAGTTCGTTTAGAGTTTTGAGTTCTGTTCACATTAGTCATGCCGCTGCTGCAACATTATCCCTTCTGCTGTCCACCACCCCATCCATCAATTTCCACCACGTGCTACCCATCGTTCATTTTCATAATCATAGTTGAGGTTGTTCACATCTTTGCTTGATCCAATCTGCATCTTATCTAGTTGTCTTGGAAAGAGGGAGAAAAAAAAGAGACAGAGAAAAAAGGTAAAAAAAGTCAGAAAAAAGGAGAGAAAGAAAAAGAAAAAAGTGTGAGAAAAAAAGAGAAGAAAAAAACAAAATTCGGATCTATCTAGACTCAATCTCGTACCTAAATTTAGATTGGAATTTGTTTTGCATACTGTTCAATAAAATAGGCATAACCTCCTAATATGAAGTTCGTTTTGGCTCCGCGAGTTCTCAAATAAAAACTAGCAACGAGCTGCATCTGAATAGTCTTAGAAGTTTGTTCAATATTTGTCACACCAAAATCGGCTTCTAAATAGGTTATTTTGACCTCCGAAGTTCGCGAGCACAACTTGTTCCAGTTTTAGAATTTTTTGACTCCTCATAAACTCGGAAATGAGCGATTCTTCTTGTGTTTGAAAGCTTGAGTCAGTGGCATACTGTAGAAAATTATCAGACAATTGGAACAAGCTTTTCCGGAGGAAAGTTGGAGAGAGAGTTGTTGGTATATCCTGCTTGGCAATTATTTCTCAACATTATCTTTACTGCTATTGTGATCTTCACTTTTATGTTGTTGCCAAAGCTACTTCATATCCTTTATTGATGTTAGTTATGCTACATTGTGACCTCATTAGTGTTCTAGGCTCGCGTCTCTAGTCCGGTCTAGCCTAGGACCAACACAGTACCGTCGTTAAGCGTTTATTCAGCATTCCATCTCTGAATTGATTATTGCTAATCTTTTGCTACCATATATACTCATGGCATGATTAAAGGACTACAACATTTAAAACAAGGTTGTGACATCGTAACAAAATATATGATGATTTACAAACTACCTTGTTGCTCTCATTTTTAGAAGAAAGTGAAGAATATTTTATGGATAGATTTTGGGGAGGATTAAACCGTGATATTCAGGAAATACTAATTCATGAGGAGTGTTATCCGATGGACCGTTTGTTGCAAAGCTGAACAGGAAACAAAACGACGTGTTGCCCACGAGGAGAACAAGCGCAAGGTGCACATTCCAAGTGTTGATACAGATGTTTCTTCAACTACTAGGCGTACTATGACAACCACATCTGTTGTTGGGAGGACTACACCATGTGATACATCACCACCGAGCGTGCCTACATCATCTGAGTTGATCATAATAGGCAATGAAAAAGGTACAGATTTTCCACTTTCACTTGAGAATGATGCATGCCTAGCTAAATTGAATACATAATGTGTTGAGTTACCTATTGATTTGAGCACACCACTTATTTTACAGAATCTTTTCACTGTCATGAACGCATCATGTGTTCAAATAGCTGAAATACAAACAATTTTGAGCGCATCCATTGAATTAACTGTTGATGCAAAATAACCAATGTTTATTAATTTTGATATCGCCTCTAATATTGGTGATGATTCTATGTCAAATGACTTACTACATGTTTGCTTATTTAAGCATGTTGTAGCAAGTAAATTTAATGCAAGTAAGGTTTATTCACGAATGTTGGGATGGTTTAATGATGAACATTGTCTATCTTTTGATATAAATAATAGCTTCACCTATATGAGCTAACTCAGTTGCAATATTTTCATGCCTTCTACTTCTTGTGAAATTATTTTGGCTTTATATTTTATGAACTATGAAAGTTACTCATGTATACATGTGTCATATATGCAAAAACCAAAGGAAGTAAAAATTGATGACATATACATATACAACATGTACACCTTGTCTCTTTTGTTAGCCACATTTCAGATTAAGCAACGCAGAGGACGGCTTTGTTTTCAAGAAGGGGAGGATGATGAAGACATGACTACATTGTATACGACCAAAAATATTGCGTACATGTATATTTGTGAGGTGATTTCAAATGCAAACTATGCAATAATTTATTTATGTCATCCAGGACAAAAATACTTCACAAACTTTTGTGCCATGTCTAATATCAGGTGTCTGGGACATTTGTACAATTCACATATATGAAGATAAGGGAAAAAGGGAAGTTTATGTGTTGTTCAAAAAGTCCTCTCACATCACTTTTGGGCCAAGAGAAGATAGAGTCCAAGTCTCTCACATTCTGGATTCAAATTCGGACTACACAGACATACATGACTCAAAATGCCAAGAACTCTTTCATACATACTCCGAATTGGGTGATTCTTCTTTTGTAGGAAAGTAGATTTCGTGATATTTCCAATCCAATTGGGTTCACCTTCAAATTCGTTCGGAGCATTGCGATATCAATGAAACAATCTGACGCTATAGCAGAATCCGAGTCAAACTACAAATCCAAAGGTGTTGCATCACCTCCACTTGGGCCATGAGCCTTGTACGACCTAGGGTTAGTTTTAGGCTGCCTTGGGACGTCCTCCCACCTCCTTGGCCGCCACCCCTTGCTCCTATATAAGTAGATCCATCTAGTAGCTTTTTCCTTGGGATATGTTTAGTTTAAAGTTAACCATTGCAACTTCGTGTACTTCGCTTGTGTCCAACGACTAGACCAAGACCGCTTTCGGATCCCCACCTTTATCAATACTTCATCTGTATTCACAATATTCAGGTTGCATTATCATATTCTTTCTTGTTCCTCGATTGCGTGCAATAATAGACCTTCGTGGTCAAGCTGGCCGTGCTTCCAGCATCGTCAGTAACCTCGGGAGATCGGTTTAGCGATTTCTAAGGCGCAACATCATGCACGTTTGTAGTCGGATCATCAAAGTCGTCTCCAGCAAATCGATGGTTATCATCTCATCAAAAGATTGGGACACCCCGCTGTTATCAAGCATGCTGGAGCATCGTCGAGAGGCAGTGGGCAGCGAGCTGGAGCTTAGTGGAGTTCTATGAGCACACCCCAAAGTTCGAACCTTTTCTTGGGTCCCCAGAGCCCCGATTCCAACATTTGGCGCGCCAAGTAGGGGTGTGCTAAAGTTACTCCGCTTCACTTCGTTCCTACCCTACCGTCTCCATGTCTGACGCTCATCGGGTTCACGCCGAGCGCCAAGCGGCCCGCATTGCCGAGACTGCACCCGCAGGAAGCAGCAGCCACCGCCTCTTCTCCGAGCCTGCGCCTGCCACCGCCTACCCTGCCGCTTTTTCGAGCGTCGTGGGCTGCCCGACTTTCACCATCGTCCTTCACCAGGTGAACTAGCCGGCAAGGTTTAGACAGATGCTGCCTCCGCATTACAATGGTGCCATCGACCCCGAGGAGTTTCCCCAACTCTATACCCAGAGCATCCGGTTGGCGGGCGGCGGTGGCAAGGCCATGGCAAACTGGTTTCCCCTAGCCCTCGTGGGCGCCCCATGCTCCTGGCTCCTCAGCCTTCCTGAAGCTTTGATCTCCTCCGGGCGAGCTAAGCGATCAGTTCACCGCACACTTCACGCTCCACTGGCCCCACGAGGTCGCGTGCAAACTCGGCCGGTCCCAGGCGCCTGCGTCCAATCGCCAGACCAAGAAGCTCTTTCGTGGGGTCGAACGCTGCACGGCCCCAGCTCGAGGCTTTGCGGCCTCGCATGCGGCCCGAGTGTGTCATCGCCTTAGATTCCCACAACCACCCCAAGTCCGCAGCCGCCGGCGCGCTCCCCATGATGTGCACTCCCACCATCAGCAATGTTGCGGGGACAAAAACCCTCATCGATGGGGGAGCGGGCCTAAACGTGATCTCCATTGAGACCTTTGAGACGCTTCAAGTGCCTTACGATCAGCTGACACCCACCAGGCCCTTCTCAGGCGTGACCAGTGGTCTACCACTCCCCAGGGGCAGGTGCACCTCCCCGTCACCCGCGACAACTACAGCATCGAGCTCATTGACTTCAACGTGGCCCGCATCGGCCTTCCGTTCAATGCCATCCTGGGATACCCCGCGCTCACCAAGTTCATGGCGGTAACCCACCCCGGCTAAAACATAATCAACATGCCCGGCAGCAGCGGCGTCATTACTGTCGCTGGAAGCAAGGAGGATGCGGTCCGGGCCCTCAAGCACGTCTACAGGGCTGCAGCAGCCTCACGGCCGGGCTTCGAAGACGAGGTCGAGTCTCCAGAGGTCGCTCCTGCAAGGAAGAAACATAAGTTCTGTCCAGACCGCGTCGAAACAAAGAAGGTATCGGTTAACGGCAGTGGCGCAGGTCCTAGCTTACGGCGCCGATCTTCCCCCTGAGCAGGAGGACGCACTCGTCGCTTTCCTCCGGGCGAACAAGGACGTGTTCGCCTGGAAGGCGTCTGATATGTCCGGCGTCTCGAGGGAAGTAATCGAGCACCACTTGGCGTCCCATCAAGTAGAAGGTATGGCACCAAGCGCCGGAGAAGCAGGCATTCATCGTCCAAGAGGTGCACGAGCTGCAGGAAGCTGGGGTCATTCGTGAGGTGCATCATCCTGAGTGGCTCGCTAACCTAGTCATCGCCCCCAAGAAAGGTGGAAAGGAGTGCATGTGCATCGACTTCACGAGCCTCAACAAGGCCTTCCCCCAGGACCCTCTCCCGCTCCCACGGATCGACCAAATCATGGACTCCACCGCTGAGTGTGACCTGATGTGCTTCCTTGACCCGTTCCCAGGCTACACTAGATCAAGATGGCGGCGGAAGATGTGGAAAATATGGCCTTCATCTCCCCGTGCGGCGTATTCTACTACACCTGCATGCCGTTTGGTTTGAGGAGCGTCGGCACTACCTTCCAGCGGCTGATGCGCATCATGTTGGGGCCACAGCTAGGAAGGAACGTGGAGATCTACATCGATGACATTGTGGTCAAATCGTGTGAAGCCAAGATGCCAATCAAGGAGCTGCAAGAAACTTTCGCAAATCTGCGCGAGGTCGGCCTGAAGCTCAACCCCAACAAGTGTGTCTTTGGGGTCCCCTCCGGCAAGCTTCGCCGCTTCCTTGGCTCCCACCGGCAGATCAAGGCCACCCCCGAACACTTCAAGGCCATTAAGAAGATGTGCCCCCCCCCCCACACAGTCAAGTAAATGCAACGGCTGGCAGGGTGTGCGGTCTCCCTGGGGTGCTTCATCTCCAAGCTAGGCGAGCGCGCCTTTCCCTTTAGCTGATGAAGAGGACAAGCTCCTTCAAGTGGACCCCTGAAGCGAGGGCGGCTTTCAGGACCTCCAGAGGTACTTGACGAGCCCACCTATCATGGTGGCGCCGTTTTTTCATGAGCCCTAGGTCCTATACCTGGCGGACACCCCGTAGACGCCCAGCGCCGCGGTCGTGGTGCTGTAGGAGGAACACGTTGGCACCAAGGAAAAGGATCCCGACACTCGCGAGCCCTCCAAGCTCCCCGGACCTTCCGAGCCTCGCGAGCTGCCGGAGCCCCGAGAGCCCTCCACGCCTCAAGCCGGTGCCCCCGAGCCTCGCGCACCCCTTCAGGAGCAATCCCCCACTAAAAGCCACACGCTTCGTCGAGCACCCTTGGTACTTCATGAGCACGGTGCTGAGGGGTGCGTGTGCGCTATCCTATGCAACAGAAACTTCTCCTTGCCCTTCTGGTTGCCTCCAGGAAGCTGCGGCATTACTTTCAGGGCCACACCATCAAGGTCGTCTCCACGTACCCTTGGAAAAAGTGTTGCATAGCCCTAATGCTACGAAACAGGCCGCTAAATGGAGCATAGAACTCCAGGCATTCCAGCTGGAGTTCTATACCACCAGAGTCATCAAGGGAGTGGCTCTTGCCAATTTCTTGGCAGAGGTGACGGACACATGCGGGGAGGAGCCTCATGAGGACAAGTCCGTCCTGCCTGGAGATGAGGCGCCTGTTGGGTGGGTCATGCACTTTGATGGTGCCTTCTCCAGGTAGGGCGCGGGTGCTGGGGTCGTGCTCATTCCACAAGTGGAGGAAAAGATTTACTACGCGTCCATCTGTGCTTCCAGCATGTTGAGAAGGTCTCCAACAACTTTGCGGAGTATGAGGGCCTAATCATCGGCCTCAAGGCCGCCACGGCCTTGGGAATCAAGCGCCTCACCATCAAGGGCGATTCTCAGCTCCTCGTCAACTTCTCCAACAAAAAGTACTAGCCAAAAGATGAGCACATGGCGGACTATCTATTGGAGGTACGTAAGCTCGACAAGCTCTTCCTGGGTTTAGAGTTGTAGCATATTCTGCCCGTCGTCAACAAGGAAGCTGACGACATCGCCAAGCGAGCGTCCCGCCGCGAGCCCTAGAGCCCAGGCGCCTTTGAAGAAAGGCTCTTATGGTCATCAGCGGCGCCTCTCGCCACCAGTGCAACGCTGCTCCTCGAGGAGCTTCCGCCTGCACCATCCACGGGCGCGCCCGACTGCGGCCCGACCTCTGGGGCTCGCCTGCTGTTGGCGTTGGAGCCTTAGGAGGATAGCTGGGTCACGAAGTTCAAGGACTACTTGCTCCACGACACCCTTCTGGAAGAAGATGCAGAACCAAAGCGTGTGGCCTAGCAGGCCACCACCTACTGCCTACAACAGGGCGAGCTGTTCCGGAAGCTCCCCAATAGCCTCTCGCTGTGCTGCATTTCATAGGAACATCGGCGGGAGTTGCTAGCCGACATCCATGGGGGATACTGCGGGCATCACTCCTCATCACGTACCCTCACGGGTAAGGTGTTCCACAGCGGGTTCTACTGGCCCACAGCGCTCCGCGACGCCACCAAGCTGGTCCAGTAATACGAAGCTTGCCAGTTCCATGCCAAGCAAATCCATCAGCCCGCGCAAGGACTCCAGACATTCCCACTCTCGTGGCCCTTTGTGGTATGGGGGCTAGACATACTGGGCCCCTTCCCTCGCGCGGCCGGGGGTTACCGCTACCTCTACATCGCTATCGACAAATTCACCAAGTGGGCGAAGGTGGAGCCCGTGCACACCATCCTGGCGGGCTCCGTTGTCAAGTTCGTCAGGTGCCCCGTGAGCCGTTTCGGTGTCCCCCATCATATCATCACTGATATCGGCTCCCAGTTTACGAGTGGCCTCTTCAGGTCATACCGTGCCAACCTTGGAACGCATATATGCTACACTTCGGTGGCGCACCCGCGGAGCAATGGCGAGGCCGAGCACGCCAATGCTGACATCCTCAGGGGCCTCAAGACTACGAGCTTCAAGAAGAAGCTTGAGGCTTGCGGCAAGGGATGGTTGGATGAGCTGCAGTCTGTGTTGTGGTCCATCCGCACCACTTCGACGAAGCCCACCGACGAGACCCCCTTCTTCCTCGACGGGGCCGAGGCGGTCCTCCCTTCCGAGCTCAAGCATTGTTCCCCGTGAGTACTGGCATTCGACGAGGCATGCTAGTCCGACTCGCGAGGGGCCGACCATGTGCTCCTCCAGGAGGCCCGCCATCAGGCTTCCCTTCGGGCTGCAAGGTACCAAAGAGGCCTTGCGGGCGCTACCACAACCGGGCAGATCCGCCCTCAAGACTCTTGAGGTCGGGGACCTTGTCCTGAGATGGATCCTCTCCATGGAGGGCCTCGACAAGGTCCCACCCATGTGGGAAGGCCCTTTCAGGGTAGCCCATGTCTCCAGGCCAGGCATTGCACGCCTGGAGATGGAGGATGGAGTTCTGCGAGAATGTCCGAACATCCAAAGATCTCTGCCAGTTCTACCCTTGACCCTCTCACGTAAGTATCAGGTGGGATTGTACATGCCCCGGAGCCTCCCGGTGCACTGTCCCATGGCCTCGCGGGAGCTCCCACCCACACCCAAGTGGAAGCCCCATGCTTAGTGTTGGCAAAATGATCAATGAAGGTGTCGGACGCGGTAGCCATTTTCACTTTTCCTTTCTACTTGCAAGCAAATCCAAATCTTCTCTAAAGTAAAACTTTGGTCCTTGTGTATTCTCTAAGAAAAGAATTTGATTTTCTTCGTGGCGTTTCGCTGGATTTCATTCGTTTTCATGCGCCACGCGCACTCAGGGGCTCTCTCGTGAGCCTCGCGCGAGCGAGGGCTGGGCATGGTGCTTACGCTTGGTCAGCCCCGCCAGCATTAAGAGCCAAACAGTCGGCTCTGCGCCGCGGGCCTACTCCTGCATGAACCACCCCACCAAGGCCTTGGTGTATAATGTCCTCACCCGGCGCACATGAGCGAGCCGACGAACGCGCACTCCCCCCTCCCAAGCCTTTCGCCTCGGGAGTGCTCACACCCCTGACACTCTCACCTCTTGGCCTTCCCCAGGCATCGCAACCTCGCATACTAGCGACGGTCGGGCTAGATTAGAGGTTGTGCTCTAATGACATAGAGCAAGAAAGGAACTTGAAGGAAAAAACAAGCCTGATGGGAACACAAGCATTGTTCAACACATCATTAAGGGTCTCAGCAAAAAATTCCTCACACCCCCGCGGGGTTACAATTAAGTATCAGCAGGTAAGAAAGGAGGGGCGGCCTAAGGAGACGCGACATCACTGCCGTCGCCCTTGTCATCCTCGGGTTCCTCGGCTCCGTGCCGATCTTCGTGGCTGTCAGGGACGAACCGCGCGAGCGCGTCCACGTGGTCCTCCATCCACTCCCTGAGGGCGTCGCGGATCACTTCCGGGACGGGGGCTATCACGGCCTCAAAACCGAAGCAGGGGTCGCGTGAAGAAGATGGCTGAAGACGCGTGTCGACGCCTGGGCAAGGAGGTCGTGGCTTTCCTCTTCAATGAGTTGACTGACCTTCTTCGCTCCCCCTTCAAGCCGCTCCACGACCTTGGTGAAAAACCCGAGGTAGCCGCCGTCGTCTGGCACGAGCGGGCTGGAGACGTCCTCCTTGCAGATGGAGCCTAGGTCACGGAGAGCCCTCAGCTCGAGGTCCTAGAACATCTTGGAGCGCGTGTGCTACAGCCCTCGAGCCCGATTCGCTTCATCCGCCGCTCGTTCCACGAGAGACGTGACGCCCCCACCTCCTCCTGAAGTCATGCCAGCTTGGCCTCGGCGATGGTTTGAGCTGCCAGCGCGGCTTGACACCGTTCATCCACTTCAACCAGCTTCTCCTTGAGGTCGTGTATCGTGCCACCTGGCTCCCTTGTACTGCATGTAGCGAGCCTCCCTGAAGCTCTAGCTTTTTGCGATGTTCATCGATGGGCGCCTGACGGGCGTTTGTGATCTTCTCCTTGGCCCCCGCCCGGATCGTCGCTTCCTTGGATGACAGGAAGGCGTTAGCCTTCTCCATGCATTGAGCTAGGGAAGCTTCATCGTCTGCCACCTGGTGCCCCAACACCTCCAACTACTCGCACTCCAGGCTCTGCTCAAACGACATCAGTGCTAGCTACTGCTCGAGGGCCTTGAGGTACGCCTCTTGCGTTGCCAGCCCTTTCATGGATGCAGAGAAGGCGTCCCTACGCGCTTGGATCAACTGCTCCAGCACGACATTTGAAGCCAGGAGCTCTTGCTCATGAGCCTCCACAGCCTCATGTCACCAATCCGCTTCCTTGGCCTCCTGGAGAGCACAATCGCAAGCTTCCTTCAAGATGGCGGCAGACACCTTGTCCTTTGAGCGAGTGGACTCGCGCTGGATGCAGCCGAACTTAACGGCAACCTCAAGTTGGTGCCATCCGCATGCCAGGTGCAGGTGCTCATCCGTCAGGCGCGCGTCAACATTGTGAAGCTCCGCTTCGAGCTGATTCAGCGTGTGATAGGGGTGAGGGTGTCGTGATCTTCCGATGAGATGATAACTATCGATTTGGTGGAGCCAACTTTGACGATCCGACTATAAATGTGCATGATGTTGCGCCTTAGCAATTGCTAAACCAATCTCCTGAGGTTACTGACGATGCTGGAAGCACGATCAGCCTGACCACGAAGATCTATTCCTCCACACAATCGAAGAACAAGCTAGAATATGATGATGCAATCTGAATATTGCGACTATACACTACTGCAGGATGCTGCTAACGCGACACTACGATCAGAGACCCTTCAACGAAACTGTGGGTGATGCAATAATCACAAAAGATGGTGTAAAAGAACCATCAAAAAAGGTGCAAAACGTTTGCGATGGCGGAGCCATCAAACAAGGTTCAGATTTTAGTTGCGTGTGCGATACAGGGCATACGGTTCAGTCCAATGAACTGTTTGCGATGAGGCGGAACAAAAGAAACGGGCAGCCTAATGAAGGCGTGTGTGATATATAGCATACGGTTCACTCGGATGAACTGTTTGTGATGAGGCAACAAAAAAGAAACAGTCAGCCAGATCAAGGTGTGTGTGATTGAGGGCATACGCTTCAGAAGGATTAACTATTTGTGATTAGGCAACAGAACCGAAACGGGTCAGCCAGATCAAAGCGTCTGCGATTGATGGCATACACTTCACATGGATGAACTGTTTGCGATTAGCCACAACAAACTGAAATAGTTAGATATATCAACGTGTGTGCGCTAGATGGGCACACACATTCTGATTAAAAGAAGCGTGCGTGATGGTAATAACGAGCGCGCACGGTTGTTGGAACAAGACGTGTGCTGACATTGCCTATTGCGGTGCACCCTTTGGTGCAAACGCCACGTATGCGGCAGAGAAGGCGTATGTGCCAATGTTATGCCTTCTGGGATTGGTGCCGCACTTATGACCGTCAGTAAATTTTGAGCATGCGCCCCGTCACATTCCAAATTGCAAACCTGTTCACACCAATCAAAACCTAAACAGTTTCCCACTTAGGAGTGTATTAGTACTCGGTTATAAATACTACTATTCCAAGATGACTACACATTCCTCCTCAACTCCTCATCCACAAAAACAAACAAGTCATTCATCATCGTTCCCTTTAAATGCGCCATGGCCAGCGTGAGTTTTGGGTCGAGAGATTGCCACCAGGGAGAGGCGAGCCTGGAAGCGGAAGCACGAGAGATGTCCCGCCACGCCGCAAAAGTAGCCAACATGTCCCGCCGCGCGGCCATATCAGCAGAGAGGTCTCGCCGCGCCGCCAAAGCAGCACGGAGGTCCCGCCATGCCGTCTATGCAGCAGACTAGTCCGGCCGCGCCGTGGAAGCAGAAGAGATGGCCCGCCGCGCCGCAAATGCAGCAGAGATGTCCTCCCGCGACACGACGGCCAGGAAAAATGTCTCCCGGGCAGCAAAATCCCCTGCTAATCCCCCATCACGCAGTTGTCCAACCTGGGTTTTGAGATAGTGGCGAGCACTCTTACAAAGCATGCGCGTGCCCTCGTCCCAGGGGCGGTCGGATCTCCACCGGGCGAGGTTGCAGGATGACCTGAAAGCCTCATTTGAACAGTCTACCTGCGTCATCCGGCAACTAAATGAGAGCAATACGAAGCACCGGGATGAGCGCGACCTGCTGAGGGCGAAGCTCGTCGGAAGTGCGGAGCAGCAGGACCAGACCACAGCCTTGTTGAAGAGGACCGGCGTCATCGTCGAGAAACTTATGGACGCGAATGCCATGCTGCACATCGAGCGCAGAAGGCTTGTGGAGGAATCCGTGGATGCTCTCAAGAACCATCTTGAGGACAAGAAAGAGCTCATCGCCGCTCGCCACGGAGACTAGTTCCCGCGGCCTGCAGCAACGCATCAAGAAAGTAGAGATCAGCGAGCCAGATCGTTATCTTCCTTCTTCTTTTGCCCTTGTGTATTTCGGGCATTGCCCATGTGGCTTTTTTTAATTATGTTCCTAAATATGCAAGACAATTATTATCCACTGTCATCGTCCTTATATTCATCATGCTTGCTATAAGTCGCAGTCGATGCTATATAGGTCCGTCGGATCTTACATCAAGATCCGCGCAAAACTTTCTTTTCAGATTTTCATTTTTCTCTCTTAAATCTCAGTCCTGAGACATATAGCCACGCCAGAGAACAGGTGCTCAAGCGCCATTAATGGAGACGTTGGGAGGGAGGTGCGCAGTGGGTAGCGGTCAAAGGGCTCTCCTGCCGATGAGCATGCGCAGGGGTCTGATCGCACGCCCCCCGTACTCGAATAGCTACCCCGCACGGCACCTCCTAGCCAATAAAAAGAGGGGACGCGTGGCGGCACGTAATTGGTAAGTTGAACACCCACGGTTTCAATAATACTTATGTTTCCGATTTGTAACGTGACAACACTTGTTCCAAAATGACATTGTTGATTGTTAATGTGTGCACGTTCGCAAATCAGACAGAAAATTACCACAGCATGTTGGTGCCATGTCATGACACCATGCCAAGTTTCATGATTTTCAGGCATGTTTTGGATTTACAGGAATTTAAAAACCAAGTTTCTCAATCTTTCCGGCCGAGCCACGACGACCAGATGTTTGAATTTCATTTCCATTTTCTTGCATGGGACCTAGAAATTCACCCAAGGACACACATGTGATTTTTAAAACAACTTTGGTGCACTGGAGCCTATGCTTGTAGTTCAAATTTGAATTATGCACATTAAATGCGTAGAAACTCAATTAATGTATAAAAAAGGCCAAACGAACCCGGAATAATTCCAAAATTTAGCACGATACTTCTGTTTGGTCTAATATGCGTGTGAAAAAAAATTAAGGCGGGAGAAGGCAGTGTAGGTATGTCTTTTTGCACACGGAGGTGACACGTTCCCTCTCGGCACCACGAACCTTCTTCAGGGAAGCTCTGGTTTGCAAGAAGCTTACACCAAAGCTTGTCCCAATTCGGCCAAAAATTATCAAGAGCATGTTGGTGCCATGTCATGACACCATAGCAAGTTTCATGATTTTCAGAGTGTTTTGATTTACAGGAATTAAAAACCAAGTTTCTCAATCTTTCCTAGAGCCACGACGCCCAGATGTTTGAATTTCATTCCCATTTCTTGCATGGGACCTATAAATTCACCCAAGGACACACATGTGATTTTTCAAACAACTTTGGTGCACTGGAGCATGTGCTTGTAGGTCAAATTTGAATTATGCACATTAAACGCGCAGAAACTCAATTAATGTGTAAAAAGGCCAAATGAACCTGTAATAATTCCAAAATTTAGATCGATACTTCTATTTGGTCGAATCATGCTGCGTAAAAAAATTAAGGTGGGAGAAGGCGGTAATGATGTCGCTTTAGCACACGGAGGTGACACGTTCCCTCACGTAACCACGAGTCTTCTTGAGGGAAGCTCCGGTTTGCAAGAAGCTTACACCAAAGCTTGTCCCAATTCGGCCAAAAAATTGCCTTGACATGTTGGTGCCATGTCATGACACCATGCCAAGTTTCATGATTTTCACGCGTGTTTTGGATTTGCAGGAATTGAAAAACTAAGTTTCTCAATCTTTCCGGCCGAGCCACGACGCCCAGATGTTTAAATTTCATTCCCATTTCTTGCATGGGACCTTTAAATTCGCCCAAGGACACACATGTTAGTTTTCAGCCAACTTTGGTGCACTGGAGCATGTGTGATGCGGAGCATCCTACGGACATCACCATGTCAAGAGCCCGTTTGGTAAGTGACACGTGCGACATCTACTTCACATACATAAAGGTGAATCATCTCCTTTACACGTGTTCACTTGACCCCTTTGAGGATGGTATACTACTTGACACCCCTCTCGTGTGCATGCATAGGTATTGTCGGAACGCTTCGGACGACAAGGAGGAGTGCGAGCGCAAGTGTACAACTACACCATGCGAGGGAAGCATGGAAGAGAAGATGAAAGAAAGGGAGCTGCTACAAGCTACAGCCACCGGACGTCCAGATGCCAACGGACATCCGGCACCTAACGCATCCCAGACGGCCAGAAGAACTACAGCTGGCGCATGCTACAGTGGCCAGACAACCTACGCCCACCGGACGTCCGCCAAGTCCCAGCGCCCGGACGTCTGACAACCTCCGGAATTTCGGTGCCACTACACCCGAGAAGAATCAGCGGACTGCCGACGCGCGCCGGACGTCCGGACCGTACCGTGCCACCGGACGTCCGACCCCCACCGGTCTTCCGGTACCTGCTTATGCGCAGCCGCGGGCCTTTGGCCTTGTATACCTCTCCCACTTACCCCTTCATAGCTTAGACTACAAATAGACCACCTCCACCTCCTTTCTAGGGTTAGCAAAGTGATAGCTCATTTGTATGTGAGCTTTGCTCCTACCTTCCTCTACTCTTGAGAGAGAGACCACCACTCCCATGGAGTTCAAGACCTCCATGTGACAAGATCCTGCGAGATATATGATCAAGACCCCTCATGGGAAGATCCGTCTAGGATATCATCAAGACCTCCTCATGGAGATGAACTTTACCTTCTATCTTTCCCTTTGTTGTTCATGTACCTTGTGGATCTTGTGTGTTTGATTGTCTAGTAGATGTGTGATTGGACTTGTTCTTGGGAGTTTGCCCTTGTGATTTATCTTCGTTCTTCCTCGTGTTCTTCGTGTTCTTTGAGGGAATCCGCTCCAATCTTGAAAGATCGGGCTACTAGGGTTCTACCCTACATCATCTTGGATCAGAGCTAGCTTGTCTCATGATATCATCTTGGTATCATGAGCCACATTGATCATGAATTTCGAGCCCCTACCCCTCTTTTTCTAGCTTGATTTTGCTGTGTTCTTCCCTAATTTCGAAAATCCCCACCAAAAATAGCCCCATTTTTTTGTGATTTGTTGGTTTTGATGAAGTTTTGTTGATTTTGATCCATGGATTTGCCTGGCTTCGAATGGATCTAGCATTTCCCCAAGTTTCGCCACTTCCCATCCAAGAAATTTGCTCAATTTTGACCCCTGAATCATCAAATTCCGCCCAAAATCGCGCCCCGGATCTCAAATCCCGCGTTGACCCTGATACACCAGACAACCGACACTTTACCGGATGTCCGGAGCCCCAGGAACCACCGGACGACCGGAACCCCAAACCCGAGTTGAAATCAGCGGATTTCCGAGCCGACAGGACGTCCGACGACCGTACATCCGTCCATTTCCGGACGTCGGCTACCTGTAGATATCAACTTCGGCTGATTATTGTTTCGGCCATAACTAATTCATCCAAACTCTGATTTTGACGTTCTTTAGCTCGTTTTGAAAGTATTGACATCCCCCATCCCACAAAAATACTACCAACATCATTTGGCTTCATAATTTTTTTGGAACTTTGGCATCTTTGCCTAGGGCCTTAACCACATCATCCGCATTACCACCATAGACTTCCGCAAGCTAACCCATTTTGCTTGCCATAGAATTAGTGGTTCCTTGAGTAGTGATTTGAGTCTCCTAAGGTGTTTCAACTACTTAGGCATAGTTACTTCTTCATCAACCACCACCATAACTTCCGCATAGGCGTTCCCACCATACACTTACGCCACCCCCAACATAAGCCAATTTTGTTTGAGCTTGTTTGAGTTGTGGCTTGTATCTCCTAAGGTGTTTCGGCTACTTAGGGACGACAACTTCAACTTCGACACGCATAACCCATCATCCCACATCCGCATTGCCAAGTGCAAAACTACCACCGCTTTCCGCTACCACCATTTGACTTTTGTCCTTGAGATTTTGAGTTGTGGTTTTTCCGTTTCCTAGGGTGTTTCGGCTAACTAGGAACGGGTCGACATCGGCAACACCGCATCTCATCATCGCCAAGGACGGTAACCTCAATGACACCATTGTATATTCCCCTTGCAATTGCATTGTTAACCCCTAGCCCATTTTGCATCACTTGCCTATCGAGACTAGCCATTTGAGTATTGCCGGCAGCATTACTTGTGCACATTAGTGATCTAGACCTTCCATTGCATACGTACCATATCATCTTGGTATCATCATATCATCTCTTGTGTCACAAGATTGTTCCCGCATATACACAATTTCTATCTTGGTTTGTGCATTTCGCATAAGTGGCCATATAAAAAAATAATAAGATTTTAAGCAAAAAGAGAGAGCAAAGAAGCTTGTAAGCAAGTGCCATAGCATCATACCACATTGCATATAAGATTTTCATATTCGATCATCTTGGATCATCTTGAGAGAAACACAGGGAACCATACATACATAGCATACATGGGATAGAAAGTTCATCCATTTTGCATCATATAGGTTGTGCACAAGTGTCGTATCCGCCTGTTGAGCAATCGTGCTAGCATATCTCTTGAGTTGCACAACACGAGCGTTTTCCGTGGGCTCCACATTTTGTGCTCCTTCCTTTGTTGCATGACCCCATTTATCTTTCTGTGTGTGTATTTCCGTGTGCCACATATTGCTAGTGGTCTACTTCTTAGGTATGATGGATAGGCTTTACTTGATAGGTGTGAGTGAACAAGTCCGGTGTGATGGATAGGCTATTGGTCTACTTATTACCAAGTTACATTTTACATCAAATTTTTGTGCCACTAACATCACCGAGCTACTCCATAAGCTTTACTTGATAGGTGTGAGTGAACAAGTCCGGTACCAATTCCACTATTTTTTCATCTCACATTGAGTGAAACGGGATACATCCTGAACTTTGGGAAAAGGTAACTTGGTATTGTTTATCTCATTTCCTAAGCACCTCTACTTGAGTCTTGTGATGGATAGGCGAGGCATTTCACCTTTGGACTACAACAACAACGACGAGTTCGGATCCACGAACAACTCCAACAATGCCAAGATGCAAGCTCAAATGGAGGAGATCAAAGCCCTCATCAAGTCCTACAAGAGATCTTCCTCATCTTCGAGAAGACGCTCAAGAGCACATGCTTTCGAGCTACCATCTCTGGCAAGATCACATTGGCATCGACACCATCACCAACAAGAACGTGAAGGTCAAGAGCTCAACGCCAGCAACCACTCAATGACTTCACCATCTCCCTTGGCATCTTCGCCAAACGACTTCAAGGCATCTTCGCCTACGGACATACGACATCTTCGCCCACAAGCACCTCAAGAGAAGCTCCCCAAGATCAAGTCCCCGACTTCCACTAGCTACTACGACCTCGACACCGACCACAAGATTCCTTTCTATGGGACTCAAGAACCCGAGGAGTATCTCGAGTGGGAGCGCCTCATGGATGACTACCTCAAGCTACATCAAGTCCCTTTAGAAGATCAAGTGAAGTGTGCCACAAGAAACTTCAACGACTACGCATCGGCATGGTGGATTCACACACATTCGGAGAGCTATGACATGAGTTGGCCCAAGACGAAGAGAGCTTTGCGGCGAGAGTTCATGCCTCCAGCCTACACGGAACAACTTCTAGGCCAATTGGAGAACACCATCCAAGGATGCAAGTCCATCGACCCGTACTTTAGGGAGATGAAGATTGCCTTGCGACGAGCCGACCTGGACGACCCCATTTCGATGAAGTTACACTTCATGATGGGATTGAACAACGACATCTCTAAGACTATCTTCCTCGACAACTACAAGTCCCTCGACGACTACTACATTGGTGCTCTCAAGGCGGAACAAGAACTCATGAAGGCCAAGGCTTCTCGACCCCAAGCAAACTTCTCGAAGACCAAGCTCCAACACGGCGAGCATGAGGCTAGTATCACGACGATGTCCAAGCCCGACGAGCTCCAAGACGGTGCTCCCAACTTTGACTTCACCACCATCCCTCTTTGTGGAATTGATGATGCCGAGTATACTTCGACTCTTTTTCAAGACGGTGCGGCGATGAGTACGACTACGGAGACCCTCAAGGACCAAGCTTTGGAGGCGAGCGACAAGGTGGTGAGCAAGGATGATGCTTCCATCTTTGGAGGTGATAGTGATGATGTGGCATCTTTGGCCTTCATCCACGGGCACGATGACGAGATGATCGAACATGGGATTTTCCTTCGGTCATAGAGGAGAGCGATGATGTGCCGCCTTGACCTTCATCCACGACGATGGCGATGCATTTAGATGGTTGAGCATGGGATTTTCCCTTCAGCCACGCGGCGACGTATGATGACTTGAGTGATTTTAGCCACCATATTGAGAATGAGAGTGACTTCACCACTAGCCGCATAAATGATGTGTTGCCCTAATTCCCATGTGAGGAGAGCTACAACCCCCACCACTTGAGTGAGATGAGTGACTCCACCATATGTGAGTTTGAGTGCACCTATTTTGAGGGAGTGAGTGAACCACCACATAGAGAGAGTGAGATAGTTGATAGGGCATGTGAGGCAACTTCGATTTCTAACGACTTACCCTCTACCTCTATTGTGTCTTCTCATTTGGTGCTAGGTCCCATATATGATGACACACCAATTCGCGACGACTACGTCCTCCCTTTGGACAAGACGATGGCCATGGTGGAATATGATGCACCCCCACATGGTTCCATCAAGATGATGATATTAACCACCATTTGGTCTTTCCCACCTCACCTACACCACTTGAGTGGAATGAACAAGGTAACATAGGTGAAGGTGATGCTCTAGTCCCACTAGTGGACATTCTTGACATTGATTGCTTGCATGATGTTGATCCACCTATTTCCATGCTTCATGCTAGTGCGACTTCCTCATGTGCTGATTTATTGCCCATTTATGATGAGTATGATGATTGCCATGTGGAGTCTATTAGTTGTGATGCCATGTTACATAGGATTTCTTGTGACAATTCTCTAGGTCACATCATGTTTGACAATCCGCTTGACTTGTCATATGCTATGCATAAGATCAATCATATGTCATATTTGCAATCTCTTCGTAGTGATTATGCATATGCCATTAACATAAACCCAATTTGCACATATGGCATAGATGACAAGCCCATGGTTATTGGAATTTGTTTTTCTTGTGATGATATTGATATGCTTCCTTTGCATCATTTATCTCATATGCCATGCCATGACCACCTAGCTTCGAATATGCATTGTTTGGGATGTTGTCCATTTTCTCCATATGATGTTTCCAATATTGCTCATGAGGAGACCCCCATCGTTTCCTCATACATTTTAGGAGATTTTGATCCATCCCATTCATTGCATGATCCCAATACTTGTGTGCACAATATGCTCCCCATGAATAAACATGCTATTGATGTGCCATATATGCTAAATTTGCATCCCCATCGTGTCATACACAATAACTATTCTTTCATGATGAATGACATGTTCTTATACCATGCATCAAATTTCTTGAGTGTTTGATTGTCTAGTGGATGTGTGATTGGACTTGTTCTTGAGTGTTTTCCCTTGTGTTATCTCTCCGTTCTTCCCCGTGTTCTTCATGTTCTTCGAGGGAATCCACTCCAATCGTGAAAGATCGGGCTACTAGGGTTCTACCCTACATCAATGTTGATGCGGAGCATCCCAAAGTCATCCCCATGGACCTACCTACGTCTCCCACAACACCACTTGGACCTATGACAAGAGCCCGAGCAAAGGCTATCGAAGATAAGGTGAACTCGCTCCTTTCTGAACTACCACTTTCTATACATGAGACATGGTTGCTACCTCAAGCGGAAACACTATGTGTGATCAGGTACTTAGAGGAAAGCCACAGAACATCTACATCCAACGGACAAGAAGACGAGGACACCAAGTGTGAAGGACAAGAAGAAGAGCCGCCACAGAAGCTACAGCCACCGGACGACCGGTCCAGACCGGACGTCCGGCCCCTGAAGGTCACGCCAGCCGAAGGAAACCAGGCCATCGAATGCTAGAGTGGCCGGACGTCTGCCCTGGACCGGACGTCCGACATCTCCCAGGCCCTGGACGACCGAACCTCTCCGTACGACCGTCGTCAATTCAACATAACATAATTTACGGAAGTCCGAGGATCCCTGGACGACCGGACGTCCACGAGCCACCGGACGACCGATACCTTACGGACGTCCGGCCCCTGGCTGTGTCCAGTTGCGGGCTGAGGCCCATGTACCCCTTCACTTTGCCCCCCTTTTGTACTATGACTATAAATAGACCTCTCCCTCCTCCTAGCTAGGGTTAGCGTTGTCATAGCTCATTTGTAAGATAGATCCTCGCTCATCCATACGGATCTACTCCACGAGAGTGAAAGCCGCCCCTCTTCGGATAGGATCCACCTTGGATTCAAAACCCCCTCTTGGGTGGCCCCATCAAGACCTCCTCACGGAGAAGAACCGGTTACCCTATGTATCGTCCCTTGTTGACCGTGGATCGTGTATCTCTTTGTGTTTCGAGGATCTAGCACATGTGCAATCAAATCATTTTGGTTTGAGTGATTCTATCGTGTTTCCCCTCGTGTTCGTCGTGTTCCTCGTTGGGATCCGCTCCTTTCATGGAAGATCGGCCATCTAGGGTGCCACCCTACATCATCTTGGTATCATGAGCCACGTTGATCACGATTTCGGAGCCTCCCATCTTTGTTTTCTAGATTGATTTTGTTGATTTTGTCCCAAATTCGAAAATTCCCCACAAAAATAGCCCCAATTTTTTTTTGTGATTTGTTGGTGTGATTAAGTTTTATTGGATTTGATCCATGGATTTGCTTTTCCATGAGTGGATCTAGCTTTCCCCTATCATGTCCACCATTTCCATCCGCAAAATCGCCCGGATTTTACGGTTTTTGACCTCTCCACGACGAACCCTAGTAGTTCATCCCATGCCCGAGATCGCACAGGCACGGACGTCCGACAGCTTCTGGACGTCCAATGACCGGACGACCGTTCCACCACCAGACGTCCGACGTTTCCTGACGAAACTGAAAAAGTTCAGTTCGGCTACCACCTCCTCTCCACCTCCACCTCCGCATACGCACTCCAATACCTCCACCACTTCTGCATAGCACCACCATAGCTTTTCTGCTACCACCTCCGACAATTTTGACACATTTTTTTTGAGATTTTGAGTTGTGGTTCCCGTGTCCTATTGTGTTTCGGCTATTTAGGTACGGTGCGACATCAACATCACCACCACTCATCTTCGACTCAACGATAACTTCGATGACATCTTTGTCTCCTACCTTGCATTGCATTGATAACCCCATAGGCTTATCTTTTGCATAGCTTACCCATCGAGACTAGCCTTTGAGTATTGCCGGCAACGTGACTTGTGCACATTAGTGATCATACTTCCCATAGCATACATACCATATCTTTGTGGTGCATATCTTTGTATCATCTCTTCTGTCACAAAGTTGTCATCGCATATACTCAATAGCTACCTTGGTTCGTGAAGTTTTGCATGAGAAAAGACCTCCAAAGAGAAAGAGCCAAACAAACTTTTAAGCAAAAGAGGAAAGATAAGCAAAGATCTTATAAGCAAGAACCTTAGCATCATACTACATTAAGATTGTCATACTCGATCATCTTGGATCATATCATAGGGATAACATACATATAGCATACTTGGGATAGAAGTCGTTGCAATTTCGCATAGTAGGTTGTGCACAAGTTCGTATCCACCTATTGTGCAATTGTGCTAATGTCTCTCTAGTGTTGTGCAACAAGAGCATTTTCGTGGATTCCACATTTTGGCTCATTCCTTGGTTGCACGACCTCACTTATCTATTTGCGTGTGTATTCCTGTGTACCTTATCTTACTATTGGTCTACTTGTTGCATTTGCAAATTTCTGAATCTTTTCCAACATTATTCAAGCTCACTAACAATTGCATCAAATTTTGTGCCACCATCCTAACCGAGCTCCACCATAAGCTTTTACTTGTGTAGGTGTGAGAAACCGATAAGAATTGGTACCAATTTTGCTATTTCCTTGTTCCACATTTGAGTGATCATTGATCCATATTCAACATCGGTCAAGGTACATTTGGTATACGTTCTTCTCTTTCTCCCACTCACATATTTCGCTTGGAATGATGGATAGGCCAAGTACTTCTACCAACCCACTCTTCATCGAGCAAGACGATGACATGTCCTCCTACGTCACCAAGAGCCACCTCTTTGGCGCACAATGAGCTTTGCATCAAGAGCAACAAGCAATGAGCGACCGCATCGACCATCTCGCCACCGACTTGCGACTCTCCGACCAACGTACAAGAGACTACATAGACAACAAGCTCGACAAACACAAACAAGAGAATGACACAAGAATGGACGAGATTCGTGCCTTGTTGGTCAACCGCTCTTCTACCACTTCGTCCTACTCAAGACGGAGCCGCTCGAGTCAACACTCCGACGACACTATCTCCGTTTCAAGTACTCCGACATCAAACACTCTTCGACGAGCCGCGCGCCAAGACCGTCAAGCAAACCGCAATCCTCTATTCGACAACAACTCTCAAGAACAAGTTCGAGCGCAAGAACATGGCACCGCCAAAACCAAGCTACATTCACGCAAGCAAAAGAACGACAACGCCTACACCAACAACAAGAAGAGGAGCGAGCGCGACTACACAAAGATGCACAAGATGCTGAGGAACAACGCCAAGAACAACAACTACGTGAAGCTCAAGCACTTGAGGTGCGACGTGCCCTCCGCGATTCAAGTCGAGCCATAGCCACGCGCAACCGACAAGCTCGTGAGCAACAAGAAGCGCTTCGCGATGAAGTTCAAGAACGAATTTATCAATCACGTGTGCATCGTCAAGCTCCTCAAGCTCCTCCACACGCTCGACAAGCTCCTCGTCAAGCTCTACAAGACCCTCACGTTCAACACGAGCATGAAGAGAATGAAAATCATCCACGACAAGAGCAACATGAGGACGACAACCCTCCTCGCCAAGAGCAACATGAGGACGACAACCCTCCTTGCCAAGAGCAACATGAGTTCGTCAATCCTCAACGACATGGGTGTCACCATCCATGACCCCAACACAATGAAGAAGAACGCTACGGCAAGCTCAAGTTCACCATGCCCAAGTTCACCGGAAGCAATGACCTCGAAGAGTACATATCATGGGCATTGAAAGTCGACAAGATCTTTCGCTTGCGCAACTATGAAGAAGAAAAGTAGATCACGATGGCATCCCTTGAGTTCCAATACTACGTCCTCATTTGGTGGGAACAAGTCATTGAGCGCCGCGAGGCAAGAGGTGAACCACCCGTCACAACTTGGGATCAAATGAAGGATGTCATGAGAGCACGCTTCGTGCCAAACTACTACAACCGCGATCTCTTCAAGAAACTCCAACTACTCAAGCAAGGAACCAAGAGTGTTGAAGAGTACTACAAGGAAATGGAGATTGCCGTGATACGAGCCAATGTCACGGAAGATGATGAGAAAACTATGGCACGTTTCTTGAATGGACTCAATTATCCTATCAAGAATATCGCCGACTTCCAACCATACTCGAACCTCATCGAGCTAGTGCATCAAGCTACCAAAGCGGAATGTCAAGTGCAAGATCACTTCAAGTATGCCAAGTTCTCATCCAAGTCCTATGTTTTCTCCAACACCCAAGCTTCAACGACCACAACACCTTCTACCCCAACAAAGCCATCTACAACCAACGGCGACAAGTCAAGTTACAAGAAAACTTCAACAACTTCAAGTCATCCTCCTACTACAAGCAAATTCAAGACGAGAGCTTCATCATCCTCTACCCCAACCGATGATACCATCAAGACAAGTTCCTTCATGTAGCGACCCGACCCGAATGGATCAAGTCTATGTGCTTAAGTGTCATCCCTGGATCGGTATGCTGACACACACAGTACTCGAGGATTTATAACAGAGGTAAATCACATGTATAAATAACGTAAATACTATTACCTCAATTCAAATAGCGGAAGTAACAAGGTTGTGGATTCCATCAACACCAACGGCAAAGTTGAGTGTAGAAATCGTAACCCTAACGTATCACTTACTCGTCGTAAGATTCTGCAACATGAGACGTTGCAGCCACAAAGGGTCAGTACATTGAATGTACTGGCAAATTCACACCATAGGATAATGATGAATAAAGGCTATCACTACATGCATATTTGGCTGGTGGAAAAGCTCTATGGTTATAATGTTTTTTGCGAAAAGCCAATTTTTCCCTACTGCAAAGGAATAAATTTTATTTAACTATCATGGTGGTTGTTAAACATTGAGAATGGTTGACAGCATTCTCAATCCCATTTAAAAATATCATCATTAACCCAACAAAATTATTTAAAGTAACATGATGAGATTCACATGATAATCCAAGTACTAGATATTCAAAACGTCCATAACTGGGGACACGGCTAACCATGATTAGTTTTTACACTCTGCAGAGGTTTGCGCACTTTTCCCCACAAGACTCGATCGCCTCCGTTGATTTCTCGCACTACAGGTGTTTGAAAAAGCGGATGGCCGAGACATAGTCTTTCGAGCGGTAGCACCTTACGATCGGAGTAGACCGTACCAACCTACATCCCCTACATCAGCTAGTCTACCACTTTGTAAGAGTTACGTGACGACTTAGTCAACTATGCTAGAGCCCATAGTAGCTTGTGGCTGCACCACGGAAGTTTCTAGTATGAATAGTCTCATGATCCCTTTGAGCACAGGTGGCGGTCCATAAAAAACAGGCAATCTGGTCTACCCAGGTGCCTAGACAGGCAATCCTGGAATACCCAGGTGCCTCAATCCACCCAGATGTGTGTTTAAGTTGCCACCTTAAGTAAACCATTAATTAACAATCTCACATCTGTCATGAATACTCTCAAAACCCAATCCACGTCTACGAGCATAGCATGGCAGTGTAAGCATAACGTATTAGTAACTCCCAAGGGTTTGATAATAAACAGGTAATAGGTACTACCTCATCTACTTTCCCAAAACCCACAATTTAATTAGATCCTAATCATGCAATGTTTGAGGATTGATCTAATGCATAAAAACTGGGTATGAAAAGGGATATGATCAAAGTGTGAACTTGCCTGCAATGTTGATGAAGATGATTCGCACTCAAAACTCTTGATAGTTCTACTCGCCACACTCCGTTCAATCTATCGTAGGCAAGGAATAGTAACCACACATAAGCAATCACTCCAAAGATCGGGAAGAATGAAAAAACAATTTGGAAAACATCAAAACCAAGCTAATAAATCTTGCAACATAAAACAATTTCTAACAGTACCAAAATTATGTGAATTTGGCCGTATCAAAAAGTTTAGGTCAAGAGCTTCGCTTTGCAAAAAGAATCAACTGAAACGGAGTTACGGAACTCAAGTTATGAACAAAAGAAAATTGAATATGAATCTGAACAAATTTAGAAATTTGAAAATTTCAAAAAGTTGACGTGACAGGTTAACTGGATAGGCGAAAACAAGACGAAACTATAGGCGCTGGTTTTATCTAATTTGGTTGAACGAGTAAAAAATTATGGCTATTTGGAAAATCAGGGCCAAGCTGTTTTACGGAAGAAAAATAAGCTATGGAAAAAATACAAAAAAATATACCTTTATAAGGTAGAGAAAAGACAACTTCGGAGAGGGAAGACAATTTACAGAAGTCGCGCCGGAGAGGAGAAAAATATTTTTCTTTAAGGAATCTAGTCAAACCAAAATATTGATTTAACCCGAATCAGATGATTTTTGGAGGCTCTATGGGTCTATATTTATTGGTGGAAAAGAGGCTTAGGGTCAAAAGCTAGGCAATGTGGGACTAAACGTATACATACGCAGATAAATTTCAAAAAAAGTCATGCGTATTGGGCTAAGACTTCGCCAGGCAGCAGCGTATACGTGTTGTTTTCTTTTTAATGAAGGAAGAAAAAACTGAAGGGAAAAGCTGGCTTGGCCTGGCCCATTTAGGAGGAGGAAAAAGAAAAAAAAAACAAAGGAGCGCTACCATGCTATCTATGCTTGACGTGTAATAAGTTAGTCCCAAAGACGCCCAGCTTTTTTTTTTTGTTTTTTAGAAACAGAAAAGGAAATCTGAATAAATAAAACCAAAATAGAATTTTATATAGGCATATTATATATCAAAATTTTCAGAAAATTATTTCCTACAATATGAACATTTTCTAGAGTCAAATAGAATACACACAAATTGAAATAAAGCAAAGAGTGCTTCGCTCTAGTAAAATCCGGTAAAATCATTTTAAAATACCAAAATTAATTCAAATTTATTTCTCTCCAATTTTCTGATGTAGGGAATCATGTTACCCTAATTTCCATATATTTTATTTTTGGAGAAAAATAAATTGAATAAAACCCAAATAACTCCAAATTGAAAATAATTTCCAAAAGCACTTTAAAATTTGATCCTTTTAAACTCCCAACTCATATTTATATGTTTTGAAGAAGTCATTTTATCTTCTCTCATGAAAATCATTGAGTTGCTTGAAGTTTGAGAATTTGAAATGTTTCCAAATGAGATTCAAATCTTTTCAAATCCCTTTTCATTTATTTAAAATGGAAGAAGTCATGTTATCTTCTCTCCGTGGTTTTGTGATGAAAAGAATTTGAATTCACGAGGATCATAAAAGCAAAGTGAAAGTTTGGTAAAGTCCTTTTATTCCCTCTCATATAACTTTCAAAAAGTTTCGAATTCACTCACTTCCAGTCAATCAATCACACAACAATCAAACAAACAATCAAATCTATCTACTTATTATAACATTCCAAAATTTAGAATTTTGGGATGTTAAAAACCTACCACCCTTAAAAGGAATCTCGTCCTCGAGATTCGGAGAGGCTAGCAAGAAATAGGTTAGGTTTGGGGTCTTCTAAAAAATCCATCGATCGTCTCCGGGGGTCTCGGGTGCTACCACCCTTAGAAGCATGGTTACGGTTCCATCAAAACTCATATACTCCATCCTAATTACTGACAATGTCGGTCTTCTCAGATCTTCAGTATAATTCCTTCTCTGGGCTCTTCCGGTAGTGGCATAACCTTTTCCTCAATTATTTTGTCCTATCCTCTTGGTAAGGTTATTCTGAGATTGGGTCTTCTTAGCTGGCGGGTCTGGCGCCAATACTAAACAACTATCGATATCTCATGGTGGTCAACAATTTATGGTTTCTCCTACAGGAAATGGGTCTGGTTGATCCTCACCATATAACCTACAGTTGGCAAAGCTGCCTTGTACAAGGGAAAAAATTCTTATACCATTCTAAGGTTTAAACAGGGTTTTGATCGTCGTCTCTCTACTATAGGTAAGTCACTCAGATTTATCATCCCATATAGCAACGCGAACAATAAGAGTAAGTCGGTATGGTGATCAATCCATCCCGCACCCAAATCATTACCTTGTACATGGTTTAGCGAATCTCGCATTCTAACACTCGGTCATCCTCACAAGCATTGCAGAATTTCTCTTGTCGACGAACTAGGTTTGGATAAATCCATAGATTCTGCAAGCCAAACAAACATCTATCGTTCCTTCACAACTCTCAGGTTTTGCGTTACTCCTATAAGATCATCTATCGATAAAATTGTAACTTCTTCCGTGGTTTTTCCTTCAGAAAGAATGTGCTTGCTTCTTGGCAGGTCCTGGGGCCTGTGGGTTATGGCCCATCTCATCACTTGTAATCTTTGAACTTATCCTCGGGCAGCTGATCGGTATTCCAACATCCAACTTTCAGCTTTCAAGCATACTTAAAATCCATCCAATTGTATTGTCTCCCTTCCTTCTATTTGCACCAAACTAAGACGTGATTACTCAGACTCATCATGGAGTTGCAATTGCTCCTTATTTCCAACATCACACCTCCTTTATATCCAATAGTAATTCATCTCTTCATCCTCGTGGGATATCCCACATACTGAAATAAAAACTTATACTTATGAAGTCCATACTTCCACTTCGTGGAACATCATTATCCTTTCTAGGGTCAAGCGTCCTTAGGGAATATTGGCCATCTCTCGCATGGCACTTCTTCAATCGGGAAATGTGAAACACATCATGAACTCCTGACAGTCCTTCGGGTGACTCCAACTTGTTGGCCACTTCTTCCATACGCTCCAAAACTCGGTATGGTCCTACAAATCTCAGGGCTAACTTTCCCTTAACTCCAAATCGTTTAACTCCTCGCAGAGGGGACACACGAACATGCTCTGCCTCCAATTTCATAGACTACCTCCTTGCGTTTTGAGTGCAAGATAACTCTTCTGCCTAGACTGAGCTACCTTCAGTCTATCTCGAATCCACTCTTCTGACTCCTTGATCACATTTGGTCCAAACAACTGACGGTCTCCAACTTCATCCCACATCAACGGTGTGTGGCTCCTTCTCCCATACAAAGCTTAAAAAGGGGTCATCTTCAAACTGGCCGGGTAACTGTTGTTGTATGAGAACTCCGCGTAAGGTAGATTATCATCCCTACTAGATCCATAATCTAGCGCACACGCTCTCAACATGTCCTCCAGAATCCGGTTGACTCTCTCGATTTATCCATCTGTCTGCGGATGAAAGGTCAGATCTTGAACTCTAGCCTAGTACCCAAAGTCTGGTGCAATGATTCCAAAACTTTGAGGTAAACCGTGTTCCTCTATCCGACACGATGGTCCTTGGAACTCCATGCACATAAGATCCTGATCAAATATATCTTGGCCAACTTCTCACTTGTATAGGTGGTTTTCAACTTTGGGATAAAGTGAGCCACTTTGGTCAAGCGAATCAACTACTACCCAGATAGAATCATATCCCGTTCGGGTTCTGGGAAATCCAGTAATGAAATCCATGCCAAGCTTATCCCACTTCCATTCGGGTATCGGCATAGGCTGTAGTAATCCTACTGGCTTGAAGCTACTTGCTTTTACTCTCTCCGCTTACATCACCTCGACTACATACTCCGCAATATCCTTCTTCATACCACCACCGTAAACGCCTCCTTCAAATCTAAATACATCTTGGTGTTTCCAGGGTGAATCGAGTATGGTGAGTCATGAGCCTCCTGAAGTATTAACTTCCTGATCTTTGCATTATTGGGTACATATACACGGTCCTCGAACCATAAGGTGTCGTGCTCATCCTTACGAAAACCTTTGTCCTTTCCTTTTCTCATCCTCTCTTTTACCTCAGAAATCTCTTTGTCATCCTTCTGAGCTTCACGGATCTTTCCCAACAATGTAGACTGAACTTCCATTGCTGCAACAAAACCTTTGGGAACAATCTCCAATCGAAGTTCCCTGAAAATCCTCGGCTAACTCCTTTGGTAATCCTTCTCTTATGAGGGTATTCGTCCTTGTTTTCTTTATGGTTGTGTCCTATTTCTCCACAAAGCTTGTATGCACAAGGTTTCTTCATATCACTTCCATAAGGCCTCAACTTCTGGGACACAAGACGAGATCTTTGCATAGTCAACTTAAATTCTTCCCAAGTGGTTACTCTTTTCCATCCATTGATGGTTTGGTACATCCTCCACCAAGTAGTGGCACATCTTTCAAAGCACTCAAGAGCATGCTAGGTCATATCCTTTCCGACTATAGGGTTATTCTCCATCTGATCCTTCATGTTCTGAATCCATCGGTCCGTCTCCAATTGACTTAACGGTCCAGAAAATACAAGCTCATCTCCATTCATCTTCTATTGGGTCCATGGGTTTTGGGGTGGGATAAGAGAGATAGAGAGGGATACACACAATGCAAACAAAAGTTTTGAAAAGACAGATTTTATTGTGGCTGTCGGAAAAACATCAAACAAATGACAGCTCACAAACGTCGGATCTAACGTAGGTATATAATAGAGGTTGGGTCTTCTAATGGTCAATAAATCTTCAATGTCATCAAACTCTTCAAGTCGTGTTCATGTCTCCGATGGCTTCTTCCGATCGTGCTTGTCTTTCTCAAGTCCTTTTTGCCAAATCATCTCTGTTGTCGCAAGGTCTATCATGACGTCCTTTAATATTTTTGGACTTGCATTCCAAACTTCTGGGTTTAAACATCCTTGGCATGAACCATGGTCCTACTGTCCTTCAATTCCTGAAGGATCTCCGGTATCTCGAGGTCTTACTCCTCCAGCTTGGCTTCTTTCAACTTCTGGGACATGAGCTCTTCACAAAATACTTCCTTGTCAAATACTGCTTCCTGCAGGTCCATCTTAACTTCTTGATGTAACATTCCAGATCCTGGCGATACACCAGCTAAGGTTAAAACTTCGTCTTGCAGATAGGTGCTCCATCAGCCTTCTTGTCATCCAATTCTTCCGAAAGATGCGTGCTTAACACCTCATAGTGACAATAACATGAGCGAGAGATAGCATCATGGATATCCATGTTTATGACTATGTCTCTGTCATGAGCTATCATTCCATAGTTGATATCTTCTGCATTGGGGTTTCCTTGACAAAACTTTGAGTTCTGATGCTCCATGTTCCGGTCTTTCTCCAATACACCTTGATCTCGTGTATTGACAGCTTCCATAGTCTGCCAGGTTCCATAAGGGTAGCCTTCCTAGGTCACACAAAATCTGGAAATTCTACAGAGTCTTCAACCATTGTAGTTTCCATCATTATAATGATCGGAAAAATCCTCTTCATTCCGAATGGTCTTAGTTGTCCAATATCTTGTACTTCTTGGGGTGATCCCATCAGCTGAATCTTCGTGGTCAAAAGGGAAAGGGTATGGTCTCACTAAGAGGAATATTTGAATATACTCGAGAGAAGAGAGGTAAAGATATTTTTGAAAAGAAAGTTGTAGAGAAAATCTTTCCTATGGGCTTGCCAGCTTCTAGGGTCACGTCCTACGGTCAACATGTGCTCGATACCATCTTGTAGCGACCCGACCGAATGGATCAAGTCTACGTGGCAAGTGTCATCCACGGATCGATGTCTTTGACACACCACGATTTCGAGGATTTATAACAGAGGTAAATCACATGTATAAATAACGTAAATACTATTACCTCCAATTCAAATAGCGGAAGTAACAAGGTTGTGGATTCCCATCAACACCAACGGCAAAGTTGAGTGTAGAAATCGTAACCCTAATGTATCACTTACTGTCAGAAGATCCTGCAACATGAGACCTTGCAGCCACAAAGGGTCGATTACATTGAATGTCTTTGGAAAATTCACACCATAGGATAATGATGAATAAAGGCTATCACTACATGCATATTTGGCTGGTGGAAAGCTCTATGGTTACAGTTTTTGCGAAAAGCCAATTTTTCCCTACTGCAAAGGAATACATTTATTTAACTATCATGGTGGTTGTTAAACATTGAGAATGGTTGACATCCTCAATCCCATTAAAAGTACTCATTAAAAAACCCAACAATATTAATTAGAGTAACATGTTGAGATTCACATGATATTCAAGTACTAGATACTCAAGATGTCCATAACCGGGGACACGGCTAATCATGATTAGTTTGTACACTCTGCAGAGGTTTGCGCATTTTTCCCCACAAGACTCGATCGCCTCCGTTGATTTCTCGCTTTTCTGAGGTGTTTGAGAAGCGGATGGCCGAGACATAGTCTTCGAGCGCTAGCACCTTACGATCGGGTAGACCGTAGCAACCTACATCCCCTACATCAGCTAGTCTACCACCTTTGTAAGAGTTCGCACGACTTAGTCAACTATGCTAGAGCCCATAGTAGCTTGTGGCTGCACGAAGTTTCTAGTATGAATAGTCTCATGATCCCTTTGAGCACAGGTGGCGGACCATAAAAAATAGGCAATCCTGGTCTACCCAGGTGCCTAGACAGCAATCTGGAATAACCAGTGCCTCAATCCACCCAGATGTGTGTTTAAGTTGCCACCTTAATTAAACCATTAATTAACAATCTCACATCATCATGAATACTCTCAAAACCCAATCCACGTCTCTGAGCATAGCATGGCGGTGTAAGCATAACGTATTAGCAACTCCCAAGGGTTTGATAATAAATAGGTAATAGGTACTACCTCATCTACTTTCCCCAAACCCACAATTTAATTAGATCGTAATCATGCAATGTTTGAGGATTGATCTAATGCATAAAAACTGGGTATGAAAAGGGATATGATCAAAGTGTGAACATGCCTGCAATGTTGATGAAGATGATTCGCACTCAAAACTCTTGATTGTTCTACTCGTCACACTCCGTTCAATCTATCGTAGGCAAGCAATAGTAACCACACATAAGCAATCACTCGAAAGATAGGGAAGAACGAAGAAACAATTTGGAAAACATCAAAACCAAGCAAATAACTCTTGCAACATAAAACAATTTCTAACAGTACCAAAATTATGTGAATTTGGCCTTATTAGAAAGTTTAGGTCAAGAGCTTAAACTGCAAAAAGAATCAACTCAAACGGAGTTACGGAACTCAAGTTATGAACAAAAGAAGTTTGAATATGAATCTGAACAAATTTCGAAATTTGAAAATTTCAAAAAGTTGACATGAAAGGTTAACTGGATAGGTGAAAACAAGACGAAACTATAGGCGCTGGTTTTATCTAATTTGGATGAACGAGTAAAAAGTTATGGCTATTCGAAAAATCAGGGCCAAGCTGTTTTACGGAAGAAAAATAAGCTATGGAAAAAAATACAAAAAATAAGAAAAATAAGAAATATACCTTTATAAGGTAGAGAAAAGACAACTTCGGAGAGGGAAGACAATTTACAGAAGTCGCGCCGGAGAGGAGAAAAATATTTTTCTTTAAGGAATCTAGTCAAACCAAAATATTGATTTAACCCGAATCGGATGATTTTTGGAGGCTCTATGGGTCTATATTTATTGGTGGAAATGAGGCTTAGGGGTCAAAAGCTAGGCAATGTGGGACTAAACGTATACATACGCAGATAAATTTCAAAAAAAGTCATGCGTCTTTGGGCTAAGACTTGACCCGGGCAGCAGCGTGTATGTGTTGTTTTTTTTTCAATGAAGGAAGAAAAAAAACTGGAAGAGAAAAGCTGGCTGGGCCTGGCCCATTTAGGAGGAGGGAAAAAAGAAAAAAACAAAGGAACGCCCATGCTACTATGCTGCGCACGTGGGCGACAGTTAGTCCCAGGCGCACGCGCCGTTTTTTTTTTGTTTTTTAGAAACAGAAAAGGAAATCTGAATAAATAAAACCAAAATAGAATTTTATATAGGCATATTGTATATCAAAATTTTCAGAAAAAGATTTCCTACAAGCTGAACATTTTTGAGTCAAGTAGAATACACACAAATTCAAATAAAGCAAAGAGTGCTTCTACTCTAGTAAAATCCAGTAAAAATCATTTTAAAAATACCAAAATTAATTCAAATTTATTTCTCTCCAATTTTCTGATGTAGGGAATCATGTTACCCTATTTTCCATATATTTTATTTTTGGAGAAAAATAATTTGAATAAAACCCAAATAACTCCAAATTGAAAATAATTTCCAAAAGCACTTTAAAATTTGATCCTTTTGAACTCCCAACTCATATTTCATATGTTTTGAAGAAGTCATTTTATCTTCTCTCATGAAAATCATTGAGTTGCTTGAAGTTTGAGAATTTGAAATGTTTCCAAATGAGATTCAAATCTTTTCAAATCCCTTTTCATTTATTTAAAATGGAAGAAGTCATGTTATCTTCTCTCCAGGGTTTTGTGATGAAAAGAATTTGAATTCACGAGGATCATAAAAGCAAAGTGAAAGTTTGGGAAAGTCCTTTTATTCCCTCTCATATAACTTTCAAATAGTTTCAAATTCACTCACTTATACAATCAATCACACAACAATCAAACAAACAATCAAATCTATCTATTTATTATAACATTCCAAAATTTAGAATTTTGGGATGTTACACTTCAAATGCTTCACATGCGGCGGCCGAGGTCACAAGTCCTATGAGTGTACAAACAAGCACACCATGATCCTCAACGACAACAGAACCTACGATTCCATGAGAAAAGAGGAAATGGAAGCCCTTGAGCAAGTGGCCATGCACCGGCAAGGGAACGAAGATGAAGATAATCAAGTCTTTTGTGATGAGGATTCGAGCCCCGCTCTCGTTGTCTCCAAGGTCCTGACTCTCCAACATCAACAAGATGAAGACCAAATCTGCCATATCTTCCACACCAAGGCCGGCATTAATGGAAGGTCCGTCAAGGTCATCATCGATGGAGGAAGTTGCCATCACTTAGAAAGTGAAGAACTATGCTCCAAGCTAGGAGTGATCAAGATGAAGCACCCTCACCCCTACAAGGTTCAATGGCTAAGTGACTCCAGCACACTCAAAGTGGAGCATACCGTACAAGTTTCCTTCAAGATAGGAGCATATGAGGACACTTTGGAGTGTGATGTCGTTCCAATGTCCGTTTGCCACCTCCTTCTTGGACAGCCATGGCAATTTGACCGAGGCGTCATCCACAACAGGCGTACAAACCACTATAGCTTCGACATGAAAGGAAAGGAGTACGTGCTATGACCTATGTGTCCAAGCCAAGTGATCGCCGACAAGCAAACCACCCATCATGGAGAGACTAGTGAGAGAGCGAACCACCAAAAAGAGAGTTAGCGCCACAAGCCAAAATTGAGTGCCTCCATGATGAGCGACAAGAAAAACATAGTTCTATTTGCCACCAAACATGAGATGAGAGAAGTGTGTGCGAACCCATCAAGTGTTATGCACTATGTCCTCTTGTGCAAGGACAAGGCATCAAAAACTAACACCTCTCACAATCTACCTCTAATGTTATCTTCTCTTTTGCAGGAATTCCAAGACGTTTTCCCCGATGAGCTACCTCTGGGTCTACCTCCACTACGAGGCATTGAGCACCGAATCGACCTCATCCCCGGAGCAACCCTTCCTAACAAGGCTCCATATCGCGTCAACCCCGAAGAAACGAAAGAAATACAAAGGCCAGTAAAGCATCTCATAGATCATTGACATGTGCGTGAAAGTTTGAGTCCTTGTGCCGTACCAATCATTCTTGTGCCAAAAAGAGACGGTAGCTTTCGCATGTGTTCCGATTGTAGACCTATCAATGCCATCACCGTTCGCTATAGGCACCCAATTCCACACCTTGATGATATGCTAGATGAACTTTGCGGAGCCACCATATTCTCTAAAATTGACCTTAAAAGTGGCTACTATCAAATCCGCATCCATGAAGGTGATTAATGGAAAACCGCCTTTAAGACCAAGTTTGGCTTATATGAATGGCTTGTCATGCCCATGGGTTTATGGGAAGCACCCGGTACTTTCATGCTCTTATGCATTATGTGTTTCGCCCTTACACTGGTGAGTTCGTTGTGGTCTACCTCAATGATATCATTTTTTTTAGCAAATCTCTCAAAGATCATGTCACCCACCTTCGAACCGTGTTGCAAACTCTTCGAAAAGAGCGTCTCTATGATAACATGGACAAATGCCTTTTTGGCGTTGATAAGCTTGTTTCCTTGGGTTTTGTTGTGTCTTCTAAGGGTGTTCATGTTGATGAATCTACGATCAATGCTATTAAAACTTGGCCCCAACCAACCAACTTGCAACAAGTGCGTACTTTTCTTGGTTTAGCAATTTTCCATCATAGATTTGTGAAGGATTTTAGCACAATTGCTTCACCTATGTATGCTTTGAGTAAGAAAAATGCGCCTTTTGTTTGGGGACCATCCCAAGACACTGCTTTCAATGAGCTTAAGAATTTGCTTACTCATGCTCCCGTGCTTGCATTACCCAACTTTGACAAACCTTTTGACATTCATTGTGATGCTAGTGGTAATGGCATAGGAGGTGTGTTAACACAAGAGAAGCGCCCAATTGCTTATTTTAGCAAAAAACTTTCCGGAGTGCAACTCAATTACCCCATCTATGATAATGAGCTTTATGCTTTAGTGCGAGTTTCGCGTCAATGGGAACATTATCTTCGCCCTCATGAATTTATCATTCATACCGATCATGAAACGCTCAAGTATCTTTAGGGTCAAACTAAGTTGAACAAACGTCATGCTAAGTGGAGTGAATTCATAGAGTCTTTTCCTTACATCATCAAATACATAAAAGGCAGAGAAAATGTTGTGGCGGATGTGCTTTCCTGTATATGCATGCTTGTTACTCAACTTGAATTGGATGTCATTGGTTTTGAGCACATAAAAGACTTGTATGAGCATGATCCAACTTTTTCTATTCCTTATGCCAAGTGTTTGAAGCATACATCTTGGGAACTCTATTACATCAAAAATGATTATCTTATGATAGCTAACAAACTTTGCATTCCCGAGTCTTCTCTTCGTTTGTTACTTCTCCAAGAAAGCCATGGAGGACTAATGGGACATTTTGGACGTGACAAGACATATGCTACGCTCTCCAAGAACTATTTTTGGCCCAAGATGTTTCGCGACGTCTCACGCTTCACCAACCGATGTTCGACATGTCGCAAAGCTAAGTCCAAAGCTCAATCTCATGGTCTATATACAACCCTTCCAATTCCATATCACCCATGGGAAGATATTAGCATGGATTTTGTACTTGGTTTGCCTAGAACTAGAGATGGAAAGGATTCCGTATTTGTTGTTGTGGACCGATTCTCTAAAATGGCACATTTCATACCATGCAACAAGATAGATGATGCTTCACATATTGCAAATCTTTTTTGTAGAGAAATCTTGCGCCTAGATGGCGTGCCAAAGAAGATTGTCTCGGACCGAAGTTCTTGAGTTACTTTTGGATGACCTTATGCGCCATGCTCGGAATCAAGCTACTATTCTCCACGGCATACCATCCACAAACCGAGGGCCAAACGGAGGTGACGAACCGTACGCTCTCAACTCTACTATGCGTGTTGGTAAAGAAGAACATCAAGGAGTGGGAGGGGTGCCTACCCATAGCCGAGTACGCCTACAACTGTGCAAGACATTCGACTACCGGCAAGTCCCCCTTCGAGGTCTTCTACGGCTTCAACCTGTTGTCCCCATTGCACATTCTTCCTCTACCACTACAAGAGCGCATCAACATGGACGCAAGTGCCCGAGTGAACTATCTTAAGAAGATGCATGAAGATACAAGGCACACCATCGAGAGCCAAGTACAACGACTTGCGACCAAGCTCAACGTCAACAAGCTGTAGCGATCCAACCTCAAACGGTCAAATCTCTTTTTATAAGTGTCATCTGTAGATCGGTAATGTTGACACACACACAGTACTTGAAGGATTTATAATAGAGTGCAATCACACGCTTATTACATCGAATGTCTGAAAAGAGAACTTATTACAATAATATGGCTGAAGGCCATCTAAATAAGATAACTGCGGAAGCATCGCAGGTAAATGAGTCCATCAAGTCCAATGGCATAGCTGAGTGCACCGGAACGACCTAGCGCACCTTACTATTCGTCTGAAGAGTCTGCAACATAATACGTTGCAGCCCGAAACGGGCCAGCACATGGAATATGCTCGCAAAATAATACTATAGAGCAACGAGCAAGATAAATGCTAACACTACATGCATATATGGCCGGTGGAGGCTCTATGGTTATTGTTTCGGAGAAAGCAAATTTTTCCCTACAAGAAAGAAATATGTTTTATTTAACTACAAAACTGGTTGATAAACATTGAGAATGGAAACCCCATCTCAATCCCAATTATACAGTAATTAACAACCCACTAAAATTAATTTAGAGTGATGAGATCAAATCAATAATTAAAGTACTAGATACTTTAGATGTCCATAACCGGGGACACGGCTAACCATGATTAGTTTGTACACTTTGCAGAGGTTTGCACACTTCTCCCCACAAGACTTGATCTCCTCCATTGATTTTCTCGCACTACATGCTGTTTGAGAAACGGATGATCGAGGCACAGTCTTTCGGAAGCATTAACTCTTTCGATGGGTAGACCGTACCACCTACATCCCCTACATCTACTAGTCTACCACTGAAAGAGGTCACACAACATACTCAACTATGCCGGAGCCCATAATGGTTTGTGGCTGCACACGGAAGTTTCTAGCATGAATAATCTCATGATCCCATTGAGTCTGTGTGGCGAACCATAGGATAATCAAACGGATTCCCCGGGATCTCCTTGGACAACACTGGATTCCACCAGGTGCCCACAAACAATCCACCCAGATGTGTATTAAAGTAGCCACCTTAAGTTAAACCTTACTTAACAATAGTCTCTCACAACTTCCATGAATTCCCTCGAAAACCAATCCACGTCTACAAGCATAGCATAGGAGTATAAGCATAACGTAGAAGTAACTCCCAAGGTTTGCAATAAAGGATAATAGGTTCTACCTCATCATCTACTTCCCATACCCACAAGTTAAGAAGTTCCTACTCATGCAATGTTTGAGGGTTCAAACTAATGCATAAAATCTGGGTAATAAAGGGGTATGATAGAAGTGTTACTTACCTTGCTGACGATCTGAAAACCATAGTGAGTCGTAGTAGCACGCTTCGCACTCCGGAAATTCTATCGCAAACAAACAATAGCATACATAAAATCTCAAGCATAGATGCAAAGGTAAATCTCAGATGAGAAAGTCCAAACTGAAAGTTCAACTGAAGAGCTTCGATTTGCAAAAAGAATCAATCAAATCGGAGCTACGAAACTCAAACTACGATCAAAAAAAGTTTGAATTTAAATCTGCTTGAAACCAAATTTTAATTTGTCAAAACTATGTTCAAATTGATTAACTGGAAAGAGGGGTTCGAGAAGAAGATTTTTGGCGTTCATTTCACCGGATTTGGACAAGCGAGCAAGAAGTTGCGAGGGTTTGAAGATTAGGTGCTAATCTACGATAAAAATAATCGCAGATATGTCCCTGATCGAAAATGAAATAAACGAACAAACGTTCGCTATCAGAGACAAACGAACGAAAACGTACGTTCGCGAACAGAGACGTTCGAGTGAACGTTCGCTAAATAGATTCGGTCGGAGAAAACTGGAAAAAAAAACCTAACCCTAAAAATTAAACGGATCTAGAAAGCGAAAACCGAAAAAAAAACAGAGCGAACCGGCGAACCGCAGCGGTTTTTATAGCGGTCAGCGGGCGACGGGTCAACGGCGGCGGGCGGCAGCTCCGGCGGGATCCGGTGAGGGCGGCGTTAGTGCGAAGCGTGGCGGCTTCAGCGGCGAGGCGTGGTGGAGTCGGGAGGCGTATGGCTTAGGAGGAGAGGGCGATGGGGCGGTGATATATAAAGGGGCCGGGGGGCTTGCCTTGCGGGACGAGGCGGTGGCGGCTCGTGTCCGAGCTGGACACGGCGATGGCGGAGGCGGCGGCGAACCTCGGGACTCCCGTCCCAAGTCGGCGATGGAAAGCGGCCTTCGGCTGACTCTGGTGAGCCTCCGGTCGATCGAGCGGAAAAAGATTTTTTAAATAAATTCCATGAAGAAAATCCTAATAAAATATAATTTTTTCTAAAAATGCCAAAAACAATTTTGGCCGTCTAAATAAAATATTTAGAATAAAGTGAACATTTTTCCGCCTAAAAATGCAATTTTAAATAATGCATATTTATCTAATTCAAATAAAATAACAAATAAAATCCAAATAAAATATTTATTTGATTTCAAAAAATTTCCTCGAATATTCCTCTCTTTTTGAAGAAGTCATATTATCTTGTCTCTTTTATTTTTAATACTGTAAATATTCGGAGAGAAAAATATTAAAACCAAATTGATCCTCTTTTCAAATTTGAGAAGAATTTAAATATGAAAACTTATGAAATCTCCAACTCTCTCCTTGGGTCCTTGAGTTGCTTAAGATTTCTAGGATCAAAACCAAAAGGCAGATAAAACATGCTATGCATATGATGACCAATGTATAACATCCAAATTGAAAATTGGGATGTTCCAAACCTACCCCCCTTAAGATGAATCTCGCCCTCGAGATTCGGGTTGGCTAGAAAATAGGTGTGGGTTGTCTTTCCGTAGGTCTTCTTCTCGTTCCCAGGTGGCTTCATCATCGGTATGGTGGCTCCAGTGAACTTTGCAAAACTTGATCACCTTGCTGCGTGTAACACGGCTGGCAAATTCGAGAATCTTGACGGGTTTCTCCTCTTCATTCTTCGAGTATACCAAAATATCATCAATGAACACCACCACAAACTTATCCAAGAAATCCATGAACACCTTATTCATCATACTCATGAAATAGGCAGGGGCATTAGTCAATACAAATGACATGACTGTGTACTCATATAGCCCGTACCTTGTGGTAAAAGCTGTCTTTGGTATATCCTACTCTCGGATCTTCAGCTGGTGGTATCCCGATCGCAGATCGAACTTGGAAAATACTTTAGCTCCTTGCAGCTGGTCAAACAAATCGTTCATCATCGGTAGTGGGTACTTGTTCTTGATCGTCACTTCATTCAATGCGCGATAATCAACAACCATTCTCAAAGATCCATCCTTCTTCTCAAGCAAGAGCACTGGGGCTCCCCACGGTGATGAACTTGGTCGAATGTAACCTTTCTCCAATAACTCCTTAATCTGCTTCTTAATTTCCTCCAGATCATTTGCGGGCATCCGGTACGGCCTCTTCGATATTGGTCCAGTGCCTGGCAACAGCTCTATCAAAAATCCTATATCTCGATCGGGCGGCATGCCTGGTAGTTCCCCTGGAAATACATCCGGGTAATCCTTCACAACAGGAACTTCCTCCTGAAAAACTCCTGAGAGGGAATTCACTTGGGTCCTCCTTGGCGCATGCCTGGATACATACTTGATCCTCTTTCCCTCCGGGGTAGTGAGCAATATCGACTTACTACCACAGTCAATGTTTCCTCCATACTTCGATAGCCAATCCATGCCTAGTATTATATCCAATCCTTGTGACTCCAAAATTATCAGGTCGGAGGGGAAAACATGGCTACCAATGGTTAAGGGTAACCGATCACACCATCGGCTGGCCATATACTCTGCTCCTGGTGAACTTACTAACATGGGTGACCTAAGGGCTAAGGTGGGTAACTTAAACTTGTCCACAGATCCCCTTGATATGTATGAATGCGATGCACCAGTGTCAAAAAGAACGAGGGCGGTAAATGACTTAACCAAAAACTTACCAATCACTGCGTCAGGCTAATCTTCAACTTCCTCCACATTGATTTGGTTCACCTGACCTCTGGTGAAGGGATTGGGCTTCTTCCCAGAGCTTCCATTTCTGTTGCCATTCTTCAACTCAGAGCAATCATTGCCGTAGTGTCCATCTTCCCAAGACTTGTAACAGTGACATGACTCGAGATCCTTCTTAGCGGTGTTGCTGGGTTGAATGGTTCTGGCTGCTGCTTCCTCCATTCTCATATCCATTCTTGGGGCCACTATGGTTATGCGAACTCCCTCCATTGTGAGTGTGGCCTCCATGGTTATGGTGGTGATGTCCTCCCGAGTCCGGGGTAAAGCGAGGCTTCTGCTGAGCTCCTGAATTGTACTTCCCCTGCCCATACTTCCTTTTTCGGCTCTCTATCTTCTGTGGCTTCCCTTCAATCATAAGAGCCCTGTCTACCAAGTCCTGGTAGTTAGCAAATGTTGCCACCATCAACTGCATAATCAGCTCATCATTCAGTCCTTCCATAAACTTCTCCTGCTTCGCGACATCTGTGGCCACATCATCTGGGGCATAGCAAGCTAACTTACTGAACTCATCTATGTACTACCCCACAGTACTGTTTCCCTGGCGTAAGTTGCGAACTTCACGCTTCTTCATACTCATAGCTCCAGTTGAGACATGTGCAGTGCGGAATGCTTGTTGAAACTGATCCCAAGTAACATTGGCTATGGGGAAAGTGCTGGTGTAGTTCTCCCACCATGTGGCTGCGCGTCCATCCAGTTGGTGTGTAGCAAAGCGCACCTTCTCAGCATCTGTGCAACCTGCGGTGGTCAACTCCCTTCTAATCCTGCGTAGCCAGTCGTCGGCAAAAATCGACTCGGTGCTACTCGAAAACATTGGCGGATTCAACCTCAGAAAACGGGCGAAGTTGTCAACTTGAGGTGGTGGCGGTGGGTTGTTGTTGTTGTTGTTGTTGTTGTAGTTGCCTTGGTTCTGGACTAGTAGCTGCATCAAGGCATTCTGCTGTTGGATCAACTGAGTGAGCTTTGGTGGGAAGGCAAATCCGGTGTCACGTCCTGGAGGCATCTGATGGGTTTAGAGGGGAGAGATTAGAATAGAATGAGGTATAAAGAGAAGTCACTACCCATATGCACATGAGACAAACACATAATCATATCATACCACTCAATTCAAACAAGGGCATACAGTCGATCTAGCTACCATTACAAACTACTCGGACTACTACTATATACATGGGGAAGTACTACTGATAATATGGTGGTCCACTAGAAATTTCGATCGGTGGAAGACTCCATGATATCCGCTCCAGCTTCGTCTTCGTAATCATCATCACTACTGTCGGGGTTGGAGTCAGTGTCATCAATGATGATGTAGTCCCCGGGATGGTCGTCATCTCCTGGCGCGGGGTCTCCCATGAATACTCCTAGCTTCTTCTTCAGGTCTTCATTCTTCTCCAGTAACACTACAATTTCCTCCTCATATCCATCACGTGTAGACTTGAGTTCCTCTTCAAGCTCCATGTTCCTGGTCATCACCTTCTTCAGATCTATCATGCTGGCGCACATTTGGTTCTCCTGGCGGCGAATGTGCTGGTTTAACTCCTAGATGAAGGCTGCAATGGACTTGTCCCTCCTAGTGCTGATCATGTCTCATTGCTCATCTCGGCGCCCACATATCTGGTAGATGGTGTCCTTAAGATCCTTGTTGTAGACGTCGCTGATGTGTCCCATGGCGATGTGGGCTGCCATGCTCTTTCCTAGACTCCAGGTTGGTGCCTCAAAGGAAAACTCTATGGGCTCAGTAACTAGCGTGAATGTCCTTCCTGGAACATGAACTCTAATCTTCCAACGCTCCTCTTCTGGTAAAGTGGCGGTGTAGGTCCCGGTGATGCTTGGTATTCCGATGTTCAGATACCTAGTGACTTCCTTCAAGTGTCGTCCAAATGGTGTGTCTTCATCTGGTTGAGCAAACATGTTCCTCGGGTCCGCCATCTATAGAGTGGAAAATGGAGAGGAGTCTGAAATGAGTAGAGAAGAGTGACCTATGGCTTATCTTAGTGGTTGTGTCCTATAGTCAGCATGGGCTCTGATACCATCTTGTAGCGATCCGACCTCAAACGGTCAAATCTCTGTGTATAAGTGTCATCCCTGGATCGGTAATGCTGACACACAAGATTCTGAAGGATTTATAACAGAGTGCAATCACACACTTACTACATCGAATGTCTCAAAAGAGAACTTATTACAATAATATGGCTGAAGGCCACCTAAATAAGATAACTGCGGAAGCATCGAAGGTAAATGAGTCCATCAACTCCAACGACATAGATGAGTGCACGACAACGCCCTAGCGCACATTACTCTTAAATGCGAAAAGTATGCAACATAATACGTTTGTAGCCGAAAGCGGGTCAAAGACGTGGAATATCTTTGGCAAAATAACACTGTAGAGCAATGAACAAGATAAATGCTAACACTACATGCATATATGGCTGGTGGAGGCTCTATGGTTATTGTTTTGCAAAAAGCAATTTTTTCCCTACAACAAAGGAATATGTTTTATTTAACTACAAAATTGGTTGATAAACATTGAGAATGGAAACCCTATCTCAATCCCAATTAAACAGTAATTAACAACCCAACAAAATTAATTTAGAGTGATGAGATCAAATCAATAACTCAAGTACCAGATATTCAAGATGTCCATAACCGGGGACACGGCTAACCATGAGTAGTTTGTACACTCTGCAGAGGTTTACGCAGTTTTCCCCACAAGACTCGATCTCCGCCGTTGGTTTTCTACTTTTACATGGTGTTTGAGAAGCGGATGATCGAGATCTGATCTTCGTAAGCATTAACTCTTTGATGGGTAGACCGTACCACCTACATCTGCTAGTCTACCACTGAAAGGGGTCACACAACATACTCAACTATGCCAGAGCCCATAATGGCTTGTGGCTGCACACGGTAGTTTCTAACATCAATAATCTCATGATCCCTTTGAGTCTGGGTGGCGAACCGTAGGATGATCACGTAGATTTCCCGGTATCTCCTTAGACAACACTGGATTCCCCAGGTGCGCAGGTATTAAAGTAGCCACCTTAAGTTAAACCTTACTTAACAATAGTCTCCCACAACTTCTATGAATTCTCTCAAAAACCAACCCACGTCTACGAGCATAGCATAACAGTATAAGCATAACGTAGAAGTCACTCCCAAGGTTTGCAGTAAAGGATAATAGGTTCTACCTCATCATCTACTTCCCATACCCACAAGTTAAGCAGTTCCTACTCATGCAATGTTTGATGGTTGAAACTAATGCATAAAAACTGGGTAATAAAGGGGTATGATCTAAGTGTTACTTGCCACCTAATGATCTGAAAACCCTAGTGACTCGTAGTAGCATGCTTCGCACTCCGGAAATTATATCACAAACAAACAATAGCATAAATAAGCACTCAAGCATAGATGCAAGGGTAAAACTAAGATGAGAAAGTCCAAACTGAAAGTTCAACTGAAGAGCTTCGATTTGCAAAAAGAATCAATCAAATCGGAGCTACGGAACTCAAACTATGATCAAAAGAAGATCGAATTCAAATCTGCTTGAAACCAAACTTTAATTTGTCAAAACCATGTTCAAGTTGATTAACTGGAAAGAGGGGTTCGACAGGAAGATTTTGGCGTTGGTTTCACTAGATTTGGACAAACGAGCAAGAAGTTGCGAGGGTTTGAAGATAAGGGGCTAATCTGCGATAAAAATAATCACGGTTAGGTCCCTGGCCGAAAATAAACTAAAAAGAAAAAGACTAACGAACGAATGTTCGCTATCAGAGACAAACGAATGAAAACGTTCGAGTGAACGTTCACTAAATAGATTTGATTGGAGAAAACCGAAAAAAAAGCCCTAACCCTAAAAATTATACCGATCTAGAAAGCGAAAACCGAAAAAATCAAGCGAATCCGTGAGCAACCGAGCGGTTTTATACCGGTCAATCCAAGGCCGGGTCGACGGCGGATCCGTGGTAAATGGCGGTTCGAACGCGAGATGGCGGCGGCAAGGCGCAATGGCAATGACGGCAACGCTGTGGAGTCGCGGAGGTGGCGCGGTGACTTGGGGAGGAGAGGCGGCGAGGCGGCGATATATAAAGGGGCCGGGGGGCTTGCCTTGCGGGAGGAGGCAGCGGCGGCTCGCGTCCGAGACGGACATGGCGACGGGGGCGGCGAACCTCGGGACTCCCGTCCCGAGTCGGTGGGGGAGGCAGCGCGCTGCGGGTTACGGCCCAGCTCGGCTGGGCCTCCGGCCAGTCGGGTGGAAAAGATTTTTTAAAATAAATTCTGCAGAAGAAAATCCTTATAAAATATTTAAAAAATCTAAAACTGCCAAACACAATTTTCTCCGTCTAAATAAAATATTTAGAACAAAGTGAACATTTTTCTGGCCTAAAAATGCAATTTTAAATAATGCTTATTTTTCTAATTCAAATAAAATCCAAATAAAATATTTATTTGATTTTAAAAATTTTCCTCCAATATTCCTCTCTTTTTGAAGAAGTCATATTATCTGCTCTCTTTTATTTTTAATATTGAAATATTAGGAGAGAAAATATTAAAACCAAATTGATCCTCTTTTCAAATTTGAGAAGAATTCAAATATGAAAATTTATGAAATCTCCAACTCTCTCCTTGGGTCCTTCAGTTGCTTAAGATTTCTAGGATCAAAACCAAAATGCAGACAAAACATGCTATGCATATGATGAGCTATGTATAACATCCAAATTGAAAATTGGGATGTTACACAAGCAACCCATGATATTCAACATTGGAGATCTTGTGTGGCTACACCTTCGCAAGGAACGCTTCCCAAACGAACGCAAGTCCAAAATTCAACCACGAGCCGATGGACCCTTCAAGGCGCTAGCACGCTACAACAACAACGCTTTCAAGATCGACCTCCCGCGCGACAAGTACAACGTGAGCAACGTCTTGAACGTCAAGGATCTTTCGCCCTACCATGGTGATGAAGATTTCGATCCGAGGTCGGATCTTTCCCAAGGGAGGGGAGATGATGCGGAGCATCCCAAGGTCATCCCCATGGACCTACCTATGTCTCCCACGACACCACTTTGACCTATGACAAGAGCCCGAGCAAAGGCTATCGAAGATAAGGTGAACTCGCTCCTTTCTGAACTACCACTTTCTATACATGAGACATGGTTGCTACCTCAAGCGGAAACACTATGTGTGATCAGGTACTTGGAGGAAAGCCACAGAACATCTACATCCAACAGACAAGACCGCGAGGACACCAAGTGCGAAGGATAAGAAGAAGAGCCGCCACGGAAGCTACAGCCACCGGACGACCGGTCCAGACCGGACGTCCGGCCCCTGAATGTCACACCAACCCAAGGAAACCAGGCCATCGAATGCTACAGCGGCCGGACGTCCGACATCTCCCAGGCCCCGAACGACCGAACCTCTCCAGACGACCGTCGCCACTTCAATAGAATGTAATTTACAGAAGTCTGAGGATACCTGGACGACCGGACGTCCACGAGCCACCGGACGAACGATACCTTACGGACGTCCGGCCCATGGCTGTGTCTAGTTGCGGGCTGAGGGCCATGTACCCCTTCACTTTGCCCCCCTTTTGTACTACAACTATAAATATACCTCTCCCTCCTCCTAGCTAGGGTTAGCGATGTGATAGCTCATTTGTGAGATAGAGCCTCGCTCATCCATACGTGTCTACTCCTCGAGAGAGACCGCGGCCCCTCTTCGGAGAAGATCCACCTTGGATTCAGGACCCCCTCTTGGGTGGCCCCATCAAGACCTCCTCATGTAGAAGAATCGGTTACTCTATGTATCGTCCCTTGTTGATCGTGGATCGTGTATCTCTTTGTGCTTCGAGGATCTAGCACATGTGTAACCGAATCTTGTTGGTTTGAGTGATTCTCTCGTGTTTTCCCTCGTGTTTCCCCTCGTGTTCTTCGTGTTCCTCGTTGGGATCCGCTCCTTTCGTGAAAGATCAGCCGTCCGGGGTTCCACCCTACATCAAATGTGCTTGTAGTTCAAATTTTAATTATGCACATTAAATGCGCAGAAACTCAATTAATGTATAAAAAAGGCCAAACGAACCCGGAATAATTCCAAAATTTAGCACGATACTTTTGTTTGGTCTAATCTGCCTGTGTAAAAAATTAAGGCGGGAGAAGGCAGTGGATGTATGTTGTTTCAAACACGAAGGTGACATGTTCCCTCTCGGAACCACGAGCCTTCTTCAGGGAAGCTCTGGTTTGCAAGAAGCTTACACCAAAGCTTGTCCCAATTCGGCCAAAATATTACCGCATCATTTTGGTGCCATGTCATGACACCATGCCAAGTTTCATGATTTTCAGGCGTGTTTTGGATTTACAGGAATTAAAAACCAACTTTCTCAATCTTTCCGGCCGAGCCACGATGCCCAAATGTTTGAATTTCATAACCATTTCTTGCATGGGACCTATAAATTCACCCAAAGACACACATGTGATTTTTCAACCAACTTTGGTGCACTGGAGCATGTGCTTGTAGTTCAAATTTGAATTATGCACATTAAATGCCCAGAAACTCAATTAATGTATAAAAAGGCCAAACGAACCCGAAATAAGTCCAAAATTTAGCACGATACTTCTATTTGGTCTAATCTGCTAGTGTACAAAAATTAAAAGGCGGAGAAGGCGGTATGCGTATGTTGTTTCAAGACACGGAGGTGACACGCTCCCTCTCGGAACCATGAGCCTTCTTGAGGAAGCTCCGGTTTGCAAGAAGCTTACACCAAAGCTTGTCCCAATTCGCCAAAAAATTACCGCAATATGTTGGTGCCATGTCATGACACCATGCCAAGTTTCATGATTTTCAGCGTGTTTTGGATTAATGTAAATTAAAAACCAAGTTTCTCAATCTTTCCGGCCGAGCCACGACGCCCAGATGTTTGAATTTCATTCCCATTTCTTGCATGGGACCTATAAATTTACCCAAAGACACACATGTGATTTTTTAACAACCTTTGGTGCATTGGAGCATGTGCTTGTAGTTCGAATTTGAATTATGCACATTAAATGCCCAGAAACTCAAGTAATGCATAAAAATGCCAAAAGGAACCTGGAATAATTCCAAATTTAAACACGACACTCATGTACTAGTTGCATGTTCACTATATATAAATGTTCTAGCAAATCAAACACCGTCCTTTCCCTCCATAACACCATTATGTCTTTCAAAACATAATGAAAAAATGAGGTATACCACAAATAGTTTATGATGTAGGGTGGAACTCTAGATGGCCGATCTTTCACGAAAGGAGCGGATCCCGCGAAGAACACGAGGATAAAACGAGGGGAAACACAAGGGGAAACACGAGAGAATCACTCAAACCAACAAGATTCGATTACACATGTGCTAGATCCTCGAAACACAAAGAGATACACGATTCATGATCAACAAGGGACGATACATAGGGTAACCGGTTCTTCTTCGTGAGGAGGTCTTCATGGGGCTATCCAAGAGGGGGTCTTGAATCCAACATGGATCCTCTCCGAATAGGGGCCGCGGTCTCTCTCGAGGAGTAGATCCGTATGGATGAGCGAGGCTCTATCTCACATATGAGCTATCACAATGCTGACCCTAGCTAGGAGGAGGTGGGGAGTATATATAATCTAAGTCCACGAAGGGGTAAGTGAGAGGAGGAATACATGGGCCCTAGGCCCGTTCTCTGCGCACAGGCAGGGCGGTAGTACCGGACCATAGGGTGGTAGTACCGCTTTAGCGGTAGTGCGTCTCGGGCTGGGCGGTAGTACCGGACCCGGGTCGCTCGAACATAGGAGTTTGTCGGGTTGAGCGGCAGTAGAGCGGTCGTTCGGTGGTAGTACCGCTTGGAGTGGGCGGTAGTACCGCCCGTTATGGACTGGGCCGATCCTCTCCATGTCCTTGATGTCCATCTTGCACCGTAGCTTCTTCTAGGCTGGTTCCTTGGTACCTAATCACACAAAGCATCTCCGTTTGAGGTAGTAGCCCTATCTCAACTGGGTCAAAGGGGAGTTCAACAAGGAGAGAGTTAACCTCATTTTAGATAGCTCTAGCACGGGCTATTGTCATTGGTCCAAGTGGTGTCGTGGGAGATGTAGGTAGGTCCATGGGGATGACCTTGGGATGCTCGGCATCATCTCCCCTCCCTTGAGAAAGATCCGACCTCGGACTGAAATCTTCATCACCATGGTAGGGAGATAGAACATTGACGTTGAAGATGTCGCTCACGGAGTACTTGTCGCGTGGGATGTCGATCTTGTAGGCGTTGTTGTTGTAGCGTGCAAGCCCCTTGAAGGGTCCATCGGGTTGTGGTAGAAGTTTGGACTTTCGTTCATTGGGGAAGCGGTCCTTGCGAAGATGTAGCCACACAAGATCTCCAATGTTGAATATCATGGGTTTCTTGTTGACGTTGAGCTTGGTCGCGAGTCATTGTAGTTGTCGCTCGATGGTGTGCCTTGTATCCTCATGCATCTTCTTGAGGTAGTTCACTCGTGCACTCGCATCCATGTTAGTGCGCTCTTGTAGTGGTAGAGGAAGAAGGTCCAATGGGGAAAATGGGTTGAAGCCGTAGAAGACCTCGAAGGGGGACTTGCCGGTAGTCGAATGTCTTGTACGGTTGTAGGCGTACCCGGCGATAGGTAGGCACTCCTCCCACTCCTTGATGTCCTTTATCAACACGCGTAGTAGAGTGGAGAGCGTATGGTTCGTCACCTTCGTTTGGCCGTCGGTTTGAGGATGGTATGTGGAAGAGAACGAGAGCTTGATTCCGAGCATGGCGCTTAAGGTCTTCCAAAAATAACTCAAGAACTTGACGTCGCGGTTTGAGACAATTGTCTTTAGCACTCCATGTAGGCGCAAGATTTCTCTACAAAAAAGTTTGCAACATGTGAAGCATCGTCTATCTTGTTGCATGGTATGAAATGTGCCATTTTAGAGAATCGGTCCACAAAAATAAAGACGGAATGCTTTCCATTTCTTGTTCTAGGCAAACCAAGCACAAAATCCATGCTAATATCTTCCCATGGTTGGTATGAATTGGGAGAGGCATGTAAAGGCCATGAGATTGAGCTGTAGACTTAGCTTTGCGACATGTCGAACATCGGTTGGTGAAGCGTCAGACATCGCGGAACATCTTGGGCCAATAATAGTTCTTGGAGAGGGTAGCGAATGTCTTGTCGCGTCCAAAGTGTCCCATTAGTCCTCCTCCATGAAATTCTTGCAAAAGTAACAAACGAAGAGAAGAGTCGGGAATGCATAGTTTGTTAGCTCTCATAAGATAATCATCTTTGATGTAATAGCATTCTCAAGATGTATGCGTCAAACACTTGGCATAATAAATTGCAAAAGTAGGATCATGCGCATACAAGTCTTTTATGTGCTCAAAACCAATGACATTTAATTCAAGTTTAGTAACAAGCATGTATATACGGGAAAGTGCGTCCGCTACAACATTTTCCTTGCCTTTGATATACTTGATGACATAAGGAAATGACTCAATAAATTCACTCCATTTAGCATGATGCTTCTTCAACTTAGTTTGACCCTTAAGATACTTAAGCGTTTCATGATCGGTATGAATAACAAATTCATGAGGGCGAAGATAATGTTCCCACTCACGCAAAACTCGCACTAGCATATAGCTCTTTGTCATAGATGGGATAATTGAGTTGCGCTCCGCAAAGTTTCTCACCAAAGTATGCTATGGGGCGCTACTCTTGCGTTAACACACCTCCTATGCCATTACCACAAGCATCACAATGAATTTCAAAGGGTTTGTCAAAGTTGGGTAATGTAAGCATGGGAGCATGAGTAAGCAAATTCTGAAGCTCATTAAATGCACTATCTTGAGATGGTCCCCAAAAGAAGGGTGCATTCTTCTTACTCAAAGCATGTAAATGAGACGCAATAGTGCTAAAGTCTGGACTGTGAGGAATGACAGAAACCTTTCTTTGCTGAAGTGGTCTTTCTTGCTTGTTGGAATATCTGGACTGTGAGGAATGATAGAGTCTTCAGGAACATAAAACCTTCCTTTAGAAGGTGGAGAACATGTTTAATTCATGACATTTCTCTGCTTGCCCATAGGATTAAAGCTAAGTATAAGGAAGACCTTCTTAGATGGATTGCTTTTTTGCCACCTTGAGGTGAGCATTGTATTATTTTAGCTTTAGATCTTTTCCTTTTCTTTTGATGTACATACCTTGTATCTTTGTATAGTTAATAAAATTTGCAAGAGCTGTGGGGTGCTTGACCCTACAGTACCAGGTCAAAAAAAATAGTGCTAAAGTCCTTCACAAATCTACAGTAGAAACCGTCTAAATGAAGGAAACTACGCACTTGTTGCAAGTTGGTTGGTTGGGGCCAAGTTTTAATAGCATTGATCTTAGATTCATCAACATGAACACCCTTAGAAGACACAACAAAACCCAAGAAAACAAGCTTGTCAACGCCAAACAGGCATTTGTCCATGTTAGCATAGAGACACTCTTTTCGAAGAGTTTACAACACGGTTCGAAGGTGGGTGACATGATCTTTGAGAGATTTGCTAAAAACAAGGATATCATCGAAGTAGACCACAATGAACTCACCAATGTAAGGGCGAAACACATAACGCATCAGACGCATGAAAGTATCGGGTGCTTCCGATAAACCCATAGGCATAACTAACCACTCATACAAACCAAACTTTGTTTTGAAAGCGGTTTCCATTCATCACCCTCTTGTATGTGTATTTGATTGTAACCACTTTTGAGATCAATTTCGGAGAAAATAGAGGCACCACTAAGTTCATCCAGTATATCATCAAGGCGTGGAATGGGGTGCCTATAGCGAACGGTGATAGCATTGATAGGTCTACAATCGGAACACATGCGAAAGCTATCATCTCTTTTTGGCACAAGAATGATCGGTACGGCACAAGGACTCAAACTTTCACGCACCTGTCCATGGTCTATGAGATGTTTTACTTTCCTTTGTATTTCTTTGGTTTCTTCGGGGTTGACGCGATATGGAGCCTTGTTTGGAAGTGGTGCTCTGGGGATGAGGTCGATGCGGTGCTCGATGCCTTGTAGTGGAGGTAGACCCGGAGGTAGCTCATTGGGGAAAATGTCTTGGAATTCCTGCAATAAAGAAGATAATACCAAAGGTAGATTGTGAGAGGTGTTAGTTTTTGGTGCCTCGTCCTTGCACAAAAGGACATAGTGCATGACACTTGATGGGTTCTCGCACACTTCTCTCATCTCACGTTTGGTGGCCAATAGGACTAAGTTCTTCTTGTCGCTCGTCGTGGAGGCACTCAATTTTGTCTTGTGGCGCTCACTCTCTTTTTGGTGGTTCGCTTTCTCACTATTCTCTCCATGATGGGTGGCTTGCTTGTCGGCGATCACTTGGCTTGGAGACATAGGTCATAGCACATACTCCTTCCCTTTCATCTTGAAGCTATAGGGGTTTGTGCGCCTGTTGTGGATGACGCCTCGGTCAAATTGCCATGGCCGTCCAAGAAGGAGGTGGCAAACGGACATCGGAACGACATCACACTCCAAAGTGTCTTCGTAAGCTCAGATCTTGAAGGAAACTTGTACCCTATGCTCAACTTGGATAGTGCCGGAGTCGCTTAGCCATTGAACCTTGTAGGGGTGCAGGTGCTTCATCTTGACCAATTGGAGCTTGGAGCATAGTTCTTCACTTTCTAAGTTATGGCAACTCCCTCCATTGATGATGACCTTGACGGACCGTCAATTGATACCGACCTTGGTGTGGAAGATATGGCATCTTTGGTCTTCGTCTTGTTGATGTTGAAGAGTCAAGACCTTAGAGACAACAAGAGCGGGGCTCGAATCTTCATCACAAAAGACATGATTATGTTCATCTTTGTTCACTTGCCGGTGCATGGACACTTGCTCTAGGGCTTCCATTTCCTCGTCACTCATGGAGTCATAGGTTCCGTCATCGTTGAGTATCATGGTGCGCTTGTTTGTACACTCAAAGGACTTGTGGCCTCGGCCGCCGCATGTGAAGCATTTGAAGGAACTTGTCTTGATGGTCTCATCGGTTGGGGTAGATGATGATGAAGCTCTCGTCTAAAAGTTGCTTGTAGTAGGAGGATGGCTTGAGGTTGTCGAAGTTTTCTTGTAACTTGACTTGTTGCCGTTGCTTGTAGATGACTTGGTTGAAGTAGAAGGTGTTGGAGTCGTTGAAGCTTGGGTGTTGGAGAAGCCATAGGATTTGGAGTAGAACTTGACACACTTGAAGTCATCTTGCACTTGACGTTCCGCTTTGGTAGCTTGATGCACTAGCTCGATGGGGTTCGAGTATGGTTGGAAGTCGGCGATCTTCTTGATAGGATGATTGAGTCCATTCAAGAAACGTGCCATATTTTGCTCATCATCTTCCGTGACATTGGCTCGTATCATGGCAATCTCCATTTCCTTGTAGTACTCGTCAATGCTCTTGGCTCCTTGCTTGAGGAGTTGGAGTTTCTTAAAGAGGTCGCGGTTGTAGTATGTTGGGACGAAGCATGCTCTCATGACATCCTTCATTTGCACCCAAGTTGTGATGGGTGGTTCACCTCTTGCCGCTCGGCGCAAAATGACTTGTTCCCACCAAATGAGGACGTAGTCTTGGAACTCAAGGGATGCCATCGCGATCTTCTTCTCTTGCTCATAGTTGTGCAAGCGGAAGATTTTGTCAACCTTCAATGCCCATGATATGTACTCTTCGGGGTCATTGCTTCCACTGAACTTGGGCATGGTAAACTTGAGCTTGCCGTAGCGTTGTTCGTCATTGTGTTGGGGTCGAGGACGATGACGCCCATGGCGTTGAGGATTGACAAACTCATGTTGCTCTTGTTGAGGAGGGTTGTCGTCCTCATGTTGCTCTTGTCGAGGAGGGTTGGCGTCCTCATGTTGCTCTTATGGTGGAGGGTTTCCATGGTCTTCTTGCTCTTGGTGAACGCGAGGTTCTTGTCTAGCTTGTGGAGGAGCTTGTCGAGCTTAACGATGCACGCGAACTTGATAGATTCGTTCTTGAACTTCATCACGAAGTGCTTCTTGTTGCTCATGAGCTTGGCCGTTGCGCGTGGCTATGGCTCGGCTTGAATCTCGGAGGGCACGTTGCGCCTCAAGTGCTTGAGCTTCGCGTAGTTGTTTTTCTTGGCGTTGTGCCTAGATATCTTGTGCATCTTGGTGTTGGCGCGCTCGCTCTTCCTCTTGTTGTTGGCGTAGACGTTGCCATTCTGCGGTTGGCGTGACGATCTTGGCGCATGGATCATCGAAGAGTGTTCGTTGTCGGGGTACTTGACCTGACGATAGTGTCGTCGTAGTCTCGACTCGAACGGCTCCGTCTTGAGTAGCACGAAGTGGTAGAAAAGCGGTTGACCAACAAGGTACGAATCTCGTCCATTCATGCGTCATTCTCTTGTTTGTGTTCGTCGAGCTTGTTGTCAAAGTAGTCTCTTGTACGTTGCTCGGATAGTCGCAAGTCGGTGGCAAGATGGTTGATGCGGTTGCTCATTGCTTGTTGCTCTTGATGCAAAACTCGTTGTGCACCAAAGAGGTGGATCTTTGTGACGTAGGCGGACATGTCATCATCTTGCTCGATGAAAAGTGGGTTGGTAGAAGTACTTGGCCTATACATCATTCCAAACAAATATGTGAGTGTGAGAAAGAGAAGAACTTATACCAAAATTACCTTGACCGATGTTGAAGATGGATCAATGATCACTCAAATGTGGAACAAGGAAATATCACAATTGGTACCAATTCTTGTCGGTTTCTCACACCTACACAAATAAAAGCTTATAGTGGAGCTTGGTTAGGATGGTGGCACAAAATATGATGCAATTGTTAGTGACTCTCAATAATGTCGGAAAAGATTCACAAATTTGCAAATGCAACAAGTAGACCAATAGCAAGATATGGTACACGGAATCACACACGCAAATAGATAAGTGGGGTCGTGCAACCAAGGAATGAGCCAAAATGTGGAATCCACGAGAATGCTCGTATTGCACAACACTAGAGAGACGTTAGCACAATTGCACAATAGGCGTATACGAAACTTGTGCACACCCTACTAGGCAAAAATGCTACGACTTCTATCCCAAATATGCTATATGTATGGTATTCCGATGATATGACCCAAGATGATCGAGTATGACAATCTTAATGTGGTATGATGCTATGGTTCTTTCTTATGAGATCTTTGCTTATCTTTTCCTCTTTGCTTAAAAGTTTGGATGACTCTTTCTCTTTTGAGCTCTTTTCTCATGCAAAACTTGACTAACCGAGATAGCAATTGTGTATTTGCGATGACAACTTTGTGACACAAAACATGATACAAAGATATGCACCACGATGATATGGTATGGATGCAATGGGAAGTATGATCACTAATGTGCACAAGTTATGTTGCCGGCAATACTCAAAGGCTAGTCTCGATGGGTAAGTTATGCAAAATGGCTTTGGACTATCAATGCAATGGCAAGGAGTAGACAAAGATGTCGTCAAAGTTACCATTCGTGTACGATGACGACCTCGTGGTGATGATGAGTGGTGGTGTTCTCGATGTCGAACCGTTCCTAGTTAGCCAAAACACCCTAGAAAACAATGAACCACAACTCAAATTCTCAAAACCAAGGTCAAATGGTCGTATCGAAGTTGGCAATGCGGAAGTGGTTGAAGAAAAATGGAAGATGTGGTGGAGGACCTAGGCAAAACAGTCGATCAGCGATGGCTGAAACTGGGGTGGGCGGTAGTACCGCTTGGGGGGCTGTAGCGACCCGACCCGAATGGATCAAGTCTCTGTGCTTTCGTGTCATCCACGGATCGGTATCTTTGACACACACGATTACTTTCGAAGGATTTATAACAGAGGTAAATCACATGTACAAACTAGCGTAAATACTATTAACTCAAGGTTGTGGATTCCCATCAACACCAACGGCAAAGTTGAGTATAGGAAATCGAACCCTAACGTATCACTTACTCATTGTCTGAAAAGTCTGCAACATGAAAAGTTGCAGCCCAAACGTCAGCACATGGAATATCTTTGGCAATGTAACACATAGAGAGTAATGAAAGAATAAGCTATACTACATGCATGTATGGCTGGTGGAAAGCTCTATGGTTACAGTTTTTGAAAAGCCAATTTTCCCTCGCAAGGAATACATTTAATTAACTATCATGGAGGTTGTTAAACATTGAGAATGGTTGACAGCATCCTCAATCCCCATTAAAAGTACTCATTAAAAAACCCAACAATATTAATTAGAGTAACATGTTGAGATTCACATGATATTCAAGTACTAGATACTGAAGATGTCCATAACCAGGGACACGGCTAATCATGATTAGTTCGTATACTCTGCAGAGGTTTGCGAACTTTTCCCCACAAGACTCGATCGCCTCCGTTTGGTTTCTCTACTTTTCTGAGGTGTTTGAGAAGCGGATGGCCGAGACATAGTCTTTCGAAGCTCTAGCACGTTACGATGGGTGAACGGTACACCTACATCCCCTACATCTGCTAGTCCACCACTATAAGAGTTACGACTTAATCAACTATGCGAGCCCATAATGGCTTGTGGCTGCACACGGAAGTTACTAGTTTGAATAATCTCCTGATCCCTTTGAGCCTGGGTGGCGGTCCGAAAAAAACAGGCAAGTCCTGATGGAAACCAGGTGCCTCAATCCACCCAGATGTGTGTTTAAGTTGCCACCTTAAATAAACCATTAATTTAACAATCTCACATCCGATTGGGTGAGTGTATTCCATGACAGATGTGGGTTTGTTAAATTAATGGTTTATTAAGGTCAACTAAAACACTGGATTGAGGCACTTGGATTTGACGACTTGTGTTCCTAACTCAACGTTAAATGAGATCAACAAACCTTCCTCTATATTTGGATTGAGGTAATAGTATTTACGCTACTTTATACATGTGATTTACCTCTGTTATAAATCCTTGAGTATTGTGTGTGTCAAGATACCCGATCCGGGGATGACACGCAACGAAGACTTGATCCATTCAGGTCGAGGGGGTGCTTCTGAGAAGCTGATAGTGCAGCTTGTGGTGCTCAGCGGTAGTGCCGCTTGTGGTGGGCGCTAGTTCCGTTGGTGTCGGGAAATATTCGCAGAACGGGATTGGACGAGTTTTGGGGCGGAAAGAGATGATTTCGGGGGCAAAATTGGATGAATTTCGTGGATGGAAAGAGGTGAAACTTGTGGAAAAGCTAGATCCACACGTGGCAACGCAAATCCATGGATCAAATCCAATATAACATCATCAAACCAAAAAATCACAAAAAAGAATTGGGGCTATTTTTGGTGGGGATTTTAAAAATTTAGGACGAAATCAAGCAAAAGAAGGCTAGAAAACGGGGGTAGGGGCTCCAGATTCGTGATCAACGTGGCTCATGATACCAAGATGATGTAGGGTGGAACCCTAGATGGCCGATCTTTCTCGAAAGGAGCGGATCCCGCGAAGAACATGAAGAACACGAGGAGAAAACGAGGGGAAACACAAGGGGAAACACGAGAGAATCACTCAAACCAACAAGATTCGATTACACATGTGCTAGATCCTCGAAACACAAAGAGATACACGACTCACGATCAACAAGGGACGATACATAGGGTAACCCGTTCTTCTCCGTGAGGAGGTCTTGATGGGGCCATGCAAGAGGGGGTCTTGAATCCAATGTGGATCTTCTCTGAAGAGGGATCGCGGTCTCTCTCGAGGAGTAGATCTGTATCGATGAGCGAGGCTCTATCTCACATATGAGCTATCACAACGCTGACCCTAGCTAGGAGGAGGTGGGGGAGTATATATAGTCTAAGTCCAGGAAGGGGTAAGTGAGAGAGGGAATACATGGGCCCTTAGCCCGTTCTCTGCGCACAGGCAAGGTGGTAGTACCTGACCCTAGGGCGGTAGTACCGCTTTAGCGGTAGTGCTGCTCGGGCTGGGCGGTAGTACCGGACCCGGGTCCCTCAAACACAGGAGTTTGTCGGGTTGAGAGGCAGTAGAGCGGTCGTTCGGCGGTAGTACCGCTTGGATGGGCTTAGAAGTAGTACCGCTTGGAGTGGGCGGTAGTATCGCCCGTTCTAGACTGGGTCGATCCTCTCCATGTCCTTGATGTCCATCTTGCACCGTAGCTTCTTCTAGGCTGGTTCCTTGGTACCTAAGAACACAAAGCATCTCCGTTTGAGGTAGTAGCCATGTCTCAAGTGGGTCAAAGGGGAGTTCAACAAGGAGAGAGTTAACCTCGTTTTCTATAGCTCTCGCACGGGCTCTTGTCATTGGTCCAAGTGGTGTCGTGGGAGATGTAGGTAGGTCCATGGGGATGACCTTGGGATGCTCCCCATCAGTTTACTAGAAAGAATCATGTGGGATGCGATACAATATATCTTGGCGCATCGTCTTGTCTGGCTTACGCAGGAAGCTTCATCGTTTACAGTCCACCGCCCCGCTTGAACCACACCTGCGTGCCAGTTTCTCGCGGCACCGAGCGAATTTTTTTGCCACCACGGAAATATCTATCTCCCCGCCCCCTCCCTCCTACCAAAAGCTACATTTCCACTGTTCCTCCTTGCTTTCCAAGTTCAAACCTTCACTGTTGCTTACTGGCAGCTTAGCCTCCACGCCGGCGACCCTTCTTCTTGCAGCGCTGCCTCCTCGTCGGCTAACCTTCTTCTTGCAGTGATAGAGGCAAAGGTGTCCCGTCTTTTGATGAGATGGTGGCTATCGTTTTGGAGGAAATCGACTTTGATGATCCGGCTACGAACATGCGAGGACGTCGCGCTTTAGCAATCGCTAAACCAACTTCAAGAGGTTATTGAACATGCCGGAGCACGATCAACCTGACCACGAAGGTCTGTTTCCTGCAGGCAAACGAAGAACAAGCAAGAAACTAAGATTGCAATTTGTATATTGAGAATAAAAGAGGAAAGTTTTATTGATCAAGTGGGGTTCTGTGACGTCTTGGTCTGGTCGTTGAACACAAACGAAGTACGCGAAGTTGCAGCTATGGTGAACTTTTAATCTAAACAAAACCCAAAGTCTAAACGACGCCCTAAGGGATGTATATATGGAGGAACAGGGGGGGGGGGATTTCGGGGCCCTTGGATGACGGGTCCGAAACCAACCCTAACTCTTGTTTCCCCACACATACGCACTCTAAAAACAGCCTATACTCAAGTATTTCGAAATTCCATGGGCCTGGTCCAATAATAAGGTGACACAGCACCTATAATAGCCTCTGGACGAAATTTATGAAGTGGCATCTTGTATATTTCATCCAAGGCTTCACGCACTCATTACGGTGGCTTCAAAGTCCTGGAATCATCACTTGTAACTCCGTTCTTGTTACCCTTGCGCATGCCATCACCTCCATGCTTGATCTTGCTCCAATGATCATCCTTCTTGTCCAAGCTAGGCCCTTCATTTGTAAGCAAGACAAATGTATCCAATTTAGGCAGCATCATATTCTCACGAACATTAGAATCATTACCAAGAAGCGAAAGTACACGGTAATTTAATTGGCATCTTGTGAGCTCTAGTAATTGGTCACGTATATGTATCGGTGAGGGGCTGTGGGTGTAACTTTCTTAGTGATGTCCTCATCATCCTCCCCTTCTTGAATTGAAGTCGTCCTCGACGGAAACTCATCTTCCTCACCCTAGTAAGGCTTCAAATCTGCAATGTTAAAAGTGGGACTAACCCCAAAATTTGCAAGCAACTCAAGTTTATACGCATTATCATTTAGTTTTTCTAACACCTTAAAAGGACCATCAGCACGTGGCATTAGCTTTGACTTGCTCGAATTAGGAAACCTATCCTTACGCAAATGTAACCAAACAAGATCTCCAGGTGCAAAGACAACACGTTTTCTACCCTTATCTCCAACAAGTTTATATTTAGCATTCATGCGCTCAATATTTTCCTTAGTTGACTCATGCATTTTTAAGATCAATTCAGCACGTTGTTTAGCATCAAAATTAACCATCTCCGAAGATGGAAGAGGCAACAAATCAATAGGTGCACGAGGTAGGAAACCATACGCAATTTCAAAAGGGCACATCTTAGTAGTAGAATGAAGCGACCGATTATAAGAAAATTCAATATGCAGCAAGCATTCTTCCCAGATTTTCTTGTTATTCTTCAAAACAGCCCTAAGCATGGTAGACAATGTTCTATTGACTACTTCAGTTTGTCCTTCAGTTTGGGGATGACATGTAGTACTAAAAAGCAGTTTAGTCCCCAACTTAGCGCATAGACATCTCCAAAAGTGGCTAAGAACCTTAGTATCACGATCTGAAACAATTTCATTTGGCACACCATGCAAGCGAAAAATTTCACCAAAGAACAAATCAACAACATTAGTAGCATCATCCCTTTTATGACATGGTATAAAATGTGCCATTTTCGAAAATCTATCCACGATAATGAATATACTATCCCTCCCCTTCTTTGTTCGAGGTAGACCTAAAATCAATAGATATATCCTCCCAAGGAACACTGAGTTACGAGCAAAGGCATATATAAACCATGAGGATTGAGTCGTGACTTAGCTTTTTGACAATTAGTGCAGCGAGCAACAAAACGCTCAACATCTCGTCTCATCGTTGGCCAAAAAAATGTGTAGCAAGTACATCCTCTGTCTTCTTCACGTCAAAATGTCCCATTAATCCTCCTCCACGCGCCTCCTACAACAATAATAGACGAACAGAGCTAGGTGGAATGCATAGCTTGTTAGCACATAACACAAATCCATCATTAACGACGAACTTGTTCCATGTTCTCCCTTCCTTAGAATTCTGCAATACATCTTTAAATTCAATAGCATGCACATATTGATCTTTGATGGTATCCAAACCAGATAAAGTCAAGTTGTGAAAGCATAGTATAACAACGAGACAATGCATCAGCAATAAACATTTTCTTTAGCCTTCTTATGTTTAATGACATAAGGGAAAGTCTCAATGAATTAAACCCATTTAGCATATTTATGGTTCAGTTTTGCTTGACTTTTAATGTGTTTCAAAGATTCATGATCAGAATGTATAACAAATTCTTTGGGCTATAAATAATGTTGCCATGCTTCTAAGGTCCGAACTAGAGCATATAATTCTTTATCATAAGTAGAATAGTTCAGACTAGGCCCACTCAGTTTTTCAGAAAAGTATGCAACATGTTTACCATCTTGTAATAACACACCTCCTAATCCAATTCCACTAGCATCACATTCGAGCTCAAAAGTCTTATTAAAATCAGGAAGTTGGAGTAAAGGAGCGTGTGTCAACTTATCTTTCAACACCATGAAGGCTTCTTCCTCTGCCGTACCCCAAACAAAAGGCACGTCCTTCTTTGTAAGCTCATTGAGAGGTGCAACAATGGTGCTAAAATCTCTCACAAAACGCCTATAGAAACCAGCAAGTCCCAGAAAACTCCTCACTTGTGTGACCATGTTGGGCTGTGGCCAACTCTCAATAGCTTCAATCTTTGCTTTATCAACTTCAATTCCCCATGGAGTAACAACATAGCCAAGAAAAGACACTCGGTCGGTGCAAAAGGTGCACTTCCCAAGGTTACTGAACAAACGTGCATCACGTAGAGCAATAAAAAAAGTACATAAATGTTCCAAATGTTCTTCCAAAGATTTGCTATAAATGAGTATATCATCAAAATAGACTACCACAAATCGTCCAATGAAAGTTCATTAATCTCATGAAAGTACTAGGTGCATAAGTTAACCCAAAAGGCATGACTAACCACTCATATAAACCAAACATAGTTTTAAATGCTGTTTTCCATTCATCTCCCAATTTCATACGAATTTGATGGTATCCACTACGCAAATCAACTTTGGAGAAAATTGTAGAGCCACTCAATTCATCAAGCATATCATCTAGCCTAGGAATAGGATGACGATAACGAATAGTAATATTATTAATGCCTCTACAATCAACGCACATACACGACGTACTATCCTTTTTGGCACTAAAATGATAGGAATAGCACAAGGACTTAGGGATTCACGTATATAACCTTTGTCGAGCAGCTCATGTACTTGACGCATAATCTCCTTCGTCTCCTCCGGATTGGTACGGTATGGTGCACGGTTGGGTAATGATGCACCGGGAATTAAGTCAATTTGATGCTCAATCCCTCTAATAGGTGGTAATCCCAGTGGCACGTCTTGTGGAAAGACGTCAGCGAACTCCTGCAAAATGTTAGTGACAATAGGAGGCAAAGAGGAAGGCACGTCCTCGAATGAAAATAATGCCTCTTTGCACACGAAAGCATAGCAAACAGATTTGCTAAAATATATATCATCAATATCAGATTTATTGGCAAGTAACATGCACTTTTCAATTTAATTTCAGAAGCAACACTACATGGTTTATTATTAGGCTTCATTTGTTGCTCAAATTCTTTTGCCACAATCTGATTTTCACTCTTAATTTGCTCCTATTTTGCTTTACTAGCTCTATGTATCATCCCTCAAAATAGAATCAGGAGACATAGGAAACAAAGTAATATGTTTATCCTTATGAACAAGAGTACACAAATTGTTTCTCCCATGGTGTACAGAATTTTTATCGAATTGCCATGGTCTACCAAGTAATAAGGAACATGCTTTCATGGGTACCACAACAATCAACAAAATCATCATATGTAGAGATACTAAAATGCACATGAACAGTACGTGTTACCTTAACCTTGCTGCTGTTGTTGAACCATTGGATATAGTAAGGATGTGGATGTGGTCTTGTGGTGAGAGATAGCTTCTCCAATCTCCACCATCTCCATGCTAGCCAAGTTGTTGCAGCTCCCTCCATCTATGATGGCCTTGAGCAGAGCGTTCCTTCACAACTCCCTTTGTATGGAACAAATTATGCCTCTGATTTTGCTCAGCTTGTCGACCTGCACACTCAAAACACGTTGAGCAACTAAACATTCATACTGTCGGCGTCTTGAGGAGCCATGTATTGCGTCTCATGATCAGAATCATCTCCACCGTGTTCTTCGCGTGTAATAAGAGCCAAAGTCTCCTCATCATAGTCACTAGCGGACTCGTACCCACCATCCACAGTAGCAATCATCACACGCTGAGATTTGCATTCTCTCGCATAATGACCTCTTCCCTTACAGCGACGACAAATAATATCACTTGTGTGCCCTGTTGATGCCATTAAAGAAGAAGAGCTCTATGTAGGCCCGGCAGGTGTGCTCTTGGCAGATAGTGTTGGTTGCGCCTTGTTTCTTGTATCACGGTGGAGGTGGCACCGATGGAGGTCTTTGATGCGATCAGGAGTAGAGGATGCACGTGGTGCCCATGATGAAGGTCGACTGCGAGAAAAGTTAGTTCGCACCAATGCACCGCCGATCCTGCACTTCACGTTCGACTTTACAAGCAAGATGGAATAAATGAGTGATATTATTATACTCCTTATACTCTAGAATGGTCTGAATCTCTCTATTTAATCCACCCATAAAGCGTGCAAGCATAGCTTCATTCTCCTCAACAATACCACATCTAATCATGCCGGTTTGTAATTCACGATAATATTCTTCTACGTAATTTTTCCTTGTCTTAAGCGCTGCAATTTTTGAAGTAATTCACGTTGATAATATGGTGGAACCCAATGAGTACGCAACGTAGTTTTCAAAGCAGCCCAAGTAGCTGGAATAGGATATAATCTACAATGTTCAGACCACCATACACATGCAAAACTAGTGAAAGAACAAACAGCAGCAGCAAGACGTCTCTCCTCAGGATATTGTAAACATGTAAAACGTTGTTCAATTTCTAACTCCCAAGTAAGATATATATCAGGAACATATCTACTCTCAAATGGTGGAATATTCAATTTTAGTTTAGGAAGATAGTCATGATCTCGTACCTGAGCTGGTAATGCAGCCCTACCATTGCGATTATTTGCATGTGGACGTCCTGGTGCTGGTGGTTGCCCGTAGTTCTGATTTTGATCAACCTCATCCTCGTAATCTCCCGCATAGTCATCCTCCTCATCATCAGCAACAGGAGCCACAAAAGTATCAACAGCAGCACCAACAGTTTGGCCAGGCTCAAGAAGGACACGACTGTCTCGGCGGAGGGCTATTTCACGACGTGGAGGTAGTCGTCGTCGTCATTGTTGTTGTTGTTGTTGTTGTTGTTGTTGTTGTTGTTGTTGTTGTTGTTGTTGTTGTTGTTGCGGAGGTGCGACAGGTGCAGCCGGTGGTGGTTGCGGAAGACACGCAAGCAGTTCATTAAATTTGTTATTGAGCTTTGTTTTGAACGTCTTCTGAAGGCCAGTTATCCTATCCATGGCCTCTTCAAAATTGTTCAGCACATCTTGCACCTGTTCACTCATCATTTGCTGAAATTTATCATGCAAATCCTTATTCGTCATGTTCTCCCAGTAAGTCTCATCGACTTGTGATCCTGCCATGGTTAGCAATAATAGAAACACACAAGAATATGATCCTACAGACTACTAGAAAATGGTGGTGGTGGGGTGTCACAAATCCATCAAGCAAATCTCAAATTCTTACCAGTTCTTACCAAGCAGCACGTGTTGATCAGCAACTGTTGTAGTCAAAACTCTCAAAGCTTGGATAGAGCGATTACCAGGGAGAGTCAAACGCACGACGTAGATGTATGTGTAGCTGGGAAGGCTTATAAAATGGTAGCAAAAAGGGTCAGCAATAATCAATTCAGAGATGCAAAGTTAAATAAACGCTCAATGAGGGTACTGTGCTGGTCCTAGCTAGACCGTGCTAGAGACGCGAGCCTAGAACACTAACAAAATCACGGCGCTGCACGTAAACAAGGGAAAAGCACACTCTGAAATTTTGTTTCGCTCTGTTCTTTTGCGCTCCTCTTTTTTATTGCAAAAAATCACTATAATGACGAGTGTCTCAAAACTCTTCCCAGGTCAAAATGACAGGATGGGCACGTCATTTTTTTTGACTATTTTTAAATCAGGGCAACGACGACGAAAAAGTGCGACAAAAAATCAATATGATGGCACGTGGCTCAAAAGACTCAAAAAACCTAAAAATAGGATAGGGAAAAAATATTTTCGGTTGCTGAAATTTTTCCTAAAAACTGCCCGGGGCTCTCCACACTCTTTTTTTTCCGAGACCTACGCAGGCAAAGAAACACGAAATGGAAAATAGATGGATCTCGAAAACAAACCTAATATGAAAATAACTCGGATTGGTGGTGGATATATGATGGTAAGATATGGCAGCGGTGGTGGTATATGGCAGCGGTGGTGGTATATGATAGCGGTGGTGGTATATGGATACGGATTGGTGGTGGTATATGGATACGGATTGGTGAGGGTATATGGATATGGATGGGTGATGGTAGATGGCAAGGGCGATGATGATGGTGCGGCGGTGACGTGACAACTTATGACCAGACCTCGAAACTCTAAAAGACTAGACGCTAAGACCAGCAACTAGACACGACGATGCAACCGCAAATTCAACAAAGCAAAAACCCTAAAAAGATTATGCAAAGGCTCAGATTGGTTCGGATATGATGAACTAACCCTATTTTTTGTGGCTTTTTAAGTGGGTTTGTAGGTATGAAGAACAGACTCGAAAAACTGTAAAATCTCACCGAGCAACCTGGAAATCTGATACCACTTGATAGAGGCAAAGGTGTCCCGTCTTTCGATGAGATGGTGGCTATCGTTTTGGAGGAAGTTTACTTTGATGATCCGACTACGAACGTGTGAGGACGTCGCGCCTTAGCAATCGCTAAACCAACTCCGAGAGGTTATTGACCACGCCGGAGCACGATCAACCTAACCACGAAGGTCTGTTTCCTCCAGGCAAATGAAGAACAAGCAAGAAACTAAGATTGCAATCTGGATATTGCGAACAAAAGAGGAAAGCTTTATTGATCAAGTGGGGTTCTGTGATGTCTATGCGAAGTTGCAGCTATGGCGAAGTTTTAATCTAAACAAAACCAAAAGTCTAAAACGACGCCCTAAGGGCTGTATATATGGAGGAAGGGGGGGGGGGTTTCGTGGCCCTTGGAGGAGGGGTCCGAAACCAACCATAACTCTTGTTTCCCCACACATACGGACTCTAAAACCAGCCTATACTCAAGTATTTCAAAATTACATGGGCCTGGCCCAATAATAAGGGGACGCAGCTCCGATAATAGCCTCTGGACGAAATTTATGAAGTGGCATCTTGTATATTTCGTCTAAGGCTTCACGCACTCATTATGGTGGCTTCAAAGTCCTGAAATCATCACTTGTAACTCCGTTCTTGTTCCCCTTGCGCATGCCATCACCTCCATGCTTGATCTTGCTCGAATGATCATCCTTCTTGTCCAAGCTAAGCCCTTCATTTGTAAGCAAGACAAATGTATCCAATTTAGGCAGCATCATATTCTCACGAACATTAGAATCATTACCAAGAAACGAAAGTACCTGGTAATTTAATTGGCTTGCGCGAGCTATAGTAATTGGTCCTATATATGTATCAGTAGGGGCTGTGGGTGTAACTTTTTTAGTGATTTCCTCGTCATGCAGCGCCGCCTCCTCGCCGGCGACCCTTCTTCTTGTAGCGCCGCCTCCTCGCCGGCGACCCTTCTTCTTGCTGCACGGCCTCCTCGCCGCTGACCCTTCTTCTTGTTGCTCGGCCTCGTCGATATGGTCAGGTAATCCACACCCACCCACACCGTCCTCCTCCTTCCCCGTCCCACATGCGGCGGCGCGACACCTTCCGCCGAAATCATTGCCCCCTCCTCCAATTAAGAGCCGCCCACAGCCATTTTGCACACAGTATAACGTGGAGCTGAGTAGCATGTGGCCGCACGCGCGCACGAGGTCGCTATGGCTTCCATGCGTGTTGACCGCCAAATGTTCGAGCACCACCTCGTCTTTGAGGCCACCGTCGACACCGCCACGTGGTTGTCTCCTTTAAAATACAGTTCATGCTGATTTCTCGTGGCCACCGCCAGTGCCTTCTAGTGATTTGTCCACTGTAATGTTAATATGAAATCTGATGTTCAGTTAACAATTTGGTCCTCTGAAATGTAATGTTTAGTTAACACTTTGGTCCTACAATTGCTACATTTCTTAGTACTGTTCTGAAGCATTGTTTGTTTTGTTAACTGTCTTATCTTCTAGTACATGTTTCTATTCTGCAATGTAGTGCTCAGTTAACTATTTTGATTCGTTTGGTCTATTGTCCATTTAACTGTTTGGTTCAGTTCTGCAATTTGATTTTCATTTGCTGTGGGTACAATTTTGTATTGTTATGCATGTGACACTAATCGAATTTCGCTGTACTCAATACATATTCTACTGATAGTATGGCTACTCTCAGTTAACCTGATCAAGATCTTCCTTATGTGTGTTGCAGGGAAACAATGGGAGGCACTGCGGTTTTCCATCAAGGTTTGTTCAAGCAGGGTCCTTTGGCTAATAGCACATTATTGTGCGATTCTTGAGAATCATTCTAATATTTAGGTTTCTTACAATTTGGTCTTGCACAAGTAGGTCCAGCTGACAGAGGCTCAGACCCACAGATCGACCCATTATGCATATGGGGAAATCAGATGTCCATCAAAATCAGTCAAGTCAAGAAACTTCCGGAAAGATTGTTGGGGCGAAGAAACTTGCGACAAATAACAACAAGATCTTTGTTTGCACAATGAAGAAGACATCGATCAACTATAGGATGGTACCAACTCTTTTACCTTGTTTTTACCCTTGCACCATTTCAAAATTTACAACAATGATTTATGCATAGCTTTGTTTTCAGTACTTTTCAAAGCAGTTCACCGATGATTACCTCTCAAACCACCTGCATGGTCAAGAGGCGAGGAAGGTATTGATTCAATACCCACGGTACAATATTGAAGTCTTGCTGAAGAGGATGAAGGTTGGGTTGGCAATTATCCATAGCCACTGGCCTAAATTTGCAAGGACATTCAACATCACTGAAGGCTCAATATTTTTTCCTTACTGCTTCTGGCAGTTTCCCATATGAGATTCATCATCTATTTACCATGTATGATGCTACTTTTTCCAAAGGTTTTTGATGCTGCATGTGAAACTTGGTGCTGTTGTGTAATATGGCGTGGAGTGCGAAGCTATCTGATGTAATTCGATTATGAAATCCTGGTTGGTTTTTATCTGAATATGAAATATCTGGCGTGTTTTATAAGAAATATCAGTTTGATTAGTACATGGATTATCAATAATAGGCTAATTACCCTGCTTATTGGGGTTTTCTATTATAGACGGTTACTCAGACAGCACCGTGGGCGATGAACTCAAAATACCCGCATGATTTCTAGAAAGTAGGCGTGTTCGATCAACTAACAATCACACACGGCTTCCGGCTGTGAACTGTTTGCGTTAGGCCACCTTGCACAAACATTTCCTGTCAGGACCCCGATTCCAAGTCACATAGACCCAGCCGGTAACATCTCATATCACTTTGCGGCCTCACGCACGGTATCCCCACGGGTGTCGCCTTACCATGGCCCGGGACCGTTTGCGTATTTTGGCTCACGTATATGATAATGTCGCTAGCATTCACATGACAGAGAACCGGGCCGACATGGCTGATCGTGAACCAAAGCGGCGCTAATCCATGGGGACAGGCATACATGAATCACATCGAGCATGTCGGTCATCAGCGTATGAATTCGAGCTGTAACCTTTGGGCTATGAACTCCGGTAACCCGGGCTATAGCAGGCTAAGCGTTACTCGAATATCTCCGTGACATTTCCCCGAAGACGGACATAAGGAGCAGTGAAACACATGCCCGGCCATCAAGTGTCGAGAAGCAGTAGTCTTTGGGCTAGCGAGGACTCCGGTGAAGCGGGCATGGCGGACCACTATCGCTTAGGAACCACTAGACTACATTTCCCCATATGAGAGGCTGCCATGGATAAACAACTAGATTGTCGGATCCCACTCATACCAAGCATTTCAATCATACACACAATATGCCCGATATGAGTACATACAACATGGCATCACAACAAAACTCTACAACTCAAAGTACTTTATTTAAGAGGCTCCGAGGAGGCATACATAACATATTCATACGGATAGGGTCACATGACCCAACACCCAAGTCATACAAACATACAAGCACATGCGGAAGGAAACTAGTCTGAGTACAGACTCTAAAAAGAAAGAAAGCTTGATGAAGCCTTTCTATCTATAGTGGCCCTTCACAAGCCTTGTGTAGCGACCCGACCCGAATGGATCAAGTCTCTGTGCTCAGGTGTCATCCACGGATCGATGTCTTGACACCACACAAGACTTGAAGGATTTATAACAGAGTAGCAATCACACACTTATTACATCGTTGTCCAAAAGAGGACTTATTACAATAAATATGGCTTAAGGCCATCTAATAACGATAACGGCGGAAGACTTGGAAGATAAGTGAGTCCATCAACTCCGGTAACATCCTTGAGTATAGAACCACGACCTAAAACACCTTACAAAGTAAATGCGAAAAGTGCATAGCGTGAAAGTTGCAGCCCGAAACGGGTCATTGACACATGGAATATCTTTGGCAATGTAACACATAGAGAGTAATGAAAGAATAAGCTATACTACATGCATATATGGCTGGTGGAAAGCTCTATAGTTCTGATTTTGCATAAAGCTAATTTTCCCTACTACAAAGGAATAAATTTATTTAACTATCATGGTGGTTGTTAAACATTGAGAATGGTTGATGACATCCTCAATCCCAATTAAAAGTACTCATTAAAAACCCAATAATATTAATTAGAGTAACATGTTGAGATTCACATGATATTCAAGTACTAGATACTCAAGATTGTCCATAACCGGGACACGGCTAATCATGATTAGTTTATACACTCTGCAGAGGTTTAGCACTTTTCCCCACAAGACTCGATCGCCTGAGTTTGGTTTCTCGCACTACATTTTGTTTGAGATACGTATGACCGATACACAGACTTTCAGAAGCTCTAGCACCTTATTATGGGTTGACAGGTTCACCTACATCCACTACATCTGCTAGTCCACCACTATAAGAGTTACATCGACTTAGTCGACTATGCTAGAGCCCATAATGGCTTGTGGCTGCACCAGGAAGTTACTAGCATGAATGATCTTATGATCCCTTTGAGCACAGGTGGCGGTCCCAAAAAACAGGCAAGTCACTGCTTGAAAACAGGTGCCTCAATCCACCCGAGATGTGTGTTTAAGTTGCCACCTTAGATAAACCATTAATTAATAATCTCACATCTGTCATGGATATTCACTCACCCAATCCACGTCTACTAGCATAGCATAGCGTAATAAGCAAACGTAGAAGTAACTCCCAAAGGTTTCATAAGTAAAACAGGTAATAGGTACTACCTCAATCTACTTCCCATCCCACAATTTATTTAGATCCTAATCATGCAAGTGTTTGAGGATTGATCTAATGCATAAAAAGCTGGGTATGAGAAAGTATGATCAAAGTGTTACTTGCCTTCTTTGATGATCCATGAAACCTAGAGACTCGAAGTAACAAGCGGCGCACTCCGGTGATCTAACGCAGACAAACAACAAGCATACAATAAGTACTCATCTAATGCACAGGTAAATCTCGAATAAAAGATCTAACCAGAAAGTTCAACTTAAGAACCACTGGTTGCAAAAAGAATCGAATCAAATAAAACAGCGAAAGTCAAAAAGTCGAAAGAAAAGCGACTAGGTTATAGCAATTTGAGACTAGGTCAAATTTTACAGTAGCAAAACTTTGTTTAAGTTGATTATTCGAACGGTTTGAAAGCGAAACTCGAGCGTTTGAATCACCTGATTCCGATAAGCGAAAGTGAGAAGATAAACTGATTTGAAGATTGGATGCGAAACGAAATCGGAAAATAACGGATTAAATCCGATTTAAAGAAAAAGCGACGAAGCGGTTAAATAAGCGGGCGTTCGTCAACAGAAACTAATAACCGTGAGCAGCGTTCGTTAGACGAAAGCGGATCGGTGAAGCGTTCACTAATTAACTAAACCGAAAAAATAAACCAAATCTAGGGTTTAAAAAAACCGAACAACTAAAAAGAAACCGGGACGTTTTTTCTTTAAAACAAACCGGACCGGGGTGGGGTGGTGCGGTGGCTACCTCCGGCGATATCGCGGCGAAACTCGAGGCTCCGGCCGAAAGTGGGTTCAGGGCGGCCCGGCGAAGTCGGCAACCCAGTGGCGCCTGGCGGCGAAAGCGGCGTCGAAGCGGCAGCGTAAGCGTAATGCTTCAGCGGCGTCGAAGCGGCGTCGGGCGGCTCGGGTTGGCGGCGGCCAGCTGGGTGGGAAGGAGAGGGGCGGCTTATAAGAAGGAGGGGCGGGTCTTGCTTGGGAGGGGGCAACGGCCAGGCGGGCGTGGCGAGCCGACTTCGAGCGGCGGCGGCGGCGGGACTCCTCCCGAGCGGGAGAGCGCGAGGGAGGGCCCAGCTGGGCCCGGCTGGGCCGGGCTGGGCCTTAAGCCCAAGCGCGCGTTGTTTTTTTTTAAACAGCAATTAAAATAAATCTAAACAAACTCCAAACTTAAAAAATAAATTTTCCCCGACTCCTAAAAATGAGTCGAACAAAAGAACTTTAATAATGCATATTTTTTTAAAAGAAAAACTCATTTTTCCCTAAAGCAAATAAACCTCGAAAATCCAAATTTGATTTATTTATTAAATCTTCATTCTTCCTAAATTTTGGGAAAGTCATATTATTCCCTCTCTTATTTTTTGATATTGGAAAAATATTTGAAGATAAAATAAATAAATCCAAATGATCCTATTTTCAAAATTTGAGAAAACCCAAATATGAAAATAATGAAATCTCCAACTCTCTCAGGGTCCTTGAGTTGCGTGAAATTTTCTAGGATCGGAAAATGCGAGAAAATATGATATGCATGATGATCTAATGTATAACATTCCAAATTGAAAATTTGGGATGTTACAAACCTACCCCCTTAAGATGAATCTACCCTCGAGATTCGGGTTAACTAGAAAATAGGTGAGGGTGGTCTTTGAGCAAAACTTCCTCTCTTTCCCGGTGGCTTCATCCTCGGTGTGGTGGCTCCACTTTGAACCTTGCAAAACTTGATAACCTTGCTTTGCGAGTAACTCTGCTGGCATAATCGAGAATCTTGACTGGTTTTTCCTCATATGTTAAATCATCCTTCAATGAATTGCTTCAAGTAGCCTTTGTATCTCTTAACGGTACTTCCGCCATCTCGGCGTGACATTTCTTCAAGCGGGAAATATGGAATACATCATGAACTCTGACGGTCCCTCCGCAATTCCAGTTTATAAGCAACTTCTCCCATGCGTTGTAAAATCTTATACGGTCCAACGAAGCGTGGTGCTAATTTTCCTTTAACTCCAAAGCGCTTAACTCCTCGAGCGGGGATACTCTAAGATATACTCTGTCTCCAACTTCATATTCTATCGCCTTGTGTTTGAATCCGCATAGCTCTTACATGCAGACTGGGCTACCTTGAGCCTATCGCGAATCAACTTAACATACCTTTCAGACTCCTTAATAAAATCTGGTCCAAACAAGCAGCGATCTCCGGTTTAGTCCCATGACAACGGTGTCCTGCATCTCCTTCCATACTGAGCCTCGAAGGTGCCATCTTCAAGCTGGTTTGGTAGCTGTTGTTATAAGAAAACTCTGCATACGGCAGAGTTATCGTCCCAACTAGATCCATAATCTAGTGCACAAGCTCTCAAAGCATATCCTCCAAAAATCTGATTGACTCTCTCGGTACATCCATCGATTACGTGGGTGGAAAAGGCTGTCTTTGAATTCGATCTGGTTCCCAATGTTTACGTGCAACCGATTCCAAAACTTTCAGGAAAATTGGATTCCTCTATCAGATACGATAATAATATGAACTCTGTGTAAACACACAATACTGGACATGTAAATCTTTGCCAACATAGCACTTTGCTATAGGTAGTCTTGATTTGGAATGAAATGAGCTACCTTAAATCAAGCGATTAGACTATAACCCAAATCGAGTCATATCTGAGCGAGTCTTTGGCAAACCTGTGATGAAATCCATGCCTAGTTTATCCCACTTCCATTCGGGTATTGGCAATGGCTTTTTGCAACAATCCTGCGGCTTACGATGTTACGCCTTCACTCTCGACATACATATGAAAGCGCTACATACTCCATAATATCCTTCTTCATTCCGGTCCACGAAAGTATTCTTCAAATCCAAATACATCTTGATATTTCTGGGTGAATCGAGTAGGGTGAATCATGGGCTTCTTGCAAAATCAACTTCCGATCTCCGGGTCATTTGGCACATAAACACGGTCCTCAAACCATAGGGTATCGTGCTCATCCTCACGAAATCCTTTAGCTTTTCCTTTGCTCACTTTCTCCTTTATAGAGGCAACTTCCTTATCTGCCTTTTGGGCTTCTCTGATTTTGTCCATCAGTGTAGCCTGAATCTCCAATGCTGCTACATAGCCTCTCGGAACTATTTCCAAACATAGCTCTCGAAGGTCCTCGGCTAACTCGTTGGGTATTCCTCCAATCATTAGGGTATTGGCGTGGCTCTTACGGCTCAATCAAATGCTGCTACAACGTTAGCCTTTCCGGGGTGATAATGCAATCTCATATCATAATCCTTGATAAGCTCCAACCATCTCCTTTGTCTAAGGTTTAACTCCTTCTGTGTGAAAATGTACTTCAAACTCTTGTGATCCGTGTATGCCTCACAATGATTTCCAATGAGAAAATGTCTCCATGTCTTCAATGCATGCACTGTTGGCTGCTAATTCCAAATCATGTGTAGCATAATTCAACTCATGAGGCTTAAGCTGTCGTGAAGCATCTGAAACAACTCTTCCTTCCTGCATAAGCACTGCTCCAAGTCCTCGGCGTGAAGCGTGTAATACACCTCATAATCCTTGGTGCGATCCGGCAATATTAACCTTTGGTGAGGTAACCAATCTTTTCTTCAACTCCTGAAAACTTGCCTCGCAGTCCTCAGTCCATATGAACTTGGTATCCTTCTTCAACAACTCCATCATAGGCTTTGCAATCCTTGAGAAATTCTCAATGAATCTCCGGTAGTATCCTGCGAGTCCAAGGAAACTCCGGATCTCTCCAATATCGTTGGTGCTTCCCACTTGGTTCTGGTCTCTCAACTTTTGTGGGGTCAACTGCTATTCCTTCTCCGGATATAACATGTCCAAGAAATCCAACTTCCTTTAGCCAAAACTCACATTTGCTGAACTTGGCATATAAGCGATGTTCCTCGGTTTCTCCAAAACCAATCGCAAATGTTCCTTATGTTCCTCTTCATTCTTCGAGAAAATCAAAATATCATCTATGAACACCACGGCGAACTTATCCAAAAAACTCCATAAACACTTTGTTCATCGTGTTCATGAAATAGGCTGGCGCGTTAGTCGGTCCAAATGACATAACGGTGTACTCATACAGTCCATATCTCGTGGTAAATGTTGTCTTAGGTATGTCCTGCTCTCGGATCTTCAATCGATGGTACCACGATCGCCAAATCGATCTTGGAAAACACTTTAGCTCCTTGCAAAGCGATCAAAAGCAGATCATTTATCATAGGTAGTGGGTACTTGTTCTTGATTGTTACTACATTCAATCCACGATAATCAACAACCATCCTTAACGATCCATCCTTCTTCTCCACTAACGATGGGTGATCCCCAAAGGCGAAGAACTTGGGCGTATATAACCTTTTTTCCAACAGCTCCTTAATCTGCTTCTTGATTTCCGCCAAATCACATGCGGGCATCACGTATGGTAAACCGATATCGGGCCTGTTCCTGGCAAAAGCTCAATCAAAAACTCAATGTCTCTATCCGGTGGCATTCCTGGCAATTCCTCAGGAAATACATCAGGGTAATCCTTTACTACTGGTACTTCTTCCTGCACAACTCCTGATAGGCAATTTACATGAGCTCTCCTCGGCTCATGCCGTGATACATACTTACTCCTTCTTCCTTATGGTGTTGTGAGCAAAATCGTCTTACTTGCGCAATCGATGTTTCCTCCATACATCGACAGCCAATCCATACCTAGAATCACATCAATTCCTTGGGATTCCAAAATGATCAAATCCGTCGGGAACACATGCCTTCCTATACTTAGTGGCACTTGAAAACATCCTTATGCGGCCATATACTCCGCTCCTGGTGAGCTTACTAGCATAGGGGTTTTAAGAATCCGAGTAGGTAGGCTATACTTTTCTACAAATCCCCTCGATATGTATGAATGTGATGCACCAGTATCGAAAAGAACAACTGCGATAAATGACTTAACCAAAACTTACCGATTCTTGCATCGGGCTGATCTTCAACCTCCTCCACATCAATGTGGTTCACATCCCCTGTTGAAAGGGTTTGGCTTCTTTCGAGCTTCCATTGCCATTTCCATTACGGCCTTACGGACATTCATTTGCATAGTGTCCGGTCTTGGAACACTTGTAACAGGTGACATGGCTCAAGTCTTTCTTGGCTGGGGTTGTTGGTGTAGTCCGGTTAAGCCGTTGCTTCCTCCATTCCCATTACCATTCTTGTGGCCATTATGGTTGTCTGAACTACTTCCTCCATGGGTATGCTAAACTGAACTCCACCTTAGGGGTATAACAGGGCTTCTGCTTTGGGCTCGAGTTATACTTCCCTTGCCCATACTTCCTCTTACGGTTCTCAATTTGTTCTTTGCTTTCCTTCAATCATGAGGGCTCGGTCTACCAACTCTGGTAGTTATTGAAACTTGCTACCATCAACTGCATGCTTAACTCATCATTCATCCTTCCGTAAACTTCTCACCTTAGCTACATACTCAGAAAGTAACGTCATCTGGGGCATAACGTGCTAACTTACTAAAATCATCCACATATTGGCCAACAAGTCCTTCCTCCTTGGCGTAAGTTGCGAAACTCACGCTTCTTCATGGCCATAGCTCCTGCCGAGACATGGGCGGTCTGAGCTTCTTGGAAACTGATCCCATGTGGCGGTGTCTACTGAGGGTAAGTGGCTGTAAAATTCTCCCACCATGCTCTTTGCCGCGGGTCCTTCAAGTTGGTGTGCAGCAAACTTCACCTTCTCTCCATCTCATACATCCTGCAGTGGTCAACTCCTTCCTACCTTACGGAGCCAATCATACGCTACTATCGGCTCGGTGCTACTAGAAAACACTGGCGGATTCAGCCTAAGGAAACGAGTCAAGTGATCCGCAGGTGGTGGTGGCGGTGGGTTGTCGTTGTTGTTGTTGCCTTGGTTCTGTACCAATGTTTGGATCAAAGTATTCTGCTGCTGAATCAACTGGGTGATCTCTGGCGGGAAAACAAATCCGGGGTCGCGTCTCGGAGGCATCGATGGGTTTAGAAAAGGCGAGAAATTAAGAATAGAGTGGGGTCTAAGGAGAAACACTACCCAATGCACATGAGCAAATGCACACAAAATCACTTCATTCAATTCAAACAAAGGGCCTACAACGATCTAACTATCGCAAAAGTGCGTGTACTAAAATGTTACATGGAGGAAATACTACTAATATGTGGGGTCATCTACTAATTTGAATCGGTGGAAGACTCCATGATGTCTGCTCGACTTCATCTTCAAAGTCGGGTTCACTTGGATCCGAATCGGTCTTGCGTCGATGTCGATGTAGTCGCTTGGACAACCGACATCTTGGTCTTCATTCTTGAGTGCCAATTTCTTCTTGAGTTCTTCAATCTCGTACTTAAGATCGTTATTGTGTCTTGCTAGAGCTACGATCTCGTCCATGTAGTCCTTGTGTGTAGACTTTAGTTCTTCTTCAAATTCGATGATCCTTCCCTTTGCATTCTTCAACTCTAACATATCATCAAGACATCCGGTTCTCCTGGCGTCCGAATGTGCTGATTTAACTCTGGATAAAACCTGCAATGGATCTATCCTTCTTGGTGCTGACTATCTCCCATTGTTCATCTCGGCATCCATAAATCAGTGAGCGGTGTCTTTGAGGTCTTCTTGATAAACTTCTCCAATCGTCCCATGGTAATATGAGCTGCCATGCTCCTTCCAGACTCCATGTTGGTGCATTGAAAACACTATCTATAGGCTTGGTGATTGGGCGAAAGTCCTTCTGGTACATGAGCTTGAATCTTCCGGCGCTCCTCTTCGAAATGAGTGGCGTTGAGCGTTCGGTGAAACTTGGTAGTCCAATGTTCGGTACTTGGTGACTTCCTTCAAGTGAAATCCAAAAGGTGTGCCTTCATCCGGTTGGGTGTACTTGATCTTTGCGTCCTTCATCCTAAAGAGTAGAAAAGATGAGGAGTTAGAAAATGAGAAGAGAGTAGTGATCTATGGCTTTAACTTCGGTGGTGCGTGTCCTCACAGTCGTGTTATGCTCGATACCATCTCATGTAGCGACCCGACCAGATGGATCAAGTCTCGTGCTCGGTGTCGTCCACTGGATCGATGTCTGACACCACACGATTACTTGAAGGATTTATAACGAGTAGCAATCACACACTTATTACATCGTTGTCCGTAAGAGGACTTATTACAATAAATATGGCTTAAGGCCATGTAATAACGATAACGATGGAAGACTTGGAAGATAAGTGAGTCCATCAACTCCGGTAACATCACCGAGTATAGAACCACGACCTAAAACACCTTACTCGTCGTCTGAAAAGTACATAGCGTGAAAGTTGCAGCCAGAAAACGGTCACACATGGAATATCTTGGCAATGTAACACATAGAGAGTAATGAAAGAATAAGCTATACTACATGCATATATGGCTGGTGGAAAGCTCTATGGTTACGATTTTGCATAAAGCTAATTTTTCCCTACTACAAAGGAATAAATTTATTTAACTATCATGGTGGTTGTTAAACATTGAGAATGGTTGACAAGATCCTCAATCCCAATTAAAAGTACTCATTAAAACCCAATAATATTAATTAGAGTAACATGTTGAGATTCACATGATATTCAAGTACTAGATACTCAAGATTGTCCATAACCGGGACACGGCTAATCATGATTAGTTTATACACTCTGCAGAGGTTTAGCACTTTTCCCCACAAGACTCGATCGCCTCCGTTTGGTTTCTCGCACTACATGGTGTTTGAGAGACGGATGGCCGAGACATAGTCTTTCGAAGTGCTAGCACCTTCGATGGGTGGACGGTACACCTACATCCCCTACATCTGCTAGTCCACCACTATAAGAGTTCGCACGACTTAGTCAACTATGCGAGCCCATAATGGCTTGTGGCTGCACCACGGAAGTTACTAGCATGAATGATCTTATGATCCCTTTGAGCCTGGGTGGCGGTCCCGGAAAAACAGGCAAGTCCTGCTTGAAAACAGGTGCCTCAATCCACCCGGATGTGTGTTTAAGTTGCCACCTTAGATAAACCATTAATTAACAATCTCACATCTGTCATGGATATTCACTCACCCAATCCACGTCTACTAGCATAGCATAGCATAATAAGCAAGCGTAGAAGTAACTCCCAAAGGTTTCATAAGTAAAAGCGGGTAATAGGTACTACCTCAATCTACTTCCCATCCCACAATTTATTTAGATCCTAATCATGCAAGTGTTTGAGGATTGATCTAATGCATAAAAGCTGGGTATGAGAAAGTATGATCAAAGTGTTACTTGCCTTGCCGATGATCCATGAAACCTAGAGACTCGAAGTAACAAGCGGCGCACTCACGGGTGATCTAACGCAGACAAACAAGCATACAATAAGTACTCATCCAATGCACGAGGTAAATCTCGAATAAAAGATCTAACCCGAGAAAGTTCAACTTAAGAACCACGGTTGCAAAAGAATCGAATCAAATAAAGCAACGAAAGTCAAAAGTCGAAGAAAAGCGACTAGGTTATAGCAATTTGAAACTAGGTCAAATTTTACATTAGCAAAACTTTGTTTAAGTTGATTATTCGAACGGCGGTTTGAAAGCGAAACTCGTGCGTTTGAATCACCTGATTCCGATAAGCGAGTGAGAAGATAAACTAATTTGAAGATTGGATCTGAAATCGAAATCGGAAAATAACGGATTAAATCCGATTTAAAGAAAAAGCAGCGAGCGGTTAAATAAGCGGACGTTCGTTAATGTAAACTAACGGCGAATGCGTTCGTTAGAACGAACGGATCGGTGAACGTTCACTAATTAACTAAACCGAAAAAAATAAACCAAATCTAGGGTTTAAAAAAAACAGAACAACTAAAGAAAACCGGACGTTTTTTTTTCTTTAAAACAAACCGGACCGGCGTGGGGTGGTGCGGTGGCTACCTCCGGCGAGGTCGCCGGCGGGGCTCCGGGGCTCCGGCGGGGTCGGGGTTGGTTCGGCGGGCGGGTCGACGTATTGGCGCACGGCGACGGCGGCGTCGGGGCGACCAAGGGCGGCGGTGGTGGCTCCTGGGCGGCCGGCGAAGGCCGGGCGTCAGGTTGGGCAAGGCGGCGCACTGGGTGGGGAGGAGAGAGGGGGCGGCTTATATGAGGAGGGGCGGTGTTGCTTGGGGAGGGGGCAACGGCGGCGGCGTGGCGAGCCGGACTCGGCGGCGGCGGGCGGCGGGACTCCTCCCGAGCGGGAGCGCGAGGGGAGGGCGCTGGGCGGCAGGGCTGGCCGGGCTCCTTGGCCCAAAGTGGGCGCCGACGTTGTTTTTTTTTAAAACGAAAACGAATTAAAATAAATCTAAACGAACTCCAAACTTAAAAAAATAAATTTTCCCCGACTCCTAAAAATGAGTCGAACAAAAAGAACTTTAATAATGCATATTTTTTTTAAAAGAAAAACTCATTTTTTCCCTAAAGCAAATAAACCTCGAAAAATCCAAAATTGATTTATTTATTGAATCTTCATTCTTCCTAAATTTTGGGAAAGTCATATTATTCCCTCTCTTATTTTTGATATTGGAAAATATTTGAAGATAAAATAAATAAATCCAAATGATCCTATTTTCAAAATTTGAGAAAACCCAAATATGAAAATAATGAAATCTCCAACTCTCTCCGAGGGTCCTTGAGTTGCGTGAAATTTTCTAGGATCGGAAAATGCAAGAAAATATGATATGCATGATGATCTAATGTATAACATTCCAAATTGAAAATTTGGGATGTTACACCTTGGATCACCACCTGGGTGGCTAGTCACTCGTCAACATCGAGGTCTACGTAGAACCCATTGGAGGGGTTGGTGTTGTCGTCTGAAAACATTAATTAAGCAAACATGAAATGCAGGGGTACTCACCAAGTCTTCTAACAGGAACCTATTATACATGCACATTCTTAAGAAGGTAGTGGAGTTATTGCAGCAAGCCGACTTTGACTCTTGGCTAAGCTATCCTACGTGACACCACTTGAAAAGCATTTATCGCACACGAGTCCACTAATCACCATCACAATACTCCACCGTGGATCCTCTCTCGTCAACCCTACGAGAGGGCCATCCAACACTCACACTTATCTTGAGGCTTTTAGTAGTATCCATATACTTGTCTATGAACTGTATAGGTGACCAAGTAGTCCTTTACCGGCGCAGCTATTGAATAGTTTTATACCTGCGGTGTACTTCTTCACCTGCGCTCTCACCACTTATCGCCGCTACACGACGTGTACTCGGCAACCTTCAAGCGGAAGCCCAGCGAGGGTGTCGGCCACGGCCTGACTAAACACACGAGTCCCTAGTCCAGTTTTATTGCCTATTCGGGTTCCATCCGCAGGGAGTCCGGCCGAGGTTTCCACTTACTGCCCCGAACGATGTGAGCAGGGTTCCCGAGATACCAAACGGGCGAATCGGTACACCGTGCCACATGCCTACCGCAACACAACCCACCCCTAAGGTCAGCGTTGCGTGCGGCCCCCAAAGATGCTACAAACACGTAAACTACTTGCAACTCCAGACGAGAGGACAAGAGTGGTTAATAAGTCGAGAGGGTCCATTGGTTTTGGGCCCAATGCGTGGTAGTAGCTGAATCTTAAATCACACACACAGATCTCAGTTCTTAGGGACGGTTCCAATGAAACAACCCACCATGTACTCCTACATGGCCTCTCATCGATACCTTTACCAAATCGTGTTCAACACTTCATCCTTGTTATCGACACAACCTTTCACTCTAGTTCATCATCCCGATGAGCCAGACGACACAACTCTAAGCATAGCAAGCATAGCATGGTAGGATCACAAATATGGCTCAATCAACTCCTACACATACTAGTGGGTTTCATCTAGTTATCGTGGCAATGTGAGGTCATGCAAAGGAAGTGGGTTCAACTACCGTAACACACAACAGCTTGAATCGCGTTGTCTTAATGCAGAAACAAGAGCGTAAGCGAGAACATGGGTTTGTATCGAATGATCAATGGGTTTCTTGCACGATGTAGTGGTGGTAGGATACTTCCTTTCTTGAATTTCCGGATATTCGGGGTTATCCTCTGAGGCGAGAACCTATCACGAAAGACACCGAACATGAACAACACATGACAATATGCAACAATATGATGCATGCAATGACATGGCAACACGAATGTGTGTTGGCCTAATGCAAGCTAGAACAGAAAGGAATGAACTCATTTGAATCAAAGATTCAAATGCTAGCTCATTTAACATAGCCATGTTAGTGCATTAACTTGTTTTGATTAAACAGCAAGGTTAACTTGTTCTGACATGCATGAAACCAGTACCAATTGATAGATTGAATTTTTCTGATCAAAATTCATATATAAATCTTTTCATTTGGAGTTACAGATTAATTTCTATGAATTTTGAGTTTGCAACAATTTACGGAATTTCCTATATAAAAATAAATCCAGTAAATTGGTTATTAAGTACGGCCAGCGCGTCAGAGTGACGCCGCTGTCAATCAATGGGTCGCTCCGGTCAACCTGACCGACGATGGGTCCCGCATGTCAAGATGTAGCTAATTAGACTAATTAAATTAGTTAAAACTAATGCGGATAATTAGCGTGAGGGGGCCCCACCGTCATAGACTCAGAGAGTCAACCAGGCCCACCCTGGTCAAAGTCAAGGTCAACCACGCCGGCGTTTAGCCGGGCGAGACTTGCCATGGCGTGCTCGGAATTGAATCGTCACAGGTGGCCTCATTTGCTACACGGAGAGCAGCTACGGGCGGTGGTGCGCTCGCCGCATCCACGGTAGTGGTGATGGCTTGGCCGGGGAGTGGCTTGAACGCGTATCGCCGGCGATTTAGGGGTTCGGCGAGGCCAAGCTCGGGCCAGCTTCGTGCGTTGCGTGGCTGCGATGGCCTAGGCGAGGTGGCGCTAGCACCTACGGCCTCTACGCGGTGCGAGGAGTGTGACGGGCACAAGCCCGTGACCAAGTGGTCACCGGAGCAACGCCGGCGACGTGGTCAGGCGGCGGCGCGTTTGGGCACAAGAGGCGCGGTGTCTACGCTGCTCTAGGGATGAAAGGGCGGGATTTGGAGGTACAGAGCTCACTGTGAAGCTGCCGAGGATGGTCAGCGTGCTCGGGGAAGACTCGGTGCGGTCGGAACGGCGACGGGCGACCGGGCGGCCCGAGGTTGAAGACGACGGTGGCGGATGATGCAGGGCTCGGCGTCGTGTGGCTTGGCTAGTCGATGTAGTCGACGGCGACGAACCGTCCGGACATGGTGAGAGGGCGCGGGATGGCGTTGACGCCGCTGGCGAAGCAAGCGGCGACGGTGGCATCTCGGGCGACATCGGGAGGGCGAGAGAGGGAGAGACGGGAGGAGCGGGTGTTCGCGAGGTCGGGAGAGCGAGAGAGGTCGTCCACGTCGCCGCCAGCTCGACGAGGGAGGCGGGCGAGGCGGCGCGTCGTGGCATGCATGCTGTGCTCGCCGTCGAGCAGCTGCCTGCCTGCCTGGCCAAGCCAAGCAGCTCGCTGGAGCGGTGGCTGGGCTGGGCCGGCAGGTGGGCCTGCTGGGTGGCGCCAGGTAAGTTTTTTCCATTTGTTTCTGTTTTCTATTTTTCTGTAAGTGTTGGGCTTTTCTAAAAATACCTAGGCAACTCCAAAATTCACCAAACTGCACATGGTCCTTAGTTGGAATATTTCCAGCATGGAACGTTTTAGTTTGGGATGATTTGAGCATTTGAAATATTTTATATAATTTAAATGCCCAAATTCAAATAGCTAAAGATTTAATCCAAAGGACCTTAGAGTGACCTAGAAATTTGTGCATCACTTATGACAGTGGTTTAGGACCAAAGCAAAGGGATGAACATTTGAGAAGGGCATTTCAGTTCATTGAAAATATTTTTAGTAAACCCTAGTTGGATTCGTGAGGGTTCTGGGGTTCTGCTTCTTCCCCATTTCAACTTTCTCGATGAAAAGTAAACATGATGCAACACTCTAATGCATGGACTAGCTAGGATGTGACAACTCACCCCACTCAAAAAAATCTGCGTCCGAGATTTGGGATCCGTCGGAAAAGAAGGTGTGATACTCAAGTCGAAGACGATCCTCCCTTTCGTGTAGCTTCTTGCTCGGAATGGTTTGACCATTGAACCTTGAGAAACTTAATATTCTGACGTCGAGTGGTACGCTCGGCTTGATCAAGGATACGAACGGGATATTCACGATAGGTAAGGTTATCTTGGAGATCAAGCATTTCGTGGTCCACTCCACGGATAGGATCCGAGAAGCAACGCCTGAGTTGAGAAATGTGGAAGATGTCATGAACTCTGGAAATATGCGGGGGTAGTTCCAATTGGTAGGCAACTTCTCCTCGTTTGGGAAGAATGCGAAAGGGTCCAATGTAACGAGGAGCCAACTTGCCTTTGATACCGAATTGATGGGTTCCCTTTAAAGGAGTAACCGAAGGTAAGCCTTCTCGCCAACTTCATAAGACATAGGCTTATGCTTGCGGTCATATTGGCTCTTTTGACGAGATTGGGCTGTTTTCAATTTCTCACGAATAACGCGAACTCGCTCTTCGCTTTCCTCGGATCATATCCGGGCCAAAGAGTTGTCTCTCCCCGGTTTCGACCAGTTAAGAGGCGTTCGACATTTCCGGCCATCCATAGAGAACTTGAAAGGAGCTTTGCCCAAACTAGCTTGGTAACTATTGTTATAAGCGAATTCGGCGAATGGAAGGCATTTCTCCCAATTCATTCGAAGAGATGATGTAGCTCGAAGCATATCTTCCAGAATTTGATTGACTCGTTCTACTTGACCACTTGACTGAGGATGTAAGGCGGTGCTAAAAGAGAGACGAGTTCCCATCGCATTTTGGAAACTTTCCCAAAACCGGGAGGTGAAGAGACTTCCACGATATGAGTTAATCTCCAATGGAACACCATGAAGAGACACTATTCGGGAGATGTACAAATCAGCTAGCTGGCTAGCGGTTATACTCTCACGAACGGGTAGGAAGTGGGCTACTTTGGAAAGACGATCGATAACAACGAAGATAGCATTATTCCCTCTCTTGGTCTTGGGAAACCCGGTAATGAAATCCATACCGACTTTATCCCATTTCCATTCGGGAATAGCCAAAGGTTGAAGGGTCCCAGGAGGCCGTTGATGCTCTGCTTTAACTCGACGACAGATGTCGCAGTTAGCAATGTATTGAGCAATTTCCCTCTTCATCCTAGTCCACCAAAACCTCTGGCGTAGGTCTTGATACATTTTAGTACTACCAGGATGAATGGTGAGAGGGGATCCATGAGCTTCCTTAAGGATCAATCGCCTCAGGTTGCGTATCTTGGGAACCACTAGACGGTCTCCAAAGAACACAACACCTTCATCATCTATGGAGAAACAGTCTGCGACTCCCTTTTCGATGTTTCTCTTGATACGGGAGATTCCCGGATCTACCTTTTGTGCCTTGATGATCTGATCCGTAAGGGTAGGTTTAGCCACCGAGGTGGAAAGAAAACCTCGAGGAACAATGTGAAGGTTAAGCTTACGTAAATTCCTCGTGGAGAATTGGTTGACTTTGTTGTAACATTAGATTGTTACAATAAGATTTACTTGACTTAGTGCATCAGCCATGACATTGGCTTTGCACGTGTAAGATATTCCTAGGTCGTAATCTGTAATCAACTCGACCCAACGTCTTTGCCTGAGATTCAAATCCGGTTGGGTGAAGATGTATTTCAGACTTTGGTGATCAGTGTAAATTCCGCCAGGTTTTGAGTGCATGGACCACTGCTGCAAGCTCTAGATCGTGTGTGGGATAGTTATCCTCATGTGGACGCAACTGTCGGGAAGCGTAGGCTATCACATGATGATCTTGCATGAGTATGCAACCTAGTCCTTGTCGCGAGGCGTCGCAGTAGATAATAAAGTCCTTAGAAAAATATGGTGGAATAAGTACGGGAGCTGATGTGAGGCGTCTTTTCGGTTCTGAAAGCTGAACTTCGCCTTTGTGGCGTCCATTCGTACTTTTTATCTTTCTTGAGGAGTTCGGTTAGAGTCTTAGCAACCTTTGAGTAGTTCTCTAATTAGCGGAGTAAATAGCTCGATAAACCAAGAAAACTCCTAACTTGCTTGACCGATTCATGTGGAGTCCAGTCAAGGACGGCTTGAACTCGCTCGGGATTGACAGCAATGCCCTTACCAGAGATTACATGGCCTAGATAGGTTACTTCTGGCAACCAAAACTCACACTTAGAGAATTTGGCATAAAGGCGATGCTCTCGAAGTTTCATCAACACTAGCCTTAAATGTTCGGCATGTTCTTCCTCATTCTTGGAGTAGTGAGTATATCATCGAGGTAAACCACGTATTTAATTTATCCAAATACTCCATGAAAATCGAGTTCATTAACCGAGAGAAGGTGGCTGGAGCGTTGGTTAGTCCAAAGGACATGACGGTATACTCGTATTGGCCATAACGAGTAACAACGGCCGTTTTAGGTATGTCCCTGTTCTTGATTTTGATTTGATGGTAGCCCAACCTCAAATCCATCTTGGAGAAGATTGAGGATCCAGCCGAAATGGGTCATACTGTGTCGTTGATCACGGGAGCGGATACTTGTTCTTGATAGTGACCAAATTGATGTGTCGGTAATCTACAACCATCCGATCCGTTCCATCCTTCTTCTTGACGAAGAGGACAGGGGCAAGCCCATGGAGAAGAACTAGAGACGGATGAAACCCTTTTGCAAGGACTCATCGAAGTTGTTTCTTAAGCTCGGCTAGTTCTAGGTGCCATCTTATAAGGTCTTACGGAGATTGGGACGGTACCTGGAACAAGATCTATCACGAACTCGACATCCCTGTCAGGTGGAACACCTGGCACTTCTTCTGGAAAGACATCCGGAAAATCACGGACTACCGGGATATCTTCAAGGTCTGGAAGGGGGTTGGCATCTAAAGAGTAAAGCTGACGCTTAGACACTCGGGTCAAAACAATGGCTACATGTTGCCGAAGGGTGGGTGAGTTGAGCAGATCTAGTAGAGCAATCGATCTTAGCGTAATGGGTCGACATCCAGTCCATACCCAAAATGATGTTTATGTCCCGAGGACTTGAGAGCTATTAGTGACGCAAGGAAGACTAATCTGTCGACAAGAATTTCATTTCCATGGCTAATTTTTGAGGTTTGCCACTTAGAACCAGGGGTTTGAATTACCATGGAGGTGGGCATGTCACAAAATGTGGTGTTGTGCAATCGAGCATAGCTCTCAGAAATAAATGAATGGGATGCTCCAGTATCAAAGAGAACAGCTTGCGGATGGCAATTAACAAGGAGCGCATCGAGAACGGCGTTGGGATCCTCATGGGTTTCTTCAAATTTGAAACATAGTTGACATGGCCACGCAGCGTTGGCGGCTGGTTTGGCGTGGAGCACCTTCCCTGCTGGCTTGCCACGGCCAACAGACTTTCCAATTTGGTTGGGGTTGTTCTGGGGACACTCACGGATGTAGTGACCCGTCTCTCCACACTTGAAACAAGTTATTACATTGGGACATGGAGCAGCATTAATAGCAGGGCCACCATAGGTCTTGGGCGGTGCATATTGTTGGTTGGGCGAGGCGCCTCAAAGGATGGCCTCGGAGTGAATCTGGGTGGCGAGGCGGTGCTTGGGATCCGCAGGCCGCTTACAGGATCCAGAGCCGGATGAAGAACCAAAGTCACGGGAGTGCTTGCACGAAGCTTCAAAGTCAGACTGTCCAGTTTCGGCGCTGATAGCCTTGTTGACTAACTTCTGAAAAGAGGGGCACTCATGCAGACAAAGATCACGGTGAAGCTCAGGGCTAAGTCCCTTGCGGAACCTTGCCTGCTTCTTCGCGTCGGTAGAAACCTCTTCAGAGCATATCGTGCTAGATTTCCAAACTCACGACCCATGCATCCACGATCGGCCTACCTACAGGTGACATTACAGAATTCTTCCTCTTGCGATCCATGAGACCTTCCGGATGTGATGCTCACTAAAGCCGCGACCGAACTCAGCTCGGTAGTGATTTGGCCAATCGGGCGCATAGCCTCGAAATTCTCCCACCAAAGGCTAGCAGGCCTTCGAGGTGGTAGGCAGCAAAGGTAACCTTGTCGCCTTCAGCCACGTTGGCGAGCGTAATCGTAGCTTATGGGTGATGTCGCGAAGCTACCATCTGCATCGAGACGCTCAACGGAATGTTTGAACTTGGTGGATACAGCTTGACAAAGTCATTGAGTGACACCAGGTCATTCCTTAATTTGGCGTGCGGTATTACTCGGCTCAATCCGGCTCCGAGAAGCGATTGGTCTCACGCTTGTTGCGCTCGCCTCCAAAGATAACCCGGCCAGAGAAGGTGGTTGAGGCAGATTTGCATTCCTAGCTGCAGCTTCACCCCTGCTCCGGAGCAGCGGGGTTGTTGCGGTGTTGACCATCCCTAGGAAAACAAGACAATGGTTTAGACAAAGATGGAAAAATCTGGCCAACGGCGCGGAATGTAATGGATAACACGGAATGCGAGAGATGTTCATCTGTATGACATGGTAATATAGAAACTACCATATGTATACCAACAGTCATACACGCCATTCATAGTTTAGTACAAGCCCGCTAAAGTACAACTACGACGAAAGACGTTACATCTCATCGGAAGCATTCCAAACTCCTATACATTATTTTTCTACACTTCTGGAATTGATACACACTAAGTCATATTCCACAGGTCACGCAGGACGGTGGAAATACAACCATTACAATACTATAGATACTACTACTAACTCAGACGCCTCCGTAGTAGTCCTCATAGAAGTCACCTCCATAGCCTGGAAGCTCAACATGATTATCCGGAAACAGACGATCCTGAGGAGCTTGTGGACCATAGGGGCTAGGATGAGGTCTTGGACCAACAAACAAAGGTGGCTGCAGGGGACCACGGGTGGGGTGATGCCTCCCACATCACGCCAATCCACCATATCCGGCAGAGCAGATCTCACAGGGTACAGATCCCTAGTATCCATACATCTAGCTTGCACAGCCGGTGCAAACCGAGTCAACGTGGCCCAATGATCGGCGCGAGTGTTGAAAAGCTCTAGCCTCAAGGCCCGATTCTCTCGGTCCTTATCCTCGAGCATCTCAGCAGTGGTGCGAGTAAGTGAGTCCTCTTGTGTGGAGTCAGCATAGATAGCCTGGAGGTACCCTTGCGCCCCCGGAAGTGAGGCCGGCATATAACGGAAATCGGTGTTCCGAAGTAGGCCAGTCCTGACTCGCATAATGGTCATCATAGAGTAGGCAGCATCCTGTACCGCCATCTCAATAGTAACCCCGAGTCCATAAGAACAGTGAAGGGGCTCGGTAGATCCAGGATAAGACGGAAAGATTCTGACTGCATGAGGTATCGCTTTGGTTAAAGTCTCGGAACTGCTCTTGACAAAGGTATTCGGGATACCAGCAGAACCCGTCTCAATCATTACCCGGACTAGCATAGCTGTATGACCCGGGCACATCAATGCACCTGGTCAGACGAACCACTTGATTTTGAGCACGAGTGGCCATCTCGGAAGCACAGCCACTATGCAAAGACATTAGAACTTCTAGGGAAAATCGGACAGCATAACATCTGTAAATGCTCAAGAATAGATTTGAGACATTCAAAATCAGATTGCAAAGCCACTCAACAACATCATATCATGGTTCGGGTTCAACTGATAACATACTAAAATTAGTAGAAACCTAACCGAGGCTGGTAACCAACAATCCTATAAGTTACTACGTAATTAGTAACACGTGAACTCGATAGAGAGAAGAGAGCCTAGTCCTATACCCACGTAGAATGAGAACAGGATGACTCAGATCGGAGGGCATAAGGTAAAGGAGTAAAAAGAGCCTTACGTCCTCCCACAATCAATTCCCTACATATAACTAAAGCATTTCTAGACTCGACATCGACCAGTTTGGCTTAGCGAATCTCTGAGCGGTCCGGCCTCGATGCCAACGCTGTCAGGACCCCGATTCCATGTCACATAGACCCAGCCGGTAACATCTCATATCACTTTGCGGCCTCACACACGGTATCCCCACGGGTGTCGCCTTACCATGGCCCGGGACCGTTTGCGTATTTTGGCCCACGTATATGATAATGTCGCTAGCATCCACATGACGGAGAACCCGGGCCGACATGGCTAGTCGTGAACTCCAAAGCGGCGCTTAACCCATGGGGACAGTATACATGAATCACATCGAGCATGCTCTGGTCATCAATGTATGAATTGGTCAGTAGCACTGGCTAACAGGACTCCGGTAACCCGAACTGTAGCAGGCTAGGCAGGACTCCGAATATCTCCAGCGTGACATTTCCCGAAGGGACAGACATAGGAACGAAGTGAAACACATGTCGGCCCGATCAAGTGTCCAAAGCAGTAGTCTTTGGGCTAGCGGGACTCCGGTGAACCGGTACATGAAGCGGACTACTATTGCTTAGGAAGCACTAGACTACATTTCCCCATATGAGAGGCTGCCAAGGATAAACAACTAGATTGTCGATCCCACTCATACCAAGCATTTCAATCATACACACAATATGCCCGATATGAGTACATACAACATGGCATCACAACAAAACTCTACAACTCAAAGTACTTTATTTAAGAGGTCTCAGGAGCCATACATAACATATTCATACGGATAGGGTCACATGACCCAACACTCAAGTCATACAAACATACAAGCACATGCGGAAGCAAACTAGTCTGAAAGTACGCACTCTAAAAAGAAAGAAAGCTTGATGAAGCCTTTCTATCTATAGTGGCCCTTCACAAGCCTTGGATCACCACCTGGGTGGCTAGTCACTCGTCAACGAAGAGGTCTACGTAGAACCCATCGGAGGGGTTGGTGTTGTCGTTTGAAAACATTAATTAAGCAAACATGAGTAATGCAGGGGTACTCAAAGAAGTCTTACAACAGGAACCTATTATACATGCACATTCTCAAGAAGGTAGTGGAGTTATTGCAACAAGCCAGCTTTGACTCTTGGCTAAGCTATCCTACGTGACACCACTTGAAAAGCATTTGTCGCACACGATTCCCCTAATCACCATCACAATACTCCACCGTGGATCCTCTCTCGTCAACCTACGAGAGGGCCATCCGCGGCACTCACACTTATCTCGAGGCTTTTAGTAGTATCCATATACTTGTCTATGAACTGTATAGGTGACCAAGTAGTCCTTTATCATGACGCCGCTATTCGAATAGTTTTATACCTCGCAGGTGTACTTCTTCACACACGCTCTCACCACTTATCGCCGCTACACGACGTGTACTCGGCAACCTTCAGCGGAAGCCCAATGAGGGTGTCGGCCACGGCCTGACTAAACACACGAGTCCCTAGTCCGGGTTTATCGCCTATTCGGGTTCCATCTGCAGGGAGTCCGCCGAGGTTTCCACTAACGGCCCCGAACAATGTGAGCAGGGTTCCCAAGACACCAAATCCGGCGAATCGGTACACCGTGCCACGTGCCTACCGCAACACAAACCACCCCTAAGGTCAATTGACTGCAGTGTGCGGCCCCTCAAAGATGCTACAAACACCGAAACTACTTGCAACTCCCGGACAGAGGACAAGAGTGGTTAATAAGTCGAGAGGGTCCATTGGTTTCGGGCCCAATGCGTGGTAGTAGCTGAATATTAAATCACACACACAGATCTCAGTTCTTAGGGACAGTTCCAATGAAACAACCCAGCATGTACTCCTACATGGCCTCTCATCGATACCTTTACCTAATCGTGTTCAACACTTCATCCTTGTTATCGACACAACCTTTCACTCTAGTTCATCATCCCGCTGAGCCAGACCTGACACAACTCTAAGCATAGCATGGTAGGATCACAAATATGGCTCAACCAACTCCTACACATACTAGTGGGTTTCATCTAGTTACTGTGGCAATGACAGGTCATGCAAAGGAAGTGGGTTCAACTACCGTAACACACAACAGTTTGAATCGCGTTGTCTTAATGCAAAGAAACAAGAGCGTAAGCGAGAACATGGGTTTGTATCGGAATGATCAATGGATTGCTTGCCCGATGTAGTGGTGGTAGGATACCGCCTTCGTACGGATATTCGGGTTATCCTGAGGCGTAACCTATCACGAAGACACAATCGAACATGAACAACACATGACAATATGCAAAAATATGATGCATGCAATGACATGGCAACACGAATGTGTGTTGGCCTAATGCAAGCTAGAACAGAAAGGAATGAACTCATTTGAATCAAAGATTCAAACGCTAGCTCATTTAACATAGCCATGTTAGTGCATTAACTTGTTTTGATTAAACAGCAAGGTTAACTTGTTCTGACATGCATGAAACCAGTACCAATGGATAGATTGAATTTTTCTGATCAAAATTCATATATAAATCTTTGCATTTGGAGTTACAGATTAATTTCTATGAATTTTTGAAGTTTGCAACAATTTCTGGAATTTCCTATATAAAAATAAATCCGTAAATTGGTTATTGCGTCGGTCAAGAAGGCGTCAGAGTGACGTCGATTGTCAACGGGTCGTCCAGTCAACTCCGACCCAGTGGGTCCCGCATGTCAAGAGCTAATTAGACTAATTAAATTAGTTAAAACTAATCCGGATAATTAGCGAGGGGCCCCACCGTCATAGACTCAGAGAGTCAACCAGGCCCACCCTCGTCAAAGTCAAGGTCAACCACGCCGCGCTTAGTCACGGGCGAGACCAGACGCAGCGGCTGCTGGAATTCGCCATTGTGGCCTCATTTGCTACGCTGAGAGCAGCTACGGCAGCCGGTGCTCGCCTCAAGATCCAGCAGCGTGGTGATGGCTTGGCACGGAGTGGCCGGAGCATCGCCGGCGACGAGTTCGGGCGGAGGTCAAGCTCGGCCAGCTTCGTGCTGCGTGGCTGCGATGGGCTCAGCGAGGTGGCGCTAGCACCCACGGCCTCTACGCTGCGCGAGAGGTGTGACGGGCACAAAGCCCGTGACCAAGTGGTCACGCGAGCAACGCCCGACGACGTGGTCAGCGGTGGCTGCGTTTAGCACAAGAGGCGCCGGTGTCTCACAAAGGTTTCTAGGGATGAAAGCGGAAAGGACGGGGAGGTTCGGCAGCTCACGTGGAAGCCGCGGGGATGGTCAGCGTGCTCGGGAAGACTCGGTGCGGTCGGAACGGGCGACGGCGATCCGGGCGGCCCGAGGTTGAAGACGACGGTGGCGGGATGATCACGAGGGCTCGGCGTCGTGGCAGCAGCTAGTCGGCGTAATTTAGTCGACGACAAACGATCCGGACACGGTGAGAGGGCGCGGGGATGGCGTTGGACGCGGCTGCGGCGAGCGGCGGCGACGGTGGCGTCTCGGGCGACGTCGGGGAGGGCGAGAGAGAGGAGACACGGGGAGGAGCGGGTGTCTGCGAGGTCGGGGAGAGCGAGAGAGGTCGTCCCACGTCGCCAGCTCGACGAGGGGAGCGGCGAGGCGGCGGGCAGCTGCGTGGCACGCATGCTGTGCTCGCCGTCGAGGCAATGCCTGCCTACTGGCCAAGCCAAGGCTTCATTGCGGAAGCGGTGGCTGGGCCGGGCAGCAGTGGGCTCTTGGGTGGCGCCCAGTGTAAGTTTTTTCCATTTGTTTACATTTTCTATTTTTACGTAAGTGTTGGGCTTTTCTAAAAATACCTAGGCAACTCAAAATTCACCAAACTGCACATGGTCCTTAGTTGGAATATTTCCAGATGGAACATTTTAGTTTGGGATTATTTGAGCATTTGAAATATTTTATATAATTTAAATGCCCAAATTCAATAGCTAAAGATTTAATCCAAAGGACCTTAGAGTGACCTAGAAATTTGTGCATCACTTCCGGCAAAGGGTTTAGGACCAAAGCAAAAGGGATGAACATTTAAGAAGGGCATTTCAGGTTCATTGAAAATATTTTTGAGTAAACCCTAGTTGGATTCAGAGGGGTTCTGGGGGTTCTGTCTTCCCCATTTCAACTTTCTGATGAAAAGTAAACATAATGCAACACTCTAATGCATGGACTAGCTAGGATGTGACATTTCCACACAGAGAACTGTGTGTGATATACATACCTACGGAAATGTTTTTCTGGGATTCACCGTGTGGGATGTACATACCTACGGAAATGATTTTCTGGTATTCACCGTGTGGGATGAACATACCTACGGAAATGATTTCCTGGGATTCACCGTGTGGGATGTGCATACGTCTGATGAAATGATTGGGTTTCGATGCCTCGCCTGACGCACATGAGCTCATTTGGTGTCCCAGAGGGCCTATCCTCGACGGCGGTTTTCGGTCGTGTGGGAAGGACCCCCCGTATCGCCCACACTCACTTGGCGACGGTTCCAAATGCCGTCGCAGAAAGTGGTTAAAAATTGTTTGTATAGCACGTCGTTGTACCAGTGATAGATGAAGTATTGATAAAGGTGGGGATCCGAAGGCAGTCTTGGTCTGGTCGTTGGACACAAATGAAGTACACGAAGTTGCAATGGCTAACTTTAAACTAAACAAATCCCAATTAAAAAGCTACTAGATGGATCTACTTATATAGGAGCAAGGGGTGTCGGCCAAGGAGGTGGGAGGACGTCCCAAGGCAGCATAAAACTAAACCTAGGTCGTACAAGGCTCATGGGCCCAAGTGGAAGTGATGCCACATCTTTGGATTTGTAGTTTGACTCGGATTATGCTACCGCGTCAGATTGTTTCGTCGATATCTCGACGCTCCGGACGAATTTGAAGGTGAACCAATTCTATTTGAAAGAGAACAAAATCTACTTTCCAACAAAAATGAATCACCCAATTCGGAGTCTATATGAAAGAGTTATTGGCGTTTTGAGACACGTATGTGTGTGAAGTCCAAATATGAATCCAGAATGTGAGAGACTTGGACTCTATCTTCCCTTGGCCCAAAAGTGATGTGAGAGGACTTTTTGAACAGCACCTAAACTTCCCTTTTTCCCTTATCTTCATATGTGGATTGTACAAATGTCCCATACACCCGCAATTAGACATGGCATAAAAGTCTGTGAAGTATTTTTGTCCTGGATGACATAAATAAATGATTACATAGTTTGCATTAGAAATCACCACACAAATATACATGTATGAAGTATTTTTGGTCGTATCCAAGGTAGTCAAGTCCTCATCATCCTTAATAGAGGTGGGGTGTCCCAATCTTTAGATGAAATGATAACTATTGATTTGGTGGAGATGACTTTGACGATCCGACTACGAACGTGCACGACGTTGCACCTTAGCAATCGCTAAACCAACTCTGAGAAGTTATTGACCACGCCCGAAAACGATCAACCTGACCACGAAGGTCTATTCCTGCAAGCAATCGAAGAACAAGCAAGAATATGATAAAGCAATCTGAATACTGCGAATATAGATGAAGTATTGATAAAGGTGGGGATCCGAAGGCGGTCTTGGTGTGGTCGTTGGACACAAATTAAGTACAAGAAGTTGCAATGGCTAACTTTTAACTAAACAAATCCCAAGGAAAAAGCTACTAGATGGATCTATTTATATATTAGCAAGGGATGGCGGCCAAGGAGGTGGGAGGACGTCCCAAGGCTCCTAATACTAACCCTAGGTCGTACAAGGCTCATGGGCCGAAGTGGAGGTGATGCAACACCTTTGGACTTGTAGTTTGACACGGATTCTGCTGCAGCATCAGATTATTTCGTCGATATCTCAACACTCCGAACGTATTTGATGGTGAATCCAATTGGGTTGGAAATAACACGAAATCTACTTCCAACCAAAAAAGAATCACGCAATTCGGAGTCCGTATGAAAGAGTTCTTGGCGTTTTAAGACAGGTATGTCTATGCTGTCCGAATCTGAATCCAGAACATGAGAGACTTGGACTCTATCTTCTCTCGGCCCAAAAGTGACGTGAGAGGACTTTTTGAACAATGCCTAAGCTTTTCTTTTTCCATTATCTTCATATGTTGATTGTACAAATGTCCTCATCAGCGCGTCCTTCGCATTCTGAAGAAGATCGTGCCTGACTGCGCCCCAGCCGCTCACGAGTGCTAGGGCATGGCCAGGGCTGAGTTTCGTGCCCCTGCCTGTTGCCGCGGCATGGTAAGATTTGGCTGCCCCTGTGGGGGACTAGATTTGGCTGCCCCTGTGGGCTCGGTGCTTGCCTTGGAGACGGATGCCCAGGGGGTTCGGAAGCGGCCTGCCGTGGGCCCTCCTAGAGAGACCTTCGTTGCCCCAGCGCATACAGGGCCGCATGCGGGGATCGTGCCGTGCCTCGCGCCTCTGGCAGGCGGCGGAGAAGTCGCCCTTTGCACGAGCGCGATCGTGGTGCCCTAGCGAGCCGCGCCCACGGCTGTGGCAAGCGGCAAAGAGGCGACCACTCTCCTCGGGGGCTCCTCCGCCTTCTCACATGGAGAGGACCCGCAAGAAGAAAGAGCTTAAGGATGCTTGTTGTGCAAGGGGCAAAGGGGGCAAGGCGCTTACTCATCCATGGCAACCCACTTCCTCTTCTTCAGCGCCTTGGGTAGCACGCTGGTACTGCTCTCCGACCAAGCCCTCCTCGAAGGGGCGTGCGGCCCGGGGATCATCATCATGAGACTCTGCATGCTACTCGGCGCGTCAGGGGTGGTGGCACCGCCCCCGGATGGGGCCACACCACCAGCGTCTGCTGATACAGGGGTGTGTTGCCAGGCAGCCTGAGGAGACGGGTTGCCGCTGCCCTCCACTGCCGTGGCCTGAGATACTGCTGTTGTGGAGCTCTCTGGTTCTAGGACCACCAAGAAAGGGTTGTCCCAAGGCCCCTCGTGGCCCTCGGGGAGTAGCCCCCACTAATTAAAGCACGGCATCCTCCTGGTGAAGGCTTCCTTGCTCATGTAGTTATGCAGGGGGTACCCTTGCCTGGGAGCTTGCCTGCCTCTTTGCCGATCAGGATTCAGAGTATTTCGCTCAACACATCGGGAGGCAGGCAACCTGTTTGGAGCCGCATTCGGTCTTCTGGTCCGGTGAAGGCCCACATGGGGTGGGAGTGGTGTTGAAGGGAGCAATTCACCGGCGGAGGAATTCCCTTATCACCATCGTCATGCTCACTCACGCAGCCCTAGGGTCGGCCCTCCTCGCTAGGACTCGCGACAGCCTCGGGTCATCGAGACTCTCGTGCCCCCATTCGGAGCTCGCCATTGCCACGATGGAACCCGAAGCAATAGCCTGAACTAGGCTGCGTCCATGTATACCCATTGCTGCCTGAAGCCCTCTGCTTCATGGTTGATCTCCATGTTGATGCCTCCACCCGTCGTCGCGCCCACAGCGCGGAGAGACACACACCCAGAGCGCTGGTCGGCGGCGGTTAGCGGAAGATGAAAACAGTGGCGGAGCAGCGTGATGTCTACTACACAACCTTCTCCTTGTAGACGTTGTTGGGCCTCCAAGTGTAGAGGTTTGTAGGACAGTAGCAAATTTCCCTGAAGTGGATGACCTAAGGTTTATCAATCCATAGGAGGCGTAGGATGAAGATGGTCTCTCTCAAGCAACCCTACAACCAAATAATACAGAGTCTCTTGTGTCCCCAACACACCCAATACAATGGTAAATTGTATAGGTGCACTAGTTCGGCGAAGAGATGGTGATACAAGTGCAATATGGATGGTAGATATAGGTTTTTGTAATCTGAAAATATAAAAACAGCAAGGTAACAAGCGATAAAAGTGAGCGTAAACGGTATTGCAATGCTAGGAAACAAGTTCTAGGTTCATACTTTCACTAGTGCAAGTTCTCTCAACAATAATAACAAAATTGGATCATATAACTATCCCTCAACATGCAACAAAGAGTCACTCCAAAGTCACTAATAGCGGAGAACAAACGAAGAGATTATGGTAGCGTCTGAAACCACCTCAAAGTTATTCTTTCCAATCAATCCGTTGGGCTATTCCTATAAGTGTCACAAACAGCCCTAGAGTTCGTATTTAGAATAACACCTTAAGACACAAATCAACCAAAACCCTAATGTCACCTAGATACTCCAATGTCATCTCAAGTATCCGTGGGTATGATTATACGATATGCATCACACAATCTCAGATTCATCTATTCAACCAACACATAGAACCTCAAAGAGTTCCCCAAAGTTCCTACCGGAGAATCAAGACGAAAACGTGTGCCAACCCCTATGCATAGGTTCATGGGCAGAACCCGCAAGTTGATCACCAAAACATACATCAAGTGAATCACGTGATATCCCATTGTCACCACAGATACGCACGGCAAGACATACCTCAAGTGTTCTCAAATCAGTAAAGACTCAATCCGACAAGATTCCTTCAAAGGGAAAACTCAATCCATTGCAAGAGAGTAGAGGGGGAGAAGAAACATAAGATCCAACTATAATAGCAAAGCTCGCGATACATCAAGATCGTGCCAAATCAAGAAAACGAGAGAGAGAGAGATCAAACACATAGCTACTGGTACGTACCTTTAGACCCGAGGGTGAACTACTCCCTCCTCATCATGGAGAGCGCCGGGATGATGAAGATGGCCACCGGTGAGGGTTCCCCCTCCGGCAGGTGCTTGGAACAGGTCCCGATTGACTTTTGAGTGGCTACAGAGGCTTATGGCAGTGAACTCAGATCTATTCTCCGTTCTGGAGGTTTTAGGGTACGTGAGTATATATGGGTGCAGGAAGTACGTCAGTGGAGCTTCGGGGGGCCCATGAGGCAGGGGGCGCGCCCTAGGGGGGTGGACGTGCCCCCCACCCTCGTGAGCACCTCCCTTGGCTCCTGACGTGGGGTCCAAGTCCATCTAGTAGCTTTCCTTCCAAAAATAACTTCTCCAGTTGATTTCGTTCCGTTTAATTCGTTTGATATTCCTTTTCTTCAAAACACTGAAATAGGCATAAAACAAGAAATCGGGCCGGGCCTCCGGTTAATAGGTTAGTCCCAAAATTAATATAAAAGTGGAAAATAAAGCCCAATATTGCCCAAAACAGTAGATAATATAGCATGGAGCAATCAAAATTATAGATACGTTGGAGACGTATCAAGCATCCCTAAGCTTAATTCCTGCTCGTCCTCGAGTAGGTAAATGATAAAAAAGAATTTTTGATGCGGAGTGCTACTTGGCATAATTTCAATGTAATTCTTCTTACTTATGATATGAATATTCAGATCCGAAAGATTCAAGACAAAGGTTCATATTGACATAAAAATAATAATACTTCAAGCATACTAACAAAGCAATTATGTCTTCTCAAAATAATATGGCCAAAGAAAGTTATCCCTACAAAATCATATAGTCCGGCTATGCTCTATCTTCACCACACAAAGTATTTAAATCATGCACAACCCGATGACAAGCCAAGCAATTGTTTCATACTTTTGACATTTTCAAAACTTTTTCAATCTTCACGGAATACATGAGCATGAGCCATGGACATAGCACTATAGGTGGAATAGAATGGTGGTTGTGGAGAAGACAAAAAGGGAGAAGATAGTCTCACATCAACTAGGCGTATCAATCGGCTATGGAGATGCCCATCAATAGATATCAATGTGAGTGAGTAGGGATTGCCATGCAACGGATGCACTAGAGCTATAAGTATATGAAAGCTCAACAAAAGAAACTAAGTGGGTGTGCATCCAACTCGCTTGCTCACGAAGACCTAGGGAAATTGAGGAAGCCCATCATTGGAATATACAAGCCAAGTTCTATAATGAAAAATTCCCACTAGTATATGAAAGTGACAAAATGAGAGACTCTCTATCATGAAGATCCTGGTGCTACTTTGAAGCACAAGTGTGGTAAAAGGATAGTAGCATTGCCCCTTCTCTCTTTTTCTCTCATTTTTTATTTTTTTTGTTTGGGCCTTTTCTCTTTTTTATGGCCTCTTTTTTCTCTTTTTTTTCTTTTTCGTCCGGAGTCTCATTCCGACTTGTGGGGGAATCATAGTGTCCATCATCCTTTCCTCACTGGGACAATGCTCTAAAAATGATGATCATCACACTTTTATTTTTCTTACAACTCAACAATTACAACTCAATACTTAGAACAAAATATGACTCTATATGAATGCCTCCAAGTGTATCGATATGCAATGACTCATGAGTGACATGTATGAAAGAATTATGAACGGTGGCTTTGCCACAAATACGATGTCAACTACATGATCATGCTAGCAATATGACAATGATGGAGCGTGTCATAATAGACGGAACGGTGGAAAGTTGCATGGCAATATATCTCGGAATGGCTATGGAAATGCCATGATAGGTAGGTATGGTGGCATTTTTGAGGAAGGTATATGGTGGGTGTATGATACCGGCAAAAAGTGTGCGACATTAGAGAGGCTAGCAATGGTGGAAGGAAGAAAGTGCGTATAATCCATGGACTCAACATTAGTCATAAAGAACTCATATACTTATTGCAAAAATCTACAAGTTATCAAAGCAAAGTATTACGCCATGCTCCTAGGGGATAGATTGGTAGGAAAAGACCACCGCTGCGTCCCCGACCGCCACTCATAAGGAAGACAATCAATAAATAAATCATGCTCTGACTTCATCACATAGCGGTTCTTCACCATGCAATGCATGCTACGGGAATCACAAACTTTAACACAAGTATTTCTCAAATTCACAACTACTCAACTAGCATGTCTTTAATATCACTACCTCCATATCTCAAAACAATCATCAAGCATCAAACTTTTCTTAGTATTCAACACACTCATAAGAAAGTTATTACTAGTCTTGAATAACTAGCATATTCGAATTAAGAACATTACCATGCTATTTAAGACTCTCAAAATAATCTAAGTGAAGCATGAGAGTTCATCTATTTCTTCAAAATAAAACCACCACCATGCTCTAAAATATATAAGTGAAGCACTAGAGCAAATGACAAACTACTCCGAAAGATATAAGTGAAGATCAATGAGTAGTCGGATAATTATGCCACTATGTGAGGACTCTCTAACATTTAATAATTTCAGATCTTGGCATTTTATTCAAACAGCAAGCAAAACAAAAGAAAATAAAACGACGCTCCAAGCAAAACACATATCATGTGGTGAATAAAAATATAGCTCCAAGTAAAGTTACCGATGAATGAAGATTTAAAGAGGGGATGCCTTCCGGGGCATCCCCAAGCTTAGGCTCTTGGTTGTCCTTGAATATTACCTTGGGGTGCCTTTGGCATCCCCAAGATTAGGCTCTTGCCACTCCTTATTCCATAGTTCATCGAATCTTTACCCAAAACTTGAAAACTTGACAACACAAAACTTAACAGAAAACTCGTAAGCCTAGTTAGCGAAAGAAAACAAAACACCACTTCAAGGTATTGTAATGAACTCATTCTTTATTTATGTTGGTGTTAAACCTACTGTATTCCAACTTATCTATGGTTTATAAACTATTTTACTAGCCATAGAGTCATTAAAATAAGCAAACAACACACGAAAAACAGAATCTGTCAAAAACAGAACAGTCTGTAGTAATCTGTAACTAATGCAAACTTCTGGAACTCCAAAAATTCTAAAGTAAATTGGTGGACCTGAGGAATTTGTCTAGTAATAATCTGGAAAAAGAATCAACTAAATATCACTCTCCAGTAAAAAGTTGAAGCTAATCTCGTGAGTGCTAAAGTTTCTGTGTTTTTACAGCATGATCATAAAGACTTCACCCAAGTCTTCCCAAATGTTCTACATGGCACAAACACTAATTAAAACACAAAACCACATCTAAACAGAATCTAGATGGATTATTTATTCCTAAACAGAACCAAAAATCAAGAAACTAAAATAAAATTGGGTTGCCTCCCAACAAAGCGCTACTGCTTAACGCCCTAGCTAGGCATAGCATGATGATTTCAAAGATGCTCACGTAAAAGATAAGAATTGAAACATAAAGAGAGCATCATGAAGAATATGACTAGCACATTTAAGTCTAACCCACTTCCTATGCATAGGGATTTTGTGAGCAAACAACTTATGGGAGCAATAATCAACTAGCATAGGAAGGTAAAACAAGCATAACTTCAAAACTTTAAGCACATAGAGAGGAAACTTGATATTATTGCAACTCCTACAAGCATATGTTCCTCCCTTTCAGTAGTATCATGAATGAATTCAACAATATAACCAGCACCTAAAGCATTCTTTTCATGATCTACAAGCATAGAAATTTTACTACTCTCCACATAAGCAAATTTCTTCTCATGAATAATAGTGGGAGCAAACTCAACAAAATAACTATCATGTGATTGAAAATTAAGATCCAGATGACAAGTTTCATGGTTATCATTATTCTTTAAAGCATACGTGTCATCACAATAATCATCATAGATAGGAGGCATGCTTTCATCATAGTAAATTTTCTCATCAAAGCTTGGGGAACAAAAAATATCATCTTCATCAAACATAGCTTCCCCAAGCTTGGGCCTTTTCATATCATAAGCATAATCACTCTCATCATTAGTAGTATGGATAGCACCAATAGTATAGCAATTATTATTTCTTCCAAGCAAGTGCCAAAAATATTTTCAAGATCATAAGAAGTATCATTATCTTCCCAATCATAATCATCACAACAAGCAATAGGCATAACGAGATCATCATCAAGTGTATCATCTTCATTTTCATGAGGCACAGCAATAATAGGAGCAACTTTATTTGGGAGAGATACCTTTTTACCTCTCTTCCTTTTTCTTTTCTTCTTCTTCACCACATCATGTGTGGGTTCAGTCCTCTTTTTGGAGCTCCTTATTAATGAGATTGGTTGAATAGAAGGCTCCTCCTCGTTACCTGATTCATCATAAGAAATAATAGAAGAATATTGGGAAGTCTCTTCCCTTTCATTAGTATTATGTTCATCTTCTATTTGTTTTCTTTTCTTTATGTAATTGGCAATACAAGGATTTTCAATGCAATTCACCGCACAATACATATAAATCTTCTCTAGATCAAAATCAAGAATTCTATCAAGATTAAATTTTGGAATACCCTCAGTTATACGTTTCATTTCTTCATACCCCAAAAGAAGGCTAAGCTCTTTATGATGCACAAGGGTACTCAAATTATCACAATATTTGGACACGACTTGATCATGAAACAAATAGCATTGGAGCTTTAAATGACCATGTTCATTGCAAAGTTCACAAGGGGCACAAAAATATTGAATCTTTCAAATAATAATCATCAAGACTTTCTTGCAACAATTTAGTTTCTAAGTACTTATGCCTCTTGCAATATCTATCTTCCCTATTTGGTGTGTACATGCAAACCCAATGCGCTCCACAAAAATTGACATGTTTATAGGAGACATTTTTCATCATAACTAGTGCAATCATCATTAGTACCATGGATATTCAAGGAGTTCATACTAACAACATTGCAATCATGCTCATCATTCAAAGATTTAGTGCCAAACATTTTAATGCATTCTTCTTCTAACACTTGGGCACAATTTTTCTTTCCATCATACTCACGAAAGATATTAAAAAGATGAAGCGTATGAGACAAACTCAATTACATTTTTTTGTAATTTTATTTTATAAACTAACTAGTGCTAAAACAAGAAACAAAAAGATTCGATTGCAAGATCTAAAGATATACATTCAAGCACTAACCTCCCCGGCTACGGCGCCAGAAAAGAGCTTGATGTCTACTATGCAACATTTTCCTTGTAGACGTTGTTGGGCCTCCAAGTGCAGAGGTTTGTAGGACAGTAGCAAATTTCCCTCAAGTGGATGACCTAAGGTTTATCAATCCGTAGGAGGCGTAGGATGAAGATGGTCTCTCTCAAGCAACCCAAAGAACCCAATAAAAAGAGTCTCTTGTGTCCCCAACACACCCAATGCAATGGTAAATTGTATAGGTGCACTAGTTCATGAAAGAGATGGTGATACAAGTGCAATATGGATGGTAGATATAGGTTTTTGTAATCTGAAAATATCAAAACAGCAAGGTAACAAGCGATAAAAGTGGCGTAAGCGGTATTGCAATGCTAGGAAACAAGGCCTAGGGTTCATACTTTCACTAGTGCCAGTTCTCTCAACAATAATAACATAATTGGATCATATAACTATCCCTCAACATGCAACAAAGAGTCACTCCAAAGTCACTAATAGCGTAGAACAAACGAAGAGATTATGGTAGCGCATTTAAACCACCTCAAAGTTATTCTTTCCAATCTATCCGTTGGGCTATTCCTATAAGTGTCACAAACAGCCCTAGAGTTCGTACTAGAATAACACCTTAAGACACAAATAAACCAAAACCCTAATGTCACATAGATACTCCAATGTCACCTCAAGTATCCGTGGTTATGATTATACGATATGCATCACACAATTTCAGATTCATCTATTCAACCAACACATAGAACCTCAAAGAGTGCCCCAAAGTTTCTACCGAAGAATCCAGACGAAAAGGTGTGCCAACCCCTATGCATAGGTTCAGGGGCGGAACCCGCAAGTTGATCACCAAAACATACATCAAGTGAATCACGTGATATCCCATTGTCACCATAGATACGCACGGCAAGACATACATCAAGTGTTCTCAAATCATTAAAGACTCAATCCGACAAGATTACTTCAAAGGGAAAACTCAATCCATTACAAGAGAGTAGAGGGGGAGAATAAACATAAGATCCAACTATAATAGCAAAGCTTGCGATACATCAAGATTGTGCCAAATCAAGAACACGAGAGAGAGAGAGATCAAACACATAGCTACCGGTATCGCACTCGAGCCCCGAGGGTGAACTACTCCCTCCTCATCATGGAGAGCGTCGGGATGATGAAGATGGCCACTGTGAGGGTCAGCCCTCCGGCAGGTGCCTAATAGTGTCGATTGACTTTTGGTGCCTACAGAGGCTTGCGGCAAGTGAACTCCAGATCTTTTCTCTGTTCTGGAAGTTTTAGTGTACGTGAGTATATATGGGTGCAGGAAGTACGTCGGTGGAGCTTCGGGGGCCCCGCGAGGCAGGGGGCGCGCCCTAGGGGGGTGTGCGCGCCCTCCACCCTCGTGAGCATTTCCCTTGGCTCCTGACGTGGGGTCCAAGTCCATCTGGTAGCTTTCCTTCCAAAAATAACTTCTCAAGTTGATTTTGTTCCGTTTCGACTCCGTTTGATATTCCTTTTCTTCGAAACACTGAAATAGGCATAAAACAACAAATCTGGGTTGGGCCTCTGGTTAATAGGTTAGTCCCAAAAATAATATAAAAGTGGAAAATAAAGCCCAATATTGCCCAAAACAGTAGATAATATAGCATGGAGCAATCAAAAATTATAGATACGTTGGATACATATCACAGCGCTATCGAGGGGGCCACACCCATGAAGGCTTCGCATAGGAAGGCGAAGGCTGAAAGGAGGAGAACGGATTTCGGATCTAGGTACAGCGTGTGCACTTGGTAATGCGTGAGCATGGTGTCGAAGAAGTCCGAAAACGGGGGCAACAAGCCAGAGATAATCGCGGGGAGGTGAATGGCAATGGTGGTGGCCTCCAACTCCGCAAGAGGTCATGAAGCAGGCCAGATCTTGGTCGCCCCCCATTCATTGAAGTCAGTCGTGATCATCGGGCAGACCTTATCGAGCCCCTTGAGATTGAACACTCTAGACCGACCCACGACAGACACCGGTCCCGCTCGGCTCCTCCGCCACTTCCGCCGCGTTGCTCCTCCTGCTGGGGGCGCCATGGAAACGCGGTGGGGTGAGAGAAGCGTGGGACTGGCAAGGGGGACACAAGCTTGCTAGAGAAGGAAGTTGACCGAAGGACGGGTGCGCAGGAGAGCAATGATGGCCCCGCGCAGTAGTTGCCAGTCTTTATGTTAGCCTGGCCAGTGGCCGAAGCGTCGTGGGAGAAGTGGGGGAGCCCTGCACCCCGTCATGCGCCACACATAGAGCCTGGCCCGCAAGCGGTTGGGGCCCGCGCTGTTTCACCCCCTTCATCCTCAACGGATGGACTCGTGCACGCCGCGGGATCGGGGGCTACTACCGGGCCCGTGGGATTGGGGGTACACTGGTACAGTGAGGTGCTATACAAACGGTTTTTAATCCCTTTTCACAATGGTGTTTCGAACCGTCGCCAAGTGAGTGACTGCGATAGGGGGGGTCCTTCCCACACGACCCATATTCCATCGGGGATATGCCCTCCTCGCACACACGCTCGGCAAAATGAGGTCGTGTGCGACCGGCGAGCAATCAAATACAGTTATACGTTAAAAAATCCAGGCCAACTCTTTTCCGGTCATAAGTCATCCCACACTGTCAGTCCCCGCTAAACTTTTCCGTTCGTATGTCTACATTCCACATAGTCAATCCAAGGAATACGTTTCCGTTAGTATGTACATCCCACACAGTTAATCCAAGAAGTATGTTTTCGTTCGTATATACATCCCACACAGTCACTCCAAGGAAAATGTTTCCGTTTGGAGGTACATCAGACACAATTTTATCCATTAAATTTTTTGTGATAGCATTGCCATTGCACACGATATTAACAATTTTGTCGTTTGCGTTATTGAATGCATCACACACGGTTTGTAGAAGAAACTGTGTGGCAGAGGATGTCCATCACACACACTTTTTATGTGGTAAATGTTTCCGCAAGGTGGCCTAACGCAAACAGTTTTCAAGAGGATGTCATGTGTGATTGTTCATTGATCCAGCACGGTTTATTCCTAGAATCTAGGTGTGTTGCCTAAGGTCATCGCCCATGGTGTTTTCTCAATAACCTTTTGCAATAGAAAACCCCAATTAGCAGGCTAATTGGCCATTAGCAGGCTAATTGCCCTATTATTAATAATTTATTTATTAATCTAATTGACACATTTCATATTAAGCACACAATATATTTCATTTCCATATTAAGGAAGCATGATTTCATAATTGAAATACATCAGAGTCCAACATCATATAGCTTCAGCACTCTACCCCATTACACAAGTGCACCAGTACCAAGTTTCACATGCAACATATATAACCTTTCGAAATTAGCATCATAGACGGTACATAGACAGATGCATCTCATCTGGAAAACTACTGAAGCGGAAGGCGAATATTGAGCCTTCATTTATGTTGAAGGTCTTTGCAACTTTAGGCCAGTGCATGTGGATGATTGGCCATCCATCCTTCGTCCTCTTCAGGAACACTTCAGTATTGAACCATGGGTGTTGTATGAAAACCTTTCTCGCCTCCTGACCATACGCTTTGAGAGGTAATCATCAGCAAACTGCTTTGAAAAGGCCTGAAAACAAGGATGTGCATAAATATCCTCTCTATATTGGAAATGGGGCAAAGGAATAAAAAAAGGCAAGGTATAATAGTTAGTACCATCTTGTAGTGAACTGATGCCTTCATTGTGCAGACAAAGATCTTGTTGTTTTTTGTCGCTAATTTCTATATCCTAACAATCTTTCTGAGTTTCTTGACTTGACTGATATTCATGGACAGTGGGTCAAAACCTTTGACAGCATGACTTACATGTGCAAGACCAAATTGTTAAAAACCTAAATATTAGAATGGCTCCTGCAATTGCACACAATAATGTGCTATTTGACAAAGGACCATGTATGTGCAAACCTCGATTGTAAACGTTAGTGCTTCCCATTGTTTCCCTGTAATACATATAAGGTAGTTAGTCATCAGGTTGAGTGAGGGTTCACATGCTATCAGTAAAATATGTTGATGAAAAATAAGCACATTGCAGATTCATCAGATTAATTAAAGCCACATGGAAAACCCATTTATCCAAACCAAGCATGATTAAGAACTAGGAAATATAGCAGTTGTATATGTTTCTCATGCATTAAGTGCATCCAAATTCGATTTATTCCTCACATGCACAACAATGCAAAATTCTACCCACGACAATTGGACATCGCATTGCATAATTGAACCAAGTAGTTAACTAAACACCACAACAAATGAACCAAACATTAACTGAGCACCACATTGCACAATATAACATACTCCTAATAGAAGATAAGACAGTTAACTAAACCAAGCATGCCTAAAAACTTGGAAATATAGCAATTGTATTTGTTTCTCATGTATTTAGTATAGCCAAATTTGATTTATTTCTCACATGGCATACAATAACGGAATTCACCCACAACAATAGAACATCGGATTGCAGAATTGAACCAAACAGTTAACTAAACACCACAACAAATGAACCAAACATTAACTGAGAAGCACATTGCACAATGTATAACATACTAGAAGATCATACAGTTAACCAAACCAAGCATGCTTGACAACTTGGAAATATAGCAATTGTATTTGTTTCTCATGTATTTTGTAAAGACAAATTTGATTTATTTCTCACATGGAAGACAATACAAAATTGCAGCCTGAAGAATTGAACATCACATTTGCAGAATTGAACCAAAGAGTTAACTAAAGACGGCAACTAATTACCAAATAGTTAATAAGTGAGCACCACATTGCATGATATATAGAACATGCACACTAGAGCAACAGATTGCATGCTAAAAGTAGATAGCATAATTCACTAGAATTTGAACATGGAAGAGGGTGAGGCCTCCACATTGTGGGTGCCCTTGTCGTAGTGGTGAGTTGCCTAAGCCGCTCCGGGCACCAACCTATGGGCTCTCGAGTTGAGTTAAGCACGTGCACGCTAAGAAAACACCTCGTAATCTTCGTCGAATGCACCGAGGGTGGCCTCGAGAAAATGCCACGAACTGTTGCTTAAAGCAACCAACCACGTCGCAGCGTCGGCGCGCGAGGCGTCGACGGTGGCCTTGACGGTGAGGTGCTCCTCCAAGATCTGGGGGTCGGCATGAATGGCAACCATCGCGACCTCATATGCGTGTGCGACCGCGATTTTCTTCTCCGCTGCCAAATGCTCCTTGAGCTCTTGGTTATACTGCATGCACCATGGCTTAGGGCGGCACAAATTTGGTGGAGGGATTGGTGATTTGGGTGGAAGGTGTCGCGTCGGCGGTCGGGGGCATGTGGGATGTGGAAGGAGGAGGATGGGGGTTGGTGTGGATTACCTACCTGGATAGACGAGGCCGAGCAGCGTGAAGGTGGGTCGCCGGTGAGGAGGCAGCGCTCCAAGCAAGGAGTGAAGGTTTCAACGTGGAAAGGAAGGCAGAAACAGGGGTTAATGTGGCTTTTGGTAAGGGGGAGGGGGCGGGGAGGTAGATATTGCCGCGGAAGCCGAAAAGTTTGAATCGGTGCAGCGAAAAACTGGCGCACAAAGTGTCATCAGACATGGTCCCTTATTCAGCACTATGTACGATATGTGAACATCACAAACGATTCATATAGCTTAACGCATGTGTGATGAGTTTGAACGTGCAAATTTTGGTTCGAATTTCCTTGGTTATAGTGGTCATCCACGGCATTGCATAATTTGGGTACACAAAGGAGACTACAGCACAACCACACTTCTTAATCAAGTAAGTTCAGGAATTAAGCAGAGCTAGCTAACCTAAACATTACTCTAACAAATTAAAGAATAGCGCTCTTAATTAAACAAAACAAAGAGTACTACTACGGCTGGTGCTCGTCGATCTCTGCTGCCTCCTCCATGTCCAGCTCGTGCCCGATGGTCTCCTGGGGAAGGGACTCCATGGCATCCATCGCACCAAACTCGGCAAGCATCTCGCCATCTGCGCCTGCCATCTCATTGGAAAAGGCCACCATGAGATGGGCATGGGCGCCCATGATCTAGGCTTGGACGGGCTCCGTCGTGGCAAGGTATGCGGCGGGGGAATGGACAGCTGCTCAAACACTCTCGGTGATTGCCAACTCTTCGGCCGTGGGTTGCCAACCGTTGTCGAAGAAGCTTCGTTCGATTTGTGCGGTGACTGCCATGATCTGGGCGTGGGCGGCCTCGACATGGTTGTGGGCGGCCTCCATCAGGGCTAAGGCCACCGCTGCGGAATGGTCAGCTGTTGTGCTGCTCTCGCTAGTTGCTATCCTAGAGGCAGATGTTGCTCCCGCCAGGTGAGAAGCAACAGCGGCCATTTGAGCTGCCTTGGCCGCCCGGTTGCAGATTGTGGCCGCGCTCATGCACCTTGTTAGAACACGCATGGCCGCTGCGGCCGCGCTCTCGCCGGAGTGGGCTGCCGGAGTTTCCCTCACGACGCGGGTCCATGTCCCCATCTTTCACCGGCGACGATTGAACAATGAAATGATATTTTGGGAGCGAGTAGTGTGCTTGACACGCCGGCTGTGGACTGTAGCCGACGCACCTTCTCGCGTAAGCCATAGGCATACTATACTCCGACGGAGCTCCAAGATATTTTGTAATACATCTCACACGGTTGGTGATAATAAAGTGTGTGCGATCTACTTGATTTTTCATATTGATTTGAATTACATAATGGGGTCACAGCGGCAATGGAGGGTGTTTGAATTGCTAGAATTTTTATCTACAGTGAACATGCAACTATAGGTGTGTCTTAAAAAAATTGGAATTATTCAGGGTTTGTTTGGATATTTTATACATTAACTTGGTTTTGTAACCATTTCAGGTGCACAATTCAAAATTAAACTACATTCACATGCTCCGTGCACCAACATGGGTTGTAAAATCATATATGTGTCCATTGGTTTATGCTTATGTCCCATGCAAGAAATGAGGATGAATTTTGAACACCACGGCACCGTGGCTCTCCGGCAAATGTTGAGGTGCTTGATTTTGTAATTCTAGTAAATCCAAAACCCATCTGAAATTCATGAACCTTGGCATGCTATCATGGAATGGCATCAAAATGCTGGGGTAAAAAATATTGTCCTAGGGGCAGGTTATGGTATAAGCTTCTCACAAACCAGAGCTTCTCACAAGAAGCCTCGTGGTTCCATTAGGGAAACATGTCACCTTTGTGGAAAAAACGATATTCGTCGCCTCTTCTTGCTTTCAATTTTTCCTCTTTATCAACATAGAACAACAGGAGTGTTGTGTTAAATTTTGGAATTTTTCGGGATCGTTTGGACATTTTTATACACGTTAACTGAGTTTTCTAGGAATTTATGTGCATAATTCAAAATTGAACTACATGCACATGCTCCAGTGCATAAAAACGGGTTAAAAATCAAATGTGTGTCCTTGGTTGCAAGATTAGATTACATGCAAGAAATTAGAATGAATGTCAAACACCTTGACACTGTTGCTCGGCTGCTAACATTGAGGTACATGGTTTAAAAATTCTAGTAAATCGAAAACTCGTCTGAAATTCATGAAACTTGACAACGGCATCGACATGCCATGGTAAAAAATATTGTCCCATTTGGGACAAGTTTGGGTATAGGCTTTTCGCAATCCAGAGCTTCTCTCATAACAAGCCTGGTGGTTTTGGTAGGGAACGTGCCACCTTGGGGGACGAAAAGATATCTATTGCCTCTTCTTACTTTCATTTTTTTCTCGTGTCAACATAGAACAATAGGAGTGTTGTGTCAATTTTTGAGATTTTTGGGGTTCGCTTGGACAGTTTTATACATTAACTGAGTTTTCTATGCATTTATGTGCATAATTCAAATTTGAACTACATCCACATGCTCCTTTGCATATAAATGGGTTCAAAAATGAAATGTGTGTACTTGGTTGCATGCTTAAGTCACATGCAAGAAATGAGAATGAATGTCAAATACCTTGCCACCGTCGCTCGGATGCTAAAATTCAGATACATGGTTTGTAAATTCTAGTAAATCGAGAACACGCCTGAAATTTATGAAACTTGACATGCTAGCATGGAACGACATCAACATGCTGTGGTAAAAATATTGTCCCATTTGAGGCAGGTTGGGGGTATAAGCTTCTTAGAAACCAGAGCTTCTCACAACAAGCCTCATGGTTATGGTAGGGAATGTTTCACCTTTCTGGATGAAACGATATCCATTGCTGCTTCTTGATTTCAAATTTTTTCCAGTGTCAACATAGAACAACATGAGTGTTGTGTTAATTTTAGGAATTTTTCAGGGTTTGTTTGGACATTTTTATACATTAACTGAGTTTTCTATGTATTTATGTGCATAATTCAGATTTGAACTACAGGCACATGCTCTAGTGCATGTAAATTGGTTGAAAAATCAAATATATGTCATTGGTTGCATGATTAGGTCCCATGCAAGAAATGGGAATGAATGTCAAAGACCTTGCCACCGTCGCTCAACCGCAAACATTGAGATACATGGTTTTTAAATTCTAGTAAATCCAAAACTCGTCCGAGGTTCATGAAATTTGACATGCTATCATGGAGCGGCATCAACATGCTGTGGTAAAAAATTTGTCCAACTTGAGGCAGGTTTGGGTATAAGCTTCTCGCAAACCAGAGCATCTCACAACAAGCCTAATGGTTTTGGTAGGGAACGTGCCACCTTACAGGACGAAATGATATCCGTTGCCTCTTCTTGCTTTCAAAAATTGTCTAGTGCCAACATAGAACGACAGGAGTGTTGTGTGAATTTTTGGGATTTTTCGGGGTTTGCTTGGACATTTTTATACATTAACTGGGTTTTCTAGGCATTCTATGTGAATAATTCAAATTTGAACTACATGCACATGCTCTAGTGCAGAAAAATGGGTTGACATATCAAATGTGTGTCCTTGGGTGCATGCTTAGGTCCCATGCAAGAAATGGGAATGAATTTCAAACACTAGGGCAATCGCTGATTGCCTAAGCAAAATGTTGAGATACTTTGTTTTTTAAATTCTAGTAAATCCAAAACTCATCTGAAATTCATGAAACTTGGCACGCTATCATGGAATGGCACCCGACATGTTGTGGTATTTTTCGTGTCCATTTTGAGAGAAGGCCCACTCGACTAACAGCCAACAAAGGCATTTTGGAACAAATTGCTGCCACTTTAACATCTCAAACATTTGTATAATTTAAATTGTGTGCGTTCTTGTAGCGATCCGACCTCAGACAGTCAAATCTCTGTGTATAAGTGTCTTCCCTGGATCGGTAATGCTAACACACACAGTACTCGAGAATTTATAACACAGTTCAATCACACACTTATTACATCGAATGTCTCAAAAGAGAACTTAATACAATAATATGGCTGAAGGCCATCTAAATAAGATAACTGCGGAAGCTTCGAAGGTAAATGAGTCCATCAACTCCAACGGCATAGCTGAGTGCACGGCAATGACCTAGCGCACCTTACTCTTCATCTGAAAACTCTGCAACATAATACGTTGTAGCCTGTGTAGGTCAGCACATGGATATGCTGGAAAAAGAACACTACAGAGCTAATGAACATGTAACAGCTATAACTATATGCATATTTGGCTGGTGGAGGCTCTATGGTTATTCTTGCAGAAAGCTAGTTTTTCCCTACAACAAAGGAATAGATTTTATTTAACTATAAAGTTTGTTGAAAACATTGAGAAGGTTCCTCCAACTCAATCCCAAATTAATAATTATCAACCCAACAAATTAATTAAGTAGAGTGATGAGACCAAATCAATAATTCAAGTACAAGATACTCAAGATGTCCATAAACGGGGACACGGCTAACCATGATTAGTTTATACACTCTATAGAGGTTTGCACACTTTTCCCCACAAGACTCGATCTCCTCCACTGAATTTCTCGCACTACATGATGTTTGAGAAACGGATGATCGAGACACAATCTTTCAGAAACATTAACTCTTTACTCTGGGTAGACAGTACCACCTACTTTCCCCTACATCTGCTAGCCTACCACTTAAAGAGGTCACACAACATACTCAACTATGCCAGAGCCCATAATGGCTTGTGGCTACACACGGAAGTTTCTAGCATGAATAATCTTATGATCCCTTTGAGCCTGGGTGGCGAACCATAGGATGATCACATGGGTACTCCGGGATATCCCAGGACAACGCTGGATTGCTCCAGGTGCCCAGACAACCACTAGGTGCTCTAGGGTGCCTCAACCTGTAACATCCCAAATTTTCAATTTGGAATGCTATACATTAGATCATCATGCATATCATATTTTCTTGCATTTTTTTCCGATCCTAGAAAATTTCACGCAACTCAAGGACCCTCGGAGAGAGAGTTGGAGATTTCATTATTTTCATATTTGGGTTTTCAAATTTTGAAAATAGGATCATTTGATTTATTTATTTTATCTTCAAATATTTTTCCAATATCAACAATAAGAGAGGGAATAATATGACTTTCCCAAAATTTAGGAAAAATGAAGATTTAATAAATAAATCAAATTTGGATTTTTTCGAGGTTTATTGCTTTAGGGAAAAAATGAGTATTTTAAAAATATGCATTAATAAAGTTCATTTTGTTCGACTCATGTTTAGGAGTCGGGGAAAATTTATTTTTTAGTTTGGAGTTCGTTTAGATTTATTTTAATTACGTTTTAGTTTTTTTTTTTAAGGGCCTTGCGCCCACTTTGGGCCAAGGGCCCAGGCCAGCCCAACCAACCCGCCCGGCCAGCGCGTTCCTCGCGCTCCCCGCTCGGGAGAGACCCGGCCGCGCCACGGTGTCCGGACACGCCCACCACGCCGCCCGCCTAGCCCCTCCCAAGCCACCCGCCTCCCCTCTTATAAGTCGACCCGCTCTCTCCTCCCCACCCAGCCGCCCAACCCGAGCCGCCTTGCCAGCGCCGCTCGCCGCTCCGCCACGCTGCGCCATCGCCGACCTCGCCTCCCCGCCGAACCCATCCTCGACCTCACGAGCCTCGAGCCTCACAGCGACCTCATGGAGGTAGCCACCACCACCACCCGGCCGGTTTGTTTTGTTTAAAAAAGAGAACCGCCGGTTTTTATTTTATTGTTCGGTTTTTTAAAACCCTAGATTGGTTTATTTTTTTGGTTTAGTTAATTAATGAACGCTCACCGAACCGCTCGTTTCTAATGAATGCGTTCACGGTTAGTTTTCGTTAATCTAACGTCCGCTTATTTAGCCGTTCGTCGTTTTTCTTTTAGATCAGATTTAATCCGTTATTTTCCGATTTCGATTTACGATCCAATCTTCAAATCAGTTTATCTTCTCACTCGTTTATCGGAATCAGGTGATTCAAACGCTCGAGTTTCATCTCGAAACCGCCGTTCCGATTAATCAACTTAAACAAAGTTTTGCTACTGTAAAATTTGACCTAGTTTCAAATTGCTTTACCCTAGTCGTTTTATTTCGACTTTTGACTTTCCTTGCGTTATTTGATTAGATTATTTTTGCAACCAGGGTTCTTTAGTTGAACTTTCCTGGTTAGATCTTTATTTCGAGATTTACCTGTGCATTAGATGAGTACTTATTGTATGCTTGTTGTTTGTCTGCGTTAGATCACCCGGAGTGCGCCGCTTGTTACTCGAAGTCTCTAGGTTTTGCGGATCATCAGCAAGGCAAGTAACACTTTGATCATACTTTCTCATACCCAGTTTTTATGCATTAGATCAATACTCAAACACTTGCATGATTAGGATCAAATTAAAATGTGGGATGGGAAGTAGATTGAGGTAGTACCTATTACCTGTTTTACTTATGAAACCTTTGGGAGTTACTTCTACATTTGCTTATTATGCCATGCTATGCTAGTAGACGTGGATTGGGTGAGTGAATATCCATGACAGATGTGAGGTTGTTAATTAATGGTTTATCTAAGGTGGCAACTTAAACACACATCTGGGTGGATTGAGGCACCTGCTTTCAAGCGAGGACTTGCCTGTTGTTTTGGGACCGCCACCTGTGCTCAAAGGGATCATAAGATCATTCATGCTAGTAACTTCCGCGGTGCAGCCACAAGCCACTATGGGCTCTGGCATAGTTGATTAAGTCGTGTGAACTCTTACAAAGGGTAGACTAGCTGATGTAGGGGTTGTAGGTGGTACGGTCTACCCATCGTAAGGTGCAAACGCTTCCAAAGACTATGTCTCGGTCATCCGCCTCAAACACCATGTAGTGCGAGAAACCAAACGGAGGCGATCGAAGTCTTGTGGGGAAAAGTCGCCAAACCTCTGCAGAGTGTACAAACTAATCATGATTAGCCGTGTCCCCTGCTATGGACAAATCTTGAGTATCTAGTACTTGAATATCATGTGAATCTCAACATGTTACCTCTAATTAATATTGTTGGGTTTTTAATGAGTACTTTTAATTGGGATTGAGGATGCTGTCAACCATTCTCAATGTTTAACAACCACCATGATAGTTAAATAAAATTATTCCTTTGTAGTAGGGAAAAATTAGCTTTATGCAAAATCAGAACCATAGAGCTTTCCACCAGCCATATATGCATGTAGTGTAGCCTATTCTTTCATTACTCGCTATGTGTTACATTGCCAGATATTCCATGTCTTTGACCCGTTTTCGGGCTGCAACTTTCATGTTGCGTACTTTTCGCATTTACAGTAAGGTGTTTTAGGTCGTGGTTCTATACTCGATGATGTCATGGAGTTGATGGACTCACTATTCTTCCAAGTCTTCCGCTGTTATTGTTATTAGATGGCCTTAAGCCATATTTATTGTAATAAGTCCTCTTCTGGACAATCGATGTAATAAGTGTGTGATTGCTACTTTGCTATAAATCCTTCGAAGTACTGTGTGGTGTCAGCATTACTGACCCAGGGATGACACCTGAGCACAGAGACTTGATCCATTCGGGTCTGGTCGCTACACAACCAATCCACCCAGATGTGTATTTAAGTAGCCACCTTAAGTTCAACCATTAGTGAATGATAACTCTCACATCTTTCATGGATCTCTCAAACCCAAACCACGTCTACAAGCATAGCATAACAGTATAACATTAACGTAGAAGTAACTCCCAGGGTTTGAAATAAAGACAATAGGTTCTACCTCATCAACTACTTCCCAATAGCCACATGCTATCAAGGCCTAACCATGCAGTAGTTGAGCATTGAAACTAATGTATAAAACTGGGTAATAAAGGGTATGATCAAAGTGTTACTTGCCTTGCTGGCGATCTGAAAACCCTAGTGACTCGTAGTAGCACACTTCGCACTCCGGAAACTCTACCGTAAACAAAAAATAGCATACATAATCACTCAAGCATAAGATGAAAGGGTCAAACTCAAGATTAAAGATCCAAACTAAAAGTACAAGAGAAGAGCTTGGACTTGCACAAAGAATCAATCGAATCGGAGTTACAAGACTCAAACTACGATCAAAAGAAATTCGAATTCAAATCTGCTTGAAACCAAATTTTAAATTGTCAAAATCATGTTCAAGTTGATTAAATGGAAAGAGGGGAACAAGATGAAGATTTTGGCATTGGTTTCACTCTATTTGGACGAACGATAAAAAAGTAACAAGGGTTTAAAGATCAGGGACTAAACTGTGATAAAAATAATCACGGATAGGTCCCTGGCAAAAAATAACAGAAAATGAAAAATCTAACGAATGAACGTTCGCTAACAGAACCAAACAAACGAATCCGTTCGTTATAACAAACTAAACAGAGAACGTTTGCTAACATGCGAACCCTAAAAAACCGATCTAAAAACCGAAGAACCAAAATAAACCGACGAAACCCTAAAAAAATCGATCTAGGTTTTTACCTAAATACCGGAGAAAACTTGCGGGTCGTGGCGGTTTTTCCGGCGAACGGCGAGGGCGGCTTTCCGGAAGGCGACGGGACTGCATGAGGTGGCAAGGCGTCGGCAGCGGCCGGCTCGGTGGGAAGGAGAGGCCGGGCCTCCTCCGCTTATAAAGGGGGCAGGGAGCTGCTTGGGCGAGGGGGCGGCGATGGGGAGTCCGGCTCGGACTCCCTCGAGCGGCAGAGGAGTCCTCCCGTGAGGAGGAAGGCGGCCGGGCGACGTGGGCCGACCTGGCTCGGCTGGGCCTTCGGCTCAGTCGGGCGGGAAGTTTTTTAAAATTTCGCCCGAAGAAAAATCCCTAATAAAATATAAAAAATTCTAAAAATACCAGAAATAATTTTCACCGTCTAAACCTAATATTTATAACAAGGTAAACATTTTTCTGACCTAAAACATTCAAATAAATAATAATTTGATTTAAAAAATTCTTCTCCAATATTTCCTCTCCTTTGAAGAAGTCATGTTATCTTCTCTCATTTATTTTTATTATTGGAAATAATTGGAGAGAAAATATTAAAATCAAATTGATCCTCTTTTCAAATTTGAGAAAAATTCAAATATGAAAATATGTGAAACCTCAAACTCTCTCCTTGGGTCCTTGAGTTGCTTAAGATTTCTAGTATCACAACCAAAATGCAAATAAAATATGATATATATATATATATGATGACCTATGTATAACATCCAAATTGAAAATTGGCTTGTTACAAACCTACCCCCCTTAAGATGAATCTTGCCCTCGAGATTCGGGTTGGCTAGAAAATGGGTGTGGGTGGTCTTTCTGTAGGTCTTCCTCTCGCTCCCAGGTGGCTTCATCCTCGGTATGGTGGCTCCACTGAACTTTGCAAAACTTGATAACCTTGTTGCGGGTAACTTGGCTGGCAAATTCAAGGATCTTGACGGGTTTCTCCTTGTAGGTTAGGTCACTATCCAATTGAATTGCTTCAAGGGGCATTGTATCTCTCAGCAGAATATCGGCCATCTCTGCATGGCACTTCTTCAACAGGGAAATGTGAAACACATCATGAACTCCTGACAATCCTTCAGGTAACTCCAACTTGTAGGCCACCTCTCCCATACGTTCCAAAACTCGGTACGGTCCTACAAATCTCGGGGCTAACATTCCCTTAACTCCAAATCGTTTCACTCCTCGCAGTGGTGACACACGGAGATATGCTCTGTCTCCAATCTCATAGACTACCTCCTTGTGTTTTGTATCGGCATATCTCTTCTGTCTGGACTGAGCTACCTTCAGTCTATCTTGAATCAACTTAACCTTCTCTTCAGACTCCTTAATTAAATCTTGTCCGAACAACTGACGGTCTCCGACTTCATCCCACATTAACGGTGTCTTGCATCTTCTTCCATACAAAGCTTTGAAAGGTGCCATCTTCAAACTAGCCTGATAACTGTTGTTGTAGGAGAACTCTATGTAAGGCAAATTATCAGCCCAACTAGATCCATAATCTAGCGCACAAGCTCTCAACATGTCCTCCAGAATCTGATTGACTCTCTCGGCCCATCCATGCAATCTGTGCATGAAAGCCTCAGATCAACTCTAGCCTAGTACCCAAAGTCTGGTGCAACTGATTCCAAAACATCGAGGTAAACTGTGTCCCTCTATCTGATGATGGTCCTTGGAACTCCATGTAGACATACGATCCTGGTCATATATATCCTAGCCAACTTCGCGCTTGTATATGTGGTTTTCACAGGGATAAAGTGATCCACTTTAGTCAAGCGATCAACTACTACCTAGATAGACTCATATCCTGATCGTGTCCTCGGTAATCCGGTGATGAAATCCATGCCAAGTTTATCCCACTTCCATTCGGGTATCGGCATAGGCTGAAGTAATCCTGCTAGCTTCTGATGTTCTGCCTTCACTCTCTGACATACATCAGATACTGCTACATACTCGGCAATATCCTTCTTCATACCTGTCCACTAGAAACGTTCCTTCAAATCGAAATACATGGTGTTTCTGGGGTGTATTGAATATGGCGAGTCATGAGCTTCCTAAAGTATTAACTTCCTGATCTCCGCATTGTTGGGCAAATATACCCGATCCTCAAACCATAAAGTTTCGTGCTCATCTTCACGAAAACCCTTGGCTTTTCCTTTGATCATTTTCTCCTTTATCTCAGCAATTTCCTTATCCTCTTTCTGTGCTTCTCGAATCTTTCCCAATAATGTAGACTGAACCTCCATTGCTACAACAAAACCTCTCAGAACTATCTCCAAACGAAGTTCCTTGAGATCATCGGCTAACTCCTGCGGTAATCCTCCGCTTACGAGGGTATTGACATAACTCTTGCGGCTGAAAGCGTCTGCTACGACATTGGCCTTTCCTGGATGATAATGCAGCTTCATATCACAATCCTTTATAAACTCCAACATCTCCTCTGCCCGACATTTAACTCCTTCTGTGTGAAGATATACTTCAAACTCTTATGATCCGTATATACATCACATCGGTTTCCAATAAGAAAATGTCTGCAGGTCTTGAGCGCATGTACTACGGCTGCTAACTCCAAATCATGCGTGGCATAGTTCAACTCAAGAGGTCGAAGCTGACGTGAGGCATATGAAACGACTCTTCCGTACTGCATAATTACACCTCCAAGCCCTAGGCGAGAAGCGTCGCAATACACTTGGAAATCCTTGCATATATCCGGAAGAATTAGCACTAGGGCTGTAACCAAACGTTTCTTCGACTCCTAAAAACTGGCCTCACATTCCTCGGTCTATTTGAACTTAGTGTCCTTCTTCAACAACTCTGTCATGGGTTTCGCAATCTTGGAAAAATTCTCAATGAACCTCCTATAATATCCTCGTGAGTCCCGTAAAATCATGGATCACTCCTCATCGAGGTGGGTGCCAACCACTCAGTGGCAGACTTAACCTTGGTAGGGTCTACTGCTATACCTTCTCCTGATATAACATGTCCATGAAATTAAACTTCCTTCAACCAAAACTCACATTTGCTGAACTTGGCATATAACTGATGTTCCCTGAGCTTCTCGACAACTAAGCGCAAATGCTCCTTGTGTTCCTCTTCATTCTTTGAGTATACCAAAATATCATCAATGAACACCACAACAAACTTGTCCAAAAACTCCATGAATACCTTGTTCATCATACTCATAAAATAGGCAGGGGCATTAGCCAATCCAAAAGACATAACCATGTACTCATATAGCCCGCACCTTGTGGTGAAAGCTGTTTTAGGTATACCCTGTTCTCGGATCTTCAGCTGGTGGTATCCTGATCGAAGATCGATCTTGGAGAATACTTTAGCTCCTTGCAGCTGGTCAAACAAATCATTGATCATCGGTAATGGGTACTTGTTCTTGATCGTCACTTCATTCAACGCCCGATAATCAACAACCATTCTCAAGGATCCATCCTACTTCTCAACTAAGAGCACCGGGGCTCCCCACGGTGATGAACTTGGTCGAATGTAACCTTTCTCCAATAACTCCTTAATTTCCTCCATATCATTTGCGGGCATCCGATATGGTCTCTTCGATATTGGTCCGGTGCCTGGCAATAGCTCTGTTAAAAATTCTATGTCTTGATCTGGTGGCATGCCTGGTAATTCCTCTAGAAATACATTCGGGTAATCCTTCACAACTGGAACTTCTTCATGAACAACTCCTGATAGGGAATTTACTTGGGTCCTCCTTGGTGTATGTCGTGATACATACTTGATCTGTTTACCCTATGGAGTGGTGAGTAAAATTTTCTTACTAGCACAGTTGATGTTTCCTTCGTACTTCGATAACCAATCATGCCTTGTATTATATCCAATCCTTGTGAATCCAAAATCACTAGGTCTGAGGGGAAAACAAGGCTTCTGCTGAGCTCCAGAACTGTACTTCCCCTGACCATACTTCCTTTTGCGGCTCTCTATCTGCTGCTGCTTGCCTTCGATCATCAGAGCCCTATCTACCAACTCCTGGTAGTTAGCGAATGTTGCCACCATCAACTGCATACTCAGCTCATCATTCAGTCCTTCCATAAACTTCTCCTGCTTCACGGCATCAGTGGCCACATCATCTGGGGCATAACAGGCTAACTTACTGAACTCATCCACGCATCGCCCCATACGATTTCCTAAGCGTAAGTTGCTAAACTCACGCTTTCTTCATACTCATAGCTCCGGTTGAGACATGGGCTGTGCGGAAAGCTTGTCAAACCGATCCCAAGTGATATTTGCTATGGGGAAAGTGGATCGTAATTCTCCCACCATGAGGTCAAGGTCCATCCAGCTGGTGTGCGGCAAAGCGCACCTTCTCAAGATCTCGTGTAACTCCGCGGTGGTCAGCTCCCTTCCAATCTTGTGGAGACAGTCATCAGCAACAATCGGCTCGGTGCTACTGGAAAACGCCGGCGGATTCAACCTCAGAGAACGGGCTAATTTGTCAACTGGGGGTGGTGGCAGTGGGTTGTTATTGTTGTTGTTGTTGTTGTTGTTGTTGTTGTTGTTGTTGTTGTTGTTGTTGTTGCCTTGGTTCTGAACTAGTAGCTGCATCAACGCATTCTGGATCAACTGAGTGAGCTCCGGTGGAAAGACAAATCCGGGGTCACGTCTCGGAGGCATCTGATAGGTTTAGAGGGGAGAGATTAGAATAGAGTGAGGTCTAAAGAGAAATCACTACCCATATGCACATGAGACAAACACATTCATATCACACCACTCAATTCAAACAAGGGCATACAATTGATCTAACTACCGTTACAAAATACTCAGACTATTACTATATACATGGGGGAATATTACTGATAATTTGGTGGTCGACTAGAAATTTTGATCGGTGGAACATTCCATGATATCTGCTCCAGCTTCGTCTTCATAATCATCAACGCTATCGGGGTCGGACTCGGTGTCGTCGATGATGATTTAGTCTTCGGGGTGGTTGTCTTCCTTTGGTTTGGGATCTCCCATGAATATTCCTAGCTTCTTCTTCAGGTCTTCGTTCTTCTCCAGTAGTACTGCAATCTCCTCTTGATATCCATCGCTTGTAGACTTGAGTTCCTCTTCTTGCTCCATGTTCCAGGTCAACACCTTCTTCATATCCATCATGTCGGGCGCATATCCTGGTTCTCTCCCGATTTATTTAATGTGTTGGTTCAACTCCTGGATGTAGGCTGCAATGGATTTATCCTTCCTGGTGCAAATCATCTCCCATTGCTCATCTCGGCGTCCACATATCTGGTATATGGTGTCCTTAAGATCCTTGTGATAAACTACGCCGATGCGTCCCATGGCGATGTGTGCTGCCATGCTCTTTCCTAGACTCCAGGTTGGTGCATCAAAGGAAAACTCTATGGGCTCAGTAACTGGTGTGAATGTCCTTCCTGGAACATGTACTCAAATTGTCCGGCGCTCTTCTTCAGGTAGAGTGCCAGTGTAGGTCCCCGTGAAGCTTGGTATTCCGATGCCCAAGTACTTAGTGGCCTCCTTCAAGTGTCGTCCAAAAGGGGTGTCTTCATCCGGTTGAGCAAACTTGTTCCTTGGGTCCGCCATCTATAGAGTAGAAAATGGAGAAGAGTCATAAATGAGTAGAGAAGAGGGTCCTATGGCTTATCTTAATGATCGCATCCTACAGTCAGCCTGTGCTCTGATACCATCTTGTAGCGATCCGACCTCAGACGGTCAAATCTCTGTGTATAAGTGTCATCTCTGGATCGTTAATCCTGACACACACAGTACTCGAGGATTTATAACAGAGTTCAATCACACACTTATTACATCGAAAGTCTCAAAAGAGAACTTAATACAATAATATAGCTCAAGGCCATCTAAATAAGATAATTGTGGAAGCTTCGAAGGTAAATGAGTCCATCAACTCCAACGGCATAGCTGAGTGCATGACAACGACCTAGCGCACCTTACTCTTCGTCTGAAAACTCTGCAACATAATACGTTGCAGCCTGTGTAGGTTAGCACATGGAATATGCTGGCAAAAGAACACTACAGAGCAAATAAAAATGTAACAGCTATAACTATATGCATATTTGGCTGGTGGAGGCTCTATGGTAATTTTTGCAGAAAGCTAGTTTTTCCCTACGACAAAGGAATATATTTTATTTAACTATAAAGTTTTTTGAAAACATTGAGAAGGTTCCTCCAACTCAATCCCAAATTAATAATTATCAACCCAACAAATTAATTAAGTAGAGTGATGAGATCAAATCAATAATTCAACTACCAGATACTCAAGATGTCCATAACCGGGGACACGACTAACCATGATTAGTTTATACACTCTGCAGAGGTTCACACACTTTTGCCCACAAGACTCGATCTCCTCCATTGAATTTCTCGCACTACATGATGTTTGAAAATGGATGATCGAGACACATTCTTTCAGAAGCATCAACTCTTTACTCTGGGTAGACAGTACCACCTACTTTCCCCTACATCTGCTAGCCTACCATAGAAAGAGGTCACACAACATACTCAACTATGCCAGAGCCCATAATGGTTTGTGGCTGCACACGGAAGTTTCTAGCATGAATAATCTTATGATCCCTTTGAGCCTGGGTGTCGAACCATAGGATGATCACACGGGTACTCCGGGATATCCCAGGACAACGCTGGATTGCTCCAGGTGCCTAGACAACCAGTGGGTGCTCTAGGGTGCCTCAACCAATCTACCTAGATGTGTATTTAAGTAGCCACCTTAAGTTCAACCATTAGTAAATGATAACTCTCACATCTTTCATGTATCTCTCAAACCCAAACCACGTCTACAAGCATAGCATAGCAGTATTAGCATAACGTAGAAGTAACTTCCAGGGTTTGTGAGGGAGTCCTGAATTAGGGGGTCTCCGGACAGCCGGACTATATCCTTTGGCCGAACTGTTGGACTATGAAGATACAAGATTGAAGACTTCCCCCCGTGTCCGGATGGGACTCTCCTTGGCGTGGAAGGCAATCTTGGCAATACGGATATGTAGATCTCCTCCCTTGTAACCCGACTACGTGTAACCCTAGCCCCCTCCGGTGTCTATATAAACCGGAGGGTTTAGTTCGTAGGACAACAACAATCATACCATAGGCTAGCTTCTAGGGTTTAGCCTCTACGATCTCGTGGTAGATCAACTCTTGTAATACTCATATCATCAAGATCAATCAAGCAGGTAGTAGGGTCTTACCTCCATCGAGAGGGCCCGAACACAGGTAAACATTGTGTCCCCGCCTCTTGTTACCATCCGCCTTAGACGCATTGGGACCCCCTACCCGAGATCTGCGGGTTTGACACCGACATTGGTGCTTTCATTGAGAGTTCCACCGTCTTTGTCATCATAAGGAAGGATGCCTCGCCTCGTTGTCGTGACAACATCACCTCTGGGGAGCCTCAAGAGAGGCCAAACTCGCCGATTAGACGGCTTCGTCATGACCGTCCGTTCGGCCGCCGCGCCGACGATGACTTCTCGGGTCATGGAAAACAACCTCCACATCGGCTCGGAGCTTACCGAGCGAATGAATCCAATGGAGCTCTCCTCTTTGAACGAGCTCTTGGATCGCATCGCCGCTTTGGGAGTCGCTACGGACTATGATCGGATTGGGCTTAAACCCGACCAAAGGGAGATTAACTCTCCGCCGGTCACCCATCAGATAGCGGTGGTGGAGGAACAATGTGGCGATTCTTCCTCTATCTTGAGGACTAGATATGTCCGGATTCCCGAGCTCTCCGAGCCAGATACCTGTCTACGGGAGGACATCACCCAAACCCTGAACCTAGAATCACGCAGTAAACCAGAGCCCGAAGTCCCAAGATCAGAAACTCCTCCTCCCTTGGGTCTCAAACCGGGTCAAGGTCCGGACTTAAATCCACCCACCCAGATATAAACGATATTTCCCACATCAGACAAGAGCCCCAGGAGACAGTACATCACTATTGGACCAGATTCCTCCTATTATTGAACAAGGTCAAGGACTGTCGCGAGGAAGACGCAATTTCATTCTTTTGCAATAATTGCATGGACAAGGGAATCCTCAACGCCATAAGTCGCCGTGACATAACACGTCTCGCAGACTTGGTGGCCATAATACTGGAAATCTTCTTGCGATGGAAAAGCGTCTGGAAAACCCAAACAAAATTTTGGGATAATCCGCTCGACAGAACCCCCAGTCCGAATTAAAAGGGTGCACTCTCATAAGTCGCCCGATTCACTCACAAAGAAGCAAAAGCCCACTACAGGGCGTGGAACCGTATTGGAGTGATGGCTTAACGGGCCCTGCAAAATCCACAGTAGAGCGGATACCATACCAACACACAACCTGAGAGCATGTTGGATACTCCAGCAGGTGGCCAAGAGCGGCGAGGATCTCCTCATTCAAAACACCGCAGAGCACCATCCCGTGGATAACAATACAAGATTGACAATCTTGAGACCTTCGCCTCAAATAATAGGCGCGAAGCGAAGCACTCCACAGCCTTGCGAAATGCGCCACGTGGCAGAATAAATCCATGGAGCGACACGGCTATCACCTTCAATGCCAAAGTGATTTAACCTAAATTCTGAACAATGCCCGAGCACCAGCCGCCTTGGTCCTCGGTCCAATTGTGGACGGCTTTGACTTACTAAAGTGCTCATGGGCTGCGGCGTGATTAAACCTCATTTATGAGGAGACTCTTCAAAAATGGAAATAGACAGAAACCGCATTGAGCAAAGCAGCACGACCTTCGAGGAATCATCCCGGTCGGGAGGCACGCTATTTGGGAAAATAACACTAGATGTGGTATTCGGCACTCCAGAGAATTACAGGTCCGAACAAATTACATTCCAAGTGGCCCCGTTCAGTAGCGGATACCATGCCCTCCTAGGGCGGGAAGCATTCACGATCTTCCAAGCCATACCCCATTACGGGTACATGAAGCTCAAAATGCCCGGGCCCAATGGAATCATCACTCTAGCCAGTGATCCGGACATAGCACTCTGTGCCAAAAACAAAACAGCCGCACTAGCCCTCGAGGCATTATCCGAAGCCCTTGCGGCGGAGGAATTAACTGCGCTGCGCTTCCACAAAGGATGTGGACGACGTGATACTCGATAAAATTCCAAGTCCACCTCTTTTAAACTAGTGGACTAAATAGTCAAATTCAAGTCCACCCAACGGACCCTACAAAATAGCATCCATCGGGCACGCTAAACCCCGCTATAGACGCCGCACTACGGGAGTTCTCGCACGAGAATCGGGACATATTCGCTTTGGCATCCCTCGGACATGCCAGAATCCCACGTGAGCTAGCCGAGCATAGCCTTAACATTCTAAAGGGATTCAAGCCGGTCAAGCAGACTCTTCGGCGTTTCTCCGAACCTAAGCGACAAGCCATGGGAGAGGAACTAGCCAAGTTACTGGAGGCTAGATTCATTAGAGAAATAAAACATCCGGACTGGCTAGCAAACCTGGTGATGGTACCAAAGAAGGATAAATCCTGGCGCCTATGTGTCGATTTCAAGGACCTTAACAAGGCTTGCCCTAAGGATCCCTTCCCTCTCCCCCGCATCGATCAAATTATCGACGCTACTGCAGGACACGACTCATTGTGCTTCCTCGACGCATACTCCGGTTACCACCAAATTAAGATGGCGGAGTCCGATCAAGCATAACGGCATTTACCACTCCATACGGCCCCTTCATTTTAACACAATGCCCTTCGGCTCAAAAAGCGCCGCAAGCGTATCAACGCATGATTCAGACATGTCTGGAAAAGCAGATCGGCAAAACAGTGGAGGCATACGTAGACGATGTGGTCGTTAAAACCAGACACGTCGAATCCTTAATAGAAGACTTGAGGCTCACGTTCGACAATCTCCGAACATATGACATCAAGCTCAATCCGGAAAAATGCGTTTTCGGCGTGCCCGCCGGAAAGCTCCTGGGCTTCATAGTCTCCAGTAGAGGAATTGAAGCAAATCCGGCCAAAATCCGAGCCCTGTCACAGTTGGCTATCCCAACTGACCTCAAGCAAATCCAAAAGTTAACTGGATGTGTGGCAGCCTTAAGCCGCTTTATCTCCCGACTAGGGGAGAAGGCACTCCCCCTTTATCGCCTTCTCCGCAAGACCGAACACTTCCGGTGGGACGGACGCAACCACGGCCGGATTGGAAGAAATAAAGCCATCCTTGCCACCAACCCAATCTTGGCTGCGCCAAATGTCGGCGAACCAATGCTATTATATATAGCGGCAACTCACCAAGTTGTAAGCGCGATTGCGTCGTCGAACGAGAGACGGACGGACATAAATTCCCGCTTCGAAAGCCGGTATACTATGTATCCACTGTCCTCACTCCATGCAAATCACGGTACCCACATTATCAAAAGATTGCATACGCGGTATTTATGGCATCCCGAAAACTACGACACTACTTTCAAGAGTGTTCAATCATGGTGGCCTCGGAAGTACCACTCAACGACATAATAAACAACCACGATGCCACGGGCCGGATTGCCAAATGGGCCATTGAGCTCCTCCAGTTCGACATAACATATAGACCTCGGCGAGCCATTAAGTCGGAAGTACTGGTGGATTTTGTCGCCGAGTGCACAGAAGCCGAACACCCTAAAGAGTACGGCGCGTACTCCAATTGGATCATGCACTTCGACGGCTCTAAAATGCTGGCTGGTGCGAAGGGGCTGGCGTCGTTAACGTCCCCACGGAGATACAACTATACGTACTCCAAATACTATACACGTACTCCAACAACGCTGCCGAATCTGAGCCCTATTACATGGTCTCCGGATGGCAGTTTCCATGGGCATTCAATGCCTGGAGGTGCGTGGGGACTCGAACCTCGCAATATCTCAAATAAATGGAGACTTCGATGCCAAGGATCCGAAAATGGCGGCATATCGCAACGCCGTCCTCAAAATGTCAGCTCGGTTCTAGGGGCTCGAATTCCACCATGTGGCTCGGGAAAACAATCAGGCGGCGGATATCCTCGCCCGTATCGGCACTAAAGCGCGACCTGTCCCACCTAACATCTTTTGGAAAGGCTGTTCAAGCCATCCGTGGTATGGGAAGGGGACACAGAACAATAGTCCGGACCCGCCACAACACCGAGATACCGAACACTCGACACAATCGGAGGCTCGCCATCGAAATAACACCTTTCAAATTTCACGTGATAATGGCCGTCATCGCCCTGCGGGACCAGAACCATTCTGGCCTACCTAACCAGGTGCAGAACTACCCGAGGACCAAAATGAGGCACGCTGCATAGTGCGGCGATCTAAAGCCTACAAGGTCCATGAGGGAGAGCTCTATAAGAAAAGCACTACCGGAGTCCTTCAAAGGTGCATCTCCCAAGAGGAAGGGAGGAAGCTTTTGGCAGAAATCCATGCTGGACTCGGCGGCCATCACACCGCAGCCCGGGCCCTTGTAAGCAAGGCCTTCCATACAGGTTTCTATTGGCCGACGGCACGAGCAGACGCACAGGATGTAATTTAAAATCTTGAAATAAAAAAAAGATATTTGAAACTAATTGCCAGTTTGATGTGTTTTAAAAAAAAGACGTACAGTACTCTTCCGATGGAAGTCGTTCCTTGACCACGTTGACCACGCCGCGCGAAGAGCACCACGGCGGTGGACAACAGTGAAGGCTCTAGGAAGGGGCTGACGCAGCGATGGAAGCCCAGCGGAGAGGACTACGAGGGTTCACCGGTTCGGCTGCGAGGTGAGGCTGCCGTCGCCCGCAGGGAACTGGCCAGCGGTGGGAATAGTAGGGAGCGGTGAGGCCTCTGCGGCCTGACCCGCCACGGGAGGCGAGAGCATGCGACACGACCGGTGCTGCTTTGGGTGGCTGGAGCAAGAAGACCAGAGGTTGAAGAAGCACTACGGCCTTTGGATGGACATCGTACGGTAACTGGAGCTAGAATCGTTTATATTGACTAAGTTGACAAAGCCCTTCGTCCCCGTCAACTTAGTAGGCCCTAAGTCAGCCTCCCAAAGAAGGTGGGTCCCCGGCTAGCCGGGAGTATTCATTTTTGTGCGTAATAAGGAGGCACTTCCGGTTGGTCCGAGTGACAATGGGGGAACGTTTTTCGCTGAAATCGGTGGCCCGTCCGGTGGGTCCCAGCAGTCGGGGAAATTATTTTTCTCAAAATACTGGTGGCCCGTATGGTGGGTCCCCGCTGTCAGGTGGAGGAATAATTATTTTCCGCATAATAAGGAGGCACTTCCTTGCGGCTGCCGTGGACCCAGCTGTCAGCCTCTCCACGTATAGTACTCTTCTGATGGAAGTCGGTCGTTGACCACATTGAATACGCCGCGCTGAGAGCACCACGGCGGTGGACGACGACAGGGCCTAGGAAGGGGATTTACGCGAGCCGCAGAAGACACTGGCGGTGGATGCCCACGTGGAGGAGTATGAGCGTTCACCGGTTCGGGTCATGGTGTGAGGCTGCCGTCGCCCTTGAATAACTTGAGGGTTGTGGGTGAGTGGAGGGATGGCCTGCCAAGGCCTTTGGGAGTATTATGGGGGCGGTGAGGCCTCCCGCGGTAGCATAGCCGCCACGAGGCGTGGAGCACTGGCACAACCGGCGCTGCTTTGGTAATTTGGAGCAAGAAGACCGAGAGGTTGAAGAAGCACTATTGCCGTTGGATGGACATCATACGGTCCTTTGGAGTATTGACTAAGTTGACAAAGCTCTCCGTCCCCTCACAACTTAGTAGGCCCACAAGTTAGCCCAACAATATGGTGGGTCCCACTAAGCGGGGTATTCATTTTTTGGGCGTAATAAGGAGGCACTTCCTTGCGTCGGAAGATATAGCTGGTAGGTCCGACTGTCGGCCGGGGAACGCTTTTTCACGAAATACAAAGGCCCTTCCTATGCGCGCCCTAGCTGTCGGTGGAGGAATCATTATTTTGCGGCGTAATAAGGAGGCATTTCCTTGCGTGCGGGACGTGGACCCACTGTCGCTCTCCACGCAGATCCACTTCCGATGGATGTCGCTCATTGACCACGTTGACCAGGCCGCACGAGAGCACCAGTATGCGGTGGACGACGGCGAGGCCTAGGAAGGGAACGACACGGAGCCAGGGAATACTCGGCAGTTATTTCCCATGCAGAGGTGTACGAGGGTTTACTGGTTCGTCTGCCGGAACTGCTGCTACTTTTGTGTGCCTGTGAATCATGTGAGAACCATCGTAATTGTTGCCGAAACAGATGCGTCCTCACTAGTTTTTTCATGAATATGGCATGGTAAGACATAAGTTGTCACGGTTTATCATACGAGCAATGTGTGTTTTGATGAAATAGAGCACTCGTTCGAGAACCATGCGCCGACGTATACATAAGTACTTGTAAACACTGTTGGTGCTACCCCACTTGTAAGCAATTGTGCAAAACACGGCACATTGGCTCAGCTCGCTTCAACACTAGGCTATCGACCAACTAACAATCAACAATCTGTCTTTATGCGACATATAAGCAACTATGTATCTTGTTACAAAGGTTCATGCGATTAATTGAGGCCACAATGTAATAAATTCCAAACGCTCACACACTAGTCCAAATAGCTCATGTGGAACACTCACATTAAACTCGTCTTCATAAAAAACTTGAAAAGCATAAGTTAAGCAATTTTATACATCTCAATGATTCATAGAACATAACAAACATATACTAGTTAATAGCAAAAGACAAAGTTGTGAGAAGGTTTACAAATCAGGAAAAAACAAGCAAGGCTTCTCTCTCGAGCAAAAGATTCCCGGCGAGCTTAAATTTCCGGAGTTCACTCTGGTTTTCTTGTTGCCACCATTTAGGGTTAGGTTCTCTCATTCTAGAATAACCAATTATAATTGTGGTCTCGGTGGAATGCTGAATCGAACCATGCAAAGGTGTCTTGACCAGCTGAAAGTCTTGTGCATTCCACTAAATTTAAGCACCGCTATTTGCGTAAATAAGCAGACCACAATGCCTCTTGTCCGCACTGTCCAAAAACCGCCCGTGCAGCCATGCCGGCCTAGTCCTTGGCCCATGGATGAACTGGTAGAAAGTGCATTCCGGACTAGGATGCGGTTGTTTTCGCTCATTCCTGCACCGCAATCGTGAAGTAAAACGCGTCTGAATCAGCTTCTTTTAGAATGCGTTGGTCATTCTACCTTAGTTACTACCAATGTAGGGATACCTTGAAGACGGGAGGTTAGACGACGGCAGCGAGGGATAGCCATCTCATTTTGCGCAGTTGTACTAAAACTGAGGTGTGTGCTTTTGATTGTGCGGATAGAAATGATACGGAGACAGACATCCCGAAACGATATGGAGACAGACATCCCTGTTTGCGCAAATAAGAAATACAGTTTATTTAAACAAAGGATGATATTACTACTTTCCCCGTTTCCTCTTAGAACCAAGTCCTAGATTCATGCTACAGACTTTCCCACTTTCTTCCCTATTTGAACCAACGCTTTGAGTCGATCAGATGAACTAGCTTTACTTCTAATAATAGTAGAAGTCTATGTGGCTTTGGAACAGCGGACGGAATTAGAAAAGAATCCACACGAAGGGAGTCAAGCAAGAGAGCAAGGCAGGTTTCAAAGGAATATATACCTGAGGGTCGTCGGCATGTCGCAAAGACGGCGTCGGGAGGCCGCATCTTGGCCACAATACCGCAGGGAGGAAGAAGGGGTCGGAGGCCCTCCTGAGCCGGCGCTCTCTCCGAGAGAACAGCACAGCTACCGATCGGGACGCGCAGGCAGCTGTTGGTCTCCTCCCTCGCTGCCGACGACAGCGTGAACGATGCACCTACACCCCTGCCCCGGTCGAGGTTGTCCGGCCGGATTTGGGACCAGCCGTGAGCTGAGAGAGAGTGTGGCCACCTATGTGTTGCTTAGATCTGGAGAGCATGAGAGAGTGAACGAGAGGAACCCTAGTAAAGAAAGCGCTAAGGCTCCTGCTTTTATATATAGTGGAGTGATTTTTTTGTACCATCTTCAAAAAAATGCGCTCCTATGAGTACCCGCAAGTGGGTGTGAGAGAACTAGTGCGTGCGCGCACCGCTTCTCTTCGTGAGAGTACAATATACTATGCCCAAAGAACGTTCACCGCAAGAGTTATAGTATAAGTGTGTGACGTGTGAGCTAAAATAAAATGTCTTGGCCTTTCTTTAGTTTTTTAGAAGTTCGAGGGTAGGGTGTGAAGAGCACATATGTGCGTGACGCCTACCGCAGATAGACGGTGGGTGCGACGCGGCGAAGTCTGCAAGACGACTCGGGAGAGTCGTGACTCGTGAGGGTACGTGTGCGTGAGAGAGAGGGGGGCACGTATCAATGCAATGCATGTGTCCGTAAATCATTATCCGACAAACGTTCGCCACAAGCCTTTTCCTGACGAACGGCGTAAGAACCGTTAGATCGGCATCCCATGCTGTCGATTTGCCATGTCATTTAACGAACAGCCACTCCTCCTACACACAAATCTTCCATGTGAGTGTTAGCAATCGGTGTATGCTCCCTCCGTTCAAATGCAGTGCATATCGCTTTATTGAAAATTCGAACCTCGCAAACTTTTACCGAGTTTTCGTGTAGCAAATTGCACATGTAGAATACCATGTATATATCATTTCATTCATCTTCGAGAGGTAACTATAAAGTTGGGTGAGGATTCTACAAAGAAAGACCATCGTATCACCCGCAACAATTTCAAGCATCCTTTAGTGTCGAGGAATATCATAGGAACTCTATATGATATGATTTTTATAGGATTTTTTCCTTTAGAGCCAATTGGTTCATAGGAATAGATTCATATACTCCACATTTCAAAGGAAATAAACATGATACCATTTCTATAGCTTTAGAGCCACTTGGTTCATATGAATGGATTCCTATACTCCCATAATTTCGAAGGAAAATAAACATTAGCGATATTCAATAGAAAAGTTCATATGATATGAACCAAATTACATCTCTTTTCTAATCCCTCCTCATAGGAATTGAGATACATGTCATCTCTGGATTCAATAGAAAAGTTCCTATGATGTGAACCAAATGACATCTCTTTTCCAATCCCTACTCATAGGAATTGAGATGCTCCATGTCATCTCTTTCCCTACAACTTCCATGTATACATCTTCTATTCCTAAATAGATAGTACAACCCACTAGTAGCTTTTTTCCAAAACATGCAACTATGGCATAAGAACTATATAGTGTGCCAATAACTTTGAAAGATGGTCGCTGGATGAAGCTAACCCGACAATGCAGAGATAGGCAAATCCGAGTACTACTGGCCGTTGGATATCATCAACATTCCACCAGGTGTGCCACATGTACAATTTAGAAGACTCCATGGTTGAACTTAAGCATATTGCACAAACCTGAAAACACAAGCACTTCTCCTTTGTTCTAGAATCTTCTGTATCATAATTGATTATTTTTTTCTAAATGAATTGCCATTATTTGTTTTTTACTTTATGATTTACTCCCTCCGCTCCAAAATACAGGACCCAACTTTGCACTAACTTTGTACTAAATTTAGTACAAAGTTGAGTCATCTATTTTGGAACGGAAAGTACAATGCACAACCCCATGAATATTAACATTTTTATAAAACTAATTGATTTTGAATGAGATGAACTATAAGAACTAAACGAAAATCTACATCATGCATATATGACTCAAAGCTTTACATGCTATAGTGTGCATTTATTCATAATTTGGTTTCGAAATCTCATGCGTTCAATACATGTGTACCTTACTAGTTTTGAGTAGAGTAGCAAATTTCACGCGGCCCGGGTATATCAAAATGCAGGGCCCATGCATCATTGCCTTTCGGTCGAACCTACGTCCACATTTTTTTGTACGTACTATATCTCCACTGGTCCCCGAACCGAAAATGCTGCCTCGTTCCCATAAAACCAAGCGGCCCACACATATTTAACGCGTCGACTCGAACCCGTTTACTACGACGTGGCCCCACATGCCATAGTACTCCTACAAACCCTACCTCGGCACTCATCATCAGTTTTCTTCAAGAGGACGAGGGAGAAGCCGATTTGTAGTGGAGGCGCTTTCAAAAAAAGGATCTCAGAGTGGAGACCCCTATCCTAGGGTGCCCTAGGTAGGCTGTCGCATGCATCATTGTTTTCTCTTTTCTTTATGCTCTTGCACCCTAGATTGAAATGATGGTTGCTTCGTCAGTCCCATTAATGCGGAAAGGTGGGGCTTTGTGATTCGACCCCTCATCGCTCATTTTCTACTACTTTCTTTGCTTCGACCGGGTGCCTCCAATTCCAACCGCTGCTCGAATCTGTAATTTGGTGCATCGCATGTGGAACAAGATGGTGGATGAGCCACATGTCGGCCAAAGGGGTCTGTTAAGTATGTGTCGCCATTTCGCAGCGGATCGACCGCTTGAGTTGTTACGCCAACACGACAGAGCAGCCTACCACTTGGTTTTGCTCCTTGGTGAATCCCGACTCTATAGATCTAAAAAAAGATACGTCTTTGAACTACCCTCTCTGTCTCGGTTTTTTTTTATTTTTAGGCGTCTCGGTTTATAGGGCCTGCACGTAGTTCTAGGTCATCCATTTGACTAACTAAATATGAGTTACTATGTCACAAAAAGTATATCATTGGATTCTTAAGCGGATGTAGTTGTATTTAAAAAGTCGAGGCGGGGGCTTTTCTGCCTTGATGGCTGACTAAGCAGTTCTGCCTAGTCGGTTCGACAGAGACGCGAGAAGACGAGGGAGTAGGCTGCTGCAAACGTAGGGCTATGTGATTTAACAGCGAGTTACTGCTGGACAGGTGGGGCCCAGTGATTTGACTTGCCATTATCATTTTAATCATGCGCCTAATCGGCGTGAGTAACCTAGATTCCTGACCACCTCCATAGAGGTGCCTCTCCCAATGCTCCACCATGTAGTAGAGGCTGGCTCTTGCATGAGATCCCACGTCTCCACTTTTTCGTTGCCTCTCTTTCCTCCACATATGCAAAAATGCCATGTAAAGCGCACTATTGTACTTACTTTTACTTGCTCCTACATGTGCTTAAGCTTGCCACATAGGCATAAAGTATGATGTGGCAAGTTAATCAAGAAGAGAGAGACTAGTTTGGTGACCCAAGGAAGAAACGGTGCTAAGCACATGTACCTTGGTGAAAAGACAATTTTGAGTCTATAGCTAATTAAATGAAGCAAACTTAGCAACACCATTTCATTGGAAGAGGTCACTCCTTGGCAAATGAAATAAATACTAGTACTCCCTGTGTCCCATAATATAAGAACGTTTTTGGCACTACACTAGTTTCAAAAACGTTCTTATATTATGGGACAGAGGGAGTACGAAGAAAGAGATAGAGAGAAGTAAAAAAAATACACTTAGAGCCAACCTTATAGCCAAAACCATGTTGTAGTATGAGTACCTAAGTGATGACTATGTATGACATGCCAACATCAGATAGCCTAAAGAACCGTGTTAAATCTCCAAGAGCGCGACCGCACGAGCGATGCGACGGTCGTGGTAGGCGCGACCACGATACGGGCTGCTGGCAGCCCTTGGATCTGAGATCAAACAGTCGCATGCTAAGTTGCTGAAAATTTGCAGAATAACCCTCCAGGATAGTATATTCACCCATAGGTCTAGAATCACGCCATGCAACCGTTCGATCTCAGATACAAGGGCTCTCGAGCTTCGTATCATGGGAGAATAAATCCACTACCACTGCCGTTCGCACGCGGCTGGCAGTTCGCTCCTACTCGTCGCATATCCTTCAATACTACGGCGGTTCGCTCCTAGTCGTCCCGTCCATTCACATTGCGGCGATTCCACTAATCCTAACCCTCCTCCCAAATCCATGGCGTCCCAAATCTCCACGATCGGTGGTGAGTACAAGGTTAGAACCATCACCGTGATGAGTTCGGCGTCATCTACACCGTTCTTCCGCGACGGTGAAAGGATGCCTTTCTCGCTTGGATGCATGTTCGAAAACTCAGATGATGAGTGGGTCGCTGGGCTAGATGTTGAGTACACCACAGTCCTAGGACGAGAGAAGGATCTAAAGGACGAAGAGAGGAAGAACCCCGTCGTGATCCAGGTTTGCGTACATAATGTTTGCTTGGTCTACCACATATGCCATGCCGACGTTGAGTGCCAGGATTTTAAGAACTTCCTCAAAGACTAAACAGTGAAATTCGTTACTGTAGACTTTAAGAACAATGAAGAATTCCTGGGTCAGATCGGCCTTGTTGTAGGCAACCCCTTCGACCTCCAGAAGAATCGGCTGGTGCCCTCTCGTCAGCCTTCAATGCTGACCCTAGCAGGAGCCATGGTTCATCCTTCGTACGGTAAACTGGAGAAACCTCCATACACGTTTCATCGTCATGCATGGCAGCGGAATGTACAAGATATAGACCACATCCACTACGCTGCAATGGATGGCTACCTTTGTTTCAATATCTACAAGGGTTGGATGAAGAGCAACTGCCAAGTGTGTGGTTCAAGCAAAGAAGTATCGGCCAAGAGGAATAGGGACAAGGACGAAGTCGAGGACGTGGATGAGGACTCCGAGTAAGGTGGCAGTGTCGTTTCTCATTGTGGTTCTAAACTTCTAATGCAGTGTCTACCGGATTAGTTGCATAGTTTAATTTCAGGTGTGCTTAGTTTAATTTGAGGGGTGTGTTGTCTTTGAGCCCCAGCAGAACTATGTTATGTTTCTTCTCGTTACTTTAACTCTTTAGTATGTACATACTACTAGTATTTCTTTAATAGAATTTAGCACCCCAATTAAGCACGTACTAGCTTTTTGAATAGTTCTATATGCATAATTTGGCGACGAGCGCTCTCTATATGTACCACCTTTTTTTTAATTTCAATTTATGCTCCATGGCGCAATCCATCGATAGTACTACTGTACAAAAGTATACATTTTTTAAAAGGCTGGAGTACTGTTCATCACATATATAGCAGTTAAATTCTCAACCTAAACGACGCGTGCATGCCATGTAGTAAACCGATACGGAGGAAGTATAGTAAAAATGAGGTGATTTTACCGAAGCGATCGGCGGGGAGCATGGCCATCATGCGGTCCCACGTGTCATGATGTACCAAGGCGATCTGGCGTGTCCCTCTTGAGGCGTATAATACTAGTATGTGGTTTTGCGATGATGGCAAACCGAAGTGTGAAATAATGGTTGCTTCGTCCGTGCAGGAAGGTGTGGCATTGTGATTTGACATCTCATTGCTCATTACTACTACTAGGCGATGCAGTGGGGTGCGTCCCCCTGCTGTTACTGCCTTTGTTATTTGGTGCTTGACACGTCGACCGGTTGCTATATGTCCCACATGTCGGCGAGAAGTCTGAAATTCATGAAAGGGAGCGTCGATGGAGGTATACTACAGAATTCATGAAAGGGAGCGACTTAGTTTTGGAAAAATCTGTTTTTACGAATGCGTACCCACTAGGGTTTATAGGGCTCATCTAAAAGATTCGCTTTTCCGTTTGATAAGTCTCAATTCTACTATACTATTAGTAGTACCATTACATGTTGGATTTTGAGGTGCGTTAGATCACCCGACGAAAGTAGTGTCAAGTGGAAACTAACCAATGCATGTACAAGTTCATGGAAATTTAGTGGTCATTCATGTATTTGTTCTAATTAATGCCTCGGTAAACATAACTTCTTGAGAAAAACGAGCGTACTAAGAGGGTGCTTGGATCCAAGGGACTTATTTTAGTCTGACTAAAAATAGTCTCTTTAAGAGGCTAAAGTGCCAAGCACCCCTGACTAAAGAGGGGCTAAAACTAGTCTTGAGACTAATTTTTTTAGTCAGGTACCCTACTAAAATGTGGATTAGTCCTCTCTCTACTCATTTAACTCCTCTCCTTTAACAGGGCAGGTTCTCGATTGGAGGGTTTGGAGGATAATAAATGCTCATTAACTTGATTTTAGCCTTTTTAGTATTTGGATCCAAGCATGGGTACTTTTAGTCATGGGACTAAAACGTATCCAAGCACCTTCTAATTACTTGTGCAAACTACGAAATTAATTCAACCACTCACCGCCTACCTTGGTTGGAGAGATTTTGAAATTGAGCCATAAACTGGAAAGGAGGGAGTAGTAACTTTTGTCTCGATTACTATTTGTGGCCTTGTATAGATGCAAAATGTATTTTTTTAGTGGCCTTGTATAAGTAAATGGAGGGAGTACTAACCAAAGTACGTAGTAGGGACGAGGAGTGAACAGAGGGAGTAGTAAAATTTGCTCCTCGTGCTGCGAGCCACCGCGCGCGTGGGCGAGGGAGCGGGTGTAAAGGCGTACGGTAGTAGTAGTAGTAGTAGTAGTAGTAGTAGTAGTAGTAGTAGTAGTAGTAGTAGTAGTAGTAGTAGTAGTAGTAGTAGTATTAGTAGTAGTAGTAGTACTCGTAAGCAAGCTTCACCTCATCCTGCGAGCCATCGCGCCCGTGGGAGGGGGAGACGGCATACTAAGCAAGCTTCTCCTCGTTCTGCGAGTTGACGGGACACATCAAAAGTACTCTAGTGTATAGAGCCTTGCCTCTAAGGTAGGCCCCACATGGTTTGCCTCTTTTTTAATTCAACATAACGCGTCAAGTCGCAATTTGTTTGTTCACCCGTGGTAGACGATCCTCCCTCCACCAAGTGGACAACCAGACACGTGCCAAATTAGCACGTGGGCTGCCTTTTTCAGACAGTAATGAGCTCCACCGTGTACCCACGCTGGTGTGGTTGGGAAAGAGGCAGAATGCGTGCGCCGTCGTGCACCTCTTCTCTTCGTGCACGTCCCCCACCTACATGGGTGTGTGTGAGAGAGATACAAACCTAGACATAATGCGCCGTCCATCCCCATGCCTCCGCCCAGTCTGACCACCAGTCACCACCACGCCCCACTCCTCCTCACCTTATCTCTCATCTTTCTCCCTCCATTTTTATATACAAGGGGCCACTATCAAATTTACAATTTGCGAGATATACAAGGCCACTAACACTAATCGATGCAATATTAATGGTGTTTGCCTCGTGGTACTAGCAAAGGAGGACATTAATTATCCCTTGCATGCATGCGGAGTTTGTAAAAAATGCATCTTGATGTTACGTGCAATGCACGGGCATCTTCCTAGTCCATGAAAACAACACATGACAAAATTCCACGGCGAACGAGGGATTTGAATCTGTTGGGAGGGGCTGTTTGGATCTTGCCTAGGGTAGCCAAAATATTGGCGACCCTTTTTGTCCATCAGTGCCTTTGCCACCCGATGAGCGAGAATGGCTCGGGTGCTCATCTTTGTCATGCATCCTCCAGCGCGCACGTTGGAGACGAGCTCGCACGAGCTGTGTTTTTTTGTCCCACAACGCCGCCCGCAGACCGACCGGCGACCCGCAAATTACGCCATCCAACCGTAGCCGCACACATTATGACAGCAACTCAACCAACCGGACGAAATTCACACAAACACGTAGACAAACTGCTATTTCATATAAACAACGACGGAAATCATAAAAAATACCGGATTTTCATACAAACATGACATATTTCATTACATTCAAATGAACTACGCGGTGCTAGTTACGGGCAAGACAGTATATAATACCTGGCCTAAATGGTCGCCCGTCGATCGATTTGTGTTCCTCATGTCCGGCAGCACGATCACCGGACTGCCGGGAGCCCCGGAGGTATATGCTTTAGCGCAAAGGACGGCTCGCTTCCCTACTACCCAACTGATATCATTGGCTGGTGCCGAAGATGATGGTGGCCGGCACCAGTTCGAGTTCATCACCGGCCACTACTTCGCCATGGCCGCACCTCGAAGTTCATCCTAACATTCCCCTCTTCGTGGAGCCCATGCGGGTCGTGAAGGTCCTCGCAACAAAAGGATCCGCAAGACACTGCTGTGTCGCCGGCGTCGCCTCCGGTGGCCTTCATGGGACCCAAGCGGCGGCGGCCTCCCGTGTTCTACTTCTCCTTGATGATGGCGGCAGACGCGGAGGCGCTGGCTACCGACTCGTTGCTCTCTGCGCACCCGGCTTCTGTCGCTGGTTGCATGGCGCGGCCGCCGGCATGGGAGTCTCGGCCATAGAAACAGGAGACGCGGTACGAGGCGGCGGTGTGGACGGCAGCAACGACACCGTCGCCGCTCCTCGTCGAAAGCTGGCACGGAGCGGCGATTCTTTGAACCGCGCTACCGGCTTGGGGCGGCAAATCGCTCCGTCGGGCGAGGGAGGGAGGTGGATCAGTAGCTGCATAGCTTCGTATCCGTGGGTTACCCAAATTGGCTTGGATGCGGAATAACGACTCTTCGTAAGCCATTGTATGAGTGGACAAAATGGTGGAGGAGATAGGGGAGCGGCGGAGGTGTGCGATTCTTGGCCGGCGTTTGGCCTCGTTTAAATAGGAGATTAAATAGACGGCGGACGGGAGGAGCTCGGCCGGCATTGCATTTAACACCGGCCCGGTCATGAACGAATGTGTGTCCAGAGTGGGTTTCTCGGCTTCCACACGGGCGGGTTTCATGGAGGCGTTTGAATGCGGCACGGAGGCGTGTTTAGCCGGGTGTGCCGTGAGTGGCGCCCTCGACTCTGACCTAGGACACCGCGCCATTCTTCCACTGACGTGTGGGCTCTTTGGGTGCATGGCCAGCATGTGAGTGACCCAACGCAGGCAGCGCACGGCAGAGGAACCTGATACGTCTCCAACGTATCTATAATTTTTGATTGCTCCATGCTATATTATCTACTGTTTTGGACTATATTGGGCTTTATTTTCCACTTTTATATTATTTTTGGGACTAACCTATTAACCGGAGGCCCAGCCCAGAATTGCTGTTTTTTGCCTATTTCAGTGTTCGAAGAAACAAAATATCAAACGGAGTCCAAAGCGGAATGAAACCTTCGAACGTGATTTTTCTCACGAGCGTGATCCAGGAGACTTGGACCTGCTCCAAGGAACAAAGAGGCGTTCCACGAGGGTTGGGGCGCCCCCTAGGGCGCCCCCTACCTCGTGGGCCCCTGTTGCTCCACCGAGCGTACTCCTTCCTCCCTATATATACCTCGTACGCACTTCAAGCGATCAGATATGAAGCCAAAAACCTAATTCCACCGCCGCAACTTTCTGTATCCACGAGATCCCATCTTGGGGCCTATTCCGGAGCTCCGCCGGAAAGGGCCGTCATCACGGAGGGCTTCTACATCATCATAGCCTCTCCGATGAAGTGTGAGTAGTTTACCTCGGACCTTCGGGTCCATAGTTAGTAGCTATATGGCTTCTTCTCTCTTTTTGGATCTCAATACAATGTTCTCCCCCTCTCCCGTGGAGATCTATTCGATGTAATCTTGATAGAGGCGGGGGTGTCCCGTCTTTCGATGAGATATTGGTTTTCGCTTTGGAGGAAGTCGACTTTGACGATCCGACCATTCTAACGTCGAGAGGACGTCGCGCCTTTAGCAATCGCTAAACCAACTCCGAGAGGTTATTGACCACGCCGAGCACGATCAACCTGACCACGAGGGTCTGCATTTCCTGCGAGCAAGCGAAGAACAAGCAAGAAACTGAGATTGCAATCTGGATATTGCGAATATAAGATGAAAGCTTTATTGATCAAGGTGGGGTTACTGTGGCCTTTATGCAGTCGTTGAACACAAGCAGAAATGCACGCGAAGTTGCAGCTATGGCGAACTTTTAATCTAAACAAAACCCAAGGTCTAAGCGGTGCCCTAAGGGCTGTATATAAGGAGGAAGAGGGGGAATTTCGTGGCCCTTGGTGGGGGGGGCCCAAAACAACCCAATATCTTGTTTCCCCACACAAACGGCCGCTAAAAATAGCCTATAATTGTGTATTTCGAAATTACAAGGGCCTGGCCCACTAATCAGGTGACGCTGCACCTAGAATAGCCTCGGGGCGACATTTATGAAGTAGCATCTTGTATATTTCGTCCAAGGCTTCATGCACCCATTATGGTGGCTTCAAAGTCCTGAAATCATCACTTGTAACTCCGTTCTTGTTCCCCTTGTGCATGGCATTATCTCCATGCTTGTTCTTGCTCCAATGTCCATCCTTCTCCAAGCTAGGGCCTTCATTTGTAAGCAAAACAAATGTATCCAATTTAAGCAAAGCATCATATTCTCATGAACATTAGAATCATTACCAAGAAAGCGAAAGTACTGATAATTTAATTGGCGTCTTGTGAGCTCTAGTAATTGGTCCAAAGATATGTAGCAAAGAGGGGCTGTGGGTGTAACAATGGTATTGATGTCCTCATCATCCTCCCCTTCTTGAAAGGAAGTCGTCCTCGACGGAAGCTCATTTTCCTCACCCAAATAAGGCTTCAAATCTGCAATGTTAAAAGTGGGACTAACCCCCAAAATCTGCGAGGCAGCTCAAGTTTATATGCATTATCATTTATTTTTCTCTAACACCTTAAATGGACCATCGACGCGTGGCATTAGCTTTGATTTGCGCAATGTAGGAAACCTATCCTTACGCAAATGTAACCAAACAAGATCTCCAGGTGCAAAGACAACATGTTGTCTACCCTTATCTCCAGCAAGTTTTTATTTTGCATTCATACGCTCAATATTTTCCTTAGTTATCTCATGCATTTTTAAAATCAATTCAAAGACGTTCTTTAGCATCAAAATTAACCTTCTCTCCGAAGATGGAAGAGGCAACAAATCAATAGGTGCATGAGGTAGGAAGCCATACACAATTTCAAAAGGGCACATCTTAGTAGTAGAATGCAATGAGCGATTATAAGCAAATTCAATATGAGGCAAGCATTCTTCCCACATTTTCTTATTATTCTTCAAAACAGCCCTAAGCATAGTAGACAATGTTCTATTGACTACTTCAGTTTGTCCATCAGTTTGGGGGTGACAAGTAGTACTAAAAAGCAGTTTAGTCCCCAACTTAGCCCATAAACATCTCCAAAAGTGGCTAAGAAATTTAGTATCACGATCTGAAACAATAGTATTTGGCACACCATGCAAGCGAATAATTTCACGAAAGAACAAATCAGCAACATTAAAAGATCATCGCTTTTATGACATGGTATAAAGTGTGCCATTTTAGAATCTATCCACGACAACAAATATGCTATCCCTCCTTCTTTGTTCGTGGTAAACCTAAAACAAAGTCCATAGATATATCCTCCCAAGGAACACTAGGCATGAGCAAAGGCATATATAAACCATGAGGATTGAGTCGTGACTTAGCTTTTTGACATGTAGTGCAGCGAGCAACAAAAGCGCTCAACATCCCGTCTCATCTTTGGCCAAAAGAAATGTGTAGCAAGTATATCCTCCGTCTTCTTGGCGCCAAAGTGTCCCATTAATCCTCCTCCATGCGCCTCTCCTGCAACAACAAAAGACGAACAGAGCTAGCGAGGAATGCATAGCTTGTTAGCACGGAACACAAAACCATCATTAATAACGAACTTGTTCCATGTTCTTCCTTCTTTACAATTCTGCATTACATCTTTAAAATCAGCATCATGCACATATTGATCTTTGATGGTCTCCAAACCAAATATTTTGAAGTCAAGTTGTGAAAGCATAGTATAGCGAGACAAAGCATCGGCAATAACATTTTCTTTACCCTTCTTGTGTTTAATGACATAAGGAAAGTCTCAATGAATTCAACCCATTTAGCATGTCTACGATTCAGTTTAGCTTGACTTTTAATATGTTTCAAAGATTCATGATCAGAATGTATAACAAATTCTTTGGGCCATAAATAATGTTGCCATGTCTCTAAAGTCCGAACAAGAGCATATAATTCTTTGTCATAAGTAGAATAGTTCAGACTAGGCCCACTCAATTTTTTAGGAAAAGTATGCAACAGGTTTGCCATCTTGTAATAACACACCTCCTAATCCAATTCCACTAGCATCACATTCAAGCTCAAAAGTCTTATTAAAGTCGAGGAAGTTGGAGTAAAGGAGCATGTGTCAACTTATCTTTCAATACCGTGAAGGCTTCTTCCATGCGGTACCCCAATCAAAAGGCACATCCTTCTTTGTAAGCTCATTGAGAGGTGCGACAATGGTGCTAAAGTCTCTCACAAAGCGCCTATAGAAACCAGCGAGTCCAAGAAAACTCCTCACTTGTGTGACCGTTTTGGGCTGCGGCCAACTCTCAATAGCTTCAATCTTGGCTTTATCAACTTCAATTCCCTGTGGTGTAACAACATAGCCAAGAAAAGATACTCGGTCGGTGCAAAAGGTGCACTTCCCAAGGTTACCAAACAAAGCGTGCATCACGTAGAGCATTAAAAACAGCACGTAAATGTTCCAAATGTTCTTCCAAAGATTTGCTATAAATCAGTATATCATCAAAATAGACTACCACAAATCGTCCAATGAAAGCACGTAAAACTTCGTTCATTAGTCTCATGAAAGTACTAGGTGCATTAGTTAACCCAAAAGGCATGACTAACCACTCATATAAACCAAACTTAGTTTTAAATGCTGTTTTCCATTCATCTCCCAATTTCATACGAATTTGATGGTATCCACTACGCCAAATCAACTATGGAGAATATTGTAGAGCCACTCAATTCATCAAGCATATCATCTAGCCTAGGAATAGGATGGCGATAACGAATAGTAATATTATTAATGCCTCTACAATCAACACACATACTGTGACGTACCATCCTTTTTAGGCACTAGTATAATAGGAACAGCACAAGGACTAAGAGATTCGCGTATATAACCTTTGTCGAGCAGCTCACATGCTTGACGCATAATCTCCTTCGTCTCCTCTGGATTGATGCGGTATGGTGCACGGTTGGGTAGCGATGCACCGAATTAAGTCAATTTGATGCTCAATCCCTCGAATAGGTGGTAATCCCGGTGGCACGTCTTGTGGGAAGGCGTCGGCGAACTCCTGCAAAATGTTAGTGACAGCGGGGGCAAAGAGGAAAACACGTCCTCGAATGAAAATAATGCCTCTTTGCACACAAAAGCATAGCAAACAGATTTGCTAGAATCTAGCTCATCAATATCAGATTTGGTGGCAAATAAACATGCACTTTTAGGTTTAATTCCGGAAGCAACATTAGATGGTTTATTATTAGGCTTCATTTGTTGCTCAAATTCTTTTGCCACAATCTGATTTTCACTCTTATTTTTCTCCTGTTTTGCTTTATTAGCTCTATTAATATCATCTTTCAAAATGGAATCAGAGTCATAGGAAGCAAAGTAATATTTTTATCCTTGTGAACGAGTATCTTGATTGTTTCTACCATGGTGTACAGAATTTTATCAAATTGCCATGGTCTACCAAGTAATAAGGAACATGCTTGCATAGGTACCACATCACAATCAACATAATCAAAGCATATGTAGAGATACTAAAATACACACGAGCAGATGCGTGTTACCTTAACCTTGCCGCTGTTGTTGAACCATTGGATGTAGTAAGGATGTGGATGTGGTCTTGTGGTGAGAAAGCTTCTCCACCATATCCATGCTAGCCAAGTTGTTGCAGCTCCCTCCATCTATGATGGCCTTGAATAGAACGTTCCTTCACAACTCCCTTTGTATGGAACAAGTTATGCCTCTGATTTTGCTCGACTTGTGTAACCTGCACACTCAAAACACGTTGAGCAACTAAACATTCATACACTGTCGGCATCTTCAAGCAGCCATGTAGTGCGTCTCATGATCAGAATCATCTCCACCGTGTTCTTCATGTGTAATAAGAGCCAAAGTCTCTTCATCATAGTCACTAAGCGGACTCATACCCACCATCCTCGGTAGCAATCATCACATTGAGATTGGCATTCTCTGTAAAATGTCCTCTTCCCTTACAACGACGACAAATAATATCACTTGTGTGCCTGTTGATGCCATGGAAGAAGAAGAGCTCTCTGAGGCCCGGCAGTGTGCTTTTGGCAGCTAGTGGTGGTTGTGCCTGCTTTCTTGTATCACGGTTGGAGGTGGCAGCCGGCGGAGGTGCCGGTGTAGTAGAACGTGTGGAAGTAGATGATGCACGTGGTGTCCATGATGAAGGTCGACACATGAGAAAAGTTAGTCCGGCGCCAACGCTGGCCGATCCTGCACTTCACGTTCAGCTTTACAAGCAAGATGGAATAATCGAGTGATATTATTATAATCCTTGTAGTCTAGAATGGTCTGAATCTCTCTATTTAATCCACCCAGAAAACGTGCAAGCATAGCTTCATTCTCCTCAACAATACCACATCGAATCAAGCCAGTTTGTAATTCCTGATAATATTCTTCTACCGAATTTTTTCCTTGTCTTAAGCGCTGCAATTTTTGAAGTAATTCACGCTGATAATATGGTGGAACCCAACGAGTACGCATAGCAGTTTTGAAAGCAGGCCAAGTAGCTGGAACAGGATATAATCTACAATGTTCGACCACCAAACACATGCAAAGCTAGTGAAAGCACAAAGCAAGCGGGAACACGTCTCTCCTCGGGATATTGTAAACATGTAAATCGTTGTTCAGTTTCTAACTCCCAAGTAAGATATATATCAGAACATATCTACCCTCAAATGGTGGAATATTCAATTTCAGTTTAGGGAGATGGTCATGATCTCGCACTGAGGGGAGCCCTAACATTACCATTATTTGCATGTGGACGACCTGGTGGTTGTGGTGCTGGTGGTTGCCGCGTAGTTACGATGTTGATCAACCTCATCCTCGTAATCTCCCACATAATCATCCTCCCCACATCGCCAGCAGGAGCCACTTAAGTATCAACAAAGAAGCACCAAGAGCTTGGCTGTGTGAAGAGGGACACGTGAAGCTTCGGCGGAGGGCTGTTTCACGATGTGGAGGTAGTCGTTGTTGTTGTTGTAGAGGTGCGTTAGGTGCAGCCGGTGGTGGTGGTGGTAGACGCATGAGCAATTCATTAAACTTGTTATCGAGCTTTGTTTCAAATGTCTTCTCCATGCCATCTATCTTCTCCATGGCCTCGTCAAATCTGTTTAGCACATCTTGCACCTGTCCACTCATCATTTCTTTGAAACTTATCATGAAGCTCCTTGTTAATCAAGTTCTCCCGGTCGGCCTCGTCGACTTGTGATCCTGCCATGGTTAGCAGCAATAGAAACACACAAGAATATGATTCGACAGACTACTAGGAAGTGGTGGTGGTGGTGTGGTGGGCGATCACAAATCCGTCAAGCAAATCTCAAATTCTTACCAGTTCTTACCCAAAGAAGAAAGTGATCGGCAACCGATGTAGTCAAAACTCTCAAAGCTTGGATAGAGCGATTACCGGGGAGAGTCAAGCATACGATGTAGATGTATGTGAAGCTGGGAAGGCTTATAATATGGTAGCAAAAAGGGTCAAGAATAATCAATTCGGAGATGCAAAGTTGAATAAGCGCTCAACGACGGTCTTTGTCTTTGGTCCTAGGCTAGACCGTGCTAGAGACGCGAGCCTAGAACACGAACAAAATCACGGCGCTGCACGTAAACAAGGGAAAAGCACACTCTGAAAAAAAAATTCGCTCTTTTTTTTTTGCGCTGCTCTTTTTTTTTGTTTTTTTTTTGCGAAAAATCACTATAATGGCGAGTGTCTCAAAACTCTTCCCAGGTCAAACTGACACGATGGGCATGAAATTTTTTCGACCAAATTTTTTTTTTTTTCATTTGCCGGACCCAAAAAGCTGAAGCGGGTCAAAAAAACTTTCTATAACGGCGATCGTCTCAATGCGCTTAGAAACACCTAAAAATAGGATAGCCAGAAATTTTTTGACAAGTGCGTTTTCGGAAAATTTTGGGCCTAAGCGGAGGTGGTTTCGGACTCTTTTTTTTTCGAAACCTACTCCGCAAGGAAACACGAATCGGAAACTAGATGGATCTCGAAAACAAACCTAATATGAGAGGAACTCGGATTGGTGGTGGATATATGGTGGTGGTATATGGCAGCGGTGGTGGTAGCGGTGGTAGTATATGGATATGGATCGGTGGTGGTCTATGGATACGGATTCGAGCGGTGGTGGTAGGTGGCGAGGCGATGATGATGGTGCGGTGGCGGCGTGACAACTTATGACCCGAGAACTCGAAACTCTAAAAGACTAGACGCTAAGACCAAAGAACTAGACACGCGATGCAACCGCAAATTCAACAAAAGCAAAACCCTAAAAAGATTATGCAAAGGCTCAGATTGGTTCGATATGATGAACTAACCCTAATTTTTTTGTGGCTTTTTCGTGGACTTTAGGTATGAAGAAACAGACTCGATCTAATCTACCAAAAAATTGTAAAATCTCACCGAGCAACCTGAAAATCTGATACCACTTGATAGAGGCGGGGTGTCCGTCTTCGATGAGATATTGGTTTTCGCTTTGGAGGAAGTCGACTTTGTGATCCGACTACGAGCGTCTTGAGGGCGTCGGCGCCTTAGCAATCGCTAAACCAACTCCGAGAGGTTATTGACCACGCCGAACACGATCAACTGACCACGAGGGTCATTTCCTGCGAGCAAACGAAGAACAAGCAAGAAAGCTGAGATTGCAATCTGGATATTGCGAATATAAGATGAAAGCTTTATTGATCAAGGTGGGGTTACTGTGGCGCCTTTGTCCGGTCGTTGAACACAAGCGAAATGCGCGAAGTTGCAGCTATGGCGAACATTACATCTAAACAAAACCCAAGGCCCACCCGGGGCCCTCAGGGCTGTATATAGGGCGGAACCGGGGGGGGGGAATTTCGTGGCCCTTGGTGGAGGGGTCCGAAATCAACCCTATCTCTTGTTTCCCCACACATACGGACTCTAAAAATAGCCTATAATTGTGTATTTCGAAATTACAAGGGCCTGGCCCACTAATAAGGTGACGCAGCACCTAGAATAGCCTCGGGACGACATTTATGAAGTAGCATCTTGTATATTTCGTCCAAGGCTTCATGCACCCATTATGGTGGCTTCAAAGTCCTGAAATCATCACTTGTAACTCCGTTCTTGTTCCCCTTGTGCATGGCATTATCTCCATGCTTGTTCTTGCTCCAATGTCCATCCTTCTCCAAGCTAGGGCCTTCATTTGTAAGCAAAACAAATGTATCCAATTTAAGCGACATCATATTCTCATGAACATTAGAATCATTACCAAGAAACGAAAGTACCTGATAATTTAATTGGCGTGCGCGAGCTCTAGTAATTGGTCCAGTATATGTAGCAGTAGGGGCTGTGGGTGTAACAATGGTATTGATGTCCTCATCAAATCTTCTTTTTGCGGTGTGTTTGTTGAGACCGATGAATTGTGGGTTTATGATCAAGTCTATCTATGAATAATATTTGAATCTTCTCTGAATTCTTTTATGTATGATTGGTTATCTTTGCAAGTCTCTTGAATTATCAGTTTGGTTTGGCCTACTAGATTGGTTTTTCTTGCCATGGGAGAAGTGCTTAGCTTTGGGTTCGATCTTGCGGTGTCCTTTCCCGATGTGAGAAGGCAGCAAGGCACGTGTGTATCGTTGCCATCGAGGATAACAAGATGGGGTTTATTGCATATTGCATGAATTTATCTCTCTACATCATGACATCTTGCTTAAGGTGTTACTCTGTTTTAACTTAATACTCTAGATGCATGCTTTGGATAGCGGTCGATGAGTGGAGTAATAGTAGTAGATGCAGGCAGGAGTCGGTCTACTTGTCTCGGACGTGATGCCTATATACATGATCATACCTAGATACTCTCATAACTATGCTCAATTCTGTCAATTGCTCAACCATAATTTGTTCACCCACCATAGAATACTTATGCTCTTGAGAGAAGCCACTAGTGAAATCTATGGCCCCGGGTCTATTCTCATCATATCAATCTCCATCACTTTAATCTTGCTTTGCTTTTTTACTTTGCATTTTACTTTTTACTTTGCATCTCTATATAAAAAATACCAAAAATATTATCTATCATCTCTATCAGATCTCACTCTCGTAAATGACCGTGAAGGGATTGACAACCCCTAATCGCGTTGGTTGCGTTGAGCTATTGTTTTGTGTAGGTACGAGGGACTTGCGCGTGGCCTCCTACTGGATTGATAGCTTGGTTCTCAAAAACTGAGGGAAATACTTACGCTACTCTGCTGCATCATCCTTTCCTCTTCGGGGAAACCCAACGCAAGCTCAAGAGGTAGCAAGAAGAATTTCTGGCGCCGTTCTTGGGAGTCTACGCAAAAAGTCAACATACCAAGTACCCATCACAATCCCTATCTCTCGCATTACATTAGTTGCCATTTGCCTCTCGTTTTCCTCTCCCCCACTTCACCCTTGCCGTTTTATTCGCCCTCTCTTTCCCAATCTCCTTCTCCTTCTCTTTCTCCATTTGCCTTTTTCTCGCTTTCTTGTTGCTATGTCTAAAATTGGGGAAGTTATCGCCGATATGGGCGATAACAATGTCACAGAAAAATTCGATGCTCTGTCAAGAACCCCTACCTATCATACAAAAAGATTTGAATTGGTAGTGGTAATATTATTGGAAAAGGAGTTATTCAAGATTACTTTACTTGTCTTTGGTGCTTTGCCCTCTATGGGCGGTTCTACTCTCCATAGAACTAGTAGTCTTATGCACGCTATTGCCATGCTTATCGTTGAACTTGAAAGGCAATTTATGCATATGCACCCATCTATACAAAGAATTTTCCTAGAATTTTCTAATATCGAACATTCTTACATTAAGCGTGCCGCTACTATCTTTTGGCTCATGAATTCAGATTTATAATAAAAGAGGCCAAAGAAATCTTTATAAAGACTATAGGGTGGACGCTGGTCGTCCTCCCATAGAATCTATCCTCTTTGATCAAGAAGAAATTATGCGCTTTCAATTTCTTGACTATGTTGCTTTCAATGAAAACCTTAGAAAAAAAGGTGCCTGCCAATATTTTAATTGATAGAATCTCTGAACTTAATGATGATTTGGCTATTCGAAATAACGAGCTAGGATGCTCTCTCGAGTTTAGGCTCACAAGGTTTTGTCAAAAGAATGCTTATAATGATGAATTGGTTGTGCAATACGAAGGGCCGAAAGAGGAACCTATACCTCCTAAAATCGATCTTGGGGACTTCTGTCCTATTAAATTTAGCTCTTTTGATTACTTTTGCTTGCCTCAAAGAAAACATGCTGCCGAACGTAGAGAATATGAAATGAGTTTCACCGATCTATCTTATTACTACGGCACAACTTAGATCTATCCTCGCTTTTATGCCTAGCTAGGGGCGTTAAACGATAGCGCTTGTTGGGAGGCAACCCAATTTTATTTTTAGTTTTTTTGCTTTTTCTTCTGTTTAGGAATAAATAACCCATCTACCTTCTGTTTGGATGTGGTTTTGTGTTTTAATTAGTGTTTGTGCCAAGTTAGACCTATTGGATCTTCTTGGATGATAGTTATTTGATCTTGCTGTAATTTCCAGAAACTTTCCGCTCAGTGCCCGAATTATTAAAAATCACCAGAACGTGATAAAATACTGATTCCAAGTGCTGCTGATCAATAAACAAATTTTCTAGGTCTTCTAATTTTGGTAGATGTTTTGGAGTTCCAGAAGTTTACGTTAGTTACAGATTACTACAGACTGATCTGTTTTTGACAGATTCTGTTTTTCGTGTGTTGTTTGCTTATTTTGATGAATCTATGGCTAGTAAAATAGTTTATAATACATAGAGAAGTTGGAATAGAGTAGGTTTTCCACCAATATAAATAAAGAATGAGTTCATTACAGTACCTTGAAGTGGTCTTTTGTTTTCTTTCTCTAACGGAGCTCACGAGATTTCTATTGAGTTTTGTGTTGTGAAGTTTTCAAGTTTTGGGTGAATTCTTTTGATGGATTATGGAACAAGGAGTGGCAGAGCCTAAGCTTGGGGATGCCCAAGGCACCCCAAGATAATCCAAGGACACCAAAAAGTCAAAGCTTGGGGATGCCGGAAGGCATCCCCTCTTTCGTCTACTTCCATCGGTAATTTACTTGTAGCTATATTTTTATTCACCACATGATATGTGTTTTGCTTGGAGAGTCTTGTATTATTTGTGTCTTTGTTTGTTAGTGTGCCACAATCATCCTTGATGTACACACCTTTTGAGAGAGCCATACATGAATTGGAATTTGATAGAGTACTCTATGTGCTTCACTTAAATCTTTTGAGCTTGATAGTTTTGCTCTATGTGCTTCACTTATATCTTTTGAGCATTGTAGTTTTGCTCTATGTGCTTCACTTAGATCTTTTAGAGCACGGTGGTGGATTTGTTTTAAAGAAACGGTTGATCTCTCATGCTTCACTTAAACTATTTTGAGAGTCTTAAATAGCATGGTTATTTGCTTAATAATAAGATGCTTGGTATTCAAGATTTGTGAAACTTTCTTTTGAGTGCATTGAATACTAAGAAAAGTTGGATGCTTGATAATTGTTTTGAGGCCCAGCCCAGAATAGCTGTTTTTTGCCTATTTTAGTGTTTCGAAGAAACAGAATATCAAACGGAGTCCAAACGGAATGAAACCTTCGGGAACGTGATTTTCTCACCGAACATGATCCAGGAGACTTGGACCCTACTCCAAGGAACAAAAGAGGCGGTCACGAGGGTGGGGGCGCCCCCCCTAGGGCGCACCCCCTGCCTCATGGGCCCCCTGTTGCTCCATCGACGTACTCTTTCCTCCTATATATACCTCATTGCACCCCAAGCGATGGACATCGAGCCAAAAACCTAACTCCACCGCCGCAACTTTACGTATCCACGAGATCCCATCTTGGGGCACCTGTTCAGAGCTCCGCAGGAGGGCCGTCATCACGGAGGGCCTCTACATCATCATAGCCTCTCCGATGAAGTGTGAATAGTTTACCTCAGACCTTCGGGTCCATAGTTAGTAGCTAGATGGCTTCTTCTCTCTTTTTGGATCTCAATACAATGTTCTCCCCCTCTCTCGTGGTGATCTATTTGATGTAATCTTATTTTTGCGGTGTGCTTGTTGAGATCGATGAATTGTGGGTTTATGATCAAGTCTATCTATGAATAATATTTCAATCTTCTCTGAATTCTTTTATGTATGATTGGTTATCTTTGCAAGTCTCTTCGAATTATCAGTTTGGTTTGGCCTACTAGATTGGTTTTTCTTGCCATGGGAGAAGTGCTTAGCTTTGGGTTCGATCTTGCGGTGTCCTTTCCCGATGTGTGAAGGGGTAGCAAGGCACGTATGTATCGTTGCCATCGAGGATAACAAGATGGGGTTTATTTCATATTGCATGAATTTATCTCTCTACATCATGTCATCTTGCTTAAAGGCGTTACTCTTTTTAACTTAATACTCTAGATGCATCTTTGGATAGCGGTCGATGAGTGGAGTAATAGTAGTAGATGCAGGCAGGAATCGGTCTACTTGTCTCGGGACGTGATGCCTATATACATGATCATACCTAGATATTCTCATAACTATGCTCAATTCTGTCAATTGCTCAACAGTAATTTGTTCACCCACCGTAGAATACTTATGCTCTTGAGAGAAGCCACTAGTGAAACCTATGGCCCCGGGTCTATTCTCATAATATCAATCTCCATCACTTTAATCTTGCTTTGCTTTTTTACTTTGCCTTTTACTTTTTACTTTGCATCTCTATATCAAAAATACCAAAAATATTATCTATCATCTCTATCGGATCTCACTCTAAGTAAGTGGCCGTGAAGGGATTGACAACCCCTAATCGCGTTGGTTGCGTTGAGCTATTGTTTTGGGTAGGTACGAGGGACTTGCGTGTGGCCTCCTATTGGATTGATACCTTGGTTCTCAAAAACTGAGGGAAATACTTACGCTACTCTCCTGCATCATCCTTTCCTCTTCGGGGAAATCCAACGCAAGCTCAAGAGGTAGCAGAACCTTTGGTGGGCCAGGGCGGTCAGAAGCGGGCATTTCATAAACCGATGATTGTTCATTGAGTGTGACGTCATCTTTTTCATGTAGATAAGCCTACTATATTGATAGCCCGTTCAATACGTTGTGATTCATAAAGACCGCTGCAAACATCAATGTTACGCTTATCACGAGATAAGATTGATTAATACCGTAACAATCCATGTCCTTAACAAAGGGTGCATGCACATATAGGTTGGCGTGTGTCTTGTGTCGTGTCTTTGTGTGCATGCGAGCGTCATGAGTGTTGCGTGCATGCAAGGGTATGTTTCGATGTTGCATGCATGGGTGCGTACGTGCGTGTGTTCGTGAGTCCATGTATGCGTGTCGATGTTGCACCCGGCATGCGTGCGTGTATGCGTGTATCGATTGTTGCGCCTACATGCGTGCGTGTCTTGTGTGCGTGCATGTATGCGTGCGGGTGAGGCTACACATCACCGATCGGACTTTTTCATCTCTGGTCATTAGACTTTCCGGCCGTTGGATACGAAATAAAGGGCCTCGAGTTTATCATGAAACTCCACCCCCTTGAGCCGCCCAGCCACCACCGGGCCGAACCATGACCACTTCGCCACCCGCGGGCCCGCCCTCCCCGAAACCACTCCCCACCGCCGGTCCGCCGCCGCACCGGCCATCCCTCTAGCCCCCCCTATAGGATCTTGAAGTATGTCTAGAGGGGGGGTGATTAGACTACTTGACCAATAAAAACCTAACCTTTTCCCATTTTTAGACTTTGGCAGATTTTAGCTATTTTTGAACAAGTCAAGAAATCTTCACACAATTCAAGCAAGCATGCAAAGAGTATATAGGCAGCGGAAAATAAAGCATGCAACTTGCAAGAATGTAAAGGGAAGGGTTTGGAGGATTCAAACGCAATTGGAGACACGGATGTTTTTGTCGTGGTTCCGATAGGTGGTGCTATCGTAGCTGCACGTTGATGGAGACTTCAACCCATGTAGGGTAACGGTTGCGCGAGTCCACAGAGGGCTCCATCCAAGAAGGGTCCACGAAGAAGCAACCTTGTCTATCCCACCATGGCCGTCGCCCACGAAGCACTTGCCTCACTAGCGGTAGATCTTCACGAAGTAGGCGATCTCCTTGCCCTTACAAACTCCTTGGTTCAACTCCACAATCTTGTCGGAGGCTCCCAAGTGACACCTAGCCAATCTAGGAGACACCACTCTCAAGAAGTAACAAATGGTGTGTTGATGATGAACTCCTTGCTCTTGTGCTTCAAATGATAGTCTCCCCAACACTCAACTCTCTCTCACAGGATTTGGATTTGGTCGAAAGAAGATTTGAGTGGAAAGCAACTTGGGAAAGGCTAGAGATCAAGATTCATATGGTTGGAATGGAATATCTTGGCCTCAACACATGAGTAGGTGGTTCTCTCTCAGAACTGGTAAGTTGGAAGTGTAGGTCTGTTCTGATGGCTCTCTCCACGAATGAAGAGGAGGTGGAGGGGTATTTATAGCCTCCACACAAAATCTAACCGTTACACACAATTTACCAAACTCGGTGGGACCGAATCATCAAACTCGGTCGGACCGATTTAGTAAACCTAGTGACCGTTAGGATTTTCGGTGGACTGACATGCATCTCGGTAGGACCGATATGGTGAGGGTTAGGGCATAACGTAATCTCGGTGAGACCGATCACACAAACTTCGGTGAGACCGAATTTGGTAATTAGCTAACCGGAGAGTTGGTCAGGTAAACTTGGTGGGACCGATTTGCTCTTTCGGTGAGACCAAAAGTTACAAAAGGGAAGCAGAGAGTTTACATTGTAATCTCGGTGGGACGATCGCTCACTTGGTTAGACCGAAGCGTTACGAAGGGAAGCAGAGATTACAATCCCATCTCGGTGAGACCGAGATCCCTATCGGTGAAACCGATTTGCCTAGGGTTTGTGGCGATGGCTATGACATCTGAACTTCGGTGGCGCCGGATAGAAAGAATCGGTAGGGCCGAGTTTGACTTTGGGTTTAGGTCATATGTGGATGTGAGAAAGTAGTGGAGGGTTTTGGAGCATATCACTAAGCACATGGAGCAAAAGGCTCTTTAAGCAACACCTCATCCCTTCTTGATAGTATTGGCTTTTCCTATAGACTCAATGTGATCTTGGATCACTAAAATATAAAATGTAGAGTCTTGAGCTTTTGAGCTTGAGCCAATCCTTTGTCCTTAACATTTTGAGGGATCCACTTACATCATCCATGCCATGCCATTCATTGAGCTTTCCTGAAATATTCATCTTGGAATAGTATTAGCTCAATGAGCTATATGTTGTTATGAATTACCAAAACCACCTAGGGATAGTTGCACTTTCAATCTCCCCCTTTTCGGTAATTGATGACAACATATAGATCAAAGCTTCGACAAATGATAATAAAATCGAAAAACATCGTCGCTTTGAGAAGTATGTGATAAGCAAGAGCTCCCCCTAAATTTGTGCATGTTTTAAAATTTGCTTTGGACTGCAAATGCACAAGGAATTAAACTCATGGGTTACTCTTCCATGTCACATACATCTTGGTGGAGCGCTCAAAATAATAATGATTAGATACATGCACTCATCACCAAGCATAGTGAATGATCATATGAGGATAAATAAGATAATATCATAAAAGGCATAAGTGTAGCTTATGATCAAACACATGATCATCAATGTCTCACAGGTAATGCATAGTATCTCAAGCAATCAAACGCAAATAAAGTTCAACCAAAAAGACAAGAGAGAACAAAAGCAAATCTCTCTCTCTCGAAGCCTATGATATATACATTTTTCTCCCCTTTGGCAACAAATTACCAAAAAGTTCCTAGAAAATGCATAGCACTATGTCGTCTCTCAGGCTTGGTCTTCTGGTGGTGGCGTAGAGATGGCTCCTTGGACGAAGACTTCAGTAGATGTGGTAGGAGCCGAAGAAGTTGGAGCTGGAGCTATAGCTGGAGCTGAAGAAGTGGCTCTGGTGTCTGGAGTTGGTACTGCAGCTGACCTCGGAGCCCTAGGCACTCTGACAAATGCATCAGTTGTCGTCTTGCCCTTCCTCTCACGCATATCATCTTCTAACTGCTCCACGGTGGCCCGAATCTCGATTACTTTGACATCAAGATCATAGAATTTTTGTTCCATGATTCTCTCCAGGCTCTCCTGGTTTTGAGTTAGGGTGGCCAACCCTTCTCAATCCGTAGAGTTGATGCTATCAAGTAACCAAGCCGCTCCTGCTTGTTCTTCAGAAAGTAATCAGATGCCTCTGCTTGTGTTGGCATCTTTGCAGCTTTCTCTTGCCTTGCCTTCTCCTTTCTCTCCTGAGCTTGCACTGATGATGGTTCATTCTCCGTCATGACAACTCGATTGTCTTCAAATTCAGGATAGAGAACCATGTGTTCCTTATCTAAGAGATACTTCCCTGTGCCCATCTTCGAGTTTATCAACTCCTAAATCTGTGGGGCATATCCACAGCTCCTCTTCTGATCTGCTGCTGTCCTCTTAATTGTCTCGACTATGAGGCTCATGACCTTGAATTTCTGAGGCACATCAAAAACATGAAGCAAATTGATTGCATGGCTTCTAATCATGTTGTGGTCACCTGATTTGGGCAATAGAGTATGCCTTAAGATCCAGTTGATCGTAGGCAGCCACAATGAGAAAATGGACTGATCCAAACTTGAAGGTCTCAAGTGCTTCATCTGGGATCTCCTTGTACATGTGTGACATAGAGTTATGATCCATTTTATTCTTACCATAAATGTCCAGGTCATCCTCACTTTCCTCTAGGGCATTGATCAAACTTGCCCATTATTCTATGGTAGACTGATATCTGGTTCCTTCTGACATCCACACTATCCTGCCATCTGGATAGAAATGTCTTTGTGGAGTAGAATTGCATGATAAGTTCATCGTTCCGATTGGTGAACTTCTGCCCAACAAAATCAGCAACTCCACACGCCTTTGAAGCTATCATATACTCGGGGTAGTGTTCTGCATTCTCCTTCATGTAGGTCCGATCGACCCATCTCATATCGCAAACTATGGGCTTATTATCCAAAGAAGATAGTCTCATAAAAGTCCTGCTGCTCCTTGGTGTGGAACACCTGTAGTCCACAGCTGTCCTTCTCCTCGTGGCATATGGATCTGACTCTCTCCATAGCCTCAACCCATGATCTCTCCTGATCTTCATGTTTTCAGCCACAGGATGAGCATCATTATGGTCTGGAATCTTGGGTTTGAGCTTCCTTAGGACCTGCCCTTCTTCATCTTCCTCAGCCTCAACCTCAGGCATTGGGGCCTTGTTCTTTTCAGCTGCTGGAATGTTCCTGGTATTCCTCTTGGGTGCATTCTTGGGCTTGGGGGCAGCTTTGAGCTTTGAAGCTGCAGCCCCTGATTTGATAGCATCACCCATCAGCTTTTGTGCCTTGGGTGCTGGTTCTGCAACCTCTTCTTCTTCTTCTTCTTCCTCTTCCATCATGGAAGGCTTCCCTATCACTCTTGCCATGGTCTTCTTGACCCTTTCTTTCCTTCTCTTTCCCTCTGCAGCAACAAGCTCTTTGGGTTGAGATTCCAAAGGAACTTGAGTAGACACTCTGGCTTTGGACATTGGCTGTCACTTTCTTGGCCTTTTGATTTTCAAACCCGGGCTTCACTTGGATGAGCTGAACTCCCTCTTGAGCACTTTCTTCTTGGAGCTTGCCTCATCCTCCACTGCCACATAATCCTCATCCTCAAACTTTGAGGTCTTCTTCTTTCTTGTCCTTGTGGTAGCCTTGGGCAAATTGCTCGGAGTGCTTCTGCTCCCCTCATCTGAGATGCTTGAGGGACTAGTGCCCTCGCTCAATTGAATCTGCTCTTCAGATTTGTTCTGGCTATCACTTTGATGCGACATCTTTGTTCCAACCGATCACGACCACATGAATAGTTATAGATGAGGTATAGTGGATGAGCATCACAAAATGCAGAGATTTTTGCAAAATAATGATTCAAAAAAAACTTAGTTTTAGTTTCCCACTAAAAGCATTTCGGATCTACCGATTTTCAAACTCGGTGATAGCGAAGCAGTTTTGGAACCTCAACTAGTGAACTCGGTCAGACCGAGTCATAGTTCGGTGGCACCGAGACTGCTAGGGTTTCACAAGGTTCGGAAATTGGTCACACCGATTAGCAATTCTCGGTCAGACCGAGACTTACTAGTGCAATGGCGTTAGCCAAATCCGTGGGACCGAGTTTTTCAACTCGGTGGGTCCGAGATGGTTTCGGTAGAAACCTAACCCTAAATTTTCGAATCACAACTATTCTAAGGATTGATTTGACTGGATAGGAGTGTTTCAATCATGGCAAGATGCATAATGAACACAATGTCTTTGAGAATCGGACGAGGAAAGCACCGTGATCGAGTTCATACCCTAGTTCGGGCGGGAAATCGCTACTACGGCAACGGGCGGAGGAGAATTCCGTTGACGCGCCGGAGACCAATGACGAGGCGGCGGCGGCGAAGTCGACGATCCAGAACCAAGTTGGCAGAAGCGAGCTATCTTGTGGCGAGAAGATTCGGAGAAAGTTTTCCAAATTTTGCCCGTGCCTATAAATAGCCCGACCACATCGGTGTGACCGAGTGGTACAACTTCGGTGGCACAAGATGCAAAGCTGTCAGCAGTTATAGCAACTCGGTGTGACCGAAAAGTACAAATCGGTTGCACCGAGATGAAAACCTAGATCGACTTAGTAATCTCGGTATGACCGAAATGTAGGAATCGGCCAGACCGAAAATCACAAAGAAGTTTTGGAAGTTTAAGTCTATGACGAATCGGGGACTCGAAAGTGCTCCTCACACAGTGGTTCGAATCTGACTTGATCAAATTTTGTGATGTAGCATGAATAGAGTTTGAGACGAGAAAAGCATAGATAGCTAGAGAAGGTTCTTCGGCATTCTTGTCCATCCACTTGGCCAAAGAAAAAGAAGTCAATCAATCAAAACAACAAGTGGATGTCCTCGAATGAGTAAATATGCAACCAACATGCTAACACAATAAGATGACAAATGAAATATGTGACAAAGCATGCACAACCAATTCTAGCATCTATCAAACAATTGGCGATGACTAGGTCATCTATATATGAGTATATTGTCTTAGGAGTCAAATGAGAACATTTGATCATAGGTCATACTCATCGTTTAAGCTCAAGTGGGGTTACCACTTTTACATAAAGCATTTATGTGTTCACATCATTAGAGTTGCTGTTACTCAATTCTTAGAGTTAATCTACCCCAAGATGTGAGATCACCCCTTAGAGGGATAAACTAACCTTGGGTTTTGTCAATGATGACTTCATGTAGGTGTTGAAGATGTGGATGCTCAAAGTTGATGTAGATCGTTTGGAGAAATCCTTTGGAGTGAGTTGCACTTTCAATACCTACATGGGTTAGTCCCACAAGGAACAAGCAAGAATATCCATAGACATAGAGTGATGCACACACAAAATGATATCCATGAAAACTTTAGGTTACCTTGTCCCTTGCCTTACCAACATGAGGGTTTGTGACTCCTTGAACTAGTGCAAGATATGGAAGTTGATTGCACTTGTCCTTGCCATAATGATATGAGTGAAGAATGTTGGCGGAGTCACCCTCAAGAACTCTCTAGTTCTTCTTCTTGGGATCCACATCATCTTGATGGGAATCCTTGGTGTAGTAGTTGTACTTGATGAAGTAGAACTTGATGTAGTCTTGGGAACCCACTTGACCAAGGCCTTAGGTGCTTCTTCAAATGCGTCAATTTCCTCTTGAAGCTTGTCCTTGCCTTTGTTCTTGTGGTCTTGTGGTGGAAGATCATCTTGTGCTTGTGTTCCCTTGAAGGAAGTAGGATCATACTTCTCTTGTTGAGGAACAAACTTCGTCTTGGGGTATTGATCTTCTTCCCACTCAACTCCACTGTTATTGAACTTTCGTTCAGAACCAACACCTTGATTCTTCCGGTGCCTTCCTTGCTTGCGTACAATTTCCTCAAATTGCTTACTCCCGGCAAGACTCTTGTATACACCTTTCTCTATAATTCCCTTCAATAAGCTGTTTTCTTGCTCAAGTGTAACTTGGCTAAGAGGATCATTAGTGGAATCAAGAGAACTACTAGAAGCAACAATATTGGATTTAGCATTATTATTGTTACTACTAGAGGAAGAATCTTTCTTGTTCTTGTTACTAGACTTGACTTGAGGCATGTAAGTAGATAAGAGTAAGCGGCTTGGCAATGTAAGAAGAAATTTTCTTCTGAAGATCATCAGTGATTCCTTTTAGGAACTCATGCTCTTGCTCAAGATTGAGCTTTTCAAAGCGTAACTTCTCATGAGCCCTTAAACGTTCTTGATGATCTTCAAAGATAGTTTCATGAGCTAACTTAAGAGTGTTTAGTTCTTTAGTTAGGCGCTCAATTTTCTCCTTATCATTGTCATTCGTTTCAACTTGATTAGCATGATTAATTGACGTTTCATCATAGTATTCATCACTAGAGTTGTCAACAAGTAAATCATCATCACCTAGCAAGTCATCTTCATCAACATCAAAATCAACATACTCGGGGTGTGTTACCTTAGGACATTTGGCCATGAAGCATCTACCAATTCCTTCATTTGGTGATTCAAATATGTCGTAGGAGTTGGTTTACACAAGTGCTAGACCGGCAACACCTTCATCTTGAGTGTATTCGGAGTCGGAGTGATAGCTTCTCTCGGAGTGATTGCCGGAGTCGGAGCCGGATACCCATTCACCAACATGAGCTTGATGTCTTCGTTTTGTGTAGCTCTTTGATGACTTGTCTTTCCTTTCTGAATCCTTGCTTCTCTGTGAGGGTCTTCATTCATAACGATCATCTCTACTCCTTCTCTCTCTTGGTGGTGATTCTTCTCTTCTACTTCTTCTCTTGGGAGAATCTTCTCTTCTTTTGTAGGATGTCGTACACTCATTGGAATAGTGTTCGGGTCTCCCACAATTGTAGCAACTGCACTCTCGACTAGAAGATCTTTTGTCATTGTAGGACCTTGACTTAGAGCTTCTTTCTTTGCTTCTACTCTTATAGAATTTGTTGAAGTTCTTCACCATTAAGCTCAATTCTTCATTGAAGGTTTGTTTCTCACTTGATGATGTGGGGGCTTCACATGAGGCTTTATAAGCACCACTCGACTTGTTGTGAAGTTCCTCCTTATCCTTGAGTGACATCTCATGAGCAACAATTCTTCCAATGACTTCCGTAGGGCTTGAGATCTTTGTAATTGGGCATCATTTGGATCAATGTGCACACGGTATCATATTTTCCATCCAATGCTCTTAGGATCTTCTTCATGATGAATCTATCGGTCATCTCTTCACTTCCTAAGCCGGCAATCTCATTTTGTAATAAGAGCAAGCCTAGAGTACATTTCAGCGACACCTTCACCATCCTTCATTTTGAACTTGTCAAGCTGACTTTGGAGCACATCCAACTTGGATTCCTTGACGAAGTCGGTATCTTCGTGCATATCAATCAAAGTATCCCAAATCTCCTTTGCATTCTCAAGGCGGCTGATTTTGTTGAATTCTTGAGGCACAATCCATTGAAGAGAATATCACAAGCTTGAGCGTTGTATTGCAACATCTTCAACTCATCCGCACTAGCTTCACTTCGGTTCGGTTCTCTCCCATCAAAGAATTCACCTTGCAAGCCAATACACACAATAGCCCAAACGCGGGGTTATGTCCGAGAATATGCATTTTCATCTTATGCTTCCATCTAGCAAAATTAGTGCCATCAAAGTAAGGACCTCTACGATGATAATTTCCCTCGCTAGATGCCATACTCTCCTAGGTTGTGAAACCAAGGCTATGACCACCAAAAGCTACGGAAATCAAAGCAAATGGAGACCAAAGCTACGATACCACTTGTAGGACCTTGAAGTATGTCTAGAGCGGGGGGTGATTAGTCTACTTGACCTATAAAAACCTAACCTTTTCCCATTTTTAGACTTTGGCAGATTTTAGCTATGTTTGAGAAAGTCATGCATTCTTCGCACAATTCAAGGATACATGCAAAGAGTATATAGGCAGCGGAAAATAAAGCATGCAGCTTGCAAGAATGTAAAGGGAAGGGTTTGGACGATTCAAACGCAATTGGAGACACGGATGTTTTTGTCGTGGTTCCGATAGGTGGTGCTATCGTACCTCCACGTTGACGGAGACTTCAACCCACATAGGGTAGCAGTTGCCGAGTCCACGGAGGGCTCCACCCACGAAGGGTCCACGAAGAAGCAACCTTGTCTATCCCACCATGGTCGTCGCCCACGAAGGACTTGCCTCACTAGCGGTAGATCTTCACGAAGTAGGCGATCTCCTCGCCCTTACAAACTCCTTGGTTCAACTCCACAATCTTGTTGGAGGCTCCCAAGTGACACCTAGCCAATCTAGGAGACACCACTCTACAAGAAGTAACAAATGGTGTGTTGATGATGAACTCCTTGCTCTTGTGCTTCAAATGATAGTCTCCCCAACACTCAACTCTCTCTCTCACAGGATTTGGATTTGGTGGAAAGAAGATTTGAGTGGAAAGCAACTTGGGGAAGGCTAGAGATCAAGATTCATATGGTTGGAATGGAATATCTTGGCCTCAACACATGAGTAGGTGGTTCTCTCTCGAAGCCAGTAAGTTGGAAGTGTAGGTTTGTTACGATGGCTCTCTGCTGCGAATGAAGAGGAGGTGGAGGGGTATTTATAGCCTCCACACAAAATCTAACCGTTACACACAATTTACCAAACTCGGTGGGACCGAATCATCAAACTCGGTCGGACCGATTTAGTAAACCTAGTGACCATTAGGATTTTGATTGGGATCGACATGCATCTCGGTAGGACCGATATGGTTAGGGTTAGGGCAAACGTAATCTCGGTGAGACCGATCACACAAACTCGGTGAGACCGAATTTGGTAATTAGCTAACCGGAGAGTTGGTCGAGTAAACTTCGGTGGGACCGATTTGCTCTTTCGGTGAGACCGAAAAGTTACAAAAGGGAAGCAGAGAGTTTACATTGTAATCTCGGTGGGACCGATCGCTCACTTGGTTAGACCGAAGCGTTCTGAAGGAAGCAGAGATTACAATCCCATCTCGGTGAGACCGAGATCCCTATCGGTGAAACCGATTTGCCTAGGGTTTGTGGCGGTGGCTATGACATCCGAACTCGGTTCTTGGCCGGATAGAAAGAATCGGTAGGGCCGAGTTTGACTTTGGGTTTAGGTCATATGTGGATGTGAGAAAGTAGTGGAGGGTTTTGGAGGATATCACTAAGCACACGGAGCAAAAGGCTCATTAAGCAACACCTCATCCCTTCTTGATAGTATTGGCTTTTCCTATAGACTCAATGTGATCTTGGATCACTAAAATATAAAATGTAGAGTCTTGAGCTTTTGAGCTTGAGCCAATCCTTTGTCCTTAACATTTTGAGGGATCCACTTTCGTCATCCATGCCATGCCATCCATTGAGCTTTCCTGAAATATTCATCTTGGAATAGTATTAGCTCAATGAGCTATATGTTGTTATGAATTACCAAAACCACCTAGGGATAGTTGCACTTTCACCCCCCCCCCCTTGTCGAGCTTTTTCTCCAGGGATCCCCACCCCACCGCCCAATGAACGCCCCCCAACCGCCGGTGGCCGCCAACCGTGAGGTCTCACGACTTCAATACCCACCGACCACTAGTTTATTACCATTTATGTCCTTCATATACATCACGACGGGTGGGCCCTATGGTAATGTGCTTGCTGCTGAATGTGGACCGTTTGACTTGTCAATTGATCATGTTATCAACAAATTACTTGAGTCTGTATGGTGAGCGGTGACCGTATGATCACCCTAAAATGTACTCCTATTTTATTAACACAGTCTGCACTCAAACTACCATTTCTTTCTTTGATATACGGGCTGTGTGGGCCCCACTTTCTGGCGCCCCGATGGTGCAACACTAGTTGCGCCGCGTGGAACGTTTGACTGGTCAATTGATTGTGTCATCAACAAAATACGGAGTTGTACGGGTGAGCCAGTGACCGTATAATCATGATATGTATTTGTTTAACACGGTATAGACGCAAGGGCTCATATATACGCGCAAGCACTCACCGCTATAAGCGCACACGCGAACCCTACCCCTATGAGCACCTTCGAGTGGGCGGCCATATATGATCTTGAGATTTTACGAAGTCACCATAGGTGCCTCGTAGTCGAGTGGAACGTCTCCTCCCACTTAACGTACATCGCAGGAAAATACTAAAATTAACACAAGATAAATGCGAGAATCGGGACTTTAACCTTGGTGGGCTCGAGAAACCACTGTCCTCTAACCATCCAACCACATGTTGGTTAGCACGACAAAATGTATGTGGTGACCGTGATGAGCTTATTCTGAAGTCCAGTGACCATATCGTGCTTTTGCTTCAAATACAATGACCGTAAGTGTCATCAACAAAGTACGGAGCACGCATCAAATGCAAAGTCCGTCAATGTCATCAACAAAATATGGAGACGTATTGTGAGCTAGATACCATTGTACTATTGTATATGCTTATTTTCTTAGTGGCCGATTGCGTGTGTGGTGTGGTGGACACATCATTTCTAGTTTTGGTGGGTCAACATGAAGACTCATGGGTCGGTTCCATCATGCGCCACATATAGGTTGGACCGAGACGTGTTATACGAAGACCCATGTGGAGGACTCGGCGTACAACACGAAGCTACCAGTCGCGGAGGACTCTATCCCCACGGGTGATAAGCCGACTATATATGATTTGTAACCCTAGGCCCTTAATTAGTATGTTATACAAGCTTGGGGGCTAGTTCGTCGATAGTATACACACACGCACAATGCCTGGTATTCACATGTACTTTGTACACACCCCTATCACTAATATACAGTACCAGGAGTAGGCTCTTTCTTCAACTGTAATTGAATTCTATCATGTGCATGTGTTTATTTCATATTATCGATCCATAGAGTGAGAGCGGTTTGAAATACAGGCAATGGATGCTTTTGCAATTCATATATAAACATTAATTAGTGCACTCCATGTTGTTAGTGTGAAGCACTTTATACATTTGTCACTTGCATGGATACATTCCAAATTGCTAGCTACGAAATAGAATACATGTCTAATTCAACATAAAGGGGTTTCGAAGATTCAAATTCATAGGAAGTGCATTCATCTATTTGAACCCGAGATAATGGCATTTGTAAATCAGATGTAAAAGGGGGCATCAATCTTTGTTGTGAGTTTGAACATGCTATATATATTCATACGCATATCTAACTTTTTTTTGCAACCAAGTAGATTTTATCTGGAACCATGCATGAACTGAGGTAAGTTGCATATTTTTTAATATATACTCGTGTACAATGTATATTCAAATGTACCCCCTCCATTCCAAAATAATCGTAGCTTTAGGATTTTCAAGAGTAAAGATTTGTGAAGTTTGAAAAATCACGAAAGTTCAATTCAAGAGAACCGAAAGCGTTAATGCTTCGCTCCCAAATATTGAAAAAGCACCAAATAGGCCTCTGGTCACCCAAAACCACGCGAGACTAATGTTTTGGTGGTAGGAAATTCTTGTCGACTCTGGCCCATGTAGCCTATCGGCCCGATGTCCAAAGGTCTAAACCGGGGTAGGTTTGTAACTTCACCAAGACGCCAGAGAAGCATTCACACGCCGTGGGCGCCTACCCATGCGCTCGGCCGAAATCTATCCCGCCCACATTTGGGACACCTGACATGACTGTCCTATCCCCAACCTGCAATATGTCAGAAATTTTAGATGGGGGCAAAATTTGTAACTTTCCCCAAATTTCAAACAAGCGCATCTCAAACCGAAACATTGTTCCCCCTTAGTTCCCCGCCTCCTCGGTTTCCCCATTCACACGGTCAGTGGTAGCGAAAACACCCTCTCCACCAGCCCGAAACCCCAGCCTCCTCCGCTCCTCCACCCCATAGCGGCCAATCCACCACCGCCTCCTCCATCACGCCGAGCGGTACCCGACGTCGTCGTCAACACAACCGCAACCGCAACGCCTCAAGGACTTAGCAGTGAAGCCGAGGCAGAGCTGCCTCCACGACACCGACGCCGACGTGCGACGTAATAGAACCATTCTGACCACGCCGTCCTGCGCCTCACTGCTGCGGCTCCACTGTCGCAACCGTCCACCGCACCGGAGCTGTTCCCGACATACGGCCACCGCACCACACTCAACAACTTGGCCATGGGTTCGTCCAAGGCTGCACCGTCCTCCACAAGTTCTGGTTTCCGGTGAACAACAAGAAGATCGTCGGAAAAACAGAAGGAGGACACAACATCGCCAAGAAAGAGGTACTCCTCTTCCCTTATTCGTGCAAATCTTACGTCTCCGCTCACACCGTATTCATCCCACAAAAGAAACTAGTTGAGCGCTTACCGCATCTTCTTTTCTCGATACTAAATGCACAAGGTTTCCTCCCTTTTACTATTTCACCTTTGCTAGAGGTCAAGAGTCTGCCTCGGATTTCAATTCGTGGTTAGTCGAACCGCAATTAAAAGAAGCAGCACCCGCTTAGCGCTGGAGCACCTAGTCCGCCTTTGTTCCTCGGGAAGCGGCGCATCGGTGTCTATCATAGGGGTGTGGGGCGCAGGAGCTGCTTGTGCCCGATCTGGAGGTCGGCGGGGCTTGAATGGATGACCGGTGGGTGGGGGCGGGGGGGCGGTGCCAAGCACGGCGGTGCGGTGAGGTCGAGGGGAGGGCGCAGGCAGGGGAGGAATACTGGGCCGGTGGTCGCAGGCGTTTCGAGGAAGATCGTCAACACTGACTGGTTGGAGGTAGATCAAGGCGATCTGCCCGTTCTTTGTACATCGGACGGTGCCGAAAAAATGGACTAACCTATTTGCTTTCAATCGACTGTTATTTTCATAGAATCCTGTAGTAATTTAGTGTGCCATGCATGTTGTAGAGCTATCATATGTCTCCCGTCATTTATTTCTCACCGACCTGCTATCTGCTACCTTTACACTATACTAATTGTGTACACACTTCACCCATACTCAAACTATTGTTTTTTTATGCATGGGTATTTCAGACTACGTAGCGGTGTTGATGAATGCGTAAAAGAAAAGGCAGAAGTCGCTCTAGTGTAATTCAAGATAAGCACTAAGCGTTCAGTAACTCTAACGGTGCGATGTCGCGATTGGAGACGATGGCAACGTAGCTCTGCAGCTTGATGATCTCAATTGCCACACACAACCATCCTGTGTGCTTGCTTTAACTTCGCTATTTGTCAAATGTGGTTGCATGTTGCATATGGTTTCTAGCTTGTATTGCTTCCAATTTGGTTAAATTACATCTGCTTACTTTACACATTATACCTTTGATAATGACATGCCTTCCTGTTTTTGATACATACTACATATGTCTATTAACCATGTTCGTATGTCAAACTAATGCTCTTTTGTATCCCTCGTCAATCACTTATGATGAGACAGTCACCCGGGTGGAGTTCTTGTGAGACGCCATACTCGTTTAAAGAGTGCAGTGTCATCCTCCCACATGATTCTCAAGAAACAGCAAGGCTAAATGAAGATAGTCAATGTAGCTCTCTAGTTGATCACCGCAATTCCTCCACACCACCATCGCAGGTGCTTGCTCTTACTTGGCGATTGTGATATGTGGTTGCATGTTGCATATGGTGTCTACCTTGTAATGCTTCTAATTAGGGTAAATTGCATCTGCTTAGTTAACACATTATACCTGTGAATATGACATGCCTTCCTGTTTTTGGTACATACTACGTCTTTCTATTAACCATGTTCTTACATCAAACTACTTTTCTTGTGTATCCCTCATCAATGCTCCAAATTTGTTAAATTGCTCCTTAGATTACACATTATACATGTGAATATGACACGCCTTCCTGTTTTTGGTACATACTACATCTGCCTATCACACCATGTTCTTACATCAAACTCATTCTTGTGTATCCTGCGTCTATCGCTTATGATGAGACAGTCATGCGCGTTGGTTATTATGAGACGCAATACTCTTATAAAGAATGCAATTTCATCCTCTCCACATGGTTCTCAAGAAACAGCAAGCCTAAATGAAGATATTGAACGTAGCTCTGTACCTGAAGACCGCACTTCCCGTACACCACCATCACAGTGCTTGCTCTAACCCGTGAGTGTGATATGTGGTTGCATGTTGCATACGGTGTCTAGCTTGTAATGCTTCTAATTAGGGTAAATTGCATCTTCTTAGTTTACACACTATACCTGTGAATATGACATGCCTTCCTATTTTTGGTACACACTACATCTATGTGTTAACCTTGTTCTTACATGAAACTACCTCTCTTCTTTATCCTGCATCAATCACTTACGATGAGTCACCTTTATTCGTTGCATATTGCATATTATTTCTAACTTTGTTGCCATGTATTGCTTCTAATTTGGTCAAATACATTTGTTAGGGCACCCTTCTAATTTGGCGAGTGATATTGGTTTCATCTTTCATATGGTTTCTAGCTTGCATCGATTCTAACAAGTTCAAGCACCTTGTGCTTAGTTTACACTTTATACATCATACATGTCAATATGTCACGCCGTCCTATTTTTCATACATATTCCATCCTCCTATCATGCGGCTGCCTTACATGAAAGTAGTGTTAAATCGATTATCATGCATCAATGAGTTCTGAAGAGCAAATTTGATTCCTTTTTCTTGTGGGTTTGACTTGACAAGGCAAAATCAAGAAAGAGGAAGGAAAAGAGTAAGGAAGGCGATGATGGTGGTCCTCAGCAGCAACGTAAATGGAGCATCTGTACCGATTCTCCTTGTACTAATAGTGCATTACAAGGTCCAAGTCTCTGCTCCCCTACTCCACCATCGAAGGTGCTTGCTCTAACTTGGCAGTGTGATATCTGGTTGCATGTTGCATATGGTGTCTAGCTCGTATTGCTCCTAATTAATGTAAACTGCATCTTCTTAGCTTACACATGATACATGTGAATATGGCATGCTTTCCTGTTTTTGGTACATACTATATCTTATGATAAGGCACCTTTAAGTCGCCACTGTAATATTGGTTGTGTCTTGCATATGATTTCTAGCATGTACTGCTTCTAATTTGTGGAAATGCCATACAGTTTGAACTTGGCAGAGTGATATTGGTTGCATCTTTCATATGGTGTCTAGCTTGCAGTGCTTCTAATTTGTTGAAATGCCTTCTGCTTAGTTACCACATCATAGGTGTGAATATATCACACCATCATGTTTTTCATACATATTCCATCCTCGCATCATGTGTTTGCCTTTCATCCGAGTAGTGTTCATTAGTATCATGCATGAATGAGTTCTGAAGAGCGAATTTTATTCCTTTTTCTTATCGGTTTGACTTCACAATGCAAAATCATTACAGCAGAAGGAAATTAGTACAGCAGTGGATGATGGTGGTCCTTCGGAGCAACTCAAGCAGGGGTCTCTCTGATTCTACTCCGGCATCCTCCCAACAAGATTCGCAAGACAACACAAGCCTGGAGTGTCTTCATAGTTGTGTAGTTGATGTGCACATCTACCCTACTCCACCATCACAGGTTCTTGCTCTAACTTGACACTATTATATGTGTTTGCATGTTGCGTATGATGTCTAGCTTGTATTGCTTCTAACTTGAATTGCATCTGCTTACTTTACACATAATGCTTGTGAATATGACCCGTGTTCCTCTTGCAAAAAGTTAAAGGCTGCCAAAGAGGACCTGCTGCCATGATGCGCGGTTCAAACATGGGTATCATGCGTTATTTGGCTTATCATATTATTGATCACTTGGGGGCTTGGTCGTATCCGAACCATAGCTACACCTGTTGATCGGCGCAATGCCACAGCATTACTTGGGGGCTTGGTCATGTCTGAACCATAGTCACACCTCTTGATCGGCTCAATGCCACAACATCACTTGGGGGCTTTGGTCGAACCCGAACCATAGCCACGCCTCTTGATCGGCGTAATGCCACTAAGTCAGTTGGGGGCTTGGTCATGTCTGAACCATAGTCACACCTCTTGATCGGCTCAATGCCACAACATCACTTGGGGGCTTTGGTCGAACCCGAACCATAGCCACGCCTCTTGATCGGCGTAATGCCACGATGTCATTTGGGGGCTTGGTCATGTCTGAACCATAGTCACACCTCTTGATCGGCTCAAAGCCTCGCCTACAACGGTTTTTATTTGCCTTTTGCTAAGTTTTTCTTTCTTTTTATAAGATTTGTGATGTTTTCAAACCGGTGTTCATCAACCCGGTTCGGCTGTGAACTACAAGTTGTCAGTACATGATCAGTTATAATCCGGTGTTTATTAACCCGGTCTGGTTTCGACTATAAGTCGCCAGTATATATTTGGATGGCGCCATTGGAATCATGCGCTCATAAATCATTGGATCATATTATTCAAACCTTCAAATAGCCAACATGGCTGGATTTTATTATAGTTATCAGTAACCAGTATTATGATTAAGATTTTCAAAGTCTCTTTAGCTCAATGGCTATTATATTATCAATTGATATGATTTATATTACAATTGAAGGAATAGTCACAAGTCGCCGCAGCTTACGACCCGGCACTTGGGGGCTACATTATTCAATGAAGATTATATCAAATATGCAAGTCCCATGTCGCTGCAAGCATGCACCATGACACTTGGGGGCTAATGCAAAGTCATTTTTATTAGTCTTATTGAAGACCCGACTCATCACATCATAATGAGCCGGCCCTTGGGGGCTATCAGTTGCTCCTGTCAACAATTCAAGGTACACAAATTTTCATCTATTATTGAAGAATCCATCTTTCGAGGGTAAAGCACAAAGCTCTCAACCTTGTGGACGTGGGTTCACGCCCATGATGGGAGTTACATAATATAATGTTATTCTTAATGGAGTATATATAAAGTCCTAGCTCAATATTATCTTACTGAGCGGGCCCTTGGGGGCAACACGTTGCTGTTACATTCTACATGGTCATATTTTCAAAGTCCCTGCTCATTAATATGCATAATGACTCGGCCCTTGGGGGCTACACTGGTTGAAGTTTTTATGAGCATCAGAAATTACAAGTCCCAGTTCTTGCAAGCATGACAACCCGGCACTTGGGGGCTACATATGTGGAATACTCAGTTCTGACCAGTGATTGAGATGAACAACCTGGATTTCTTCAAGATTGTGACATTCATATTGAAGCAAATCTTAAGCTGTTACTACGTTACCTTCTTAAGATTTGAGGGCTACAAGTAATAGGCATATAAGAGGTATATTTTCAAAAGCTGATGTTAACAAACAGTTATGATCTGGTGCCATCAATATTTGTAAACCGGCAAAGTTCTACATTCTTAAACCGGCTGAAGATCAGATGAGTATTTCAAAGACCAATATTTTTGTTAAGCATTGGGAGCTGAGTCAAAGAAGTTAGTCTTCACGCTATTTCTCTGTGACAAACCAATTTCAGCAAATTGATTATGAAGTTGGCCTATTGACCCGGATTTTCTAGAAGCAAATGACAAGGATTTAAAGATGATCAGGATCAGTTTAACATGGATAAATCCAAATTAAACTGGGGGCTAATGTCGGGGATATACCCCACGGTATGACCCGACCGGAGTTGTAAACCGGCTGGTGCTTGGTAAACCGCGTACGCTAAGATGTACGATTAAGACAGATGGCTAAGGCAGACGGTAAACCGGCAGTGGTAAACCGCAAGTGTTAAGGTAGGTGGTAAACCGGCAGGAGTTAAGTCAGATGATAACCCGGCAGGAGTTAAGTCAGATGATAACCTAGCGGACAATCATAAACCGGCAGATCATCATATACCGGTAGACCATCTTAAACCGGCAGACCATTTTAAACCAGCAGACCATCTTAAACCGGCAAACAGTGATAACTGGGTTGCCATGGGTTATGAAGCCCGGGGCGTTATGAAGCCCAAGATGTTAAGAAGCCCATAAAGAGAAGTCGGAATAGTTAAGTCTTAAGTCCGAGTTGGACTCTACATGTAATCCGCCCTTCAACTTATATAAGGAGGGGCATGGCTCCCCAAAGTGGGACAAGAAAGAAGAAACAATCTTAGGGCTAGACACAAACAGGAGAGCCGGTTTACGGCGACTCCCTCGTGATGATAATGAGACCTAGCCTCAAACAACGTCTAGGGTTGTTACCGGATGATGTTTCCCGGGGCCCGAGGCTGTCTAAACCCTTGTCTTGTGTTGTGTCTCTCGATTCCGCTCAACTCCTCTCAAGCTACCACATAGATGCATTGGCCTCACGACTAAGTCCTGACACCAAGGACATCTTCCATGACAAATCCACGACAGTTGGCGCCCACCGTGGGAGATTAGATGACCTTTCAATGGTATCTTTGAGCAAGGTGGGCGGCGGATTGTTGTGGGAAGCAGTGTAGATGATCCGTTGTGCACCAGAGTACAGTTGCTCTATTAGAGTGTAGGCAGCTTTTAACTTCTTCTGCACATCCGATCCCAAATGGCCAATACGGGTTCCTGTATCATTGCAAGGGTTAGTAAACCGGCAGCTACATGAAAAGGTCTGCTTAATTTGGAAAACAGGGATACTTACCAAATACAGCTGTAGTCATGGCATGAATCTGTCGCTTCACGCTGATCAACTCGTCAACCACCGGTTTAAGAGCGGCTTCTGCTTTTTCAGCCCTTTGCACCAAAGCGGATTTCTCAGTCTCCCAATCCGCCCGCTCTTTTTTGAAGCCCTCTTTAAGTTTTTCCATAGCGCTCAAAGCGCTGGTCAGTTCTTCTTTTGACTTGGAGGTTTCTGCCTGTTGCGACTTAAGGTTCTCCTGTAGGTCGGCGGTTTGACTTTCTCTCTTGCTCATCTCAGCCTGCACAGAGATAGTTATATGATGAAATGACAGTACAAAATTGAAGTGCCAACCACATAACAAGTTATGCCCTTGGTACTTGGGGGCTAATGCATATTTGATCTTTATCATACAGTTTCTACAATGTCCCAAGCTCAATACAAGTATTCAACTTGGCACTTGGGGGCTAATGGCTATTTATTCAAAAATATACTGCTACAGAAATTTTCTTCTATAAAGTCCTGGTTTATCTTTATAAAGTTAAACAGGCCCTTGGGGGCTACGTCAGCAAAGCTAAAGATGCAATTGATGTTCACATTGAATACTTACTACAAGTCCCGGTTTAAGTTGATATCTTAAACCGTCACTTGGGGGCTATTGGAGTTGATAAGCTATGCAAAAGTACAAGCAGAGAAGCATATAGGAAGTTACCTCATATTTTTCCTTCATCATATTGACCAGACTGGCTTCATAATCGTGGGTGGTGTATAGCCGATTCAGATAGCCAGAATGGAGATCTTGAGCATTCAGAGCAGCATATGTTGACAAATCAGCATTCCATTTTCCTTTGCCAACCGCAGAGAATTCCTGTTTGGTAGTATGTCTTGACAAAGCAACAGGATTACTTGGTTCAGTATGGCCAAAGCAAGTAATAAGGACATCATCATATTTTTCTTCACCGGTTTGTACTGGGGTCACCGGTCTGTCAGTATTCTTTGCCGGGCTAGCCGGTTTATCAGTCATTATAGAGCTGGTCGGATGATCATCAGGTCCTGTGGTGTCAACCTCTGCCTGTTCAGCAACAAAGTCGTGGTCTTGTGGTGGTGGGTCATTCAGCACATCATCAAGGTTGGCCTCTTCAGGGTTTGGTATTCTCTCCGGTTTAGCACCTGTATTTTCCTCTACCGTTTTGTTCAGGCGAGCTTTCTTGCTTGGTCTGGGCTTGGCTCTGAGAAAAGTTAAGAAGGATCAGTACATCATATGTTAAAGTAATATGTCAAAGATATAAGACGGAATATGACTTAGCCAAGCACTGTTTTGAGGGGTGGAAGCTTGGTGGCTGATGACTCGCCAGAGGATGAGTGAGAAGTGCCCTGATAATTGGAATCAGACGGATTAAGAGGTTGACGAAAACAACCCGCTTTAGGTAATGAAGTGACAAGGCAACTAGAGACCTCTGAACGGCATTTTCGAACCGGAATGTTTGGTAAACCGGCGGAGGTAGGTACCTGGCCGCTGTGCCGGGTCGTACGGCGAGCTTCGTGCTGTTGTGTATTCACAAGAAAGTTTGGATCCAAGTAAGCAAGAGGATGAGAAAAATTAACTTTCCGGTTTGCCCGACGGGTCTTTAGTGAAGGCAAAGGATCTGAACCGGAGGAAAGAACGATTACCTCTGTGGCTTCGGCGTGACTGAATTCAGCGTCGTCCTGGAAATAATCATCATCAATAAGGCATATGAAAAATAAACCAAGTGAGTCAAGTTCTACCTGAAGATCCGGGTTACCCACATCATCGTCAGCTGGTGGATCGGAGGATGCAGTGGTTCTCTTCCCGTTAGCAGGCTTCTTCACAGCTTTGGACTTTTGCCGGGTTGGCTTCATCAGTTTATCTTGAGGAGGATTCTTGCTCCAGAAAGGATCATCGCCCTGTCAAAAATAATAACTTTTTTAGATAATATTTGGATAGAAGCAATTTCAGATATGCAGACAGTATGATTCTTACCGCTGGCGGTTTGTTGATGGCGCAAAAGGGGAGTAGGCCGGTTTGAGCACAGACGTCCTCCGGTTCATTCAACATCTTTTTCACAGCCTCAGTAACTTCGTCGTCTGTAAGATGGATATCAATGTGCCGCTGAGCATCTTTTACATCTCTTGTATACTCGCACATTAAACTGGGGCGCCGGCTTAGGGGCAATACGCTCCAAGATATCCAGCAGCGAGCAAAGTCAACCCCTGTCAACCCGTTTGCCATGAAGGCCCTAAGCTTGGATAGTTGAGGAGAATATTTCATTCTCTCCTTAGCAGTCAGCCTCTGAGGAAAAGGGTGTGTGTTGCTTAGACATTCCGGACGGTAACCCTGCAGGGGATTTTCTTCAGAAGGAGAGGTGTCCTTGCAGTAAAACCATGTCTGGTTCCATTCTTTGGGGTGGCTGTGAAGTTTGGCATGAGGGAAGGTGACTTCTTTCCTTTTCTGAATCGCCATACCACCCAGTTCTGTGTTGGGTCCATCTGTGAATTCAGTACGTCAGGTGAAAGCAATCCCGGAATAGCTCTATTGTAGGTTCCTCCTGAAGGTACACCTCACAGAACACTTGAAAGTGACAGATATTGGTTACGGAGTTGGGGCCGATATCTTGTGGACGCAGTTGGAAGTTGGCTAAGACATCCCCGAAATTTTTTGAACCGAGAGGGTTGAAGCCCCGGCTTAAATGATCAACAAAAACAATAACTTCCCCGTCTTTGGGCGTAGGAGGACATTCCAGGCCAGGGACCATCCAATGAATGGCGTCTTTCTTACTTAAAGCGCCCGTTTTGACCAGATTATTCAGCTGACCTTTAGTCACTCGAGAAGGGACCCAGTTGCACTCATACACTTGTTTGGCCATGGCAAGATCTACAATACAGTAATTGCCGGCTCAAGAAAACATTGGACAGTTACATGATGATGCATATTTGCTAAACCGGGGTGAGCTCTCTATAAACCGGAGTTCAACAATGCAACAGTGCCCTGGTAAAAGAGTTGGCGGTTCAACAAGGGGACTAATGGTATATACCGGATTGTCATTTTCTCTACTAAGTTAAACCGCCTAGTCTCATTGAAGAGTCAAGACTGCAGATGAGTAATAGAATGAAAACAGGTTTCACAAGATTATGTTGTAGTTTTGGAACTGGGGCATGTCAGAAAAGGGTAATATATTCAAAGCCTAAGAATCAGTACCGAACCAATGAGTAAAGGTTCGGATAAGATCTACCGTTTTGAGATGCATAAGTGGAAATAGAGGCAAAAGGCTACCACTATACAGAGCAGATATTCAGGAGTTTATCAGAATCATCATATGAACAAGAATGAATGATGAACACCGAAGAACCTGGGAACCCTAGAATAGATCTATGGCGGAAAGGGCAGAGAACTTACCGGAGCTGAGGAGGAAGCGGAGGAGCGCTGCAGTGTTCTGGTGCGTTCAGGGTGATGCAGCGGCCCAGGTCGGAGCAGAGGCGACGGTTTTCGACGGCGGCAGAGCTCCAGAAGCTGAGCGACGCAAGGAGGACGACGCGAAGAGGCACGAGGGGGAAAGAGAAAATGACCCTTCGGTCCTGTTTATAAAGGCAGGAGATAAGCGTCAGGCGCGAAAATCAAGGGGCCGCGGATTTGGAAGTGAGGCGCAGCTGTCGCCTAGATTGTTGGAGACCCATTAATGAAGATATGTCATATACAGTTTCTTTATAACAGATGACATCATGACGGTTTACCATGATCCAAGAAGGTGACGTCACGGCAGTTCACCAAATTATGAGAAGATGTTGAAGACGAAGCTTCTGCTAAGGATTGACATGAACCTGTTCAAATCAATCTGGGGCCTAATGTTGGGGATATTACTACTGGGCGTAAACCGGCCAGGAGTGGCCGGGTTGACGTCATCAATATTTGAATATGCTTGAAGCCCATGAAGGTAGATATGAATGTTAAGTAGGGGCCCAAGGCCCAGAACCAGTTTAAGGCCTGTAGCCGTGAACCGGCATTGGTATGTAACTTGTATGGTAAGATAGAGAGAGCGGAGACCGAACCGGACATGTTTATGAGCCGGTCTCGGGACTCTGTAAACTGACGGGCGTCACCCATGTATATAAGGGGGCGACCCAGCGGCGGTTCAGAAACACAGAAAACAACTCGAGACTTAGGCGAAGCATATATGCTCCCTGGTCATCAAAACCCCATCATTTCCATCACAACTAGACGTAGGCTTTTACCTTCACCGAAGGGGCCGAACTAGTATAAAGTCTCTTGCATCCCTGTGTCTGCTTTAACCCCTTCAAGTTAACCCGTAGTGATGGCTCCACGACTAAGTCCTTTCAGGAGGACATCTGTCGTGACAAAACCACGACAATCTCCATTAATGGCGCCCGAGCTGCTGTTTAATATGAGTGGCCTTACTGTTCGCCTCCCATTCCCCTCCCTCCCACAGACCTCCACCAACGCCATGGCCCTGGAGGATCATCTACCACTAGTCTTCAAGTTTGGTGAAGTCGACTCCGAGCCGGAGGAGATAGAAAATAAGGAGGAATGGTGATGCGGAGCATCCCAAGGTCATCCCCATGGATCTACCTACGTCTCCCACGACACCACTTGGACCAATGGCAAGAGCCCGAGCAAAGGCTATCGAAGGTAAGCTGAACTCGCTCCTTTTCGAACTACCACTATCTATACATGAGACATGGGTGATACCTCAAGCGGAAACACTATGTGTGATTAGGTACTTGGAGGAAACCCACGGAACATCTACATCCAACGGACAAGACGGCGAGGACACCAAGTGCGAAGGACGAGAAGAAGAGCTGCCACGGAAGCTACAACCACCGAACGACCGGTCGGGACCGGACGTCTGTTACCTGAAGCCCAACCTGCCCAAGTCCTAGCCAACGCAAGCTACAACGAGCGGACGTCCGGCCAAGACCGGACAACCAGCCACACCTCTGATATAGGCGAAGGTGTCCCGATGTTTCGATGAGATAGCTATCATTTTTTGTGGGAGTCGACTTTGACGATCCTCCTGCGAACGTGTGAAGATGTCGTGCCTTAGCAATCACTAAACCATCTTTCGAGGGTTATTGACCACGCCGGAGCATGATCAACCTGACCATGAGGGTCTATTTCCTGCGAGCAAACAAAGAACAAGCAAGAAACTGAGATTGCAATCAGGATATTGTGAATATAAGAGGAAAGCTTTATTAATGAAGGTTGGGTTCTATGATGTCTTGGTCTGGTCGTTGAACACAAACAAAGTACGCGAAGTTGCAGCTATGGTGAATTTTTAATCTAAATAAAATCCAAAGTCTAAACGACACCCTAAGGGTTGTATATATGGAGGAAGAGGGGGAATTTTGTGGCCCTTGGAGGAGGGGTCCGAAACCAACCCTAACTCTTGTTTCGCCACACATACGGACTCTAAAAAAGCCTATACTTAATTATTTTGAAATTACATGGGCCTGGCCCAATAATAAGGTGACGTAGCACCTAGAATAGCCTCTAGACGAAATTTATGAAGTGTCATCTTGTATATTTCGTCCAAGGCTTCTTTCACTCCTTATGGTGGCTTCAAAGCCCTGAAATCATCACTTGTAACTCCGTTCTTGTGCCCCTTGCGCATGCCATCATCTCCATGCTTGGTCTTGCTCCAGTGTTCATCCCTCTTATCCATGCCAGGCCCTTCATTTGTAAGCAAAACAAATGTATCCAATTTAAGCAGCTTCATATTCTCATGAACATTAGAATCATTACCAAGAAACAAAAGTACCTGATAATTTAATTGGCGTATGCGAGCTCTAGTAATGGGTCCAGTATGTATAGTAGCACGGGCTGTGGGTGTAACAATGGTATTGATGTCCTCATCATCATCCCCTTCTTGAAATGAAGTCGTCATCAACGAAAGCTCATCTTCCTCACCCAAATAAGGCTTCAAATCTGCAATGTTAAAAGTGGGACTAACCCCAAAATCTGCAGGCAGCTCAAGTTTATATGTATTCTCATTTATTTTCAGAACACCTTAAAAGGACCATCAAGACGTGGCATTAGCTTTGATTTGCACAAATCAAGAAATCTATCCTTACGCAAATGTAACCAAACAAGATCTCGGTAGCAAAGACAACACGCTTTCTACCCTTATCTCCAAAGAAGTTTATATTTAGCATTCATACGCTCGATGTTCTCCTTAGTTAACTCATGCATTTTTTAGATCAATTCAGCACGTTGTTTAGCATCAAAATTAACTTTCCCCGAAGATGGAAGAGGCAACAAATCAATAGGTGCACGAGGAAAGAAACCATACACAATTTCAAAAGGGCACATCTTAGTAGTAGAATGCAATGAATGATTATAAGAAAATTCAATATGAGGCAAGCATTCTTCCCACATTTTCTTGTTATTCTTCAAAACAGCCCTAAGCATAGTAGATAATGTTCTATTGACTACTTCAATTTGTCCATCAGTTTGGGGGTGACATGTAGTACTAAAAAGCAGTTTGGTCCCCAACTTAGCCCATAAACATCTCCAAAAGTGGCTAAGAAATTTAGTATCACTGTCTGAAACAGTAGTATTTGGCACACCATGCAAGCGAATAATTTCATGAAAGAATAAATCAGCAACATTAACAGCACCATCGCTTTTATGACATGGTATAAAGTGTGCCATTTTCGAGAACCTATCCACGACAACAAATATGCTATCCCTCCCCTTCTTTCTTCGAGCTAAACCTAAAACAAAGTCCATAGATATATCCTCCCAAGGAACACTAGGTACAGGTAAAGGCATATATATACCATGAGAATTGAGTCGTGACTTAGCTTGTTGACATGTAGTGCGGCGAGCAACAAAACACTCAACATCCCGTCTCATCTTTGGCCAAAAGAAATGTGTAGCAAGTATATCCTCCGTCTTCTTCACGCGAAAGTGTCCCATTAGTCCTCCTCCATGCGCCTCCTATAACAACAAAAGACGAATGGAGCTAGCTGGAATGCATAGCTTGTTAGCACGAAACACAAATCCATCGTTTACGAAGACTTGTTCCACGTTCTACCTTCTTTACAATTCTGCAATACATCTTTAAATTCAGCATCATGCACATACTGATCTTTGATGGTCTCCAAACCAAATATTTTAAAGTCAAGTTGTGAAAGCATAGTATAACGATGAGACAATGCATTAGAAATAATATTTTCTTTACCCTTCTTGTGTTCAATGACATAAGGGAAAGTCTCAATGAATTCAACCCATTTAGCATGTCTATAGTTCAGTTTTGCTTGACTTTTAATGTGTTTCAAAGATTCATGATCAGAATGTATAACAAATTCTTTGGGCCATAAATAATGTTGCCATGTTTCTAAGGTCTGAACAAGAGAATATAATTCTTTATCATAAGTAGAATAGTTCAGACTAGGCCCACTCAATTGTTCAAAAAAGTATGCACGAGGTTTGCCATCTTGTAATAACGCACCTCCTAACCCAATTTCACTAGCATCACATTCAAGCTCAAAAGTATTATTAAAATCAGGAAGTTGGAGTAAAGGAGCATGTGTCAACTAATGTTTCAACACCGTGAACGCTTCTTCCTGTGCGGTACCCCAAAAAAGGAACATCCTTCTTTGTAAGCTCATTGAGAGGTGCAGCAATGGTGCTAAAATCTCTCACAAAACGCCTATAGAAACTAGCGAGTCCAAGAGAACTCCTCACTTCTGTGACCGTTTTGGGGTGCGGCCAACTCTCAATAGCTACAATCTTGGCTTTATCAACTTCAATTCCCTGTGGAGTAACAATATAGCCAAGAAAAGATACTCGGTCGGTGCAAAAGGTGCACTTCCCAAGGTTACCAAACAAACATGCATCACATAGAGCAATAAAAACATCACGTAAATGTTCCAAATATTCTTCCAAAGATTTGCTATAAATCAGTATATCATCAAAATAGACTACCACAAATCGTCCAATGAATGCACGTAAAACTTCATTCATTAGTCTCATGAAAGTACTAGGTGCATTAGTTAACCCAAAAGGCATGACTAACCACTCATATAAACCAAACTTAGTTTTCAATGCTGTTTTCCATTCATCTCCCAATTTCATATGAATTTGATGGTATCCACTACGCAAATCAACTTTGGAAAATATTCTAGAGCCACTCAATTCATCAAGCATATCATCTAGCCTACGAATAGGATGACGATAATGAATATTAATATTATTAATGCCTCTACAATCAGCACACATACGTGATGTACCATCCTTTTTTGGCACTAGTATAATAGGAACAACACAAGGACTAAGAGATTCGCGTATATATCCTTTGTCAAGCAGCTCTTGTACTTGATGCATAATCTCCTTCGTCTCCTCTGGATTGGTACGGTATGGCGCATGGTTTGGCAGTGAAGCACCGGGAATTAAGTGAATCGGATGCTCAATCCCTCGAATAGGTGGTAATCCGGTGGCACGCCTTGTGGAAAGATTGTCGTGAACTCCCCGCAAAATGTTAGTAATGAGGAGGCAAAGAGGAAGGCACGTCCTCGAATGAAAATAATGCCTCTTTGCACACAGAAGCATAGCAAATAGATTTGCTAAAATCTAGCTCATCAATATCAGATTTGGTGGCAAGAAAACATGCACTTTTCAATTTAATTTCAGAAGCAACACTAGATGGTTTATTATCAGGCTTCATTTGTTGCTCAAATTCTTTTGCCACAATCTGATTTTCACTCTTATTTTTGTCCTGTTTTGCTTTATTAGCTCTATTAATATCATCTTTCAAAATGGAATCAGGAGACATAGGTAGCAAAGTAATATGTTTATCCTTGTGAACAAGAGTATACTGATTATTTCTACCATGGTGTACAGAATTTTTATCAAATTGCCATGGCCTACCAAGTAATAAGGAACATGCTTGCATGGGTACCACATCACAATCAACATAATCAGCATATGTAGAGATACTAAAATGCACACGAACAGTACGTGTCACCTTAACCTTGCCGCTGTTATTGAACCATTGGATATAGTAAGGATGTGGATGCGGTCTTGTTGTGAGAGATAGCTTCTCCACCATCTGCATGCTAGCCAAGTTGTTGCAGCTCCCTCCATCTATGATGACGCGAACAGAACGTTCCTTCAGAACTCCCTTTGTATGGAACAAATTATGCCTCTGATGTTGCTCAACTTGTGTGACCTGCACACTCAAAACACGTTGAGCAACTAAACATTCATACCTGTCAGCATCTTCAGGAGCCATGTATTGCATCTCATGTTCGGAATCAGCTGCACTGTGTTCTTCACGTGTAATAAGAGCCAAATGAAGGAAATATGCCCTAGAGGCAATAATAAAGTTGTTATTTATATTTCCTTATATCATGATAAATGTTTATTATTCATGCTACAATTGTATTAACCGGAAACTTAGTACATGTGTGAGTACATAGACAAAACAAAGTGTCCCTACTTGATTAGCTCGTTAATCAAAGATGGTTAAGTTTCCTGACCATAGACATGTGTTGTCATTTAATGAACGGGGTCACATCATTAGGAGAATGATGTGATGGACCAGACCCATCCATTAGCTTAGCACTATGATCGTTTAGTTTATTGCTATTGCTTCCTTCATGACTTATACATGTTCCTATGACTATGAGATTATGCAATTCCAAAATACTGGAGGAACACTTAGTGTGCTATCAAACGTCACAACGTAACTGAGTGATTATAAAGATGCTCTACAGGTGTCTCTGATGGTGTTTGTTGAGTTGGCATAGATCGAGATTATGATTTGTCACTCTGATTATCAGAGAGGTATCTCTGGGCCCTCTCGGTAAGGCACATCACAATAAGCCTTGCAAGCAATGTGACTAATAAAGTTAGTTGCGGGATGATGCATTAGGGAATGAGTAAAGAGACTTGCCGGTAACGAGATTGAACTAGGTATGGTGATACCGACGATCGAATCTCGGACAAGTAACATACCGATGACAAAGGGAACAACGTATGTTGTTATGCGGTTTGACCGATAAAGATCTTCGTAGAATATGTAGGAACCAATATGAGCATCCAGGTTCCGCTATTGGTTATTTACTGGAGATGTGTCTCGGTCATGTCTACATAGTTCTCGAACCCGTAGGGTCCGCACGCTTAACGTTCGATGACGATTCGCATTATGAGTTTATGTGATTTGATGTACCAAAGGTTGTTCGGAGTCCCGGATGAGATCACAGACATGACGAGGAGTCTCGAAATGGTCGAGACATAGAGATTGATATATTGGACCATGTTATTCGGACACCGGAAGTGGTCCGGATGGTTTCGGATAAAACCGGAGTGCCGGAGGGGTTACCGGAACCCCCCGGGGAAGTAATGGGCCTTAGTGGGCCTTAGGGGAGAGAGAGAGCAGCTTGGAGGTGGCGCCCCCCCCCCAAGGGGAGTCCAAATAGGACTAGGGGAGGGGGTGCGGCCCCTCTTTCCCTCTCCCTCTTCCTCTCCTTCCTTCTTCTCCTACTTGGACTAGGAAAGGGGGGCGATTCCTACTTGGAGTAGGACTCCCCCCCTTGGGCGCGCCCTCTAGGGACGGCCGGCCTCCTCCCTCCCTCCTTTGTATACGGGGGAGGGGAGCACCCCATAGACACACAAGTTGATCTTTAACCGTGTGTGGTGCCCCCCTCCATAGTTTAACACCTCGGTCATATCATCGTAGTTCTTAGGCGAAGCCCTGCGCCGGTAACTCCATCATCACCGTCACCATGCCGTCGTGCTGACGGAACTCTCCCTCAGCCTTAACTGGATCAAGAGTTCGAGGGACATCATCGAGCTGAACGTGTGTAGATCGCGGAGGTGCCGTGCGTTCGGTACTTGGATCGGTTGAATCGAGAAGACGTTCGACTACATCAACCGCGTTACTAAACGCTTCCGCTTTCGGTCTACGAGGGTACATGGACACACTCTCCCCGTTCGTTGCTATGCTTCTCTAAGATAGATCTTGTGTGATTGTAGGAAAATTTTCAAATACTACGTTCCCCAACAGTGGCATCCGAGCTAGGTCTATGCGTAGATTATATATGCACGAGTAGAACACAAAGAGTTGTGGGCGATAATAGTCATACCGCTTACCAGCATGTCATACTTTGATTCAGCAGTATTGTTGGATGAAGCGGCCCAGACCGACATTACATGACCGCGTTCATCAGACTGGTGCTACCGCCGTGCTTCGCAGACATGTGGCTAGTGGGTGTCTGTTTCTCCAACATTAGTTGAATCGAGTGTGACTACGTCCGGTCCTTGTTGAAGGTTAAAACAACACACTTGACGAAAAATCGTTGTGGTTTTGATGCGTAGGTAAGAACGGTTCTTTCTAAGCCCATAGCAGCCACATAAAACTTGCAACAACAAAGTAGAGGACGTCTAACTTGTTTTCGCAGGGCTTGCTGTGATGTGATATGGTCAAGACGTGATGATATATAAATTGTTGTATGATATGATCATGTTTTGTATCAGTTATCGGCAACTCGCAGGAGCCATATGGTTGTCGCTTTATTGTATGAAATGCAATCTCCATGTAATTGCTTTACTTTATCACTAAGCGGTAGCGATAGTCGTAGAAGCAATAGTTGGCGAGACGACAATGATGCTTCGATGGAGATCAAGGTGTCAAGCCGGTGACGATGGTGATCATAACGGTGCTTTGGAGATGGAGATCAAAGGCACAAGATGATGATGACCATATTTGATTGCATGTGATGTTTATCTTATTATGCATCTTATTTTGCTTAGTACGGCGGTAGCATTATAAGATGATCTCTCACTAAATTTCAAGGTACAAGTGTTCTCCCTGAGTATGCAACATTGCGACGGTTAAATGGTCTTAGAGACACCACGTGATGATCGGGTGCGATAAGCTCTGCGTTCACATACAACGGGTGCAAGCCAGTTTTGCACACGCAGAATACTTGGGTTAAACTTAAGGAGCCTAGCATATGGAGATATGGCCTCGGAACACTGAGATCGAAAGATTGAACGTGAATCATAAAGTAGATATGATCAACATAGTGATGTTCACCATTGAAAACTACTCCATCTCGCTTGATGATCGGACATGGTTTAGTTGTTTTGGATCACGTGATCATTTAGATGACTAGAGGGATGTCTATCTAAGTGGGAGTTCTTAAGTAATATGATTAATTGAACTTTACTTTATCATGAACTTAGTCCTGATAGTATTTGCATAACTATGTTGTAGATCAATAGCTCATGATGTAGCTCCCGTTTATTTTGATATGTTCCTAGAGAAAAATAAGTTGAAAGATGATAGTAGCAATAATGCGGACTAGGTCCATGATCTCGAGGATTATCCTCATTGCTACCGGAAGAATTATGTCCTTGATGCCTTTGTTAGGTGACAGAACTATTGTAGGAGCAGATGTAGACGTTATGAACGTTTGACAAGCTCGGTATGATGACTACTTGATAGTTTAGTGCACCATGCTTTACGGCTTAATACCGGGACTTCAAAAATGTTTTGAAATGTCACGGAGCATATGAGATGTTCCAAGAGCTGAAATTGGTATTTCAGACTCATGCCCGAGTCGAGAGGTATGAGACCTCTAACAAGTACTTTGCCTACAAGATGGAGGAGAATACCTCAACCCGGTGAGCATGTGCTCGTAATGTCTCGAGTACTACAATCGCTTGAATCAAGTGGGAGTTAATCTTCCGGATAAGATAGTGATTGTGAGTTCTCTAGTCACTATCACCAAGTTACTAGAACTTCGTGATGAACTATAATATGCAAGGGATAACGGAAACGATTCCCAAGCTCTTCGCGATGCTGAAATCGGCAAAGGTAGAAATCAAAGAAAAAGCTTCAAGTGTTGATGGATGATAAGACCACAGCTTTCAAGTAAAAGGGCAAGGGAAAGAAAGGGAACTTCAAGAAGAACGGCAAGCAAGTTGCCACTCCCATGAAGAAGCCAAAGCTAGACCCAAGCCTGAAACTGAGTGCTTCTATTGCAAAGGAAATGTTTACTAGAAATGGAACTGCCCTAGATACTTGGCGCATAAGAAGGATGGCAAAGTGAACAAAGGTATATTGGATATACATGTTATTTATGTATACTTTACTAGTGTTTATAGCGACCCCTCGGTATTTGATACTGATTCAGTTGCTAAGAGTAATAACTCGAAATGGGAGTGGCAAAATAATCAGAGACTAGTTAAGGGCGAGGTGATGATGAGTGTTGGAAGTGATTCCAAGGTTGATACGATCACCATCGCACACTCCCTTTACCTTCGGGATTAGTATTGAACCTAAAATAAATGTTATTTGGTGTTTGCGTTGAGCATGAATATGATTGGATCATGTTTATTGCAATACAGTTATTCATTTAAGTCAAAGAATAATTGTTGTTCTATTTACATGAATAAAACCTTCTATGGTCATACACTCAATATAAATGGTTTATTGAATCTCGATCGTAGTGATACACATATATTGAAGCCAAAAGATGCAAAGTTAATGATGATAGTGCAACTTATTTGTGGCACTACTGTTTAGGTCATATTGGTGTAAAGCGCATGAAGAAACTCCATGTTGATGGGCTTTTGGAATCACTTGATGCTTGCGAACCATGCCTCATGGGCAAGATGACTAAGACTCTGTTCTCCGTAACAATGGAGCGAGCAACCGACTTATTGGAAATAATACATCTTGATGTATGCGATCCGATGAGTGTTGAGGCTCACGGCGGGTATCATAATTTTCTGACCTTCACAGATGATTTCAGCAGATATGGGTATATCTACTTGATGAAACATAAGTCTGAAACATTTGAAAAGGTTCAAAGAATTTTAGAGTGAAGAGGAAAATCATCGTAACAAGAAAATAAAGTTTCTACGATCTGATCGCGGAGACGAATATTTTAGTTACGAGTTTGGTATTCATTTGAAACAATGTGGAATAGTTTCCTAACTCATGCCACCTGGAACACCAGAGCGTAATGGTGTGTCCGAACGTTATAATCGTACTTTATTAGATATGGTGCGATCTATGATGTCTCTTACCGATTTATCACTATCATTTCGGGGTTATGCATTAGAGATAGCTGCATTCACGTTAAATAGGGCACCATCTAAATCCATTGAGACGACACCATATGAGCTGTGGTTTGGCAAGAAACCCAAGCTGTCATTTCTTAAAGTTTGGGGAAGCGATGCTTATGTGAAAAATCTTCAACCTAATAAGCTCGAACACAAATCAGAGAAATGCGTCTTCATAGGATACCCAAAGGAGACTGTTGGGTACACCTTCTATCACAGATTCAAAAGCAAGATATTCTTTGGTAAGAATGGATCCTTTATAGGGAAGGAGTTTCTCTCGAAAGAAGTGAGTGGGAGGAAAGTAGAAATTGATGAGGTAATTGTACCTTCTCTCGAGTTGGAAAGTAGTTCATCACGAAATCAGTTCCGGTGATGCCTACACCAATTAGTGAGGAAGCTAATGATGATGATCATGGAACTTCAGATCAAGTTGCTACCAACCTCGTAGTTCAACCGAGTGATGCGGCAATCCTGTTCTGGAAGTCATGTTACTTGACCATGATGAACTTACGAACTACGGGGAAGCGATGATGAGCCCAGATTCCGCGAAATGGCTTAAGGCCATGAAATCTGAGATGGGATCCAGGTATGAGAACAACGTATGGACTTTGGTTGACTTGCCCGATGATCGGCAAGCCATAGACAATAAATGGATCTTCAAGAGGAAGACAGACGCTGATGGTAGTGTTACTATCTACAAAGCTCGACTTGTCACAAAAGGGTTTCTCGACATGTTCATGACTACAATGAGATTTTCTCACTCGTAGCAATGCTTAAGTATGTCCGAATCATGTTAGCAATTGCCACATTTTATGAAATCTGGCAAATGGATGTCAAAACTGCCTTCCTTAATGACTTATTAAAGAAGAGTTGTATATGATGCAACCAAAAAGTTTTTGTCGATCCTAAAAGTGTTAACAAAATGTGCAAGCTCCAGCGATCCATCTATGGACTGGTGCAAGCATCTCGGAGTTGGAATATACGCTTTGATGAGTTGATCAAAGTATATAATTTTATACAGACTTGCGGTGAAGCCTGTATTTACAAGTGAGTGGGAGCACTACAGCCTTTCTGATAAGTATATGTGAATGACATATTGTTGATCGGATATGATGTAGAATTTTATGGAAAGCATAATGGAGTGTTTGAAAAGAGTTTTTCAAAGAAAGACCTCGGTGAAGCTGCTTACATATTGAGCATCAAGATCTATAGATATAGATCAAGACGCTTGATAAGTTTTCTCAATGAGTACATACCTTGACAAGTTTTTGAAGTAGTTCAAAATGGAACTGTCAAAGAAGGAGTTCTTGCCTGTGTTGCAAGGTGTGATGTTGAGTAAAGACTCAAAACCCGACCACGACAGAAAATAGAAAGAGAATGAAAAGTCATTCCCTATGCCTCAGTCATAGGTTCTATAAAGTATGATATGTTGTGTACCAGACCTATTCACCATGAGTTTGGCAAGAGGGTACAATAGTGATCCAGGAGTGGATCAATTAATGGACAACGGTCAAAATTATCCTGAGTGGAGTAGGGACATATTTCTCGGTTATGGAGGTGACAAAAAGTTCGTCGTAAAGGATTACGTCGATGGAAGCTTTGACACTGATCCAGATGACTCTAAGTATCAATCTGGATACATATTGAAAGTGGGAGCAATTAGCTAGAGTAGCTCTGTGCAGAGCATTGTAGACAAAGAAAATTTGCAAAATATATACGGCTCTAAATGTGGCAGACCCTTTGACTAAACTTCTTTCACAAGCAAAACATGATCACACCTTAGTACTCTTTGGGTGTTAAACCACATAACGATGTGAACTAGATTATTGACTCTAGTAAACCTTTTGGGTGATTAGTCACATGGAGATGTGAACTAATCACATAAAGATGTGAACTATTCGTGTTAAATCACATGACAATGTGAACTAGATTATTGACTCTAGTGCAAGTGGGAGACCGAAGGAAATATGCCCTAGAGGCAATAATAAAGTTGTTATTTATATTTCCTTATATCATGACAAATGTTTATTATTCATGCTAGAATTGCATTAACCGGAAACTTAGTACATAAGTGAATACATAGACAAAACAAAGTGTCCCTAGTATGCCTCTAATTGACTAGCTCGTTAATCAAAGATGGTTAAGTTTCCTGACCATAGACATGTGTTTTCATTTCATGAACGGGGTCACATCATTAGGAGAATGATGTGATGGACAAGACCCATCCGTTAGATAAGCACTATGATCGTTTAGTTTATTGCTATTGCTTTGTTCATGACTTATACTTGTTCCTCTGACTATGAGATTATGCAACTCCCGAATACCGGAGGAACAATTAGTGTGCTATCAAACGTCACAACGTAACTGGGTGATTATAAAGATGCTCTACAGGTGTCTCCGATGGTGTTTGTTGAGTTGGGATAGATCGAGATTAGGATTTGTCACTTCGATTGTCGGAGAGGTATCTCTAGGCCCTCTCGGTAATGCAGATCACAATAAGCCTTGCAAGCAATGTGACTAATAAAGTTAGTTGCGGGATGATGCATTACGGAACGAGTAAAGAGACTTCTTGCTTGAATCTAGATTGAACTAGGTATGGTGATACCGACGATCGAATCTCGGAGAAGTAACATACCGATGTAAAGGGAACAACGTATGTTGTTATGCGGTTTGACCAATAAAGATCTTGGTAGAATATGTAGCAACCAATATGAGCATCCAGGTTCCGCTATTGGTTATTGACCGAAGATGTGTCTCGGTCATGTCTTGTAACATCCCAATTTTTATTAAATTTGGATGTTAAAAGAATAATTCAATGCATATCATATTTCTTTGCATTTTGGAGCTTTTGAAATATTCAAATAATATTTTTCCACTCGAGAAAAACAAATGAGAGGGGATAAGATGACTTCCTCAAACTTATAAAAGAGTGGGAAATTTTATTTTGAATATTATTTGAAGTTTTGGAGTTTATTGGTATTTATTTTATCTCGCAAAAGTGCATTAATTGCATTAGGAAAATATTTTCAAAATGTTACATTCTTAAGTTAATGTTCATTAGGCTCTAAATATTGTATAGTTATTTTAGAAATTATTGTGAGTTTTTATTAATTCATTTGAATTATTTAGGCCACTTTAGTCTTCGGTTTAAAAACGCACGCACTCACCGCAGCTGGACCTAAACTGGTTCGGCCAGAGCGCCTAACCGCCCAATTGGCCATTTGGCCCAAGGCCAAGACCACTTGAAACCTCCCCGCCCGATCGCCTCCCGCTCGCTCTCACTTGACTCCTCTCGCTGCCGCTGCCAGGTAGACCCAGCTCCTGATCGTCTTCAACCTCCTAAGCCGCACGGGATAAACACCGCGCCTGTGCTCCCGAACCCACTAGTCGTCTTCCTCGCTCGGTTGCGGCTTATCTCGCAGCCCCGCGCCATCTCTCCGCGCCTATATAAACCCCGGAGCCCCCTCTCTCCATTCTGCCACCCCGTTTCGCCTCACACCACCCGTAGCCGACGCCCTACCGCGTTGGATCTCGCTGGAGCCGGAGTATCTCGCCGGAGTTTTCCGTCACCGTAGACTCCCCTGCCTTCATTTTGTTTCCATTAACCTTCGTAACTAGTCGAGTCTCATCCAGTTGACATTTTTTTTGCCCCTAGGGACCACCGGAGACGCCGCCCCGACGACCTGTGTCCTCGCCGGAGCACGAAGCCGTCGTCCCTGCAGAGCACCATCCTGGCCACCCGGACGCGCGGCATCACCACCACCAAACCGCCCACGTCGCGCCCATCCTCCCCGTCTACTTTACCGACGCCGGGACCCGCCGTAGCCGCCGCCTAGTTCGCCCCGACGCCGCGCCGCCGTCTTCATCGTCGTCGGCCACCACCACCACCCACTGTGAGCCACCACCCCACCCTTGCCCGTTAGATCTTCCATGGACGGCCCAGATTAGATTAGGTTTTTTTTGCGAAGAGGTACGCGGTTAACCGCGGTTCCCTTAGACCATGTGGTTTTATTTAAACCGAGCGTCGGTTTTTCTTTAGTTAGCCGCCGCCGTTGTTTTCCTTATTTAGCGGCCGTTCGCCATATAGCCTCGGCAGCGGACGCTGCTCGGCCAGCCACGTGCCGCCACGTGGCCAGGGACTTGTTTGTGATAGTTCTTTCTCTGTTTAGTCCCTATAATTAGCACAATAGTCCCTGAACTTCGAGTAGCCACAACTTTTTAACCGTAGATCCAAACTCGGTGAAACCAGCGGCAAATTCTTCGTCATGTTTAGATCTATCCAGTGGTATCTTTTTTGCAAACTTTTCTCCGATTGAAATTTGAATTTATTCAGATTCGCATTCGAACTTCAACTGGCCATATCTCCCAAACCAAAGCTCCGATTAAGTTGATTCTTTTTGCACTTTGTCACCGTAGCCAAACCCTATCACCTGGACCTTTGTCACAATAATTTTCACACACTAGAATCTGTCCATTAATATTTTTACTAGTATGCATAGTATGCACAATAGTTCACATCACTTCTTGAACCATGCGCCTATGTTGTTTTACACTTAGAACATTTTCGTGATAGCTAAGTGTGTTGTGTGTTCATTTGTTTTTTCTGAGACTTTTTTGCTTTACATGTTCTTTTTGGTTCTCTGGAATGTTTGCTTATGTTTGTTTATCTTCTTTGCGATAGATTGCCTGGAGTGTGAAGCAGAATATTATCAGTCTTTAGAATTCAACCAGTAGTACCAAGGCAAGTTGCATCTTGATCATGTTTTCATTACCTATGTTTTTATTATGCACTTAGTTCTTCGCGGTAGGACTGCATGGTAGGAATTGATGTCGTATGACTATGCTTTTCACCCAGTAGTTCATTGAGGTAGGTCTGAACCTTATAACATTGTCGCCATCATTTTACATTATGTTGCTCCGCTAAGTAGACGTAGATTGGGGAGTGCTCATTGTATAGTATGAGTGACAATGTAGTAAATAGGACCTAAGATAATTAATGAACTACCTCGGTAGAAAATTGTTGGAATGGTGGCGAAGTACAGTGGGGCATGCATGGGCACTACAAAAAAAATACACTTCCATGATAATACGTGTTTGTCACAGTAGGTCACGTTTTTTGTCATGCATGTACATCCATGACGATTTTATGAAAGAATCAAGATAGTCATACGTGTGCTATCGTAGAAGTGTTCCATGACATTACCAAATTTATCATCACGGAAGTGCCCACTTCCATGACGATAAATCACGCGTCATAGAAGTGCTTTCGTCAAGGGTGACCAACACGTGGCATCCACCGTAAGGGAACGCCGTTAAGCTATCGGGTCTTGTTTTGGATCCAATAACCCGTTAACAGCCCGGACCAATGGGAACTTTCCACGTGGAAAATCATCATTGGCCGGAGGAAAGACGTGTTGCCTCACCGTTGGCACAGATGTCATCCACTCATTGGACAGGAGGCCCCTATGATAGGTTGACATGTGGCACGGCCCAACAGTGGCCCATTCTGGTGAAAAAGGCCGGCCCAGTAAAAATTAGCAGGCCGGCCCATATAAGTCCTACTTGTGTCAGGTCCATTTAAGCCCACGGCCCATATGAGATGTGCCAATTCGGACCGTCAATGGCCCGTTAAAGATTTGACACCATTGCAGCCCATCGTCAGTTCAAGCCCGTTAACAACCCGCTATATATTTGGGCTCAATATCGGCCCGACGAGATTTCGGCCTATTAACGGCTCATTCAGTGGATGGGCCAATTTTCACGATGTACATCTTTCGGCCTTTTAGCGACCCATTTAAATGTTGGGCTAATTTCCGGTCCGGTGTGTCTTTCAGCCTGTTGACGGCCCATAAATCCGTTAGGCCATTTGTAGTCGGACCTGAGTTTTGGCCTTTTAGCGACCCATTTAAGTGTTGGGCCAATTTCCGGCCCGGTGTGTCTTTCAGCCTGTTGACGGACCATATATCTGTTGGGCCATTTGTAGTCGGACCTGAGTTTTGGCCTTTTAATGGCCCATGCCCTTTATGGTCCAATACTAGCCCGGTTTCTCTTTCGGCCAGCTAAAGGCCCACAACACAGTTGGGCCATTTGCAATATGACCTGACTTTCGGCATCTTAGCGGCCCATCCTCTTCATGGTCAAGTACAAGCCCGCTGTCTATTTCGGCCTGCTAAAGGCCCACAGTATAGTTGGGCCATATGTAGCCCGAACTTAGTAACGGCATGTTAACGGCCCGTGAAATCAATTGGGCCCACCTGTTGCCCGCTTCGATGTCGTCCTGTTAACGACCCGGGAGTTAAAAGGGCCGACCATTAACTTTCGGCCTGGTAACGGCCCATTAACTTAATGGGCCCACTATAGTTCGTACATGTCTTTAGGCCAAATTAGATAATTTGAGCCCATTACGACGCATTTAGAAATTATGCACAGACCAAAACCAATCAAGCAAAGGTAATGCGACACACGGGGAAAAACGTTGCACATCCAAAGATATATTACAGGAAATTACATCCACTGGGCAATCAAAGATTGATGGCAGTGCAAATAAATGAACAGAACCTAACGATCTACGACGTCACAATTTGCAACCTCAGCACGGATGACACCCATAAGCACGTGGGCAAGTTCTTGCTGCTTTGCTACACTGTCTATGAAAACATTGATCAGTTGTTGTGTCGCACGACTCTGCACCTCTAATTCCTCCACCATTTCCATCATTCCTTGACCATTAAGCGGTTCACAAAGATACATTTTTCCGTTGCATTGAGACAAGAGGATCTTGAGCAGATTCATATGGCAATTTTGGCGAGCTTGTATTATTGATAGTGGAGAGTCCCTCGACCTTTGCATGATAACATAAATTAGGAGGAACCAAACAGATTAATCATGAGTTATTGCCATATTACCTGGCCTAGATTTATTGGAAAGAAACAATGGGGTTGCCTTGCTGTTTTCAGAGTTTGTCTTCTTATCTTCAGCATCCTGCACCAAATTAAGACACTGGCATTGCTATCATTGGCCAAGTCAAATAATAGGAAAGCAACATTGGCACAACGAATGTTTGGGAAACTAGCCAACACAAATTAATACAATATGGCACAGCTATCATCAGCTAGGTAAGGTAATACGAAAGCAACATTGACACAATGAATGAATGGGCAACCAGTAGCAGAACTACAATTCAAGAATGTGCATGATATGAGATAGTACACTCATGCATTTCGGTATGCAAAACAACCAGGCAGTTTTCTTTACAAAAATCAACATTGGCGCCTTTAACATTTTGCTACAACTAATTCTAGATCAGATAAAGGTTGGATTCACGCCGATTAACAAAATACATGCTGATGTAAAAATATGGTGATATACAATGTACTTACATCAACATTGGAGCACGAGAATTCCCATAAGATATTTTCCTCGAATACAATCCCAATGAAGGAAGTCTTCTATCATTTAACCTTATTTTCTAAAAGAGAGATGGGTAAGAAACATGTAGAAAATATGATCGAATGCTATAAAATTTCATGATGCGAGGATACGCACGCTTCTTAGAATGGAGTTAACATTCTTTTGCTGGACTGGAGCGGACTAGTTCTTTAGCCACTAGAATCTGCTTATTATCAGTGGGAGAGCATAATCTATTAAAAATGAAGTTGGTTTATTATCTCCTGGCGTTTGGATCTTTTGCAAAGACCCGGTTTGTAACCCTTCGCACTCTAACATAGCCGTCTTCCCCTTGCATGCCTTATATAGAAGAATGGTGCTTCAATTATAAAACATGCTATAGCAGAGATGGAATAGGTCTTGAAGAATAGAAAGGCATGACATATTGACATGTATTCCTCCATCTGGAAATAAATGGATGGGTCTAGGCGTATTGCAGTTCTAGATACATCCGGTTTATCCATTTCTGCGACATGTAATCCAGACGGAGGGAGTATGATGTAAGAGCTAGGGATACGACAGACAACACAAGAAAAAACACTGAAAATCCACTGCAGAACCAAAGTAATTAAACCCACTGATATGAGATAGTACACTCATGCAGCTAAGGATGCAAAACTACCAGGCAGTTTTCCTTACAAAAATCAACATTGTGGCCTTTACTCATACATTTTGCTACAACTAAATTTAGATCAGATAAAGGTTGGATTCACGCTGATTAACAAAATACATGCTGATGTAAAAATATAGTGATATACAACAGGTACTTACATCTGCATTGGAGCACAGAGAATTCCCGCAGGAATCTTTCCTCCTGCATTTATACTAGTGCAGAAATTCTTCTATCTGTTAAGCTTATTTTCTAAAAGAGAGATGGGTAAGTAACATGTAGAAATTATGATTAGAATGCTACAAAATTTCATGATGCACGGATACACACATGCTTCTTAGAATGGAGTTGACATATTTTTGCTGGACTGGAGCGGACTAGTTCGTTGGCCACTGGAATCTGCTTATTATCAGTGGGAGTTGGGTTTCTCTATGCTGGAGTAGTATCTATGAAAAATGAAGTTGGTTTATTATCTCCTAGCGTTTGGATCTTTTGCAAAGACCTGGTTTGTAACCCTTCAGATTCTAACATAGCCGTCTTCCCTTGCATGCCTTATATAGAAGAATGGTGCTTCAATTATAAACATGCTACAACAGAGATGGAATAGGTATTGAAGAATAGAAAGGCATGACATATTGACATGTATTCCCTCCATCTGGAAATAAATGGATGGGTCTAGGCGTATTGCAGTTCTAGATACATCAAGTTTTATCCATTTCCGCGAAATGTAATCCGGACGGAGGGAGTATGATGTAAGAGCTAGGGATACGACAGGACAACACAGTAAAAAACACTGAAAACCCGCTGCAGAACCAAAGTAATGAAACCCACTGATATGAGATAGTACACTCATGCAGCTGAGGATGCAAAACTACCAGGCAGTTTTCCTTACAAAAATAAACATTGTGGCCTTTAATCATACATTTTGCAACAACTAAATTTAGATCAGATAAAGGTTGGATTCACGCTGATTAACAAAATACATGCTGATGTAAAAATATAGTGATATACAATAGGTACTTACATCTGCATTGGAGCACAGAGAATTCCCGCAGGAATCTTTCCTCATAGACGATAAGAGTGCAGAAATTCTTCTATCTGTTAAGCTTATTTTCTAAAAGAGAGATGGGTAAGAAACATGTAGAAAATATGATCAGCATGCTATAAAATTTCATGATGCAAGGATACGCACACGCTTCATAGAATGGAGTTGACATATTTTTGCTGGACTGGAGCGGACTAGTTCTTTGGCCACTAGAATCTACTTATTATCAGTAGGAGTTGGGTTTCTCTGTGCTGGAGTAGTATCTATAAAAACTGGAGTTGGTTTATTATCTCCTGGCGTTTGGACCTTTTGCAAAAACCTGGTTTGTAACCCTTCAGATTCTAACATAGTCGTCTTCCCCTTGCATGCCTTGTATAGAAGAATGGTGCTTCAATTATAAAACATGCTACAACAGAGAGATGGAATACGTCTTGAAGAATAGAAAGGCATGACATATTGACATGTATTCCCTCCATCCTAAAAAAATGGATGGGTCTAGGCGTATTTCAGTTCTAGAAACATCCTTTTTTATCCATTTCGCAACATGTAATCCAGACGGAGGGAGTATGGTGTAAGAGCTAGGGATCTGACGAGGACAAACATAGTTAAAAACACTAGTTCAATGTAAAAGCTGTATGCTAGCGAAATATGTATGCGAGAAAAACTAAGGCAACATACATGTGTATGATTGGGAAACTAAGATGGCATTAGAACAGAGCACTAGAACAGCACTTCAATGTAAAAAAACATGGTATGGTAGACATATGAAGTACATACTAATGAATAACAATGCATAAGATATTCAGAAGCATGATGTCCAAATTAAGCAGATCGCATTGCGATAGAGTAGAATAATGATGCTTGAATTTGAAAACATGTTATCATGAATGGAATAGGTACTTGAAAACAGGAAGGCATGACATATTTACATGCATGATCGACATGCTAAGCACATGGCATTGCAACAGAGTACATACACTACAGGACATTATATGCATGTTGTACCCAATCACGGGCCAAGTTAGAGCAAGGACCTTGTGGGGTGAAGAGGATTCAACATCTTTCTACAAGTCTTCTGAAGAAGCGCCTTTACATGTTCCATCATATTGGGTATCATTGACATCAAGTTTATTGGCCTTTACATTGCTCCGTGAGGTTCTTGTGGATATATTAGTGTGTGCAATTATATCTCGACATGCATGGAAGACAACTAGTAGTTAGATTTATGTAATGAGTGCACAGAGGAGATGACATAAATAGTAGGACTGAGGGTTAACTAGCAACAACAGGTCTTAAAAACTAAAGAGAACACATGATGAAAGCTACAGAATATGAATCGTTTGTACTCTAGATTAACTAGATGGCACACAAAAGTATTAAAGAACAACATAGGTAATACTATAAGTGGTATAATACTATAATCACCAGCCTGTGGGATAGCATTGGCTGATGGATGATAACTATGGAACAACGTTACCTAAAGAACAAGTATCTTAGCTGAACTATGTAACAACGTTAACTCCTGAACAAGACCCGTAAGAGATCAACATGAATATACAGTGAAATGTGACAATCTATTTTCCATGCTTAGATGAATAGCAAAGCCATAAATGTTGCACACAAGTAAGATGAGGGTACTACCTATCTGGCCGCCATCCATAGGAGTGAGAATCATGTCCTGACTTGTCGATGTCCCTGCAGTTGTTGTGGCTGTCCATGTCGAACGCAGCGCATTCGATCACGAGGAACTGTTGAGTGGGGAGTATAGCTCCCTTCTGGTGTATGCTTCCTTGTTGGAGCAGCTGCGGTGAGTCAGTAGATGGTGTGGCTGAAGATGCAGATAACACATAATGTTAAGAACGACACATCTCTTTGATCAGCAAGGTACGAGAGTGGTCACACGTCTGTTGACTGAAGACTAAATTGGGGTCACACGATTTTATTTTATTTTGGTACTGTCCGATCTATGCCGGATGGCTTGATGGTCGTCTTGTGCCTCCCGGCTGACACTGTTAGGAATCTTCCCCAAAGAGTCAGCGACCAATTGCAGTGCAGCCTGCCTCCGTCGTCCGTGGCCCCGGCCAAAACCCCAGTCCCCGCCCCACCACACTGCCGTGATTGCACCGCCCCCGGGCCAATCCACAAAGACTCCCCGTCATCCAGATCCGGCGGCGGCAGTACCATCAACCCACTTAACTCTAAGATAGCCATCTAAGCGCTGCTATCAGTACATGCAATATTTGGCTTAAGGCCCCGCACTGTAGCGACCCTACCTCAGATGGTCAAGTCTCTGTGTTTCAGTGCCATCCCTGGATCGGTAATGCTGACACACACAGTACTCAAAGGATTTATAGCAGAGTAGCAATCACACACTTATTACATCAAATGTCTCAAAAGAGAACTTATTACAATAATATGGCTTAAGGCCATCTAATGCGATAACAACGGAAGGCTTGGAAGATAGTGAGTCCATCAACTCCAACGGCATGGCTGAGCTGCACGGCAAGGACCTATCGAACCTTACTCCTCGTCTAAAAAGTCTGCCACATAATATGTTGCAGCTCATGAACAGGTCGACACATGGAATATCTTTGGCAATATAACACAAAGAGAGCGAACAGAAATAATGCTATCAGTACATGCAATATTTGGCTGATGGAAAGCTCTACGGTTATAGTTTTGTGAAAAGCCAATTTTTCCCTACAACAAAGGAATAAATTTTAATTTAACTATCATGGTGGTTGAAACATCATTGAGAAGGTATAACCCCAACTCAATCCCAGTTAAGGTAATTAACATCCCAACAATATTAATTAAGAGTGATGAGATACATGTGAACACTCAAGTACTAGATACTCGAAATTGTCCATAACCGGGGACACGACTAACCATGATTAGTTTGTACACTCTGCAGATGTTTGTGCACTTTTTCCCCACAAGACTCGATCGCTGCGTTGATTTCTCGCACTCCATGGTGTTTGAGAAGCGGATGACCGAGACACGATCTTTCGTAAACATTAACTCTCTACTCCGGTAGACCATACCAAACCTACAAAACCCACTACCTGCTGATCTACCTCTTCAAGAGCTTCACGTAACTTACTCAACTATGCTAGAGCCCATAATAGCTTGTGGCTGCACCACGGAAGTTTCTAGCATGAATAATCTCGATTCCTTTGAGCACTGGTGGCGGTCCATAGGAAGATCACCACGGGTACCCGGGATTTCAAAAAAAGCAGACAACACTGGGTTCCCAGTGCCTCGATCCACCAGGATGTGTATTAAAGTTGCCACCTTAAGTTGAACCATTATTAACAATCTCACATACATCATGGATTCACTCAAACCCAAACCACGTCTCTGAGCATAGCATAGCAATATAAGCAACACGTAGAAGTAACTCCCGAGGGTTTGATAGTAACAGGACAATAGGTTCTACCTAAACTACTACTTCCCAACCCACAAGTTAAAGACATCCTAATCATGCAATGTTTGAGGATTGGAACTAATGCATAAAAACTGGGTCTGAAAAGAGTATGATCAAAGTGTTACTTGCCTTCTTGACGATCCATGAATCCTAGAGACTTCGTAGTAACACGCTTAGCACTCGGAATTCTATCGCAAGCAAACAATAACATACATAAGCAACAAGCAAAGATGCACAAGCAAAACTTCAACTAAAGAGGCTGACCAGAAAGTTCAACTTAAGAACTCCGGTTCACAAAAAGAATCAAACCAAACGAAGCAACGAAACTCAAACGACGAAAGAAATAAAATCCGATTACTAATCTAAACTAGGGTCAAATTTTACAGAGAAAAAAACTGGTTTGAGTTGGTTATTCGGAAAGAGGGTTTCGAGACGAAACTCTAGGCGCTTGAATCGCCTGATTCCGATAAACGAGCCAAAAGTTAGACTAGATCGAACATCGGATCAGAAATCGCGATCAGGAAAATCACGGAATAAATCTGATAAAAGAAAAACGACGAACAACTTAAAGAACGAACGTTCGTTAACTGAACCTAAACGGAAAAAAACACGTCCGTTAAAACGAGCGAACGAGCGAACGCTCGCTAAATAAATAAACCGGAAAAAAACCGATCTATTAAATAAAAAAACGAAAACTAGGGTTTTCTAAAAAATACCGGAACGGTTTTTTCTTCGGAAAACCGGGCGGTGGGCGGCTACCTCGCGGTGGCTCCGGCGGGACTCCGGCGGGGCTCGGCTCAACGGCGGGGTGGCGTCGGGAGGCGGCGGCGGCGGCTAGAGGCGTGGCGGCCGGCTAAAGCGGCGGCCACTCTGGCTCGGGCTCGGGCTCGGGCGGTGGTGGTGGTGGCTAGGCGGCTTATAAGAGAGGGGGCTTGGCTTGGAGGAGGGGGCTAGGCGGCGGCGGAGTCCGGCTCGGACTCTGGTCCGACAGCGGCCGGGCCGGCTGGCCCAAGACGAGGCAATGCAGCTTTCTCGGTGAGCCCTAGGCTTGGGTTAGGCCACGGTTTTTTAAAGTAGTTCCGCTGACGGAAAAATTCTTATAAAAATAAAATAAAAATCTAAAAATGCCAAAACAAATCTTTCACCATCTAAATGAAATATTTAGAACGAGATGAACATTTCCTTGGCCCCTAAAATGCAAATTTTTAAAACATGCAATTTTTCTAGGGCAAATAAAATCCAAATAAAATCAAATAAAATCCAAATAATGATTCTAACATTTTTCCTCCAATATTTCAATTATTTTGGAGAAGTCATATTATCTCCCCTCGTTTATATTTTGATATGAAATATTTTTCCGGAGAGAAAAATAATTAAAATCAATAATCCTTGTTTTCACTATTTGAAAAAAAATCAAATATGAAAACCGGAAAATCCCCAACTCTCTCCGAGGGTCCTTGAGTTGCTTAGGATTTCGAGGATTGCGGAACGTAGGTGCAATAAAATATGATATGCATGGATGACCTATGTATAACATTCCAAATTGAAAATTTGGGATGTTACAAACCTACCCCACTTAAGATGAATCTCGTCCTCGAGATTCTGGTTGGCTAGAAAATAGGTGCGGATGTTCCTTACGAATATCATCTTCTCGTTCCCAGGTGGCTTCTTCCTCGGTATGGTGGCTCCTTTGAACTTTGCAAAACTTGATAACCTTCTTATGCGAGTGACTCGGCTGTCAAAGTCAAGAATCTTTCTTGGCTTCTCCTCATAGGTCAGATTACTATCCAACCTGAATCGCCTCGAGGCATGTATCTCTTAATGGTATATCGGCCATCTCAAAGCATGACACTTCTTCAAGCTGTGATACGTGGAACACATCGTGAACTCCGATAATCCTTCGGTAACTCCAGCTTGTAGGCAACTTCTCCCATCCGTTCCAAAACACGGTACGGTCCTACAAATCTTGGGGCTAGTTTTCCCTTAACTCCAAAATGTTTCACACCTCTCAAGGGTGATACTCGCAGATAGGCTCTGTCTCCAATTTCATAGGTTACTTCCTTGCGTTTTGAATCTGCATAACTCTTCTGCCTGGACTGAGCAATCTTTAATCTGTCTTGGATCAGTTTAACCTTCTCCTTCGACTCTTTGATCAAATCTGGTCCAAACAACTGACGGTCTCCTACCTCATCCCACATCAGAGGTGTTCTACATCTGCGTCCATACAGAGCTTCGAACGGTGCCATCTTCAAACTGGCCTGGTAGCTGTTATTGTATGAGAACTCTGCGTAAGGCAAACTGTCATCCCAACTAGAGCCATATCTAGCGCACAGGCTCTCAACATGTCCTCCAGAATCTGGTTGACTCTCTCTGTCCATCCATCTGCGGGTGAAATCTTTGTCTTGAACTCCAATCTCGCATCTAGTGCAGTGTAATGCGATGCCAAAATTTTGAAGTAAATTGTGTTCCTCTATCTGATACGATGGTCCTTGGAACTCCATGCAAACATATGATCCTGGACATATATATCTTGGCCAACTTTGCACTTGTATAGGTTGTTTTAACTGGGATGAAATGAGCTACTTTGGTCAAACGATCCACTACTACCCATATTGAGTCATATCCTGCTTTGGTTTTGGGCAATCCGGTGATAAAGTCCATGCCAAGTTTGTCCCACTTCCATTCGGGTATCGGCATAGGCTATAACAGTCCCGCTGGCTTGTGATGCTCTGCCTTCACTCTCTTACATACATCACATACGGCTACAGACTCGGCACTATCCTTCGTCATACCAGTCCACCAGAATCGCTCCTTCAATTCCAAATACATCTTGGTGTTTCCGGTGTATCGAGTATGGTGAGTCATGAGCCTCCTTAAGTATTAACTTCCTGATCTCTGGGTTATTAGGCACATAAACTCGGTCCTCAAACCACAAGGTATCGTGTTCATCCTCGCGAAAACCTTTAGCTTTTCCTTTGCTCATCTTCTCCTTTATCTCAGCAATCTCATTGTCTTCCTTCTGAGCTTCTCGAATCTTGTCCAACAATGTAGACTGAACTTCCATTGTCGCAATGAAACCTCTTGGAACAATCTCCAACCGAAGTTCCATGATATCTTCCGCTAATTCCTTCGGCAATCCTTTACTTTCAAGGATATTAGCATAACTCTTCCGGCTCAAAGCGTCTCCTACGACATTGGCCTTTCCTGGATGATAGTGCAGGTTCATATCGTAATCCTTTATAAGCTCCAGCCATCTCCTCTGTCTAAGGTTCAACTCATACGTGTGAAAATGTACTTCAAACTCTTATGATCCGTGTACACATCACAACGGTTCCCAATAAGAGTAATGTCTCGTGTCTTTAATGCATGCACTACGGCTGCTAACTCCAAATCATGCGTGGCATAGTTCAACTCATGAGGCTTCAGCTTGTCGTGAGGCATACGAAACAACCTTTCCGTCTGCATAAGCACACATCCAGTCCCAAGCGTGAGGCGTCACAATACACTTGAAACTCCTTATGTATATCGACAATGTTAGCACTTTGGGGCTGCAGTCAAACGTTTCTTCAACTCCGAAAACTTGCCTCGCAATCTTACATCCATTTAAACTTAGTATCCTTCTTGACAATTCAGTCATTGGCTTAGCAATCCTGGAAAAATTCTCAATGAATCTCCGATAATATCCTGCGAGTCCAAGGAAATCATGGATCTCGCCAAGCTGAAGTGGGTGCCAACCATTCGTTGATCGATCGAACCTTGCTAGGGTCCATCGCTATACCTTCTCGATATAACATGCCCAATAAATCCAACTTCTTTCAACCAAAACTTCGCACTTGCTAAACTTTGCATATAAGCTTGGTGTTCCACTGAGCTTCTCGAGAACCAAACGCAAATGCTCCTTGTGCTCCTCTTCGTTCGTTGAGTATACCATAATATCATCAATAAACACCACAACAAACTCATCCAAATACTCCATGAACACCTTGTTCATCATACTCATGAAATAGGCAGGGCGTTAGTCAGTCCAAACGACATGACCAGTATACTCATATAATCCATACCGGCGTGGTGAACGCTGTCTTTGGTATATCCTTCTCTCGGATCTTCAATCGTGTTATCCCGATCGTAGATCAATCTTCGAAAACACCTTAGCTCCTTGCAATTGATCAAACAGATCATTGATCATCGGTAGTGGATACTTCTTCTTTATTGTCACTTCATTCAAGGCTTGATAATCAACAACCATCCTCAGGGATTTATCCTTCTTCTCGACCAAAAGTACTGGTGCTCCCCAAGGTGATGAACTCCTTCGAATATAACCTTTCTCCAATAACTCCTTGATCTGCTTCTTAATTTCCTCCAGATCATTCGCAGGCATCCGATAGGGTCTCTTGGATATTGGTCCTGTACCTGGCAATAGCTCTATCAGGAACTCGATGTCTCGATCCGGTGGCATGCCTGGTAACTCCTCTGGGAAAACATCCGGAAAATCATTTACTACAGGCACTTCCTCTTGTACAACTCCCATGAGGGCATTCACTTGGCTCCTCCTAGGCACATGCCTGGATACATACTTAACCCTTTTTCCCTCCGGGGTGGTAAGGTAAATTGACTTGTTTGCACAGTCAATACTTCCTCCATACTTCAAAATCCAGTCCATACCTAATATCACATCCAATCCTTGCGACTCCAAGATAATTAGGTCAGACGGAAAAACATGTGTGCCAATGGTTAGGGGTATCTGGTTGCACCATCGGCTAGCCATGTACTACTGCTCGAGTAGCTCACTAAAGAGGGGTCCTAAGGGTTTGGGTTGTTAACTTAAACTTATCCACAAATCCCTTGATATGTATGAATGCGATGCACCATCGAAAAGAACAAGAGCGGTAAATGACTTAACCAAAAACTTACCTATTACGCGTCGGGCTGCTCTTCAACTTCCTCCACGTTAATGTAGTTCACTTGTCCTTTGTTGAATGGATTGGGCTTCTTCCAGTGCTCCCATTTCCGTTTCCATTCCTTCCTTGAGGCGATCATTGGCATAGTGCCCGGTCTTCCCGCACTTAAAGCAAATAACTTGACTTAGGTCTCTTTTGGCGGGTGTAGATGGGTTGGAGTGGTTCTGATTGTTATTAACTCCGTTCCCATTCCCATTCTTCGCACCATTGTGGCTATGCGAACCTCCTCCAGTGTGGTTATGACCTCCATGGTTATGAACAAGTCCTCCGAAGTTCGGGTTAAGCGAGGCTTCTGGTGAGCTCCTGAGTTGTACTTCCCTTGTCCATACTTCCTCTTACGACTCTCAATTTGCTGCTGCTTTCCTTCAATCATAAGGGCCTTGTCTACCAACTCCTTGTAGTTGTTGAAGGTTTCCACCATCAACTGCATACTCATCTCATCATTCAGTCCTTCCAAAAACTTCTCACCTTGGCGGCATCGTGGCCACATCATCGAGGGCATAAGCGTGATAACTTGCTAAACTCATCCACGCATCTTGAGCCACGCGACGGTTCCCTGGCGTAGGTTGCAAAACTCACGCTTCTTCATCTGCATGGCTCCAGTTGAGACATGGGCCATGCGAAAAGCTTGTTGAAACTGGTGCCAAGTGACATTGGCTATAGGAAAAGTAGCCATGTAATTCTCCCACCATGATGCTGCTGGTCCGTCCAATTGATGTGCGGCAAAGCGCACCTTTCTCAGCATCCGTGCATCCTACGGTGGTTAACTCCCTTCCAATACGGCGTAGTCAATCATCAGCAACTATTGGCTCGGTGCTACTAGAAAACACCGGCGGTTGTAACCTCAGGAAACAGGCTAAATTGTCCACTTGCGGCGGGTTGTTATTGTTGTTGTTGTTGCCACAGTTACGAACTCAGCAATTGCATCAAGGCATTTTGCTGATGGATCAACTGGGTGAGCTCCGGTGGGAAAACAAAACCGGTGTCACGTCTCGGAGGCATCTGAGGGTTTTAGATGGAAGAGATTAGAATAGAAAAAGGTCTAGTGAGAAAGCACTACCCATATGCATATGAGGCAAACACAATCATTTCACTCAATCAATCAAGTAAGGGCATACAAACGGTCTAGGACTATCGCAAAAAGTGCTCAACTACTACTAGTTACATGGGGGAATACTACTAATTTATGGTGGTCATCTAGAAATTTTGATCGGTGGAAGACTCCATGATGTCTGCTCCAGCTTCGTCTTCGTAGTCATCATCACTTGGATCGGAATCGGTGTCGTTGATGATGATGTAGTTATCCGGGCAAGTGGGATCCTCCTCCTCTTCTTCCGGTGCGGGTCCTCCCATGAATACTCCGATCTTCTTGACTAGGTCGTCGTTCTTCTCCAGTAGTATCTTGATTTCTTCCTCATATCCATCGCGTGTAAACTTGAGTTCTTCCTCCAGCTCGATGGTCCTAGTCTTCGCCTTCTTCAACTCCATCATGTCTGCGCACATCTGGTTCTCCTGACGTCGAATGTGCTGGTTTAGCTCCTGGATGAAAGTTGCAATGGATCTATCATTCTTGGTGCTGATTACTTCCCATTGCTCGTCTCGGTGCCCACGTATTTGATAGATGGTGTCCTTAAGCTCCCTGTTGTAGACTTCTCCAATCGTCCCATGGTAATGTGAGCTGCCATACTCTTGCCAAGACTCCGGTGGGTGCTTGAAAGAAAATTCTATGGGCTTAGAAGTTGGCGAACGTCCTTCCTGGAACTTGTACTTGAATCATCCAGCGCTCCTCTTACGGTAAGGTGGCGTTGTACGTCCCGGTGAAGCTTGGTATTCCAATGTTCAAGTACCTAGTGACTTCCTTCAAGTGGCGTCCAAAAGGCGTGTCTTCATCCGGTTGTGCAAACTTGCTCTTCATCTCCGTCATCCTAAAGAGTGGAAAAATGGAGAGGAGTCAGAAATGAGTAGAGAAGAGTGACCTATGGTTTATCTTAGTGGTCGTGTCCCACTACACTCGGTGTGTGCTCGATACCATCTTGTAGCGACCCGACCTCGGATGGTCAAGTCTCACATTTTTAGTGCCATCCTGGATCGGTAATCTTTGACACACAGTACTTGAAGGATTTATAGCGAGTAGCAATCACACACTTATTACATCGAATGTCTCAAAAGAGAACTTATTACAATAATATGGCTTAAGGCCATCTAATGCGATAACAATGGAAGGCTTGGAAGATAAAGTGAGTCCATCAACTCAAAGCGGCATGGCTGAAATTTGCTGCACAGCGACCTATCGAACCTTACTCCTCGTTCAGAAAAGTCTGCAACATAATACGTTGCAGCCAGCGAACGGTCAACACATGGAATATGCGGCAATATAACCACAAGAGAGCAGAGCAAATAATGCTATCACTACATGCAATATTTGGCTGATGGAAAGCTCTACGGTTATAGTTTTCTTGAAAAGCCAATTTTCCCTACAACAAAGGAATAAATTTTAATTTAACTATCATGGTGGTTGAAACATCATTGAGAAGGTATAACCCCAACTCAATCCCAATTAAAGTAATTAACATCCCAGCAATATTAATTAAGAGTGATGAGATACATGTGAATACTCAAGTACTAGATACTCAGAATTGTCCATAACGGGGACACGGCTAACCATGATTAGTTTGTACACTCTGCAGAGGTTTGTGCACTTTTCCCCACAAGACTTGATCGCCTCCGTTGATTTCTCGCACTGCTTGGTGTTTGAGAAACGGATGACCGAGACACAGTCTTTCAGAAACATTAACTCTCTACTCCGGGTAGACCATACAAAACCTACAAAACCCACTACCTTTGATCTACCTCTTCAAGAGCTTCACATAACTTACTCAACTATGCTAGAGCCCATAATAGCTTGTGGCTGCTACGGAAGTTTCTAGCATGAATAATCTCAGTTCCCTTTGAGCACGGGTGGCGGTCCATAGGAAGATCACCACGGGTACCCAGGATTTCAAAAAAAACAGACAACACTGGGTTCCCAAGGTGCCTCAATCCACCCAGATGTGTATTAAAGTTGCCACCTTAAGTTGAACCATTATTAACAATCTCACATACATCATGGATTCACTCAAATCCAAACCACGTCTCTGAGCATAGCATAGCAATATAAGCAACACGTAGAAGTAACTCCCAGAGGTTTGATAGTAATAGGACAATAGGTTCTACCTCAACTACTACTTCCCAACCCACAAGTTAATGATATCCTAATCATGCAATGTTTGAGGATTGGAACTAATGCATAAAACTGGGTATGAAAAGAGTATGATCAAAGTGTTACTTGCCTTGCTGACGATCCGTGAATCCTAGAGACTCGTAGTAACACGCTTCGCACTCCGGGAATTCTGTCGCAAGCAAACAATAACATACATAAGCAACAAGAAAATATGCACAAGAAAAACTTCAACCAAAGAGGCTGACCAGAAAGTTCAACTTAAGAACTCCGGTTCACAAAAAGAATCAAACCAAAGCGAAGCAATGAAACTCAAACGACGAAAGAAATAAAATCCGATTACTAATCTGAACTAGGGTCAAATTTTACAGAGACAAAAACTGGTTCGAGTTGGTTATTCGGAAAGAGGGTTTCGAGAAGAAACTCTAGGCGCTTGAATCGCCTGTTTCCGATAAACGAGCGAAAAGTTAGACTAGATCGAACATCGGATCAGAAATCGCGATCAGGAAAATCGCGGAATAAATCCGATAAAAGATAAACGACAAACAGTTTAACGAAAGAACGTTAGTTAACTGAACCTAAACGAAAAAAACACGTCCGTTAAAATGAACGAACGAGCGAACGCTCGCTAAATAAATAAACCGGAAAAAAAACCGATCTATTAAATAAAAAAATGAAAACTAGGGTTTTCTTAAAAAACCGGAGCAGTTTTTCTTGAGCTCGGCCGTGGCTACCTCGCGGTGGCTCAAGTGGGACTCCGTGAGGCTCGGCTCAGCAACGGCGGGTGGCGTCGGAGGCGGCGGCGGCTAGAGGCGGCGGCACAGGCGGCTTGGGCTCCGGGCTCTGGGGCGGCGGCGGCGGTGGTGGCTAGAGGGGGGGGGCTTATAAGAAAAGGGGGGGGCCTGGCTTGGAGGAGGGGGCAAGGCAGCGGCGAGGCGGAGTCCGGCTCGGACTCAGTCCGGCCGGCAGCGGCGGCAGTGGCCTGGGCACCTTTCAGGTGAGCCCTAGGCTCGGTCGGGCGCGGGGTTTTTTTTAAAATTGTTCTGCTGACGGAAAAATTCCTATAAAAATAAAATTAAAATCTAAAAATGCCAAAACAAATCTTTCACCGTCTAAATGAAATATTTAGAACAAGATGAACATTTCCTTGGCCCCTAAAATGCAAATTTTTAAAACGTGCAATTTTTCTAGGGCAAATAAATTCCAAATAAAATCAAATAAAATCCAAATAATGATTCTAACATTTTTCCTCCAATATTTCAATTATTTTGGAGAAGTCATATTATCTCCCCTCGTTTTTTTTGATATGAAATATTTTCCGAGAGAGAAAATAATTAAAATCAATAATCCTCGTTTTCACTATTTTGAAAAAAAATCAAATATGAAAACCAGAAAATCCCCAACTCTCTTTGAGGGTCCTTGAGTTGCTTAGGATTTCGAGGACTGCGGAACGAAGGTGCAATAAAATATGATATGCATGAATGACCTATGTATAACATTCCAAATTGAAAATTTGGGATGTTACACGCACCCTTACGTTAGACACCAGCCAACCGGAAGCCTAGGATCTCTGCCGCCTCGAGGGGTGCTGCTTCCCATTGGGAATCAATTGGCCCAGAATAAAAATGCAGACAACTAACGCCTAAATAAAGTGATTTGAGATGAGGTTGCGACCTGTCTGGCGGCATGGTGAAGTAGGTAGGTCAATTGCCCGAGTCGGTGAGGTCAAGCCTTGATTGCAGTTGCGACCCGGCGAGAAACAGCGATGTCGCGACGGTCGACGGCTACAGGGAAGAAGCGCGGGACTTTGAACGGATCCGAAGTTGGAGCCGCTCCGGCGCCGTGAACAACGGCGGGGGTGAATCGGCTCCGGTACGGTTCACGCGGCCGTCGCCAAGGCAGCTCCAGCAGCACGGAGTAAGAGGCACATAGCCCAGTGCACGACGGCAAATGGACAACGTCTCCAGCAAGATCAGTTGACTAGAAGCTAGACCCATGGAGGCGATGAGCGCGAGCATTAGCCGGCTGTGCCAGATGGTCCACGACGCCAACCTGCGACCCAAAGATCGAGGAACATCTCGAGTAGTGCTTGAGGCCACTGGCGAGGGCCGCCGACGACACCTTCGTCTCCTTTTTCAACGAGGTCCTCGTCGGCTTCCTGGACAAGTTCACCGTCGTCAAGAAGCTCGCAGACGACCTTGACGTACGCCTCCAGCCCACGCGCCCAGGCTCTGTGATGCCTGCCAACCTCAACGGCCTCTATGGTGACAACCTCTTGATGCACCGGTGGCCTACTGATTGCCCATTGTCGCGGGGAGAATGTCCACCCGAGGTCGCTTTCGCCAGCGTGCCGGGCGCAGCAAGACACCATCGACATAATCACCCACGTCTACGCGCAAATCGTCCACAAGGACTACTACATGCAAGAGGAGGACGATAGGACGCTGGCCTTCTTGGACGGCATTGTTCGTGGCACGTTGAGGTTGCTACCAACACCGCTGCTCCTCACACGTCGGTTGGTGACCCAAAGGCACTAGCGCCGCGTGAGGATGTCGTTGATGGATCCGTATGTATCTTTATCTTTCCGTCAAATCCATGCAGTAGTATATGGTACTACTAGTAATTATCCTACCTTTCACATCAACTTCACAATTTTAAATGCATTCCATGCATGAACCGCGCCGTAACCAAACTTCTCATTACTCTATCTATCGGTCGCGCCATGGAGCGTAACCAAATTTTACAAGTTACAATTTCAAAAGTTAAAGCCTGCCATTTTCGCCGCACCCCACACGGTTGGTCCGGCCACGCCGCTCAAGGGGAATGCGTGGCATGTTGCATTTTCACTTACAAGTGGGACCGTAGTTGAGCAAAAGCGACTATCGGCAAACCCCACCCGCCCACATCGCGATGACCGAGAAAACAAGAGGGAGAAGAGATGGGCAGATGCACGGACTCCATGAAAATTGGTGTCGGATGGGACTTGTGTGGGTGGCGTGTGCCGTACTTCTAGACATGAATGCTAGTTATGGCCCATGCCACCCCACTATATCGAGGTGCCGGTTACGGAGAACAAATTTCCTGGAGTCCGTGCTCAGCCCTCCTCTATCTCTCTTCTCAGCCAAACCGACAACGCAGCCTTGAGCCCATCGTCTGTTTGCTCATATGCAGTCCCACATGTCAGTGAAAACGCAAGAGGACCCACTGAACCTTCACATCTTTCACCTCGACGTGCTGGTGATGAACAACAAATCCAATAAAGATCTTCAGTGGCGGCTTTTGGAGTTACTCAAGAGTTTAACCCAAGATGCACATCACGTGGCTTCAACTACCACTTTATTTTCTTGCATGACACGACCTGGATGCTGGATGTCCCACATGTCGGCAAAAGGAGGAAGAACTCGACCAAATCTTTGGTTGTGCTCTCAGATTAGACTAGTTGTGCTAACTTAAAATTTTATTGTATAGAATGGATGCAAGTTTTGGTATTGGGAAGAAGAGTACAACGATATATTGATAGAGCGCAATTTAGTAGATGTTCTAGCACTTTTAGCTAGCATAGAGGCTAGAGATGAGACTAGTGCACTTGTTGATAGAATAGAGGGTAGACACGTCTACTTCTTTACACTCGAAGAAGAAAGAAGCATGCAAGATCGAGCCTCCGTAGATCAACAATGAATGCATCGAGAAGGCACTAATCCAACTTACAGGAGCATTTATGGAAGTTGGATATGTTCTAAAATGTATTCTTGTTTTTCTTATTTTCTTTGGTCTTGCTTTTCTAGTCAAAATTTTGGTGATGTATTTCCATGTACCAAAAAATCAATGATGGAAAAAAGATACGTGTTTGCAAAGAAAAATGTACGTGGCCAGGATGCGACCGCGCGTTCGGCGCATGGCCACCGCATCCGAGAAACGGCACGGACATGACCCCATTGCCCTACACAAACGGACTGAATCCGGAAAGCGAGAGGTCTGTTTGAGGTCGTGCATTGGAGTTGGCCTTACAAGTGGGACCGCAGTTGAGGAGACCGACTATCGGCAAACCCCCACCTCGCCCGTCGCGCGATGGCTGAGTTAGAGAAAGGACAAGGCTGAAGAGATTGCTGTAGCACGGACTCCAAGAAATATGGTGTCAGATGGAAGTCGTCTTTGGTGGCGATGTGCCGTACTCTCAGACGTGAATGCACATTGCAGCCCATGCCACCCTACTACTCCTACTACTTATAGTAGTAGTATCGAGGATTCGTGGTGCTGGTTATGTACATCAAACACATTAACATATGGCTCACCTTACACTGTGGCCAAATTTCCCGGAGTCTGTGCTAGGTTAAAAAGTGTTCTTTGTGAGGATGGGTGGCTGGTCTCAAGTTTAAAACTTGTTGTATTATGTATGCGTGAGCGTAGAGATAGTGCAGCATTTGAAGCTAGTACAAATAGTGTACTATTGTTGATTGGCCTCATCCGATAACCTGTTGCAATGCACGACAATTATGTATTCAGAAAATATATTTTTGCCTCGTTTGACACCCACTCAGAGAAGCGACTCGAAAGCCATTCATATATTAAGTAAGTTTATCACAGGCATACCATTTTATTACATACAACAGGTCATCAACCCACAACGACAACGAGGATACATTATAACTACTAAAGTTTTCATCACACAACAAATAACAAGCAATGAAATGAACTTCAACTCAACCAATCCTCGGCGTTGGGAACGCTTGCTTTGAACCACAAGTGATTCTCTGGGAAGGGCCAGCTACTGTCTATCTCGAGACCAACGCAGGACTGATCATCCAGGCTGAAGCGGCCTGCTATATCACGACCAGGGTAGGGAACGACCGCAATGTCCGACGTATAGATACAGTTGCTTCTCAAAAATGGTAGTAGTAACGTTGTGTCAACAGCAGTTGAATCGCCTTTCACCATCATTGGATTGTTTTGTCCAAGGAAGAGCGAGTTTTCTCCAAGACTATCAATACTGTACCAGGGAGAAGGTGTTGGCTCTAGCACACCAGTATCCATCCCGCATACCATGCAACGGCTGTTGGAATAGGTCCAGAAGTGCGACCATGGGATACAACACCTGCTCCCTCATAGTAACATCAGGAGTGGGTTGTATACAGACAAGAAGGGGTGATCCATCGGAATTAGTGGCCAGCCGCTAGTGAGCATATGGGCCCTGCTCGTCCTCATGCTTGTGATCATCACCATCGTCATCTCCCCCTTGGTTATAAAAAATTTCAAGTATAGGTGGTGGAATGTTCATAGGACCTTCGAAACACAAGAAGAAGGTTAATTAGTAGAGAAGGGAAACTTGCTAACTCACATGCATGTGGATGAAACCATTATAATTACGGTGGAAGACAAACGTACCGAAACTACGAGGATCCCATGCAAAAACAGTGCCACAAGTGGTAGCAGCAAACACAAGACCCTCGTATTGAATTGTATCACAGTACACATCCGTGTATAGAAATTGATTTTTGAGCAATATCCATCCAGTCGAACCACGAAGGACGACAGCAAGCTTGTCGAACATAGCAACAACTTGATAGTTCTTGTAATTCCAAGAGCGGTTGGGAACTCGACAAATTGCTATCTTCCGTAGATGACAGTCACCATTATCGTATTTGAACGTACGTAGATCATCTATGTGCTCAACCTCGTGGCACTCGGAGATTTTTGGAAGTGGAATCCGGCGAGTGTACACATTCGAAGTTCCCGCCGCAATTGTACCCAATATAAACAACTCAATCTCCATTTGCGCCCATCCTGTGCCTTACTGCGGGCGATGGCATCTTGACATCCTGCGTATCGTTATCAAGTGGCATCAACTTGCACAAGCCGAGGCCTCCGTCGTCCGCACTCCATGCAAAAGCAGGATTATAGAGAAGAAGATAAGGGAGATCAAACCGCTCTGGACCCCTTTGGGTTCCTTGTAATGATGTTATTAGTTGAGTCGAGAATGGTCTTGAACAAACCTGCCATGCTAGCCGAGGTCATGATGTCGCACCTACCAATGAGTTCCCCACCATGTCATCTTTCGGATCGGGCAAGAATAACGGTCGTTTCCAGCTTGTTCCCTCCCTGGAGAAGACGATCGAACAATGGCAGAAGGAAGGGTGAAGGCAAATGTAGGAGGGAGGATGAACGTGCGACAACAGTTCCAAATCGAGAGGGAAAGGCGAAGAGTTGGTGGACGGTTGCCAGTTTGCCACGGTACACGAAGAGGCGCCCCGGCCTACCCGTCCTTTCGGAAATTGTACAAAAGGACTCGCCGTCGTATCACTGACATGTTGGAACAGGACCACATGTCAACGAAACATGGTGTGTAATTTATCGTGCAAAATGCGATCTGGCCGCGTGGCCCGAGGTGCCGCATTAGTTATCGACCTTTATTTTTTAACATACAATCTGAGTGGATAGCTCCTGTGGTCATCACACGTGAGCGGATATATAGGTGTGCTAGGTCGTGATGACAACAATCAGTAAGTGCTAAAAGAGTTGATCTCGAAAAAGAGTTGATCCAATGCTTGGTTTTGTTTGGATTTTCCAACTATGACCATTGGATAGAGTGAATAAATGGCTTATGTTCAAAGTTATTCTCATACTATAGAATTGTATAGGAACGTGGAGAGATTTGGTTGATTTTTTATCGCTGAATAATATAAAATTTTATGAGTGCAGACGCTCCACCCCGAGCTTTGTTGCTCCTTCTCGGTTGTCGGGAATCTATGTTCTTCCACTCTTTCGTCTAAGACATGAGATTTTTCATCCTTTTGCCGACACGCGGGACATCTATATGCCTCCATTTTACAAAATCATACTATATGCCTCCATGACACACGGGACATCTAGCATCAAGGTGGCGTGTCATGCAAGAAAATGGAGATATGCAGTGCGTAAGTGAGTCGAGCACTTCGATGGCACCTAGTACTACTACGCAATATTTTTTTCTCCTCGGTGGCACGTGAATAGTGCATGTACTCAATGACAAAGCACGGGATGGTAGCCATTGGACATGGTCGGCCCTTTTTAAAGAGAGTACTAATAAATAACATTGATGTGTCTCGTCAACTTGTAGAACGACGAGAAGCTTGCTTACTACGCCTCCTCCGTCGCCAACGCGTGCGCGGTGGCTCGCAGCACGAGGAGAAACTTTTGCTTACAAGCGGTGGAGGTGCAACAGTTCATTTGGTGTCAGATTGCCAGAAGTACTACTGTAGTACCATCATTATTGTTCGACTTCTGGAAGAGGAGAAGAGGCAAGTGCAAGGTCACCTACTAACCTAGTACAGTACTACTATAGCCAAAGCCGGTCCACCTTATTAGAGCATGGTTAATTAATATAGGCGGCTCTTGCAGCGGCACATTATTTAGAGCAAGTACTCTCTTCGTAGGAACAAAGGAAGTGAAACAAAAGTCGGAGTGGATGCTAGATTGCCGGTTAAAACATGATTACATAGGGAAAAATCCTATAGCATTCTATCCTATGAAACAAACGACCAATGTAGGAAAATTATGAGGGGGTCTCTCCAACAGTGTTCCTCGGCTCGCACCTAGCATCACGGTGGTCGAACTTGGAGTCATTCATCTGGTACATGTGGCATCTCAGATCTGGACACAAGGTGATGCGACCTCTCACTTCCTCCGCCATTTGAAGCGGCGCGCCGGTGGAGGGCTAGCATACTCCAATATTAGGTTGGCTCTATGTGATGTGGCAACTTCATGGTAATGTGAGCTGCCATACTCTTGCCAAGACTCCAGGTGGGTGCTTCGAAAGAAAATTCTATGGGCTTAGAAGTTGGCGAGAACGTCCTTCCTGGAACTTGTACTTGAATCATCCAGCGCTCCTCTTCTGGTAAGGTGGCGTTATGCGTCCGGTGAAGCTTGGTATTCCAATGTTCAAGTACCTAGTGACTTCCTTCAAGTGGCGTCCAAAAGGCGTGTCTTCATCCGGTTGTGCAAACTTGCTCTTCATCTCCGTCATCCTAAAGAGTGGAAAAATGGAGAGGAGTCAGAAATGAGTAGAGAAGAGTGACCTATGGTTTATCTTAGTGGTCGTGTCCTACACTCGAGTGTGTGCTCTGATACCATCTTGTAGCGACCGACCTCGAGATGGTCAAGTCTCTGTTTTTAGTGCCATCCACGGATCGGTAATCTTGACACACCACGATTGCTTGAAGGATTTATAGCAGAGTAGCAATCACACACTTATTACATCGAATGTCTCAAAAGAGAACTTATTACAATAATATGGCTTAAGGCCATCTAATGCGATAACGTGAAGGCTTGGAAGATAAAGTGAGTCCATCAACTCAAAGCGGCATGGCTGAGCTGCACTGCAACGACCTATCGAACCTTACTCCTCGTTCGAAAAGTCTGCAACATAATACGTTGCAGCCCATGAAACAGTCAACACATGGAATATCTTTGGCAATATAACACAAGAGAGCGAGCAATGTAAATAATGCTATCACTACATGCAATATTTGGGTGATGGAAAGCTCTACGGTTATAGTTTTGAAAAGCCAATTTTTCCCTACAACAAAGGAATAAATTTTAATTTAACTATCATGGTGGTTGAAACATCATTGAGAAGGTATAACCCCAACTCAATCCCAATTAAAGTAATTAACATCCCAAAGAATATTAATTAAGAGTGATGAGATACATGTGAATACTCAAGTTCTATATACTCTGAATTGTCCATAACCGGGGACACGGCTAACCATGATTAGTTTGTACACTCTGCAGAGGTTTGTGCACTTTTCCCCACAAGACTCGATCGCCTCCGTTGATTTCTCGCACTACATGGTGTTTGAGAAACGGATGACCGAGACACAATCTTTCAGAAACATTAACTCTCTACTCGGGTAGACCATACCAAACCTACAAAACCCACTACCTGTGATCTACCTCTTCAAGAGCTTCACATAACTTACTCAACTATGCTAGAGCCCATAATAGCTTGTGGCTGCACACGGAAGTTTCTAGCATGAATAATCTCAGTTCCCTTTGAGCCTGGGTGGCGGTCCATAGGAAGATCACACGGGTACCCCGGGATTTCCAAAAAAAAAACAGACAACACTGGGTTCCCAAGGTGCCTCAATCCACCCAGATGTGTATTAAAGTTGCCACCTTAAGTTGAACCATTATTAACAATCTCACATCTGTCATGGATTCACTCAAATCCAAACCACGTCTACGAGCATAGCATAGCAATATAAGCAACACGTAGAAGTAACTCCCGAGGGTTTGATAGTAATAGGACAATAGGCTCTACCTCAACTACTACTTCCCAACCCACAAGTTAAAGACATCCTAATCATGCAATGTTTGAGGATTGGAACTAATGCATAAAAACTGGGTATGAAAAGAGTATGATCAAAGTGTTACTTGCCTTCGACGATCCGTGAATCCTAGAGACTCGTAGTAACACGCTTCGCACTCAAGAATTACATGTGCCAAGCAAACAATAACATACATAAGCAACAAGAAAATATGCACAAGCAAAACTTCAACTAAAGAGGCTGACCAGAAAGTTCAACTTAAGAACTCCGGTTCACAAAAAGAATCAAACCAAACGAAGCAATGAAACTCAAACGACGAAAGAAATAAAATCCGATTACTAATCTGAACTAGGGTCAAATTTTACAGAGACAAAAACTGGTTCGAGTTGGTTATTCGGAAAGAGGGTTTCGAGACGAAACTCTAGGCGCTTGAATCGCTTTGTTTCCGATAAGCAAGCGAAAAGTTAGACTAGATCGAACATCGGATCGAGAAATCGCGATCAGAAAATCGCGGAATAAATCCGATAAAAGATAAAGCAGCGAACAGTTTAACGAAAGAGCGTTAGTTAACTGAACCTAAACGAAAAAACACGTCCGTTAAAATGAAGCGAGCAATGACGCTCGCTAAATAAATAAACCGGAAAAAAAACCGATCTATTAAATAAAAAAATGAAAACTAGGGTTTTCTTAAAAAAACCGGAACGGTTTTTTCTTCGGAAAACCGGCCGGCGGGCGGCTACCTCGCGGTGGCTCGTGAGACTCGTGAGGCTCGGCTCAGCAGCGGGAGTGGCGTCGGCGAGGCGGGCTGGCTAGAGGCGGCTGACTCTGGCGGCTTGCAGGCTCCGGGCTGCAGGGGGCGTGGCGGTGGTGGCTAGAGGGGGCTTATAAGAAAGGGGGGGCCTGGCTTGGAGGAGGGCAAGGCAGCGGCGAGGTGAGTCCGGCTCGGGACTCTGGTCCGGCGGGCGGCGGCGGATGGCTGGGCCGGCCTGCTGGGCCCTAGGCTCGGTCCGAGCGCGGGGTTTTTTTAAAATTGTTCACTGTGGAAAAAATTCCTATAAAAATAAAATTAAAATCTAAAAATGCCAAAACAAATCTTTCACCGTCTAAATGAAATATTTAGAACAAGATGAACATTTCCTTGGCCCCTAAAATGCAAATTTTTAAAACGTGCAATTTTTCTAGGGCAAATAAATTCCAAATAAAATCAAATAAAATCCAAATAATGATTCTAACATTTTTCCTCCAATATTTCAATTATTTTGGAGAAGTCATATTATCTCCCCTCGTTTATATTTTGATATGAAATATTTTTCCGGAGAGAAAAATAATTAAAATCAATAATCCTTGTTTTCACTATTTGAAAAAAAATCAAATATGAAAACCGGAAAATCCCCAACTCTCTCCGAGGGTCCTTGAGTTGCTTAGGATTTGAGGACTGGAGCGAAGGTGCAATAAAATATGATATGCATGAATGACCTATGTATAACATTCCAAATTGAAAATTTGGGATGTTACACGCCTACTACGTTAGACACCAGCCAACCGGAAGCCTAGGATCTCTGCCGCCTCGAGGGGTCGCTTCCCATTGGGAATCAATTGGCCCGTAATAAAATCTGCATAACTAACGCCTAAATAAAGTGATTTGAGATGAGGTTGCGACACTGTCAAGCGGCATGGTGAAGTAGGTAGGTCCATTTGCCGAGTCGGTGAGGTCGGGCGCGATTCTTGATTGCGACGGCGGCAGGAAACAAAGCGATGTCGCTGACGGTCGGCCTACGGTGGAAGAAGCGCGGGACTTTGAGCGGATCCGAAGTTGGAGCCGCTCGGCGCCGTGAACAACGGCGAGGTGAATCGGCTCCGATGCAGTTCACGCGGCCGTCGCCAAAAGGCAGCTCCAAAGGCCGCGGAGTAAGAGGCACATAGCCCGATGCTGCACGACGGCAAATGGACAACGTCTCCAGCAAGATCAGTTGACTAGAAGCTAGACCCATGGAGGCGATGAGCGCGAGCATTAGCCGGCTGTGCCAGATGGTCCACGACGCCAACCTGCGACCCAGCACCGAGGAACATCTCCAGGTAGTGCTTGAGGCCACCAGGGCGAGGGGCCGCTTCGACGACACCTTCGTCTCCTTGTTCAACGAGGTCCTCGTCGGCTTCCTGGACAAGTTCACCGTCGTCAAGAAGCTCGCAGACGACCTTGACGTACGCCTCCAGCCCACGCGCCCAGGCTCTGTGATGCCTGCCAACCTCAACGGCCTCTATGGTGACAACCTCTTGATGCCCGGTGGCCCTACTTGTTGCCCATTGTCGCGGCGAGAATGTCCACCCGAGGTCGCTTTCCGCCCGCGCTTGTGCCGGGCGCAGCAAGACACCATCGACATAATCACCCACGTCTACGCGCAAATCGTCCACAAGGACTACTACATGCAAGAGGAGGACGATAGGACGCTGGCCTTCTTGGACGGCATTGTTCAGAAGCACGTTGAGGTTGCTACCAACACCGCTGCTCCTCACACGTCGGTTGGTGACCCAGTGCACTAGCGCGTGAGGATGTCGTTGATGGATCCGTATGTATCTTTATCTTTCCGTCAAATCCATGCAGTAGTATATGGTACTACTAGTAATTATCCTACCTTTCACATCAACTTCACAATTTTCGTACGTACTCCATGCATGAACCGCGCCAGAACCAAACTTCTCATTACTCTATCTATCGGTCGCGCCATGGAGCAGAACCAAATTTTACAAGTTACAATTTCAAAAGTTAAAGCCTGCCATTTTCGCGTCGCACCCCCACACGGTTGGTCCGGCACGCCGCTCAAGGGGGAATGCGTGCTGTGTTGCATTTTCACTTACAAGTGGGACCGTAGTTGAGCAAAACGACTATCGGCAAACCCCACCCGCCCACAGCGATGGTAGAGAAAACAAGAGGGAGAAGAGATGGCTGTAGCACGGACTCCATGAAAATTGGTGTCGGATGGGACTTGTGTGGGTGGCGTGTGCCGTACTTCTAGACATGAATGCTAGTTATGGCCCATGCCACCCCACTATATCGAGGTGCGATTCACGGAGAACAAATTTCACGGAGTCCGTGCTCAGCCCTCCTCTATCTCTCTTCTCACCCAGCCCAGAAACGCCTTGAGCCCATCGTCATTTGCTCATATGCAGTCCCACATGTCGGTGAAAACGCAAGAGGACCCAGAACCTTCACATCTTTCACCTCGGCGTCTTTGGTGATGAACAACAAATCCAATAAAGATCTTGATGGCGGCTTTTGGAGTTACTCAAGAGTTTAACCCAAGATGCACATCACGTGGCTTCAACTACCACTTTATTTTCTTGCATGACACGACCTGGATGCTGGATGTCCCACATGTCGGCAAAAGGAGGAAGAACTCGACCAAATCTTTGGTTGTGCTCTCAGATTAGACTAGTTGTGCTAACTTAAAATTTTATTGTATAGAATGGATGCAAGTTTTGGTATTGGGAAGAAGAGTACAACGATATATTGATAGAGCGCAATTTAGTAGATGTTCTAGCACTTTTAGCTAGCATAGAGGCTAGAGATGAGACTAGTGCACTTGTTGATAGAATAGAGGGTAGAACCGTCTACTTCTTTACACTCGAAGAAGAAAGAAGCATGCAAGATCGAGCCTCAAGTGAGATCAACAATGAATGCATCGAGAAGGCACTAATCCAACTTACGGGGAGCATTTATGGAAGTTGGATATGTTCTAAAATGTATTCTTGTTTTTCTTATTTTCTTTGGTCTTGCTTTTCTAGTCAAAATTTTGGTGATGTATTTCCATGTACCAAAAAATCAATGATGGAAAAAAGATACGTGTTTGCAAAGAAAAATGTACGTGGCCAGGATGCGACCGCGCGTTCGGCGCATGGCCACCGCATCCGAGAAACGGCACGGACATGACCCCATTGCCCTACACAAACGGACTGAATCCGGGAAAACAGAGGTCTGTTTGAGGTCGTGCATTGGAGTTGGCCTTACAAGTGGGACCGCAGTTGAGGAGACCGACTATCGGCAAACCCCCACCTCGCCCGTCGCGCGATGGCTGAGTTAGAGAAAGGACGAGGCTGAAGAGATTGCTGTAGCACGGACTCCAAGAAATATGGTGTCAGATGGAAGTCGTGCTGGTGGCGTGTGCCGTACTCCTGGACGTGAATGCTTGTTCTGGCCCATGCCACCCTACTACTCCTACTACTTATAGTAGTAGTATCGAGGATTCGTGGTGCTGGTTATGTACATCAAACACATTAACATATGGCTCACCTTACACTGTGGCCAAATTTCCTGGAGTCTGTGCTAGGTTAAAAAGTGTTCTTTGTGAGGATGGGTGGCTGGTCTCAAGTTTAAAACTTGTTGTATTATGTACGTAGACGTAGAGATAGTGCAGCATTTGAAGCTAGTACAAATAGTGTACTATTGTTGATTGGCCTCATCCGATAACCTGTTGCAATGCACGTACAATTATGTATTCAGAAAATATTTTTTTGCCTCGTTCTGACACCCACTCGGAGAAGCGACTCGAAAGCCATTCATAAATTTAGTAAGTTTATCACAGGCATATCATTTTATTACATACAACAGTCATCAACCCTAACGACAACGAGGATACATTATAACTACTAAAGTTTTCATCACACAACAAATAACAAGCAATGAAATGAACTTCAACTCAACCAATCCTCGGCGTTGGGAACGCTTGCTTTGAACCACAAGTGATTCTCTGGGAAGGGCCAGCTACTGTCTATCTCGAGACCAACGCAGGACTGATCATCCAGTGAAGCGGCCTGCTATATCCACGACCGAGGGTAGGGAACGACCGCAATGTCCGGCGATATAGATACGATTTGCTTCTCAAAAATGGTAGTAGTAACGTTGTGTCAACAGCAGTTGAATCGCCTTTCACCATCATTGGATTGTTTTGTCCAAAGAAGAGCGAGTTTTCTCCAAGACTATCAATACCGTACCAGGGAGAAGGTGTTGGCTCTAGCACACCAGTATCCATCCCGCATACCATGCAACGGCTGTTGGAATAGGTCCAGAAGTGCGACCATGGGATACAACACCTGCTCCCTCATAGTAACATCGGGAGTGGGTTGTATCTGAGACAAGAAGGGTGATCCATCTAATTAGTGGCCAGCCGCCAGTGAGCATATGGGCCCTGCTCGTCCTCATGCTTGTGATCATCACCATCGTCATCTCCCCCTTGGTTATAAAAAATTTCAAGTATAGGTGGTGGAATGTTCATAGGACCTTCGAAACACAAGAAGAAGGTTAATTAGTAGAGAAGGGAAACTTGCTAACTCACATGCATGTGGATGAAACCATTATAATTACGGTGGAAGACAAACGTGCGAAACTACGAGGATCCCATGCAAAAAGCGATTACCACAAGTGGTAGCAGCAAACACAAGACCCTCGTATTGAATTGTATCACAGTACACATCCGTGTATAGAAATTGATTTTTGAGCAATATCCATCCAGTCGAACCACGAAGGACGACAGCAAGCTTGTCGAACATAGCAACAACTTGATAGTTCTTCTAATTCCAAGAGCGGTTGGGATCTCGACAATTTGCTATCTTAGTAGATGGCCGATCCACCATTATCGTATTTGAGCGTCGTAGATCATCTATGTGCTCAACCTCGGGGCACTCGGAGATTTTTGGAAGTGGAATCCGGCGGCGAGTGTACACATTCAAGTTCCGCTTCGCAATTGTACCCAATATAAACAACTCAATCTCCATTTGCGCCCATCCCGGGCCTTACCACAGGCGATGGCATCTTGACATCACACGTATCGTTATCAAGTGGCATCAACTTGCACAAGCCGAGGCCTCCGTCGTCCGCACCCATGCAAACAGGATTATAGAGAAGAAGATAAGGGAGATCAAACCGCTCCTGGACCCTTGGGTTCCTTGTAATGATGTTATTAGTTGAGTCGAGAATGGTCTTGAACAAACCTGCCATGCTAGCCGAGGTCATGATGTCGCACCTACCAATGAGTTCCCCCACCATGTCATCTTTCAGATCGGGGCAAGAATAACGGGGTCGTTTCCGGCTTGTTCCCTCCCTGGAGAAGACGATCGAACAATGGCAGAAGGAAGGGTGAAGGCAAATGTAGGAGGGAGGAAGAACGTGCGACAACAGTTCCAAATCGAGAGGGAAAGGCGAAGAGTTGGTGGACGGTTGCCAGTTTGCCACGGTACACGAAGAGGCGCCCCGGCCTACCCGTCCTTTCGGAAATTGTACAAAAGGACTCGCCGTCGTATCACTGACATGTTGGAACAGGACCACATGTCAACGAAACATGGTGTGTAATTTCTCGTGCAAAATGCGATCTGGCCGCGTGGCCCGAGGTGCCGCATTAGTTATCGACCTTTATTTTTTAACATACAATCTGAGTGGATAGCTCCTGTGGTCATCACACGTGAGCGGATATATAGGTGTGCTAGGTCGGCAGGCGGCAACAATCTGTAAGTGCTAAAAGAGTTGATCTCGAAAAAAGAGTTGATCCAATGCTTGGTTTTGTTTGGATTTTCCAACTATGACCATTGGATAGAGTGAATAAATGGCTTATGTTCAAAGTTATTCTCATACTATAGAATTGTATAGGAACGTGGAGAGATTTGGTTGATTTTTTATCGCTGAATAATATAAAATTTTATGAGTGCAGACGCTCCACCCCGAGCTTTGTTGCTCCTTCTCGGTTGTCGGGAATCTATGTTCTTCCACTCTTTCGTCTAAGACATGAGATTTTTCATCCTTTTGCCGACACGCGGGACATCTATATGCCTCCATTTTACAAAATCATACTATATGCCTCCATGACACGCGGGACATCTAGCATCAAGGTGGCGTGTCATGCAAGAAAATGGAGATATGCAGTCGTAAGTGAGTCGAGCACTTGATGGCACCTAGTACTACTACGCAATATTTTTTCTCCTCGGTGGCACGTGAATAGTGCATGTACTCAATGACAAAGCACGGGATGGTAGCCATTGGACATGGTCGGCCCTTTTAAAGAGAGTACTAATAAATAACATTGATGTGTCTCGTCAACTTGTGAAACGACGAGAAGCTTGCTTACATATACGCCTCTCCGGTCGCTAACGCTGGGTATGCTGGTTCGCAAAGACCGAGGAGAAACTTTTGCCTTACAAGCGGTGGAGGTGCAACAGTTCATTTGGTGTCGATTGCGGAAGTACTACTGTAGTACCATCATTATTGTTCGACTTAGGAAGAGGAGAAGAGGCAAGTGCAAGGTCACCTACTAACCTAGTACAATTACTACTATAGCCAAAGCAGTCCACCTTATTAGAGCATGGTTAATTAATATAGGCGGCTCTTGCAGTGGCACATTATTTAGAGCAAGTACTCTCTTCGTAGGAACAAAGGAAGTGAAACAAAAGTCGGAGTGGATGCTAGATTGCCAGTTAAAACATGATTACATAGGGAAAAATCCTATAGCATTCTATCCTATGAAACAAACGACCAATGTAGGAAAATTATGAGGGGGTCTCTCCAACAGTGTTCCTCGGCTCGCACCTAGCATCACGGTGGTCGAACTTGGAGTCATTCATCCGTACATGTGGCATCTCGGATCTGGACACAAGGTGATGCGACCTCTCACTTCCTCCGCCATTTTAGGCGGTAGCCGTGGAGGGCTAGCATACTCCAATATTAGGTTGGCTCTATGTGATGTGGCAACTTCATATACTAACCGGATGCTGACTATACTACTACGGTACTCACACTCCAAGAAGTGACTCGAAAACCATTCATAAATTGAGTCTATGACATGCATTTGGAAATGTACCATTCATTAGATACAACAAGTCATCAACACACAACGACAACGAGGATGCATGTTGGATTATAGATTATTTTCAACAAAACATTCTACTAAATACAAAATTTTTCATCACACAACAAATAACAAGCAATGAAATGAACTTCAACTCAACCAATCCTCGGCGTTGGAAACGCTTGCTTTGAACCACAAGTGATTCTCTGGGAAGGGCCAGCTACTGTCAATCTCGAGACCAACGCAGACTGATCATCCAGGCTGAAGCTGCACCGCTATATCCACGACGAGGGTAGGAGCGACCGCAATGTCCGGCGATATGAATACAGTTGCTTCTCATAAATGGTAGTAGTAACGTTGTGTCAACAGCAGTTGAATCGCCTTTCACCATCATTGGATAGTTTTGTCCAAGGAAGAGCGAGTTTTGTCCAAGACTATCAATACTGTACCAGGGAGAAGGTGTTGGCCCTGCTCGTCCTCATGCTTGTGATCATCACCATCGTCATCTCCCCCTTGGTTATAAAAAATTTCAAGTATAGGTGGTGGAATGTTCATAGGACCTTCCAAACACAAGAAGAAGGTTAATTAGTAGAGAAGGGAAACTTGCTAACTCACATGCATGTGGATGAAACCATTATAATTACGGTGGAAGACAAATGTACCGAAACTACGAGGATCCCATGCAAAAACAGTGCCACAAGTGGTAGCAGCAAACACAAGACCCTTGTATTGAATTGTATCACAGTACACATCCGTGTATAGAAATTGATTTTTGAGCAATATCCATCCGATGAACCACGAAGGGCGGCGACAGCAAGCTTGTCGAAGATAGCAACAACTTGATAGTTCTTGTAATTCCAAGAGCGGTTGGGAACTCGACAAATTGCTATCTTCCGTAGATGACAGTCACCATTATCGTATTTGAACGTACGTAGATCATCTATGTGCTCAACCTCAGGGCACTCGGAGATTTTTGGAAGTGGAATCCGCTGACGAGTGTACACATTCAGAAGTTCCCGCTCGCAATTGTACCCAATATAAACAACTCAATCTCCATTTGCGCCATCCCAGGCCTTACCCTGAAGCGATGGCATCTTGACATCACAGGTATCTTTATCAAGTGGCATCAACTTGCACAAGGCGAGGCCTCCGACGTCCGCACCCATGCGAACAGGATTATAGCGAAGAAGATAAGGGAGATCAAACCGCTCCTGGACCCTTGGGTTCCTTGTAATGATGTTATTAGTTGAGTCGAGAATGGTCTTGAACAAACCTGCCATGCTAGCCAAGGTCATGATGTCGCACCTATCAATGAGTTCCCCCACCATGTCATCTTTCAGATCGGGGCAAGAATAACGGGGTCATTTCCGGCTTGTTCCCTAAATGGAGAAGACGATCGAACAATGGCAGAAGGATGGGTTAAGGAAAATGCAGGAGGGAGGAAGAGCGTGCGACAACAGTTCCAAATCGAGAGGGAAAGGCGAAGAGTCGGTGGACGGTTGCCAGTTTGCCACGGTACACGAAGAGGCACCCCGGCCTACCCGTCCTTTCGGAAATCGTACAAAAGGACTCACCGTTGTCTCACTGACATGTTGGAACAGGACCACATGTCAACGAAACATGGTGTGTAATTTATCGTGCAAAATGAGATCTGGCTGCATGGCCCGCGGTGTCGCATTAGTTGTTGACCTTTATTTTTTAACATACAATCTGAGTGGATAACTCCTCTGGTCATCACACGTCAGCGGATATATAGGTGCGCTAGGTCGGCAGGCGGCAACAATCTGTAAGTGCTAAAAGAGTTGATCTCGAAAAAAGAGTTGATCCAATGCTGGATTTTGTTTGGATTTTCCAACTATGACCATTGGATAAAGTGCATAAATGGCTTACGTTCAAAGTTATTCTGATACTATAGAATGGTATAGGAACGTGGAGAGATTTGGTTGATTTTATATCGTTGAATAATATAAATTTTTATGAGTGCAGACGCTCCACCCCGAGCTTTGTTGCTCCTTCTCGGTTGTCGGGAATCTATGTTCTTCCACTCTTTCGTCTAATACATGAGATTTGTTCATCCTTTTGCCGACACGTGGGACATCTATATGCCTCCATTTTACAAAATCATACTATATGCCTCCATGACGCGCGGGACATCTAGCATCAAGGTGGCGTGTCTGCAAGAAAATGGAGATATGCAGTGCGTAAGTGAGTCCTGCACTTCGATGGCACCTAGTACTACTACACAATATTTTTTCTCCTCGATGGCACGTGAATAGTGCACGTACTCAATGACAAAGCACGGGATGGTAGCCATTGGACATGGTCGGCCCTTTTTAAAGAGAGTACTAATAAATAACGTTGATGTGTCTCGTCAACTCGCATGAGCAACGAGAAGCTTGCTTACTACGCCTCCTCCCTAACGCCAGCGTCTTGTGATGGCTCGCATGACCTGAGGAGAAACTTTTGCTTACGAGCGGTGGACGTGCCGTAGTTCATTTGGTGTCAGATTGCCAGAAGTACTACTGTAGTACCATCATTATTGTTCGAATTCTAGAAGAGGAGAAGAGCCAAGCGCAAGGTCACCTACTAACCTAGTACAGTACTACTATAGCCAAAATTGGTCCACCTTATTAGAGCATGGTTAATTAATATAGGCGGCTCTTGCAGCGGCACATTATTTAGAGCAAGTACTCTCTTCGTAGGAACAAAGGAAGTGAAACAAAAGTCGGAGCGGATGCTAGATTGCCAGTTAAAACAAGATTACATAGGGAAAAATCCTATAGCATTCTATCCTATGAAACAAAGCGACCAATGTAGGAAAATTATGAGGGGTCTCTCCAACGGTGTTCCTCGGCTACTTTCTAGCATCACGGTGGTCGAACTTGGAGTCATTCATCTGGTACATGTGGCATCTCAGATCTGGACAAAAGGTGACGTGACCTCTCACTTCCTCCGCCATTTGAAGCGGCGCGTCGGTGGAGGGCTAGCATACTCCAATATTAGGTTGGCTCTATGTGATGTGGCAACTTCATATACTAACTGGATGCTGACTATACTACTATGGTACTCACACTCCAAGAAGTGACTCGAAAACCATTCATAAATTGAGTCTATGACATGCAGTTGCAAATGTACCATTCATTAGATACAACAAGTCATCAACACACAATGACAACGAGGATGCATGTTGGATTATAGATTATTTCCAACAAAACATTCTAGTAAATTCAAAAAATTTCATCACACAACAAATAACAAGCAATGAAATAAAATTCAACTCAACCAATCCTCGGCGTTGGAAACGCTTGCTTTGAACCATAGGTACTCTGGGAAGGGACAACTATTGTCAATATCGAGAGCAACGCAGGACTGATCATCTAGGCTTAAGCGGCATATATCAGGACCAGGGTAGGGAACCACCGCAATGTCCGAGGTATAGATGTACAGTTGCTTCTCATAAATGGTAGTAACGTTGTGTCAACAGCAGTTGGATCGCCTTTCACCATCATTGGATAGTTTTGTCCAAGGAAGAGCGAGTTTTCTCCAAGACTATTAATGTCTGAGAACTGTGGAGAAGGTGTTGGCGCTAGCACACTATTATCCATCCCGAATACCCTGCAACGGGTGTTGGAATAGGTCCGAAGAGGGCGACAATGGGAGACAACACCTGCTACCTCACTAGTAACAATCACAGTGCACTGTATACAGAGAAGAAGAGGTGATCCATCGGAATTAGTTGCTAGGTGCCACTGAGTATATAAGTTCTGCTTGTCCTCATGCTCGTGATCATCACCATCGTCATCTCCCCCTTGGTTATATTTGTTTTTCAAGTATAGGTGGTGGAATGTTCACAGGACCTTGGAAACACAAGAAGAAGGTTAATTAGTAAAGGGAAACTTGCTAACCCGCATGCATGTGGATGAAACAACTATAATTACGGTGGAAGACAAACGTACCGAAACTACGAGGATCCCATGCAAAATCAGTGCCACAAGTGGTGGCAGCAAACACAAGATCCTCGTATTCAATTGCATCACAGTACTCATCCGTGTACAGAAACTCATTTTTGAGCAATATCCATGGACGAACCATGGAATCAATAAGGACGGCAACAAGCTTGTCGAAGATAGCAACAACTTCATAGTTCTTGTAATTTCAAGAGCAGTTGGGAACTCGACAAATTGCTATCTTCCGTCGACGACAGCCACCATGATCGTATTTGAACGTACGTAGATCATCTGTGTGCTCAACCTCAGGGCACTCTGAGATTTTTGTAAGTGGAATCCGCTGACGAGTGTACACATTCACAAGTTCCCACTCGCAATTGTACCCAATATAAACAACCCAATCTCCATTTGCGCCAGCCCAGGCCTTACCCTTAAGCGATGGCATCTTGACATCACACGTATCATTATCAAGCGGCATCAACTTGCACAAGGCGAGGCCTCCGTCGTCCGCGCCCATGCGAACAGGCTTATGGCGAAGAAGATATTATTAGTTGAGTCGAGAATGGTCTTGAACGAAACTGCCATGCTAGCCGAGGTGATGACGTCGCACGGATCAATGAGTTCCCCCACCACGTCATCTTTCAGATCGAGGCAAGAATAATGGGGTCATTTCCGGCTTGTTCCCTCCATGGAGAAGATGATCGAACAATGGCAGAAGGAAGCGTGAAGGCAAATGGAGGAGGGAGGTCGAGCATGCGACATCAGTTCCAAATCGAGAGGGAATGTCGAAGAGTCGGTAGACGGTTGCCAGTTTGCCATGGTACACGAAGAGGCACCCTGGCCTACACGTCCTTTCGGAAATTGTACAAAAGGACTCGCCGTCGTCTCACTGACATGTTGGATCGGGACCAGATGTCAACAAAACATGGTGTGTAATTTCTCGTGCAAAATGCGATCTGGCCGCGTTGGCCGAGGTGACGCATTAGTTATCGACCTTTATTTTTTAATGGTGCGTCGTTCAGTTTTGAAGCACGACTAACTGGTACTGTTTGCAGAGAAAATACAAACTACCCTACCACTACTACACCTCTAGTACTAGTAGTATAAAAAAGATATATAATTTGGAGCTTGAGCTTTCTTGCTAAGGGCTGCCCACTTGCTTCTCACACTATCACCCTCTCTCCGGATCTAAAAAGACAGCCTCTGTCTCCTCCTCACCAGTGGTCACAGATCCATGGGAAGAAACTATCTGGCCGTTGATGCACCTGTCGCCGGCGAGCGAGGTCACGCTTGGCAGCGACAAGGCCGTCCTCTTAGACCTAGCGCCCGCGCGGCATGGCCTCCGTCCCCAAGCTCGCTGCCGTAGTGTGTGTGGAGGACGACGACCATGAGCGAAGCCACTTCCCACCGACCCTCAGGTATGCTACCTCTTTTCGAACCATACCCTTGTTCTATTGCCCCATCCGCCACGTCAAGCATGTGGATCTTTTTCCACTCCACCATCTTCCCAATTTCCTATCCTCTGCTTTCTGCTGGTCACCTTGAGCAAAACCTTAATTTGCACTATTAAAGGAAACCCTTCTTCATGCAGACTAATCCATATGCAGGTTGAATAAGGAAAGGGAGATCGATCTTGTCAAGAGAGTAGACATCGAACCCACATCTAGGTTGAAAAGGGGAAAATCACTAGCTAAGGAACGAGTCTCATGTCTCTTGGTTGAAGAAGGGTAGAAAGGCATGACAACGCAATAGAGAATGACCATGTCGATCGGCTTGTTGTCCTCACATAGGAAAAAGGTGGCTAAAGAGAACAAAAATGGGACGTAATCCACATATGCTGCACGGATATTTGTTTCTCTGCAGGCAACCATACCTCCCTCACCACTCTATGCGTCCGTGGAGGTACATCATCTTTGGTCGCCTTTGTCCGAATGGATCTCATGCTCTTATTGCCACTTTTTTGCTATTAGTATAACGCCCGTGATAAAAGTCAACCAATGCTAATGCTAAAGTGATGCCACATTTAACTAATGCCGCTTTTCAGGTCTAATGCTACTGATAAATTTAAGCAATGCCATTTAATGTCTCTGGATTATTTCAGGGTTAGCTGTTGATTGTGGATGTTTTAAAGATTTTTCAGCTAAGGCATTCTAATTTTGTTGCACAACTAGTATACCAACGATGAAACTTGTTACTACCTTCAGATTTTTGCACTGTTAATGCTTATAGATTACATACCTCACTTTCATGAGATAAGTCAATTTTTGTACAATGTCACCTAAATGCCAAGGCGATGTCATTTTATTTTGGTTAAAGCGCACAAAAATTATGAAGACAAGAGGAAAGGTCAAGAGTGCGCACCTCCTCCTTTGGCTATTGTATTGATTCGTTCGATCAAGTTTTTATGTTTGATCGATTATCAAGATTGGGATAGCAATTTTTCATGTCCACTCGAGTTTGAAATGATATTTACCTTGAAGGTACATGGTTTGCAATTTTTTAATACTGTCATTAGTTAATAATGCTAGTTACCTTCAGACTTTTGTATTTGGTTTAATGCTCTTTCACAGCTAGTATACCAATGCTGAAATTTGTTACCTTTACATTTTGTGTTCTTAATTCTTATAGAAATATTCAAGTGCTAGAGCTTATGGAAATCTGTTCAGTAAAAACATTGTACTGTACCCTGTAATAAAATAACTACTCTACTGTTGCACTAGCCACTCGATTAGTGTATATTTGTACTATTTGAATGGTGTTGCATTAGCGTATGGACATATATAAAGTGTGGCAAGCTTTCCCAGATATGTGCTCAAGAAAACTACTACCTGTTTTTCTAAATACTGGACGTTTGGGTACTTCAAATTGAACTGCGAAAACGTCTTATATTAAGGAACAGAGGGTGTAGAGTTCACTCAAATTATCCCGGTAAAGCTAGTCACACCTTTGTTAAAATTAATGTTCACTATGTTATCGGAGGAGGTCTGTATGTTTGTCTTTAATGCCTGTGGACTACATACCTGACATCATGATGTAATGTTAAGTCATTTCCTTTTTGTACAAAGGTCACCTTTGAATTGTCAAGGCGGTGATGGCATTTTATTTTAGTTGAACTGCATAAAATATGCTTAAAGAAGAGGAAAGGTCAGAATCGATCATTCTTTCGGAAAAGAACTATATATGCCTTTTCGACATCGGCCGTTGTTGCCTTATTTATTCCTTCAAACAGGTGGTTAGAAACATTCTTGCTACCTTTCCCATTAAGAAATTGGAATGCTTATATTTGTGAGTCTATGCTTCAACTAGTGCCACTTTTATAGTAATCACACATTCAATGTCTATGCAAACAGGGATGCTCGATTTTACTGGAACTGCACAAAAAGTCCAACTAGTTCAACATTAGGAGCATGTTTTCTTCCAAACCTTTATATCCAATTGGTGGCAGTGTGAGCTGTTCATTATGAAGGTACATGGTTTGCTACTATCTTGCTACTCTTTTTGTATTGTCATTAGATAGTAATACTAGTGGTTTGCATGTGAATTTATTGGCAGGGTGGACCTACATTGGACGTGCAGGACAGGATTCAATGATTGGATGCTCAATTACGGTTGTTATCGATTTCACCTCTTCCATCACTGCGAACATGGATATCCTTGGTCTGATGAAGTATAGGCACTATATTTCTGCTCTGAACCAGCAAATCAATTCAGTATGAAATTGTCCAGGGCAAAACATGACTATATCAAATTGTCCGGTGCAAAACATGACAGATGCTAAGTGGAAGAGACATGTTTAAATCGAAAATACAAGGTGGGGTATATGTTTACTAGCTGCTTGATATTTGTGTAGACAGAGATGTCTTCCCGTTGCTATTTGGCAAACACACAAAGTGACCGCAATTTTGGTTGAACTGCACAAGAGAATAGTATAGTCACTGCATGCAGTGCCATTTGAAAATAGACACAAAATGATTGGATAGTCACTTCATGAACTGCAGAAAAGTAGTACTGTACTATTTATTGGCCAACACTAGGTGCTTCATTGCTTTGGTGTTATTATACAATGGGCATCATTTTGCCTAAGTTAAAGTTTGTATTTTGAAAATAGTCTCGCCGTGTGATCGAGAGAAGACCAAATCATATTGCAGTGGATGTTCGTCCATCATGTGTGGTTCATTCTCATGGTTCCAGCTATTGGTGAAACCACTTACGTTTGCAAGAGGAATTGTAGACTTCACAAACAAATTTGTCTTTTAGTCTGTACTGAATGTTGGCCAAGAGAAGAATCCATGTTAGTAGGAAGAACATATGTTTTTTCTAGATCTTTGCTTTTGGAGCTACATATTTATATATGATCTGTGAATCATTGAGATGCATTAACATGTTGATCTTATGTATGGGAATCGTACTAGTTGGTTTTGAATTTGGGCTACTAACGTGACCATATTACAAAGCCGAACTGTGAGTCTCGTGTGAGCGTTTTGAGCGGATCGGCTCTTCTTCGCTGCGTACAAGATGATCCTTATTTCTGTGTTCTCGGTGTTTACAAGTTACTAACAGGTTCCTTATTTCTGTTCGCTCAGTGTTTACAAGTTACTGATCGATCACTAGCTAGCCTACTAATGCGCTCCTGGCAGTTTTAGTTCCGACGCATGATCCGAAGTGGTATTTTTTTAATAAAAATGCCTACCTCTCAAGAAACTGACAAGCTGCTCTAAAGAAAATGCTATGTGAATATGAAGAAATTGCCAGCAAAAACGTTTGCAAATCCCTTATCTCCCAGCGAACGTTCATCAGCTAATGCGATCGTACACGTACACCATCCGACCTACCCGATCCTACACGTACACTATTCGACCTACTCGATCCTACACGGATAAATAGCGGATCACACACGTACTACCTCCTTTACGTTTTGCAGGGCTCAATTCAAAAAATGACCTACTCGATCCTACCACGAATAAATAGCGGATCACGCATGCGTACTACCTCCTTTCCGGTTTGCGGGGCTTAATTCAAAAATCTAACCAACCAAGGTTGATGATGAGTCGTGGAATCATTTTTGACAAGGAGGGAGTACCTCATCTGGATGATTCGAGTGCACTCGTTTGACGGTCATGCCGGCGTGCGACCCGGCACGGACGGGACTCACCACTGATGGGACGAGACAACACAATCATAATTTCAGTTTTTCTAGTTTTCCACGGCAAGCTGGCGCGCTAAGCCATGCCTGCTTATGCGTTGAATTCCGGTGACCGCGATGACCGTCGCGTTTCCCGCGACACGCTAGTTCGCCTACCTTCCGCCTATAATTCTTTGTTTCCGGGCTTCTCCGGTGGCACCATCACCCAAATCGCCCTATCCTCATAAGCCCCCACCGGCCCGGCGTCGCTGCCACTTATCCTCGCTCTCGCCATACGCCATGCCCCCGCCCGTCCGCGATAGGCGACACCGGAGGCGGTCACCGCCGGAACTAGTGTTCGGTTGTTCACCGGAAGGCAGACGGAGGGAGGAGGCATTCTATCGGTCTTTAGATGGCAATGTGGACTATGAGGTGTTGTTGGAGCGCGACCGCCTGGCGGAGGAGAAGCGTATTGCCGATTTGCGCCGCCAGCGGGACATGGAGCAGCAAAGGCACCGGCGCCTGGTCGCGGCGTAGCGCCCAAGAATCGGGCCGACTACGTGGAGGCCGGTGCCCGCAAATAGCCACGGAGGTCGCTGGCACACACGCGTTCATGACGCCTATCTTTACTACCAGCTCGTCAAGTGGGTTTCTGCTTAGAGGCGAAGCTTGATTGGACCATCTTTGGCATGGAAAGGGCCAACACCGCCGCGAGCAATGCGCTTCTATCGCACCTCACGGCAAGTCGAAGAAAGCGGCGGGCGGCTGATGCGGCGTTTAGCATGTACCGCGGATGGCGGCGGCATCATCTAGTTAGCTAAGAGTAAGTTAGTGCGTGTACACTACTAGAGTATTAGTGGGAGTAGATAGTTAACTTGGCTATGATGGTTGTCAACGTGGAAGTTCAGTACTCTATATGTGGATCAGACGTATTACTTTGCTCTGAATGTTGAACTTTCCGTTTGAATGTATGGAATGGGCTGTTATTTTTTTAAATGTGTCAACATAGTCAATAAACGAGAGAATTGCATTAACGAGCCGGTACGACACCGGGGACCCAAAGAGCTCTCGCTTCAGCTTATTTTTGTTTTAGTTAATTTGATAACTGCCACTCCAAATCTGGTGTTTCTTAGAAATGCCACTGCAATTTGCAAACTTTGAAAAATTTCATTTCATGCCATTTCTAGTGGCATTTTTCGAAGTCTGGAGTGGCGTTTTTCAAAGTTTGCAAATTGCAGTGGTGTTTTCCATAGTTTGCAAAAATTGCAGTGGCATTTTTCAAAATTTGGAAATTGCAGTGGCATTTTTCAAAGTTTGGAAATTGCAGTGGCATTTTTATGAATCGCTATAATTGGAGTGGCATTTATCTAATTTGTTTTTTAGACGGAAGCAGGGTGTCAACTGGGCTGTGCGGGGCACTCTGGCCTGTCTAGACAACCTTCTCTTTTATGTTTACCATAGACCAGCCCAGTAGTTTTTTTTCTTTCTGAAAATGGCTGGTCCAGTTTTTTTTGTGATTTGCCAAGTAAGTCGCTTTCTCAGGCCTGTTGGGCTGCAAATCTTTCAAGACGAGGAGAGCTTCTTTCGGCTGGCCGACAAAATGGCCTATGAGTAATGAGAAATGGGTTGTACATTTTTAAAACACATCAAACCTGCAATTAGTTTCAAATTTCTTTTTTCATTTCGAGATTTTAAATTGCATTGATTTTTATGCGTGGAGAATTTGTTGGATTTTATATTGACATACATTTATTTTTAAAATCAGTTTCAATGTGACTCGAAAATTCAGGATTAAAAACAGTTCGGACCGCACCGAAATATGCAAAATTTCGTATAATTTTTTAACCGTGGCAACAATATGGGCTATAATGCTAACAAAAAGAATATGGGCTCCAAAAAAACCTTAAGAATTAGCAAATGGGATGTAAATTATTAGAAATAATGGCAGATGGGCTGTATGTTGTTTTCCGGAGATTTGAGGCTTTCCTAAAAAGGTTGGCGACAAGCAGCGGCGGCTGTTGGATGTCCATCCAACGGTGCGTCGTCTTCTTCAATCTCTGCTCTTCCTGCTCCGACCACTCAAACAAGCGCCAGTAGACTTCGCTTGCTCCCTCCTCCCATGACCGGGCTGTCTTTGCCTTGCAGCCTCACCGCCCATACCGTACTCCCATCATCGCCTAGCCATCCCTCTACTCACCCACACTGCTGTTATTCTCCGGCGACGGCAGACGAACCAAGAAACCCTCGTGCGATCGTACTCCCTCTGCGTGGGAAACAACTACCGAGTCTTCCACGGCTCGATGTCATTCCCTTCCTAGGACTCGCCATTCGGCCGCCTACAGTGCTCTCGGCGTGCGGCACAGTCAATGTGGTCAACGACCGACATGCATCTGAAGTGGACTATACGTGGAGAGGCTGACAGCTGGGTCCATGGCCGCACGCAAGGAAATGCCTCCTTATTACGCGCAAAATAATGTTTCCTCCACCTGACATCTGGGACCCATCGAAAGGGCCTCTGTATTTCGCGAAAAAAACCTTACCGCCGCTGACAGGTCGAACCCATCAGCTATATCTTCGCACGCAAGGAAGTGCCTCCTTATTACGCACAAAAAAATGAATACTCCCCACCTTTAGGCTGGGACCCGGTATATGGTGGGAGGCTGACTTTTGGGCCTTCTAAGTTGACAGGGATGGAAGGCTTTGTCAACTTAGTCAATATCTGCGATTCTAGCTCCAGTGACCGTCTGATGTCCATCCAACGCCAGAAGTGCTTCTTCAACCTCTGATCTTCTTGCTCCGGCCGCCCAAACCAGCGCCCGGTCGTGCCTCGTGCTCCTGCCTCTTGTGGCCAGCTGCGATGCTGCTGAGGCCTCACCGCCCTACTACTCCCACGGCTGGCCATGCCATCCCTCTACTCACCCACACCCCTGTTATTCTGCCATGACGGCAGCCCTCACACCGCATGACGAACGGTGAACCCTCATACTCCTCTCTGGCGTGGGCATCCACCGCCGTGTCTTCCCCGGCTCGCGTCGTCCCCTTCCGAGGCTCTGTAAGCCGTCCACCGCCCTGGTGCTCTCGGTGCGGCGTGGTCAACGTGGTCAAGGAACGTCTTCCATCTGGACGTGGGATCAGATGCGTGGAGAGGCTGATAATTTGGGTCCTGGCGGCAGCAAGGAAGTGCCTCCTTATTATGCGGAAAATAATGATTCCTCCACATGACAGTAGGGACCCATCGGACAGGCAACCGTATTTCGTGAAAAAACGTTTCCCCACGGTGCTGGGACCTACGGTTATCTTCGCACGCCAAGAAGTGTGTGCAGGCAAAAAATGATTCGCCCTCTAACTGCTCTGGGACCCACCAGCTACATCTTATACGCCAAGGAAGTGCTGACGGTCGGGACCCACCTAGTCGAAGCGTACATAGTGTTGTCATTACGGTGTGACGATAATGCGTACATCTTTGGTCGATGTAGAGGCGCGCACGTGTCGTAGTAGGGGCACACACGTAGCATGTACACGTATGTACAGCGGCTGGTGTGCAAGAAAGAACATACGGCCATGTACGTACATACGGGCGGGGTCTCGAATGCCTACTCATGCATACGTACGGCCATGGCTCGTTTACATGGCTGGGTCGGAACGGAGAAACTGCGTCATCGTGTTCATGGGGAGCCAAACCGGCTGGGTGGAACGGAATGCAGCGTCGTGTTCATCGGGGGGCTTGGGCCGGAACAGCCAATGGAAGCGAGGCTCATGGCGTACCGCATGAAGCGGAGAAAGCGGCCTTGTTTTCGACCGGCCCACCGATCGAAAGCAGGTTCCTGTTCATCTGGAGGGTTTGGCGTGCCGCAAAATGGAGAAAGCGGACCTCCCTACGGTCTAAACGGGGTCATGTTCATCGGGAGGGTGTGGCGTGCCGAAAAAGCGGAGAAAGCGGACTTGTGTTGGGCGCTATGGTGAAAGCGAGGGTCCTGTTCGCCGGGAGGGGTGTGGCGTACCGCCAGAAAACGGAATCCACGGGACACTGTTCATCTCCACCGTCGACCCCCTCCGGCCTCCATGAGCTCTTTGTTCATCCTTTATCGACCTCCTCCGGCTTCCACTGCATTTGTTCATCCACAGCTCTGTTCATCCAGCCTCCAACGCCGCTTACTCCACCAGCCCTCGCTCAACCAGCCCTCTCCACGGGCTCTGTTCAACCACCCCTCCACAGACTCTGTTCATCCAGCCCTCCACCGTCTCATTCATCCAGCCCGCCACGGGTCCTGTTCATCCGGCCCCAACCCGGCTCGATCGATCGAGTCCTGTTCATCCAGAGGCAACACCACGAGGTCCTGTTCATCCACCCCCACGGGAACTGTTCATCCAAACCCCCGGCCGCGCTCACTATTCATCCAGAGGCGATGTCGATCGGCTTGATTAGCGGCGATGGCGAAGGAATCGCTCGATCGGGTTCAGTTAACAGCCATCGATCGATCGCTCGGGTTCAGTAACGTGTTGCCTGCAGTGCAATCGCTCGGGTTTAGTAGGCGAACGCCTTGCTCGGGTTCAGTCAGAGCCCAACGCCTCGCACCCACGCGCGTGCGTGTACGAGAGAAACACGCAAACCTCCATGCATCGCTCGGCCCCGACCACCAACCGTAACCGGGAACACCCCGATATTTTCCTCGCCCTCACTTCTACCACGATTTTTTCCGTCATTGACGGCCCAAAGAATGTCATGCAGCTACGTCTCCGGCCCACCAAGGACAAAAAGCCCATTTCTGTCATGATTTTTTGTCATAGAGGTAGGAGCCCACCACATCTATGATGATACCGGGTTTTGTCACAATTATCGTCATAGAAGTGTCATAAGTATGACAGAAAAAACTTTCGTTCGGCCCAAAATGTCTCGGATGTGTCTTTTTTTTGTAGTGGGGAAATCCATGGTGGTGCACCACTAGTGGACAATCCGCTCAGGCTCAAAGAGATCAATCGTATTCTCATGTCTAGAAGCTTACGTGTGCAGCCACAAACCAATGCGGGCTCTGGCTTAGTTGAGTAGTTAGTGTTACCCCTTCCGGGATGGGCTAGCAGATGTAGAATGATGTAGGTGTACCGGCCTATCCGTGGGTTAAGGGGGAACATTTTTGAAGATCGTGTCTCGATCTTCCGATCATGGAGCTGGTCGAGTCTTGTGGGGAAAAAGTGTGCAACCTGTGCAGTGTCAACCTAATCGATTAAGCCGTGTCCCCGATTCACGGACAAGTTGAGCATCTAGTAGTGGAAATGCCGGAGATCTCCTCACCTTTAATTAAACAGTTGGGTTTTAAATGAAACTTGGGAACGGATGGAGTTGGGTTTGCCAACTCATCCTATGCAAATGTGTAGTAGTAGAATAACATCTTTTATAATAGGGAAAAACTAGCTTTATGCAAAAACTAAACTAGAGCTTTCCACCAGCCAAATTGCATGTACAAGTAGGTTGATTACACTTATGATGTGACTTGCCAGTACATTCAATGTACTGACCTATATCGCTGCAACTTATGACATTGCAGATATATCCGATGAGGATTAAGGTGCGATAGGTCGATGTTCTAGACTCAACCTTGCTCGTAGAGTTGGACTCATTTACTACTTTGCTTCCGCAGTATTTATTTATTGGCTCGATGCCCTATTTTGTAACAAATGTATTGCTCCTAGAGTATTGATGTAATAAAGAGATGTGTGTTATTTACATTACTTCGCCGAGTACATGTGTGCTAGCAAGTCGATCCGAGGACTAGCAAGGTAAGCACAGAGACTTCGACTCTTACCGGGTCGGGTCGCTACATGTCTACATAGTTCTCGAACCCCTAGGGTCTGCACGCTTAACGTTGGATGACGATTTGTATTATGAGTTTATGTGATTTGATGTACCGAAGGTTGTTCGGAGTCCCGGATGAGATCACGGACATGACGAGGAGTCTTGAAATGGTCAAGACGTAAGGATTGATATAGTGGACCATGTTATTCGGACACTGGAAGTGTTCCGGATGGTTTCAGATAAAACCGGAGTGCCAGAGGGGTTACCAGAACCCCCCGGGGAAGTAATGGGCCTTAGTAGGCCTTAGGGGAGAGAGAAAGCAGCAGCCAGGAGATGGTGCGCCCCCCTCCCCCCCACAAGGGGTGTCCGAATACGACTAGGGGAGGGGGGCGCGACCCCTCTTTCCCCCTCTCCCTCTCCCTCTCCTTCCTTCTTCTCCTACTTGGACTAGGAAAGGGGGGACCGATTCCTACTTGGAGTAGGACTCCCCCCCTTGGGCGCGCCCTCTAGGGCCAGTCGGCCTCCTCCCTCCCTCCTTTACATATGGTGGATGGGGGCACCCCATAGACACACAAGTTGATCTTTAACCGTGTGCGGTGCCCCCCTCCATAGTTTAACACCTCGGTCATATCGTCATAGTGTTTAGGTGAAGCCCTGCGCCGGTAAGTTCATCATCACTGTCACCCTGTCGTCGTGCTGGCGGAACTCTCCCTCGGCCTTAACTAGATCAAGAGTTCGAGAGACGTCACCGAGCTGAACGTGTGTAGTTCACGGAGGTGCCGTGTGTTAGGTACTTGGATCGGTTGAATCGAGAAGACGTTCGACTACATCAACCACGTTACTAAATGCTTACACTTTCGGTCTACGAGGGTACATGGACACACTCTCCCCGCTCGTTGCTATGCTTCTCCTAGATAGATCTTGCGTGATCGTAGGAAACTTTTGAAATACTACGTTCCCCAACACCAAAGTCTCCTCATCATAGTCACTAGCGGACTCATGCCCACCATCCTCAGTAGAAATTATCACACACTGAGATTTGCATTCTCTCGCATAATGACCTCGTCCCTTACAACGACGACAAATAATATCACTTGTGTCCTTTTTGATGCCATGGAAGAAGAAGAACTCTGTGCAGGCCCAATAGGTGTGCTCTTGGCAGATAGTGGTGGTTGTGCCTACTTCCTTGTACCATGGCTGGAGGTGGCAGCTGATGGAGGTGTCGGTGCAGTAGAATGTGTGGAAGTAGAGGATGCACGCGGTGTCCATGATGAAGGTCGACCTACAGAAAGGTTAGTCAGCGCCAATGCCTGTCGATCCTGCACTTCACGTTCAGCTTTACAAGCAAGATGGAATAAACGAGTGATATTATTATACTCCTTACACTCTAGAATGGTCTGAATCTCTAGATGGTCATGATCTTGTACCTCATGTGGTAGGGCAACCCTACCGTTGCGGTGATATGCATGAGGACGACCTGGTGGTGGTGGTGGTGCTGGTGGTTGCACGTAGTTCAGATTTTGATCAACCTCATCCTCGTAATGGTCCTCTACCTCTGCAGTAGCAGCAGGAGCTACAGAAGCATCAATAGTAGGTACACCGGTGCCAGAAGTTTGACCAGGCTCAAGGGGAACATGCTGCGCTCGTCCCACTTGATTTGCAAGGCGATGTTGTTGTTGTTGTTGTATAGGTGCGACAGGTGCAGCGAGCGGTGGTTGTGGAAGACGCGTGTGCAATTCATTAAACTTGTTATCGAGCTTTGTTTCGAACACCTTCTCAATGCCATCTATCATCTCCATAGCCTTTTCAAATCTGTTTAGCACATCTTCCACCTGTCCACTCATCATTTTTTGAAACTTATCATGTAACTCTTTGTTCGTCATGTTCTCCCAGTCAGTCTCGTCGGCTTGTGATCTCGCCATGGCTAGCAAAGCATGAAGCACACAATAATATGATCCTACAAACTACTAGGAAGTGGTGGCGGTGGTGTGGTGGGCAGTCACAAATCCAACCGTCAGCGAATAAAAAATTCTTACCAGTTCTTACCAAGCAGCAGGTGGTGATCGGCAACCGTTGTAGTCAAAAGTCTCAAAGCTTGGATAGAGCGATTATCAGGGAGAGTCAAACGCATGACGTAGATGTATGTGGAGCTGGGAAGGCTTATAATATGGTAGCAAAAAGGGTCAGCAATAATCAATTCAGAGATGCAAAGTTGAATAAACGCTCAAGGATGGTAATGTGCTGGTCCTAGGCTAGACCGTGCTAGAGACGCGAGCCTAGAACACTAACAAAATCAAGGCGCTGCACGTAAACAAGGGAGGAGCACACTCTGAATTTTTTTCTCTTTTTTTTCTTTTTTGTTTTGCACTATTTCCCTCTTTTTTTTTCCTCCGCAACAATTTTTTTCGAAAAAGTCTACAAATAGTCTAAAAACTGCCTAGGCAGAATTTTCCTGACTTAGTTTTTTAAATCGAACTATTTTTCTACTACGGGTAGCACGAAAGTTCGGGAGTCCTATTCTGTCATGACTTCGGAGTATGGCGTGATCTCGAAATCCAAAACAGAGTAACAAAATATTGGACTCGATCTAGGGTGGTGGCGGAGATGAATCTGGTGGAACTCGGACTGGGGGCGGATATATGTTGCAGGTGGACTCGGATTGGCGTGATGCCGGCGAATATGTGGTGGCGTATATGGACTCGGATTGGCGGTGAATATGTGGTGGTGGTATATGGCGGCGACAATGAAGTTGGTGCGGTGGAGGTATATGGAAGCAGCGATGATGATGACGCGGTGGTGATATATGGCAGCGGCGACGTGACAACCAGTGAATAGAACTCGAACTATAAAGAACTAGACGCTAAGACCAACAACTTGAAACGACAATGCAACTGCAAATTCAACAAAGCAAATATAGAAAAGATTATGCAACGGCTCAGATTGGTCCGGATAGGATGAACTAACCCTATTTTTTTTTTGCTTTTTCGTGGACTATAGGTATGAAGAACATACTCGATCTAAACTACGAAAAACTGTAAAATCTCACCGAGCAACCTGGAAATCTGATACGACTTGATAGAGCCGAAGGTGTCCCGATGTTTCGATGAGATAGCTATCGTTTTCTGAGGGAGTCGACTTTGACGATCCGACTATAAACGTGCAAAGACGTCGCGCCTTAGCAATCGCAAAACTATTTTCCGAGGGGTTATTGACCACGCCGGAGCACGATCAACCTGACCACGAGGGTCTATTTCATGCGAGCAAACGAAGAACAAGCAAGAAATTGAGATTGCAATCAGGAGATTGCGAATATAAGAGGAAAGCATTATTAATGAAGGTGGGGTTCTGTGATGTCTTGGTCTGGTCGTTAAACACAAACGAAGTACGCGAAGTTGCAGCTATGGCGAACTTTTAATCTAAACAAAACCCAAAGTCTAAACGACGACCTAAGCAATGTATATATGGAGGAAGAGGGGGGAAATTCATGGCCCTTGGAGGAGGGGTCCGAAACCAACCCTAACTCTTGTTTCCCCACACATACGGACTCTGAAAATAGCCTATACTTACGTATTTCAAAATTACATTGGCCTGGCCCAATAATAAGGTGACGCACACCTATAATAGCCTCTGGACAAAATTTATGAAGTGGCATCTTGTATATTTCATCCAAGGCTTCTTGCACTCCTTATGGTGGCTTCAAAGCCCTGAAATCATCACTTGTAACTCCGTTCTTGTTCCCCTTGCACATGCCATCATCTCCATGCTTGGTCTTGCTCTAGTGTTCATCCCTCTTATCCATGCTAGGCCCTTCATTTGTAAGCAAAACAAATGTATCCAATTTAGGCAGCATCATATTCTCATGAACATTAGAATCATTACCAAGAAACAAAAGTACCTGATATTTTAATTGGCGTGCGCGAGCTCTAGTAATTGGTCCAGTATGTATAGCAGCAGGGGCTGTGGCTGTAATAATGGTATTGATGTCCTCATCAACCTCCCAGCTAGCAGAAGACCGCCGGGACCGGACGTCCGACACCACCACACCTGAGCCAAAATTAGCGGAAGTCCCAAGCCACCGGACGTCCGGTGCCACCCTCACAGAACGGAACTAGCGGAAGTCCCAGACAACCACGTCCGAAGCCCACGAGCCACTTGGGCGGCCAGGTCCCCAGCCGGATGTCCAGTACTGTCATTGCCTGATTTGAACCCGAGGCCCATTTATCTCTCACCCACTTACCCCTTCGTGGACCTAGACTATATATACTCCTCACCTCCTCCTAGTTAGGGTTAGCGTTGTGATAGCTCATATGTCAGATAGAGCCTCGCTCATCCATCCGGATCTACTCCACCGCAAGGGATCGACACCTCTTCAGAGAATACCCACTTGGATTCAAGACCCCTTACGGGAAGACGTCAAGACCTCCTCACGGAGCAGAACTGGTTACCCTATGTATCGTCCCTTGTTGGATTTGGACCGTGTGATCTCTTTGTGTACTTGGATCTAGCATATGTGTGACTATATCTTGTTGGTATGAGTGTTTCCTCTCTTTCTCTTTGTGTTTTCCCTTTGTGTTCTTCGTGTTCATCACGGGATCCGCTCCTTTCTTGAAAGATCGGCCCTCTAGGGTTCCACCCTACATCATCTTGATATCATGAGCCATGTTCATCACGATTTCGGAGCCTCCCCTCTTTGTTTTCTAGCCTTGTATTCTTGATTTTGTCCCAAATTCGAAAATTCCCCACAAAAATAGCCCCACTTTTTTTTGTGATTTCTTGGTGTGATGTTTATTGGATTTGATCCATGGATTTGCTTTGGCACGAGTGGATCTAGCTTTTCCCCTTCGTCTCCATCATTTCCTTCCACAAAATCACTCGAATTTGCCCAATTTCGCCACCTCCACCTCGAACCCTAGCTGTTCATCCTGTGCCCGAGATCGCCCAGGCACCGGACGTTCGCCAACTTCCGGACGTCCGTCGACCGGACATCGCTTCCTCCTTGGGATGTCGGACGTTTCTCGATTTAAATCGAACAAGTTCAGTTTGGCCATCACCACCTCTCCACCTCCACCTCTGCATATGCACCCCGATACACATTCCACCTCCGCTTATGCACTCCGTTACCTCCACCACTTTCCGCAATAACCACCGATTACTTGTTTCCAAACTCCGACAATTTTGACAAGTTTTCCGTTTCGACAATTTTTTAAAATCTCAAAATTCCAAAGGGAAAATATAGTTTTTGGACGTTTTAGACGTTTTTTAGACGTTTTTAGCGTTTAGTGCTAGGGTTTAGATTTGAGAGTTTAGGGTTAGGTTTTATGGTTTAAACCCTTAGTTTTTACTGTTTAGCATAGAGTTTCCGATGTTTTATGTCCCGGGTTTAGGGTTTAGGACAATTTTTTAAATGACAAAATTGTAATAGGAAAAAAAGATATGCTCTAATTTATGTTTTTTTGAATTTTGGTTAAATCTTGTCAAACCGGTCAAACAACTGATTCAAGAAATATAGAGTGTTACTAAATAATTACGCAATAATATTAGTGTTACTAAATAAGTATCTCAGTTTTTGCGAATTTTGGTCAAATCTGGTCAAACTGTGGTCAAACTATGGTCAAACTACTTATTCAAGAAATATTAGTGTTACTACATATTTATTGTTTTTTAGAGTAATAGTTTCAAACTCAAATGGTGAAACATGTGACTTCATGCCCAAGCTAAACTCCTGAGGGTTAATAGGATTCACATCTTACTATTGTCAGGAAAACAACAAGTGCGCACTTGAAGCGAGGAGAATAGAACCCGGAAGTTAAGCATGCTCAGGAGTGAGTAGTGAGAGGATGGGTGACCGGTAGGGAAGTTAGACGATTTGGAATGAGTGATCCACACTTGAGCAGTTAAGATGGGTGATTAGAGACTAAATCATCAAATAATTCAGAAAATTGAAAATGAAAAAAATCAATTTTTTTCCAAAATTTTCAAAAAAAAATTCAAAAAAATAAACCTTTAGTACCGGTTCGTGCCACCAAGCAGTACTAAAGGCCCCCCATACCACGACGCGAGCTCACGCCACGTGGTGGGCCTTTAGTGGCGGTTCGTGCTGAACCGGTACTAAAGGGGGGGCCTTTAGTGCCCACACTTTAGTGCCGGTTACCGAACCGACACTAAAGGGCCTTACGAACCGGTGCTATTGCCCGGTTCTGCACTAGTGGTTCCCAAGAAAGATGGTACATTTCGCATGTGTTCAGATTGTCGTCCTACCAATGCTATTACCGTGCGTTATCATTACCCCATTCCATGACTAGATGACATGCTAGATGAACTTAGCGGAGCTGCCAGCTTCTCTAAAATTGACCTTAAAAGTGGCTACTATCAAATACGCATCCAAGAAGGTGATGAATGGAAAACCGCCTTTAAGACCAAGTTTGGCCTATATGAATGGCTTGTTATGCCAATGTGTTTATCCGAAGCACCTGGTACCTTCATGCGACTAATGCATTTAATTTTTCAACCCTATATTGGTGTATTTGTTGTGTTCTACTTTGACAACATTCTTGTGTTTAGCAAATCTCTCAAAGATCATGTCACCCATCTTAGAACCGTGTTGCAAACACTTAGAAAAGAGAGCCTTTATGCTAATATGGACAAATGCCTTTTTGGTGCTGATAAGCTTGTTTTCTTGGGTTTTGTCGTGCCTTCTAAGGGTGTTCATGTTGATGAATCTAAGATCAATGCTATTAAAACTTGGCCCCAACCAACCAACTTGCAACAAGTGCATAGTTTTCTTGGTTTAGCCGGTTTCCATCATAGATTTGTGAAGGATTTTAGCACCATTTCTTCACCTTTACATGCTTTGAGCAAGAATAATGCGCCTTTTGTTTGGGGACCATCCCAAGATACCGCTTTCAATGAGCTTAAGAATTTGCTTACACATGCTCCCGTGCTTGCTTTGCCCAATTTTGACAAACCTTTTGAAGTTCATTGCGATGCTAGCGGTAATGTCAGAGGAAGTGTGTTAATGCAAGAGAAGTGCCCAATTGCTTAATTTAGTGAGAAACTTCCCGGAGCGCCACTCAACTACCCAATCTATGACAAAGAGCTATATGCTTTAGTGCGAGTTTTGCGTGAATGGGAACATTATCTTCTACCTCATGAATTTGTCATTCATACCAATCATGAAACGCTTAAGTATCTTAAAGGTTAAACTAAGTTGAAAAAACGTCATGCTAAGTTGAGTGAATTCATTGAGTCATTTCCTTATGTCATCAAGTATATCAAAGGCAAGGAAATTGTTGTGGCGGATGCGCTTTCTCGTATATGCATGCTTGTTACTCAACTTGAATTGAATGACATTGGCTTTGAGCAAGTCAAAGAATTGTATGCGCATGATCCTACTTTTGCTATTCCTTATGCCAAGTGTTTGACGCATCCATCTTGGGAACGTTATTACATCAAAGATGGCTATCTTATGAGAGCTAACAAACTTTGCATCCCCGAGTCTTCTCTTCATTTGTTACTTTAGCAAGAATCTCATGGAGGAGGACTAATGGGACACTTTGGACGCGGCAAGACATATGCTACGCTCTCCAAGAACTATTTTTGTCCAAAGATGTTCCATGACGTCTCACGCTTCACCAACGGATGTTCAACATGTCATAAAGCTAAGTCCAAAGCTCAATCTCATGGTCTATATACACCCCTTCCAATTCCATATCACCCATGGGAAGATATTAGCATGGATTTTGTACTTGGCTTGCCTAAAACTAGAAATGGAAAGGATTTCGTGTTTGTTGTTGTGGACCAATTCTCTAAGATGGCACATTTCATACCATGCAACAAGAAAGACGATGGTTCACATATTGCAAATCTTTTTTGTAGAGAAATCTTGCGCCTACATGGAGTGCCAAAGACGATTGTCTCGGACCGCAAGGTCAAGTTCTTGAGTTACTTTTGGAAGACCTTATGCGCCATGCTCGGAATCAAGCTACTATTCTCCACGTCATACCAACCACAAACCGACGGCCAAACGGAAGTGACGAACCGAACGCTCTCCACTCTACTACACGTGTTAATCAAGAGGATCATCAAGGAGTGGGAAGAGTGCCTACCCATCACCGAGTACGCCTACAACCGCGCAAGACATTCGACTACCAGCAAGTCCCCTTTCGAGGCCGTCTACGGTTTCAACCCATTGTCCCCATTGGACATTCTTCCTCTACCACTACAAGAGTGCATCAACATGGACGCGAGTGCCCGAGTGAACTATCTCAAGAATATGCATGAAGATACAGGGCACACCATCGAGCGCCAAGTACAACGACTCGTGACCAAGCTCAACATCAACAAGCAATACATGATATTCAACATTGGAGATCTTGTGTGGCTACACCTTTGAAAGGAACGCTTCCCGAATGAACGCAAGTCCAAACTTCTACCACGAGCCGATGGACCCTTCAAGGTGCTAGCACGCTACAAAAACAACAGCGCTTACAAGATCGACCTCCCGCGTGACAAGTACAACGTGAGCAACGTCTTCAACGTCAAGGATCTTGTTCCCTACCATGGTGATGAAGATTTCGCTCCGTGGTCAGATCTTTCCCAAGGGAGGGGATATGATGCGGAGCATCCCAAGGTCATCCCCATGGACCAACCTATGTCTCCCACGACACCACTTGGACCAATGACAACAGCCCGAGCAAAGGCTATCAAAGATAAGGTGAACTCGGTCCTTTTCGAACTACCACTTTCTATACATGAGACATGGTTGCTACCTCACGCGGAAACACTATGTGTGATCAGGTACTTGGAGGAAAGCCACAGAACATCTACATCCAACGGACAAGTCGGCGAGGACACCAAGTACGAAGGACCTGCCACGGAAGCTACAGCCACCGGACGACCGGTCGAGACCGGACGTCCGTCACCTGAAGCCCAACCTGCCCAAGTCTCAGCCAACGCAAGCTACAGCGAGCGGACGTCCGGCCAGGACCAGACGACCGGCCACACGTCCCTGCAAGCGAACGACCGACCAGGACCGGACATCCGGCGCCACCACACCCAAGCCAAAATTAGCGGAAGTCCGAAGCCACCAGAAGTCTGGTGCCATCCTCATAGAACGATAATAGAGGAAGTCCGGCAACCACCGGACGTCCGGAAGTCCACAAGCCACCAGACGTCCGGTCCCCAGCGGACGTCCAGGACCTGTCTGCGTACAGTTTCGGGGCCGAAGCCCATGTTTCTCTCTCCCACTTACCCCTTCATGGACATAGACTATATATACTCCTCCACCTCCTCCTAGTTAGGGTTAGCGTTGTGATAGCTCATATGTGAGACAGAGCCTCGCTCATCCATCCGGATCTACTACACCGCGAGGGACCGACACCTCTTCGGAGAAGATCCACTTAGATTCAAGACCCCTTACGGGAAGACCTCAAGACCACCTCACGGAGAAGAACCGGTTACCCTATGTATCGTCCCTCGTTGGATTTGGACCGTGTAATCTCTATGTGTACTTGGATCTAGCATATGTGTGACTATATCTTGTTGGTTTGACTGTTTCCTCTCTTTCCCTTTTTGTTTTTGCCTTTGTGTTCTTCGTGTTCGTCACGGGATCCGCTCCTTTCGGGAAAGATCGGCCCTCTAGGGTTCCACCCAACATCAAATGGGGCCATGGACATGATCCTGAACGAGTTGGCTGCGGCGGTTGCTGCCCCGCGCCCGTCCCAGCTCCCATCCCCGCGCCTGCGCAAGCGACCATCCCCGTAGCATTGATGGGCTGGTAGCCGAGCACTATCACAGAGCTGGAAGCCACTTGCGCCGCCGAGGTCTCCACCGACCAGCATGAGCTGCAGTACATGCAAGCCCGGCGCCCGTGCCCATGTGCGTCCCTATACCCACCGCGGCGCCAGTCCCCGTGCGTTTGCTGGCACCTGCCGCGCCCGCACCCGTGCCCATGTGCACGCCCCGTCAGCAGCATGGGACACCGCCGTCAACTGCTACCTCGCAGCACCGCCAGTTGCCGTGCTCCCGCGCTCCTCCCGTTGATCGCGCGAGGACATGATGTTTGATTTCCAAGTGAAGAACATTTTGTGCTGCCTTGAAGACTTCAACAACGGCGTCCCGGAGGATGAATACTACAACGCCGACGCGGCACACCACCTCTGCCACCGCCGGAAATAGTTTTTTGGGTTTAATACTGTATCTCGATCATATGAATATAAATTCGCAGTGTGACTGAATGAAAGATATTGTTTGAACAAACTTGCGTTTTTCTCTCTTAATGTATAGGCTTATTAAACGATTTTCTTTAAAAAACATCAATGGTTTTTAAAGATAAAACACTCATCGCAAACATTTTAGTTAGAACACCCACATGGCGGCATGGGCACGTACATGCAAACCGACAGCTTCCCTAGGAAGCCAAGGGAAAATGTGCTTCTTCGGCGGCATGGCGGCCGGCTGGGAGGGGAGGAGGAGGAGATTGGCGGGGGGAATGCGGAGAATGAGAGGGAAGCCGGGGAGGAAAGCGGGAAGAAACGGCGGGAAAGGCCCTACTCTACTTGACGGGCGTGGCCCCACCTTTACCTTGTCTTGGCGCCCCAGTAGCGCGGGTTATTTCAGTCTTGTAAAGGCCTATTATTTCAGCCCAACCGGCTAAAAAGCGAACTCTTTGAAAGCGACTGGGCGATTTTGCCCTTGACACTAAAAATCACCAGGGGGCCTATTAGAGTGGCTGACTAGAGAAGGTCTAACCCGCTGCTCCCTCCTCGGCATGAGTTCGAATCTAGCCAAGCTCCATGTTGCTTATTTTCTGAGTGTTGGGGGTTTGGTAAAGCTTTCGGCCGTCATCCCTAGGATAGTGGCTGGTCATCGGCCGCCACGGAGCAATGGGGTGGGGGTCGGTCCCTGCACTGCTCCGTTCGATGTAGGCGCGCTGTTGAATCTGACCAGGAGGTGTTGTCCATTGTTGCGTGCGATGTCCCGTCACACTAGATTTGGGAGGTGCTACCACACGACCAAATCCGACCTAGTTGGTCCTTGGCCGTGACTGGCCGCCTCCACCTCAATGTGGTACATGAACCATGGAGGTTTGTGTGGATCTGAGCTTCTATACGCGCTAGTGGTTGTTGGGAGTGGACGGTCTACAGGCTGGGGGAAGAGAGTTGGTGGGGCAGCGAGGTTGATTGGTTGTACATTTGTGGCTCGTCTCTCTCTGGAAGGCAGTCAAGGTTGGCATCGTGGATGTCGGAGTGCTTGGATGTGCCCCGTGCCCATCTTCCCCAGGAAGCCCGTGCCCAGCGCTCGTGTACATGGAAACTGATAGCTTCCCCAGGAAGCCAAGGGTAAATGTGCTGAGCGGGATTTGTGTAGCTCTTGATCGCAAACGTTTTAGATAGAACACCTATATGCAAAGTGAGAGCTATGGTCTTCCCCGGTAAGTAAAGTGAAAATTCTCAGCGTATGATTTGTGCATCTCTTCAATCCAAACGGTTCAGATCGAGTATGGTATGCAAAGCCAGACTTCGGCGCTAAGCCAAGAGAAAATGTGCCGAGCAAGATTTGTACATCCCGTCAACACAAACGGTTGTTTTGGATGACCCGTGTGCAACCACGTACACACAATTTGATAAGATTTGCATATGTCATATTGGGTATATTGCCATTTATCAAGCTGGAAAGATTGAAATTTGTTGATCTAGTAACATTGCCATTTGTCAACCTTGTAACACTGTGATTTGTCAAAATATGCAGCTAAAAATCGCTACCACTATCTAATTTTTGCAACTAAATCAAGTAATTAAGCATAGATTTCATTCATAGATTAAGTCATCGTTCTTTATACAAACAGTTCAGCTCGATAGCTGAACCGACCAAACTTTCTCCAATTGTTGCCAACCACGTACTGAAATAGCTAGTTAAACCATATATCGTAGCTAATTTTAAGTACGTTGTACAGTTCCACCACATCTATAGTCAGATGAACTAAACAAAATAGCCCCTAAATACTACTACCACGGAGGAGCTTTGTACTACTTCCGCAGCCTCTCCTCTGCCGAGCGCACTCAATAAGAGGCAAAAGGAGGAGGAGCCTACCGACGTGGACAAGCACTGTCTGGTGCCAATCGCTCATTGCTGCACCTTCAGCGACGCTCACCTCGAACGCCCTCCACCACTCCAGATGACCCCTCTCGTAGTGGTGGTTCTCCTCGTAGATCTCCTCATTCCTCACCTCTGTGGTAGCATGTGCCCCAGCCACGGCGGCGGTAAGGCTCTTTGCATGCTCAACGAGGCGCTCGTCCACCTCCCGCAGGAACTCGATGTAGCGTGCAAGGTCGTTGACGCACATGCGAGCCTCCACCTCCGCCTCCTACCTTCGGGCGGTGGTGGCGGGCCAGTGATGACCCGGGTTGGCGGTGGATTTGGCGCCCATGGCGGCCGATGATGGGGTGGCGGCCATGACCACCACCTCCCGCCTTCGGGTCGCGGCGGCGGAGCAGGTGATGGCCAAGGTGGCCGGCAGTGGGGTGGCAGCCACGACGACGACCTCCGGCCTTCAGGCCGCGGCGGCGGAGTGGGTGATGGCCCTGGCTATCGATGGTGTGTGGCGGCCACAGTGATAGATGTTGGGGTGGTGGCACAGCGAAGCCGGCAGAATGGCCGAGCGATGGCGGCGGGCGTGTGGTGGGTGTTCGCGCACACCAACAGGGCGCTACACGCACTACACTACTGCTGGGCTGCGCCACCGCGGTGTAGCCTCGCAACCGAGCTGTCCTCTCGATGACGGTGGAGTGGCTGGCGGCGAAGGATGGACCGGTGCCATTGGAGATTATGGGAGAAGCAGATGAGATAAGCTACAGGCAGGGAGGGGAAAATGCGACGCAGGACTCGCCGGCCATGAGGATTTATATAGCAGCCAGTAAGCATTGGGATTTTGGGGGATTATACCGAGTTGGGTGGGAAGCTGGCGCGGGAACGAGCTCACCACCGTTTGGCCAAAAACGCCCCCAGCAGCTGCTCAAGCTTACTTATGACTGTAAGCCGTCTGTGGCGGCGATTGGGGTGACAAGGCGTCACGAGAGGAGGGGCGAAAGGACACATACACATACGTTTAATAAAAAAATTGTGATTAAGTTACCTACTAACCCCGTCTTGGTTTATAAGCCGTCTATGTATTTTTGTGCCAAATTTTCACTAGAGATTTAACTAATAAAATACGAATGCATGTCACCAGAGATTATATCGTTGGATTCGTATTTGAACATAGTTTTCAATTATATAATTGTTGTAACATGCATTAGCATTTTGTTGGTTAAATTTAAGGTCAAAATATGGCACAGAATATAAAGGCGACTAATAGACCAAGACGGTGGTAGTAGCACACAGCTGCTCTCTACGCAGAGACGCAACTATCGGCTGGCTTGTAGAGAACCATTTCCTGCGTGTTCAACTGCTCTATGTGTGTGGTTGCTTGCGGTTGAGGCGGCCGCGGCGCGCTCTGCTCTTGCATCCCTCTGGGTGCTCTGCCCTAGTCCCTTCACGCGTGCTGCTAGTGTTTGGGGTCGGCACACGATCACGCACGTTCATCTGCATGCGGTTGCACCAAAGCTTCGCCATGATCCGATTACTGTTGCAAAAAACTGCCATGCGGATGCACCGAGAATCCAGGCCGCCTGGCCCCCATTTATTCCTGCAGCCATTTACCTTCATCTCTCGTGTCACACGACACAATAAGCACACCCACGACGACATATAGAGAGAGGACATCCAGTGGTTCCAATGGCGCTTGTAGAGGACATCAATACCATTGTTACACCCACAGCCCTTGCTACTATAAATAATGGACCGATTACTAGAGCTCGCGCACGCCAATTAAATTACCAGGTAATTTTGTTTCTTGGTAGTGATTCTAATGTTCATGAGAATATGATGCTGCCTAAATTGGATACATTTGTTTTGCTTACAAATGAAGGGCCTAGCTTGAAGAAGGATGAACATTGGAGCAAGAACAAGCATGGAGTTGATGGCATGCGCAAGGGAGACAAGAACAGAGTTTCAAGTGATGATTTCAGGACTATGAAGCCACCATAATGAGTGCATGAAGCCTTGGACGAAATTGTTGGGGAACGTAGCAGAAATAAAAAAAATTCTACGCACCACCAAGATCAATCTATGGAGTTATCTAGCAACGAGGGAAAAGGAGTGCATCTACATACCCTTGTAGATCGCGTGCGGAAGCGTTCAAGAGAACGGGGTTGATGGAGTCGTACTCGTCGTGATCCAAATCACCGATGACCGAGTGCCAAATGGACGGCACCTCCACGTTCAACACACATACGGTTGGGAAGACGTCTCCTTCTTCTTGATCCAGCAAGGGGGAAGGAGAGGTTGATGGAGATCTAGCAGCACGACGGCGTAGTGGTGGATGCAGCAGGGATCTCGGCGGGAGGCTTCGCCCAAGCTCTCTGAGAGGAGGAGGTGTTGGAGGAGGGAGAGGAGGCGCCCGAGGGGCTAGGGGTGCGGCTGCCTCCTCCCCTCCACTATATATAGGGGCTAGGGGGCGCATGCCCCTTGGAGATCCCATCTGGAGGGGGCGGTGGCCCCGAGGCCAACCCCTTAGGGGTTTCAACAGGGCGCATGGCCCCTCGGGGGGCAACGGCCCCCCTAGGGTTTCCAACCCTAGGCGCCTTGGGCCCTTGGGTGGGGCGCACCAGCCCACCAGGGGCTGGTTCCCACGCCACTTCAGCCCATGGGGCCCTCCGGGATAGGTGGCCCCACCCGGTGGCCCTCGGGACCCTTCCGGTGGTCCTGGTACAATACCGGTGACCCCCGAAACTTTCCCGGTGGCCGAAACTGGACTTCCTATACATAAATCTTTACCTTTGAACCATTCCGGAACTCCTCGTGACGTCCGGGATCTCATCCGGGACTCCGAACAACTTTCGGGTTACTGCATACTCATATCTCTACAACCCTAAGCGTCCATTGAACCTTAGTGTGTAGACCCTACGGAGTTCGGGAGACATGCGAACATGACCGAGACGCCTCTCCGGTCAATAAACAACAATGGAATCTGGATACCCATGTTGGCTCCCACATGCTCCTCGATGATCTCATCCGGATGAACCACGATGTCGAGGATTCAATCAATCCCGTGATACAATTCCTTTGTCAATCGATGCGTTACTTGCGAGACTTCGATCGTCGGTATCCCAATACCTCGTTTAATCTTGTTAATGCGGCAAGTCACTTTACTCGTGCAGTAATAATGCATGATCCCGTGACTGAACACTTGGTCACATTGAGCTCATTATGATGATGCATTGCGAGTGGGCCCAGAGATACCTCTCCGTCATACGGAGTGACAAATCCCAGTCTCGATTCATGCCAACCCAACAGACACTTTCGGTGATACCCGTAGTGTACCTTTATAGTCACCCAGTTACGTTGCGACGTTTGGCACACCCAAAGCACTCCTACGGTATCCGGGAGTTGCACAATCTCATGGTCTAAGGAAATGATACTTGACATTTGGAAAAGCTCTAGCTAAACGAACTACACGATCTTTGAGCTATGCTTAGTATTGGGTCTTGTCCATCACATCATTCTCCTAATGATGTGATCCCGTTATCAATGACATGCAATGCCCATAGTCGGGGAAAACCATGACTATCCCATTGATCAACGAGCTAGTCAACTAGAGGCTTACTAGGGACATGTTGTTGTCTATGTATTCACCACGTGTATTACGATTTCCTGGATAACACGGTTATAGCATGAATAACAGTGGACAATTATCATGAACAAAGAAATATAATAATAACCATTTTATTATTGCCTCTAGGGCATATTTCCAACAGTCTCCCACTTGCACTAGAGTCAATATTCTAGTTACATTGTGATGAATCGAACACCCATAGCGTTCTGGTGTTGATCATGTTTTGCTCTAGGGAGAGGTTTAGTCAACGGATCTGCTACATTCAGATCTGTATGTACTTTACAAATACTAGTATGTACACACGTGCAATGCACGTCTTAACAGTATTGTTCCTATGATTCTAGTAAAAGAAATAAAAACATATGGTACTTTGCAATGAGTTTAGAGCAAAAATAAATATTATTGGTCTATGCATGCACAAATGAAGTAATAAAAAATTGGTAATTGGCATGATACAACGCCTATGGCCTAGTGACACCCAAAATTTTCCATAGGAAAAAAATGAAGATTTACGTGGTGGAACCCAATAATTATTAGCTTTTGTTTATCCTCCCAGACAATACATCTCGTACTCGGCCAAGGGTAGAGCCATGATTTAGATATGAGGGAGGCGAAAAAGTCAATGTTCACAAAAGTTACGGAACATCGAGGAGATATGTTAGGTCTCACGATAGCATTGATGACAAATTATCAAAATATATTTCTAGAACTATAAAAGAATGTTACATTTCCGTTAACTTAATTTGAGCTATAAAACCCGGAAGTGTTGAACAAGTTGATAATGTGAACTTTACAACATTTTTCTTTGCAATCATGTAATGCCAAAGAAAATTGTCTTCACTATATTTCAAAAATATGTCTTGAAGACAACTGGAAGAGAATTAAAGCAATTAGCATTTATCATTAGTGTTTTTTGCCACTTTGCCATTAAATACGGTGATTTATGTCATGAATTATAAAGTGGTGGTTTTCTGCTAATGAAAATTGGTATTGTGGTGGTCTTTAACATTTTATTGAAACAGGAGCAAAAAACGCCATAAGTAGTCTAGTCGAACACGCACGTAGATCAATCAATCGATCAATTGTTTTAAGGGGAAAACAATAGTTAGCCACACCTACATGTATGGGTCACTCGGCATTGGTCTTCTCTATATATTCGGTGTAGTTGGTTCCATGAATATATTTTAAATACGGACTAATGATGCAATTAGCTACTGGTCATTAGCCGTTGTACAGATATATAACACCTTCTAAAATGTTCACTCGTCTCCAGCGCCCCTGTCTCGGCTCTTTGCCACTGGCACATGCAACATGGCGAGAAGAGAGGAGGTGTGACTTGATTGTTCCTGAACCCGTAAGATGCAAGTGAAGAGAGGAGGTGTGGCGTGATTGTTCCGTAAACCAGCGAGATGCAAGTGTGGACTCTTTGTTCATCATGCGAATCCGTTCAGCCTCAACCATTAGATTTATGAGACCAACGGCTAGGATTGATGATGTTGTTACAATTCAAAACTCATACACTATATAGTATATACTAATATACATAGCACGTGCCATGCACGTATAGATTTAATTATTGGTGGAAACAATGAGAAAAACTGGATCATATTTAAATATAAAATTATAAGAGAAAATAATAGCTATTTAGTTATAACATAGATTAAGCTTTTACTTTGCTTGTGTTTTGTCGGCAATTGTATCGCGTAGAAAGCGTTTTAGCAACTCAAAATACTCCAAGCATCTGATTATTCAATCGAAAAAAAACTGGAGTAATCCTACTTGTGTTTGTCATCTGATAACAAGGCGGACCAATCGATTACTATATGTGTGCCCACGTGTGTGAACTTTATTACATGGTAAAAGAAGCTAATCAATAGCAGTATTAAGCATATGATTATTCATACTAAAATTCCCTCAACATTTCGCCATCTTGATGTTGTTGACCACGCATGTGCCTTTACATTCTCTCTCATCACGTGTAGCAAAGTTAGCGCTGAAATAGCTTGCTAGTGATAGTACCGTAGGGCAAAGACTCTCTTAGGGAGCCTACCAGAAATTTCTAGGTGGCAAGGCTGCCGTGAGGAGAATCTTGAACCTTCGTGGTACTCTTTTGTCACAAAGTGGCAATCTAGGCAGCAAAGGGTGTGCCGCTTGCGAATCCAGCCCAAGATCGCGAGCCGTTAGATTATTCTATCCAACGGTGTATAGGTGGCCACGTAGTTCTCTGTCTAAATCAATAGAATGTGAGCCGTCGGATTACAAAGATCCAACGGTCTATATCCCTCGACTCGTAAACTATATAGGAGTATAGATCTATGTCTCCATCTTGAACATTTACACGTATGGAGTTGAAGCGACGCTTGATGTGCCTGGTCTTCTTGTGAAACCTAGGCTCCTTGGCAAGTGCAATAGCTCCAGTGTTGTCACAGAAGAGTGCGATCGGCCCCGACGCATTGGGTATGACTCCTGGGTCGGTGATGAACTCCTTCACCCAGAGTGCTTCATCTGCGCGCCTCCGAGGCTGCCATGTACTCCGCTTCACATGTAGATCCCGCCACCACGCCTCGCTTGCAACTGCACCAGCTTCTCGCCCCACCATTCAAAAAATATACACGTGATCCGGTTTTGTGACTTAGAGTCATCCGGATCGGTCTCGAAGCTTAGCGTCAAGTAACCCTTTACGCATTTAGCTCTTCGTCACCTCCATAAACGAGAAACATATCCTTAGTCCTTTTCGTGCACTTTCAGATGTTCTTGACCCCGTATCCGGTGTTCCTTGCGGGATTACTTTGGTACCTTCCTACCAAACTTACCAAGCAAGGTTTATATCAGTCACAGTACCACTGACATGGCATACATAATAGACCCCTATGGTACGAGGCATGAGGATGACACTCATCTCTTCTTTATCTTCTGCGATGGTCGGGCATTGAGCCGAGCTCAATCTCACACCTTGCAATACAGATAAGAACCCTTTCTTGGGTGATCCATATTGAACTTCTTCAATATCTTATCAAGGTATGTGCTTTGTGAAAGACCTATGAGGTGTCTCGATCTATCCTATAGATCTTGATGCCTAATATGTAAGCAGCTTCTCCAAGGTCCTTCATTGAAAAACACTTATTCAAGTAGGCCTTTAATGCTGTCCAAAAGTTCTATATCATTTCCCATCAAGTATGTCATCTACATATAATATGAGAAATGCTACAGAGCTCCCACTCACTTTCTTGTAAACGCAGGCTTCTCCCATAAGTCTGCGTAAACTAAAACGCTTTGATCATCTCATCAGCGAATGTTCTAACTCCGAGATGCTTGCACCAGCCCATAAATGGATCATTTGGAGCTTGCATACCCTTGTTAACATTCTCGAATTCGACAAAACCTTCCTACCGTGCATCATATACAGTTCTTCCTTAAGATGGCCGTTAAGGAATGCCGTTTTGACGTCCATTTGCCATATCTCATAATCATAGTATGCGGCAATTGCTAACATGATTCAGACGGACTTCAGCTTCGCTATGGGAGAGAAAGTCTCATCGTAGTCAATCCCTTGAACTTCTCGATAACCTTTAGCGACAAGTCGAGCTTTATATATGGTAACATTACCATCCGCGTCCGTCTTCTTCTTAAAGATCCATTTGTTTTCTATTGCTCGCCGATCATCGGGCAAGTCCGACAAAGTCCATACTTTGTTTTCATACATTGATCCTATCTCGGATTGCATGGCTTCAAGCCATTTGTTGGAATCTGGGCCCGCCATCGCTTCTTCATAGTTCGAAGGTTCACAGTTGTCTAACAACATGATTTCTAAGACAGGGTTAGTGACCACTCAAAGTGCGGAATGTGTCCTTAATGGACCTTGAGGAAGTTCAAGATGGGAGCTTGATTTGAAGTATCTTGATCATCATCATTAACCTCCTCTCTTGTTTGGTGCAGTGCACCACAGGAACATTTTCCTGAGTTGCGCTACTTACCATTTCAAGAGGTAGTACTTCATCAAGCTCTACTTTCCTCTCACTTAATTTTTTCGAGAGAAACTCTTTCTCCAGAAAGGACCCGTTCTTGGCAACAAAGATCTTGCCTTCGGATCTCAAGTAGAAGGTATACCCAATGGTTTCCTTAGGGTATCCTATGAAGACGCATTTTTCCGACTTGGGTTCGAGCTTTTTCAGGTTGAAGTTTCTTGACATAAGCATCGCAGCCCCAAACTTTTAGAAAGCGACAGCTTAGGTTTCTTCCCAAACCATAATTCATACGGTGTCGTCTCAACGGATTTAGACGGTGCCCTATTTAAAGTGAAACGCTACTGTCTCTAGAGCGTATCCCCAAAATGATAGTGGTAAATCGGTAAGAGACATCATAGATCGCATCCATATCTAATAAAGTGCTATTATCGACGTTCGGACACACTGCTATTACCGGGAGGTGTTCCAGTAGCGTGAGTTGTGAAACGATTCCACATTTCCTTAAGTGCGTATCTACAAATTCATGACTTAAATATTCTCCCCCACGATCTGATCGTAAGAACTTTATCTTTCTATTGCATTGATTCTCTACCTCATTACTGAAATTCCTTGAACTTTCAAAGGTTTCCCACTTTATGTTTCATTAAGTAGACATACCCATATCTACTCAAATCATCGTGAGAGTGAGAACATAGCGATATCCTCCATGAGCTCTCAACGCTCATTGGACCGCACACATCAAGATGTATGATTTCCAATAAGTTGGTTGCTCGCTCCATTGTTCCTGAGAACGGAGTCTTGGTCATTTTGCCCATGAGGCATGGTTAGCATGTGTCAAATGATTCATAATCAAGAGATTCTCTAAAAGTCCATCAAGATGGAGCTTCTTCATGCGCTTGACACCAATGTGACCAAGGCGGCGGTGCCACAAGTATGTGGGACTATCGTTATCAACTTTACATCTTTTGGTATTCACACTATGAATATATGTAAAATCACATTCGAGATTCATTAAGAATAAACCATTGACCATCGGGCATGACCATAAAACATATCTCTCATATAAATAGAACAACCATTATTCTCGGATGTAACTGAGTAGCCCTCTCGAATTAAACGAGATCCTGATACTATGGTCATGCTCAAAGCTGGTACTAAATAACAATTATTGAGGTTTAAAACTAATCCTGCTGGTAAATGTAGAGGTAGCGTGTCGACGGCGATCACATCGAATTTTGGAACCATTCCCGACGCCAAGCGCATTGTCACCTCGTCGCCTTCGCCAGCCTCCGCTTATTCGCAGCTCTGCTTTGAGTTACAAATATGAGCAAATGCCAAGAGGTATCAAATACCCAAGAGCTACTAATAGTCTTGACCGGTAAGGTACACATCGCCATTACATGTATATCACATATACCTTTGGTTTTCTTGGCCTTCTTGTCCGCTAAGTACTTGGGGCAGTTCCGCTTCAAAGGTGACCACTTCCCTTGCAATAAAAGCACTCGGCCTCAGCTTGGGTCCATTGCCCGACTTCTTCCTCGGCAAGCGGCTTACCGGTAGCGCTGCAACTTCCTTGCCGTCCTTCTTGATGTTCTTCTTACCCTTGCCCTTCTTGAACTTAGTGGTTTTATTCACCATCAACACTTGATGTTCCTTTTGATCTCCACCTCATTTGATTTCAGCATTGAATATACCTCGAGAATGGTCTTTTCCATCCCACGCATATTGAAGTTCATCACAAAGCTCTTGTAGCTTGGTGAGAGAGCGACCGAGGATTACATCAATGACCCGCGTCATCCCGAGATTGACTCCCGGTGAGTCAAGCGGTTGTGTAACCTGCACATCTTGAGTATGTGCTCACCGACAGAACTATTTTCCTCCATCTTGCAGCTAAAGAACTTGCCGGAGACTTCATATCACTCGACCGGGCATGAGCTTGGAAAACCATTTTAGCTCCTCAGACATCTCATATGCTCCGTGTTGCTCAAAACGCTTTTTGGAGCCCGGTTCCTAAGGTCTATCAGCATGCCGCCTTGAAACGAGGGGAGTAATCATCAAGACGACCTGAGGCTGGCAAGCATTCATAACGTCTTGGTTCTCTGGGATTGGTGCTTCACCTAAGCGGTGCTTCTAGGACATAATCTTTCTTGGCAGCTATGAGGATGATCCTCGTGTTAGGACCGGTCCAGATAGTTGCTGCCATCATCTTTCCAAATTTTTTTTCTAGGAACGCGTTGAAGTTGAGGGTAACGTGGGCCATTTGATCTACAAGACATATTGTAAAGATTTTAGACTAAGTTCATGATAATTAAGTTCATATAATCAAATTATTTAATGAACTCCCACTCAGATTAGACATCCCTCTAGTCATCTAAGTGAAACATGATCCGAGTTAACTAGGCCGTGTCCGATCATCACGTGAGACGGACTAGTCAACGTCGGTGAACATCATCATGTTGATCGATCTTCTATACGACTCATGCTCGACCTTTCGGTCTTCCGTATTTCGAGGCCATGTCATGCACATTCTAGGCTCAAATCAAGTCAACCTAAGTGTATTATGTGTAAATCGGCTTACACCCGTTGTATTCAACATTAGGATCTATCACACCCGATCATCACGTGGTGCTTCTGAAACAACGAACCTTCGCCTTCGCGTACAGTTAGGGGAACACTTTTCTTGAAATTATTATGAGGATCAACTTATTTACTACCGTCGTTCTAAGTAAACAAGATGCAAAAACATGATAAACATCACATGCAATCAAATAGTAGTGACATGATATGGCCAATATCATACAGCTCCTTTGGTCTCCATCTTCGGGGATCCATGATCATCTTTGTCACCGGCATGACACCATGATCTCCATCATCGTGTCTCCATGAAGTTTCTTGCCAACTATTACTTCTACTACTATGGCTAACACGTCTAGCAATAAAGTAAAGTAATTTACATGGCGTTTCTCAATGACACGCAGGTCATACAAAAAAGAAAGACAACTCCTATGGCTCCTGCCGGTTGTCATACTCATCGACATGCAAGTCGTGATTCCTATTACAAGAACATGATCTCATACATCACATATATATCATTCATCATTCATCACAACTTTGGCCATATCACATCACAAAACACTTGCTGGAAAAACAAGTTAGACGTCCTCTAATTGTTGTTGCAAGTTTTACGTGGCTGCAATAGGGTTCTAGCAAGAACGTTTTCTTACCTACGTGAAAGCCACAACGTGATTTGTCAACTTCTATTTACCCTACATAAGGACCCTTTTCATCGAATCCGCTCCAACTAAAGTGGGAGAGACAGACACCCGCTAGCCACCTTATGCAACTAGTGCATGTCGATTCGGTGGAACCTGTCTCACGTAAGCGTACGTGTAAGGTCGGTCCGGGCCGCTTCATCCCACAATACCGCTGAAGCAAGATAAGACTAGTAGCAGCAAGAAAGTTGAGAACATCTACGCCCACAACAAATTTGTGTTCTACTCATGCAAAGAGTACTACGCATAAACCTGGCTCATGATGCCACTTTTGGGGAACGTGGCAGAAATCAAAAATTTTCTACGCATCACCAAGATCAATCTATGGAGTTATCGAGCAACAAGGGGAAAAGGAGTGCATCTACATACCCTTGTAGATCGCATGCGGAAGCGTTCAAGAGAACGGGTTTGATGGAGTCATTGCTAAATGCCGTCGTGATCCAAATCACCGATGACCAAATTTGCCAACGGACGGCACCTCCGCGTTCAACACACGTACGGTTGGGAAGACGTCTCCTCCTTCTTGATCCAGCTAGGGGAAGGAGAGGTTGATGGAGATCCAGCAACGACGACGGCGTGGTGGTGGATGCAGCAGGATCTCGGCAGGGCTTCGCCAAGCTCTACGTAGAGGAGGAGGTGTTGGAGAGGGAGAGGAGGGGCCCGGGGGCTGGGAGTGCACTGCCTCCTCCCCTCCACTATATATAGGGGCTAGGGGGCGCATGCCCCCCTAGGAGATCCCATCTAGAGGGGTGGCGGTGGCCCGGTCTTGCAACCCCTTAGGGTTTCAACCGGCGCATGCCCCCTCGAGGGGGCAGCAGCCCCCTAGGGTTTCAACCCTAGGCGCCTTGGCCCCTTGGGTGGGGCGCACCAGCCCACCGAGGCTGGTTCCCCACGCCCACTTCAGCCCATGGGGCCCTCCGGATAGGTGGCCCCACCAGGTGGACCCGGGGACCCTTCCGTGGTCCCGGTGATAATACCTATGGACCCAAAACTTTCCGGTGGCGAAGCTAGACTTCCTATATATAAATCTTTACCTCTGGACCATTCCTAACTCCTCGTGACTTCCGGATCTCATTCAGGACTCGAACAACTTTCGGAATTCTGCGCCTCATATCTCTACAACCCTAGCTTCACCGAACCTTAAGTGTGTAGACCCTCACGGTTCGGGACACATCTGAACATAACCGAGACGCCTCTGGGTCAATAACCAACAGCCAGGATCTGGATACCCATGTTGGCAACCACATGCTCCTCGATGATCTCATCGGATGAACCACGATGTCGAGGATTCAATCAATCCCAGTATACAATTCCCTTTGTCAATCGATGCGTTACTTGCCCGAGACTCGATGCGTCGGTATCCCAAAACCTCGTTTAATCTCGTTCTGGCAAGTCACTTTACTCAGACCGTAATGCATGATCCCGTGACCAGACACTTGGTTACATTGAGCTCATTATGATGATGCATTACCGAGTGGGCCCAGAGATACCTCTCCGTCATACGGAGTGACAAATCCCAGTCTCGATTCATACCAACCCAACAGACACTTTCGGAGATACCCGTAGTGTACCCTTATAGTCACCCAGTTATGTTGTGAAGTTTGGCACACCCAAAGCACTCCTACGGTATCCGGGAAATGCGCAATCTCATGGTCTAAGGAAATGATACTTGACATTTGGAAAAGCTCTAGCTAAACGAACTACACGATCTTTGAGCTATGCTTAGTATTGGGTCTTGTCCATCACATCATTCTCCTAATGATGTGATCCCGTTATCAATGACATCCAATGCCCATAGTCGAGGAAACCATGACTATCCGTTGATCAACGAGCTAGTCAACTAGAGGCTTACTAGGGACATGTTGTTGTCTATGTATTCACACGATGTGTATTACGATTTCCTCGGATAACACGGTTATAGCATGAATAACAGACAATTATCACGAACAAAGAAATATAATAATAACCATTTTATTATTGCCTCTAGGGCATATTTCCAACAGAAATATACAAGATGCCACTTCATAATTTTTGTCCAGAGGCTATTCTAGGTGCTGCGTCACCTTAGTTTTGGGCCAGGCCCATGTAATTTTGAAATACTTCAATATAGGCTTTTTTAGAGTCCATATGTGTGGGGAAACAAGAGTTAGGGTTGGTTTCGGACCCCTCCTCCAAGGGCCACGGAATTCCCCCTATTCCTCCATATATACAACCCTTAGGGCATTGTTTAGACTTTAGGTTTTGTTTAGATTAAAGTTGGCCATAGCTGCAACTTCGCGTACTTCGTTTGTGTTCAACGACCAGACAAAGGCGTTCTGAGAACCCACCTTGATCAATAAAGCTTTCCTCTTATATTTGCAATATCCGATTGCAATCTTAGTTTCTCGCTTGTTCTTTGTTTGCTGCGAGAAATAGACCTTCGTGGTCGGGTTGATCGTGTTCGCGTGGTCAATAACCTCTCGAATTGGTTTAGCGGTAACGCTAAAGGCGCGACATCCTCATCGCTCGCGTTAGCGATCGGATCGTCAAAGTCGACTTCCTCCAAAAGCGATAGCCGCCATCTCATCGAAAGACGGGACACCTTTGCCTCTATCAAGTGGTATTAGATTTCCAGGTTGCTCGATGAGATTTTATGGTTTTTCGTAGTTTAGATCGAGTCTGTTCTTCATACCTACAGTCCACGAAAAAGTCACAAAAAAATTTAGGGTTAGTTCATCATATCCGAACTAGTCTGAGCCTTTGCATAGTCTTTTCAGTATTTTGCTTTGTTGAATTTGTGGTTGCATCGTCGTGTCAAGTTGCTGGTCTTAGCGTCTAGTCCCTTAGAGTTTCGAGTTATGTTCACAAGTTTTCACGCCACGCTTTCAGCACTATCATCATCGCTTCCCGCCATATACCACCACCACCAACATATTCCTTACCTGCCATATACATCTCGCCTATCCACCACCAATCCAAGTCCACATATACATCCCCTGTCCACCACCAATCCGAGTCCACATATACATCTGCCTGTCCACCACCAATCCGAGTCCACATATACATCTGCCTGTCCACAACCAATTCGAGTTCTTTCCATATTAGGTTTGTTTTCGAGATACTTTTATTTTCCGTTTCGTGTTTCCTTGCCTGAGTAGGTCTCGGAGAAAAAGAGTCTGGAGAACCCCGGTCAGTTTTTAGGCCAAAATTTCGGCGACTGAAAATATTTTTCCCTGTCCTATTTTTAGGCTTTTCTGAGTCTTTTGAGCCACGTGCCATCATAGTGATTTTTTGTAGCACTTTTAAATGCGTCATTGCCTTACGACTTACGAAAAAAATAGTCAAAAAAACTGCGTGCCCATCCTGTCATTTTGACTTGGGAAGAGTTTTGACACACTCGCCATTATAGTGATTTTTCGCAAAAATAAGAGGAGCGCAAAAAAATAGAGCGAAAAAAAAATTTCCAGAGTGTGCTTTTCCCTTGTTTACCTGCAGCGCCGTGATTTTGTTAGTGTTCTAGGCTCGTGCCTCTAGCACGGTCTAGCTTAGGACCAGCACAGTACCGTCGTTGAGCGTTATTCAACTTTGCATCTCCCAATTGATTATTGCTGACCCTTTTTGCTACCATATTATAAGCCTTCCTAGCTCCACATACATCTACGTCGTGCCTTGACTCTCCCTGGTAATCGCTCTATCCAAGCTTTGAGAGTTTTGACTACAATGGTTACCGATCACCGCCTGCAGTTGGGTAAGAACTGGTAAGAATTTGAGATTTGTTTGACAGATTTGTGACACCCACCACCACCGTTTTCTAGTAGTCTGTAGGATCATATTCTTGTGTGTTTCTATTGCTGCTAACCATGGTAGGTTCATAAGTCGATGAGACTGACTGGGAGAACATGACGAATAAGGAGTTGCATGGTAAATTTTAGCAAATAATTACTGAACATGTGCAAGATGTGCTGAACAATTTTGAAGAGGCCATGGATAAGATAACTGGCCTTGAGAAGACGTTTGAAACAAAGCTTGATAACAGATTTAATGAATTGCTTGCGCGTCTTCCATAACGACCAACGGTACTCGCTGGCATCTCGCATAGACATAACTACCTCCGCGTCAGCGAAACAGCCGCCGCCAGCGAGCCGTGTCCCTCTTGAGCACAGCCAAAATGTTGGTGCTGCTCTTGATACTTCCTTGCGGGCTCTAGCTGGCGATGAGGAGGAGGATGATTATGCGGGAGATTACAAGGATGAGGTTGACCAAAATCAGAACTACGTGCAACAACCAGCACTAGGTCGTCCACATGCAAATAATCGCAACAGAGTTTCAAGTGATGATTTCGGGACTATGAAGCCACCGTAATGAGTGCATGAAGCCTTGGACGAAGTATACAAGATGAGACATCATAATTTTCATCCAGAGGCTATTCTAGGTGCTCCGTCACCTTATTTTTGGGCCAGGCCCATGTAATTTTGAAATACTTCCATATACGCTGTTTTTAGAGTCCATATGTGTGGGGAAACAAGAGTTAGGGTTGGTTTCAGACCCCTCCTCCAAGGGCCATGAAATCCCCCTCCCCCCTATTCCTCCATGTATACAGCCCTTAGGGCATCGTTTAGACTTTGGGTTTTGTTTAGATTAAAGTTTGCCATAGGTGCAACCGGCGTGCTTCATTTGTGTTATTTGACCCGGACAAAGCGTCCACGAAACCCCACCTTGATCAATAAAGCTTTCCTCTTATATTTGAAATATCCAGATTGCAATCTTAGTTTCTTGCTTGTTCTTCGTTTCCCTGCAGGAAACAGACCTTCGTGGTCAGGTTGATCGTGCTCCGGCATGGTCAATAACCTCTCGGAATTGGTTTAGTGATTGCTAAGGCACGACATCCTCGCACGTTCGTAGTCGGATCGTCAAAGTCGACTTCCTCCAAAACAATACCCACCATCTCATCGAAAGATGGGACACCTTTGCCTCTATCAGCGCTCCTAGTGGCCGAGGATGACAACGCGGGCAGTTCACCACGCAGCACGTAGTTGAGACCCACATGAGGGGGAAGGCCCTCTCGGTGGTGTACACGAATGAGCCGGTCTACCACTACCACCTGGCCACAAGACTTGCGAAAGCATTTCTCCGGGTTTATCAACAGCCCCAACTACAGTTTCACTACGGTGGACACCACCTGCTTGATCTAAAAAGCGCTCAAGGTTTCGGGCTTGAAATGCCAGAATCTTGTGAACATCCCGGACCACTACAAGGTCTGGGGCAGCGACAACAACAACAGAACTCCCTGGTTGACCTCGCCTGGGCCATCATCGACCCCTACTACATGAACATGAAGGATGAGAGCAAGAAGGACAAGAACTGATAGAGGCAAATGTGTCCCATCTTTCGATGAGATGGTGGCTATCGTTTTGGAGGAAGTCGACTTTAACGATCCGACTATGAACATGAGAGGACGTCACGCCTTAGCAATCGCTAAACCAACTCCGAGAGGTTATTGACCATGCCGGAGCACGGTCAACCTGACCACGAAGGTCTGTTTCCTGTAGGCAAACAAAGAACAAGCAAAAAACTAAGATTGCAATCTGGATATTGCGAATATAAGAGGCAACCTTTATTGATCAAGGTGGGGTTTTGTGACGCCTTTGCCTGGACGTTGAACACAAACGAAGTACGCGAAGTTGCAGCTATGGTGAACTTTAATCTAAACAAAACCCAAAGCCTAAACGATGCCCTAAGGGCTGTATATATGGAGGAAGATGGGGAAATTTCGTGGCCCTTGATGGAGGGGTCCGAAACCAACCCTAACTCTTGTTTCCCCACACATACGGACTCTAAAAACAATCTATATTCAAGTATTTAGAAATTACATGGCCTGGCCCAATAATAAGGTCACGCAGCATCTAGAATAGCCTCTGGACAAAATTTATGAAGTGGCATCTTGTATATTTCGTCCAGGGCTTCATGCACTCATTATGGTGGCTTCAAAGTCCTAAAATCATCACTGGAAACTACGTTCTTGTTTCCCTTGTGCATGCCATCAACTCCATGCTTGTTCTTGCTCCAATGTTCATCCTTCTCCAAGCTAGGCCCTTCATTTGTAAGCAAAACAAATGTATCCAATTTAGGCAGTATCGTATTCTTATAAACATTAGAATCATTACCAAGAAACGAAAGTACCTGGTAATTTAATTAGCGTGCGCGAGCTCTAGTAATTGGTCCAGTATGTATAGTAGCAGGGGCTGTGGGTGTAACAATGGTATTGATGTCCTCATCAACAATGCTTGGCAAAGTGTCTAGCATGAGAGACTGGATGAACAAAACGTCAAGTATGCGGCCAAGGACGCGTAAACAAGGTACGAGATGTACATGCGGATCGTTGACATGAGGGAGTGTCTTCTTCCTGCCCCAGACGAGGGATCGATCCACAGAGAAGTGGCGGGAGCGTCACAAGAAGTAGATGACTGGACGACCATTTCTCCTAGTTTAGAATGCATACAATTGTTTATTGAGGTGTGTGTGAATGATCTGTATAGTCACTTATGTAATTGGATGTTTGTTTCAGTTATATATATATATATGTATATATATATATATATATATATATGTTATTGTTCTATAGACAGAGCAAATCACATGGCTTATTAGCGCTTGCAATAAATGTCTGTGTTATTACTAGTCGCACATTTCACTTGATTACAGAACATGTGTTTGCGTATCACACATCTTGTTTAGTTGAACCATTTTTATTGTGTTGCCTAATCACACTACAGTTCATCCTAGTGAACTGATGTCGTGCAGTATCGTACACCCTCATCTGGCTGCCCGTTCGTTGTTACGCCTCATGGCAACAGCAGTTCTTCTGGATTAACCATTTGCCACGCACCACACACGCAACTCCAATATGAACAGTGTTTGATGTCACCGCCATCGCAAATGTTTTGCATCTTTTTTGTTGGTTTTATTACATTGCCGTGTGTTATTGATGCATCGCACGCAGTTTCGTCGAAGGGTCTCTGATTGGACCGTCGTGTTTGGACCATCCTGACGTAGTGGTACCCAGGCACATGTCACACTGTGGCCCAAAAGGCACGTCACCGGGCGTGGGGCCCAAAGATAGCCCATCATCAAGGCTCCATGAGCAGGGTCCTCGCAAGGGCCCCCGCCTTGCGAGGTGGACATCAACAAGCATTGTCAGGAGCTCCCCGAGGGCCTCGCATTGGGTTGTCTCCCGAGGCCCCTTTTGGGGAAGATAAGTCTAGGGTCACCAAGCCCCGCCTCGCGCTGCACGTGGGTGACACGAGCCATGATGAGCGGTGCCAGGAGGGCTCCAGCGGGCGCGGATAAGGATGTTTTCTGCTTTAATGCTAGGGGAGCATGGACGGTGCACCAGTTCCCAAAGCAATGCCCACATGTTCCCACTTTGGTGTAAGAAGACTAGGACGGCGGGCTCGCTAGGACGGAGGTCATCGCAGAGCCCACCAGCGTGTCATGGAAAGAAGCTTTTGTAGGCGAAGACCACCTTTACTCAGGATAAGTTGTACTCCTGTTCCCCTTCGAATTGGCCGTTGTGGCAACCCTTCCCGCCGAATGTTTTTGGCGGAAGAGGACCAGGGCTAGTATAAGTATAGGCTAGGCTCCACCGTAGAGAGGGATCGGATCCATAGCCCCCCGAGGCAGATCATTCTACTTGTACTCACACACTCACCCTCCCCAGTGAGGCAATCCACTCAAAGAAGGAGTAGGGTCTTACACCGCAAGGTGGCCCGAACCTGGGTAAATTGTCATGTCGTGCCCTTCTTTCCTCCCACTCGAGCACGCCGGAGCATCACCATGAGGTAGTGCGCAACGAGCAGGAGCTTAGTGGAGTTCTGTGAGAACAACCCAGAGTTCAAACATTTTATTAGGTCCCCCAAGCCCCATCTTTGACAGACACCACGCACATCCTCTAGTTCCACATGTCCTACTGCAGCACTAATGACTTCAGTAACCATTTATGTGCGACCACGCATTCCACTTTTTATTGGAGAGTACTACCTCGGTCCTGGTATATTGGTCCTCTTTGTATTTTGTGCCAAATTTAACCATATATAGTTGGTGGTGTGCATGCAGTTGTTTGATTAGGCAGGACAAGTGCCAGAAGTCCGCCACGCTCGCTCGACGAGACGCGTGCAATCAGTCCACCACGTAGGCTTGACGGGACATGTGCGACCAGTCCACCGGGCAGGCTCGATGGGACGTGTGCGAGCTGTCCGCTGTGCAGTCTCACCACAAGCTCTTTGACCTCGATCCACCCGCCGCCCGCCTTGCTCACAACTTGTCCATTCATGGCGGCCGAGCCGCTAATTAACATGTGGTTAAAGCACCTGGACGAAGGGTGTTTGCTATTGATCTCATGGCCACGCTCAACATTAGCATTGCTTTGTTCGTGCCTCGCTGAGAACGTGATTTTAGCCTATTTTCGACTCGTATACATGTACCTATGAGGCTACAAACGAAATAATACAACGATAAATTTACAACAACAATTGATAATAATTTTCTTACATATTCTAGATTATTTAAAATGACACATGCGGCAACGCCCGGAAGACACAGGGCAAAAAAAGAAGGAAATCACAGACAACGATCTGAGACGCTGCTCTCTCTACTTCTCGATGGATCACTGGGCGAGGAGTACCTCGAGCTCCTTCTTCACATCGCCCTGACTTTGCGTGACAACAGCCTTGGATTCCTCCACCTACAGCTCGTGCCCGATGCGGAGCATATTCAAGTTACCCATAAGTTCCTTGATGATGGCTTTCAGCTTCATCCCCGAGGCACTACTCTTCACATGCAGCTTCATCCAGCCGGTGGCCTCCTCCTCCTTCTATTCGAGCTCCTTGTGGAGCATCGCATTGTCCCCCATGAGTTGCACGACGAGGCCGGTTGCCTTCTCGAGGCATCGCTAATCTCGAGCAGCTTCACCAACCCGTCGACCAACTCCTACTGCTTAATTAGGCCAGTGAGAATGTCTTTCTTGCTGGCTAAGGACTTTAGCACCGCCAGCTCGTCGAGTACGCCGACACGGAGAGTGCACTTGTGAGAGCCCTAGATCGCCTGCAGGAGAGCTCGCTCAAGGGCTCTCAAGGGCGCTGCAGGACATCTCTCGGCCAATTGGCGCGCATTGTGAAGGGTCTTTGCTCCCTGGTTGTATCTCGACCAAGAACTGCCCCTATAGGCCACGACAGATGGAAGGAACGACTTAACAGGAAATGCCTATTTTTTGTTGATGAGGACAGGAATACGCAGTAATTTTTGAGTGGGTAGTTTTTATAGCCGAGTGCTAAGTGGCATCACGTTAGGTTCGATCAGTGTGAACAGATTTGCAATTACTGAATACTTGGTAATTTGGAATGTGACGGGAAACAAGCTAAAACTTTATTGATGGTTTCGATGCCCGAAACGGTTCCCATAGGGTGTACGTGGGCCTGTGTTGTCGGATGTGTATGTGTCTGTCCACTATCACACATGGTCCAGATATCATCATTGTGTCCGATGGATGTGTTGTTGAGGCGGCTGTCGGTGTCAAAACCGGCGGATCTCGGGTAGGGGGTCCCAATCTGTGCGTCAAGGCTGATGGTAACAGGAAGCAAGGGACACAGATGTTTACCCAGGTTCGGGCCCTCTCGATGGAGGTAAAACCCTACTTCCTGCTTGATTAATATTGATGATATGGGTAGTACAAGAGTAGATCTACCACGAGAACGTAGAGACTAAACCCTAAGAGCTAGCCTATGATGGTATGATTGTAATTGTGATCGGCCTTCTAAGGACCAACCTCTCCGGTTTATATAGACACTGGAGAGGGCTAGGGTTTACATGGAGTCGGTTACAAGGAAGGAAATATAATATCCGGACCGCCAAGCTTGCCTTCCACGCCAAGGAAAGTCCCATCCGGACACGGGTCGAAGTCTTGAGTCTTGTATCTTCACGCTTCAATAGTCCGGACGTTGTATACAGTCCGGCTGTCCGGATACCCCCTAATCTAGGACTCCCTCAGTAGCCCTGAACCAGGCTTCAATGACGATGAGTCCGGCGCGCAGTATTGTCTTCGGCATTGCAAGGCGGGTTCCTCCTACTCCAAAGTGGTCATCGAACACGTAGACCGTGTCCGGATCTACAAGATAATCTTCATATGGTATAGATCTGATCTGCTGGCAATCTTTCTGCATCATGTCCTTGCATCGGGGCTTGGTCCAACGTGAACCGACGTTTCTTGCCCCACAACGACTCGTGTTGCGAGGCGGCTTTATTAACACGTCCGTCGAGGCGTAGATCGTGTTCCTCTTATTACGGATTTTCCATCAATATGAGCACGCCTTACGACCCCACGGCTGTTGGTATAACCCGCGTGTTTTTAGATAAGCCTCAAATGGTCACACCGGGGACTCTTGATATCCACCCTCTTTATAAAGGGGTCGAGACCTACGCCTCTTTTTTCATCTTCATCGCGCCTTCTCGCACCTCGAGTTCTAACACCCGAAACCTAAGCTCCACCCCTCCGGAATCCTCCAATATTTCCGGATCTGACCCTCAAGGCCGGTGGGTGGCCTCCTCGATTAGAGAGAAGGACATTGCAAAGCTTAGGGAGGTCGGATACCTGACCATAGATATCCGGCACAGGCTCCCTGCTCCAGGGCAGGTCATCCCTACGCCGGAGCCTAATGAGTGTGTCGTTTTCGTCCCACACTTCCTTCGCATTCTGGTTTCACCCTCAATCCTCTCGTGAGGGGCTCATGTTCTATTATGGGTTGGATTTTCACGATCTGGCCCCCAACGCTATCCTCCATATCTCGTCGTTTATTATCGTGTGCGAGGCTTTTCTTCATGTCGCCCCACACTTCGGCTTATGGCTCAAGACCTTCAACGTGACGCCGAAGGTGATCGAGGGGAGACATGTGGAGTGCAGGGGTGCTGTAATAAGCCAGAACACTGATGCCCCATGGCCAGAGGGTTCTTTCCCAGAAGTATCCGATATATGGCAGCGGAGGTGGTTTTATGTCACGGCTCCCGAGGCACAAAGTGGGTGGCTGCCCCGAGTTTCGCTTCCGGGCCCTCCGCCGCAGCTTGGCGCCTTGATCGGACATGAGACGGAATTGGGGCCCTACATTGGTGATATACCAGTCTTTGCGAGAACCGCATCCGGAGCTTCTTGAGAGGGACATTAACCTTGTCGACATAATGCAAGTGATGTTAATCCGCGGATGTTGCCGTGCCAACGCCGGCCTCTCCGGATGTGGGAGTTCAATCGGAGGTCCAGCGGACTGTCAAGCACTTCTTCGGCTTGGAGCTCGAAGAGATGTGCAAATTATTCTTCGGACGAAAAGTAAAGCGTCCGGACACCACCGAGGATACGGGCCTAAGCTGCAATCGCCTAGATACCCAAGTAAGTAAATTTGATACCGGACACCGTGTTTTGTATTTGTAAATAAGTGTTTATTCCAAAATCATCCGCGTCCGGGGAATGGCTCGACAAAGGCGGAGAGAATTAGGTGTCCAACGCCACTTCCGAGGGCTCGGCCGCCCCCACCATGGCCAAGATGCTCGACCGGGTACTCAGTAGGATGCCCCCGGGGAAAGACAAGGGGAAGGACGAAGAATCCGAACGCCACACGCTACGCATTCGAACCGGGGGAATCGTTACCTCCCCTAAGGAGGATAGTTGGGAAGGGGAGGCTAAGGCCTCCTCCCCGCGCGGGAAGAAGAGGCCGCCTCCGAAGACTCGGAGATGGAGATGCCCAAGCCCGGGAAAAAGATAACACCAGGAGGCTCTGCCCCAACGGGCACCCTCACCGCATCATGCCCCCAACAGGCCAGCCCTCCACCAAGTTGTAAGTTAATTTTTAATTTGAAGGTACTGCGTTCCTCCTAGATCATTAACTAGGATTTATCTTTCACAGTCCGGCTAGCAGCCCTTCTCAACAGAGTTCGTATTCGGGGGATCTTCCTCCGGAGATGATGGAGAGCGAGACCCCACCCACCTCTCCGGCTCATGAAGCGGGCGACACTGAGGTGTCGTCACGGAGGAGTCCGGATCTGCTTAGATGGCGTAAGCCAATCGCCAGCCCCCAGCCCGAGCATTTGGCTCTGCGAAGGGCGATAGGAAGGGTCCTGGCAGTTTGATGTCCGGCGGACATCTTGTGAACCCTCTTTGGAGCCGAGCTGCGCTCTTGGAGGAGCACCGCTCATTAATGAGCGAGGTGCTCAAGAAGATTTCGTCCGCTTCATAAGCGGTTTGAATAAACATTTGCAAGTCTACTTAGAGGCTTTGAGGTATGTGAGTGTAGAATACACTGTTTTTGGCTGTGAGGCACGATTAGGTGTGCTCCATCTAGATAGTAGCCCTGAGACCTCTGGTTTGCCGCCCTAGGGGGCAAACGGGGATCATAAATCAATGATTGCGCTATAAATATGTGCAGGTACTGTGAGTCCGGGCCACCACCACCATGGAAGTTTCCGAACCGACGAGGCAGATTCGATCATTGATGCCGATATCACGCTGGTGAACGAGCTGCCAGACAAGTCACAAGGTATGTGCTCTCTGCCTTCCTTTGTATAGGAAAATATGGAGGCGGCATGATATTAATGTAATATGTTGACCGCAGATGGTGCTTTCAGCCGTGGAGGCCCTGAGGGCAGAACTTGTCCAAGCCAAGGAAACAAGCTCGGGTTAGCAATGCGGCTGCCCTAAAGGCGACCGAGGAATTGAGAGCCGAACAAGCAGCTCATCGCCGAAGCGAAGAAAAGATGGCCGAGATGGCTATTGAGTTAAAAAATGCCGCTGACCGGTATGAGCTCCTTGAAAAGGAGCATAAAGGGTAACAGGCCGATTTGGAAAAGGCACGCAGTGCCACCAAGGAAATATGGACCAAGCTCGAGGGGTGCGCGAGGAGCTTCAACAGCCGGTAAAATCGTGGGTCGGAGGTTCCTACTTGTGCTGACGAAGTTTTTGCATCCGGCACGCTCCCCGGATGGGCGCTTAGAGTCCTAGCGGACGCGTATGCGGATTTGGCGAAGAGTACGGCTGACGCTGCCAAGTTCTTCGAGGGTCAGGGTGATAAGGAAGTGGAGAAGCTTTTCTAGTCACAATTCAATGCTCCCACTCGCCCGCTGCCATTAAATGAGAAGATTGCTGCTGTGGCGGAGCTTCACAGGCTGTCCGGTCTTGCAATGCGGTCTGTGGTAGACCATCTTTGGCCGGAAGGGCTTAAGCCAGACAGTTACTTTGGCTTGGTGCAGCAATTCCTTGGGGACGTGCCTCAGATCGATGCCATGAGGAGGTCGGCGTGCATAGAGGGTGCACGGATGGCTCTTGCCCGCGTTAAAGCCTATTGGACGGATATGGAGGCCAATATTATAGCGACCAAGATCCGGCGGGGGGATGATCCAGCCGAAGCACTACTTGGCGCAGGTCATGAAGGTGCCTGCCTAATAGAGGCGCAATGCTCGAAGAATGTCTTATTCGAGTGATAAATCGAATTATTGTAAGAACAATGTTATTTTGGTTATGAGGCTATATTTATACTTTTTGCCTGAAAGTATTGTTGTGTCCCCTGTGCGGCCGTTTACATATATATGCATGTGTAATCCGAAGATAGCGATCGTTTGGCTTCAAATTTCCACGCAAACAATGCGGGGTGTTCGCAAAAAATATGCATAATCACACTTGATCCAACGTCTTGGTCCATGAAGGAGGTGATCGCACGTCGAACTAGGCAACCGGACTATATAGCTGTAACACTTTCGCTTAGCCATGGGAATTAATGTTGGGGCTACTATGCAGCCCCTGGTACATTTCGCGTGCATCCGAATACGGGCGCGTGTGTACATGACCGGGAAACGGTCCTTCGTTAATGCGGAGGGATCCTAAAGATTCCAATAAGTCTTCGAGTGGTTGAACAGTCTCTCGCTGTATCATGATAGTCGGTTTTCGGCTTTCTCTCGAGGTGCTCGTCCGGAATAACCAGGCACAATCGCAGAGTTCTCCTTTAGCCACCTTAGCCGATAGTAACGGAACGTAACGCCGGCAAACCTGTGAGCAGGCAAACCCAACATTTGACCAAAGACATGATTCGGAGCTGCTGCGCATATAAGGCAAAACTTCGTGGCGCCGAACACTCCCGAGGGTATTCGGACTTTATAATAGTCGATGGGCTCAAGAATGCCCATTCGTTATAGACCCTGTTTTTCCGTGCGACGCGTTAATCTGTATGGTGGCTAGATGCCAAGAACGGCAGTATCCTTTGTGGGTATGGGACCCATGGGATTGTTAAACAACAAGAGGCAATAAAAAGGTTTACACAGGGGCTTAATCTAAAAAGAAACCTGTTTAACGGGGCCCTGCTGCACGTCTGCGCCTTTGTCTCCGTTGTGCCGTATCCTAGAAGGGTATCGCGCGAGCGTTGTCTGTGGATAAGAGAAAAACTCGTAGAAGAGTACAACGTAAGTATGCGATGGATAATAAAAGTGTAAGATGTTGGCCTACCCATAAGGTTGAGCCAACTGTGGGACTATATTAAGTATTTATAGCCCCTGGTGTCCACTATGGGATTACATATACGGTGCCCTGGTTCAATTTTATCCGGGCGACCGGACTCGTCTAGCCGAGTCTGTGGTCTTTTTAAGGACCAGTCATGTTTTCTGATGTTGGAGGCGGCGATAGTCCGGGCGGCAAGGGCGTCGCGTGTTCCTCTGCGGCGTGGCCAGGCGCTCGTTAGTCCGCTAATGGTGATGACGCCACGTGGACCGGGCATCTTAAGTGTAAGGTAGCCATAGTGTGGCAATGCGTTGAAGCGGGCGAAGGCCGTTTCTTCCGAAAGCAATCGCGTGATAGTCGCTTTGGAAAGGTGGGATGATGAAGAGTAGTTCTTCGCTTACGGAGTTGCTCGAGAGGCGAATGTTTCTCCAAAGGCGACGTGGAGCCCTCTGCTATGGGCTTGAACGTCTGGTATCACCCCTTCAAAGGTGGCGTTGCTTTGGTTGATTCTGGATGGGTCTATCCCCATCCTGCGGATAGTGTCCTCATATATTAAACTGAGACTGCTGCCGCCGTCCATAAGGACGCGGGTGAGACGGTATCCGTCGATTATCGGGTCAAGCATCAAGGCCTTTGATCCTCCGCGCCGAATACTAGTTCGGTCATCCGAGTTATCGAAAGTGATCGGATAAGGTATCAAGTGGTTAGGCGTGAGTACGATGTGTTCTATATCGAGCGCGTCTCTATGCACGCATTCGTGCTTTCTCATGGATGTTTGAGTCGCGTAGATCATGTTCACTGTTTTAACCTCTAGTGGGAATTTTTTCTGTCCTTCAGTGTTCGGCTGGCGAGGTTCATCCTCGTCTTCACTTGGTGTTTCCCTTTCCTTGTGTTCGGCATTTAATTTGTCGGCCTGCTTGAAGACCCAAAGCCTCTCTGTGCGTGTGGTTTCTGCGGGTTTGTCGAAGTGCCATGAATTTGGCATAGTCTGTCTAGGACTCTATTCAGACCGGACGGTCCCTCTTTGCTGTCTTTAGACGGCTTGTTTTGCTGATTGGGTCGAGAGCCCCTGAATCCGACATTAACCGTCGTGTTATCCGGGCTCTCTTCCTTGTTTTGGCGTTTGTTTTTATGACGCCGTGGCTTCCCATTGCCATCCCTTATTTCGGATGTGCTGGGGTCCCTGGTGCCTTTACGGGCTAGCCAGCTATCTTCTCCCGCGCAAAAGTTGGTCATAAGGCTTGTTAGGGCTGCCATTGTCCTTGGTTTTTCTTGGCCGAGGTGTCTGGCGAGCCACTCGTCACGGATCTTTGTGTTTGAATGCCGCTAAGGCTTTGACATCCGGACAGTCAACAATTTGATTCTTCTTAGTGAGGAATCGTTCCCAAAGCTTCTTGAGGCGGACTCTCGGGCTGTTGGACTATGTAGCTTAAGTTGTCAGCATCCGGAGGCCGGACATAAGTCCCTCGAAAATTGGCCCTAAAAGCGTCCTCAAGTTCCTCCCAGCTCCCAATTGAGTTTTCAGGGAGACTTTTCAACCTGTGCCGAGCTGGTCCCTTTAGTTTGAGGGGGAGGTATTTAATGGCGTGAAGGTCATCCCCACGAGCCATATGTATGTGCAGGATAAAGTCCTCGATCCGTACCCACAGGTCTGTCGTTCCGTCAGATGCCTCTATGTTCACAGGTTTAAAGCCCTGTGGAAATTCATGGTCCAAGATGCTTCATCGGTAAAGCACGGGGGTGAGCAGCCCTCTATGGTGTGGCATGTCGTCGGTTGTTGTTGTGTCCTGGTCTTTATTCCGGACTGGTATTCATTATGGCGTAATCGCTTTTGGCGTAGTAGTCCTTGGCAAAGTGCGCCCTTTGGATCCATAAATGGACCTGGCCGCTCCATCTTTCTTATTCGTGTGTTCATGTGAATCGTGGCCGCTTTGTTGCGGTTATGAAGTTGTACCTTAAATTAAATGCCGAGTGCAGCGATGGCTTGCGTTTTTGGAGAGCTCTTTGTATGGCGATCATCGCCGTATCTTTCTTCAGTGTCTAGCACTTTATTCCATCTGCGGTTGAGCATTTCCTGTGCGGCCTTGAGTCGTTGCTTCTGCTTCCTTAGACTTCTTGCAGTAGCCATGAGCTTTCTGTGGAGGTTATCTTGTTCCATGTGTTTTTCCGGGATTGCATCATTATCCAGACCGTTTTCCTGAGCTGGTTCGTCTTGATGACCTCATCCGTCGGGATCATTGTACTCGGCGTCATGCTCCAACTGTATTCGGTGACACTGTTCATTTCTGCTCCATCGTTGGTCTGTATGGTCGTTGTTGCCTTCGGAGTTGATTGTAGTGTCGATCCTCTCCGTGCTCTTGTCTCTATTTTTACTATTGCTGGACTTAGAACGGCGCTCTGCGCCGTCGCTTTGGCTTTTTGTCTGGGGTTTTATCGCCTGATTGTCGCCTTTCTTGTCCTCTTTGGGCGATCCACCATGTATATGTCGTGTGACGAGGGGAAGTCCGGCGCCCATAGATTCTGGATGTCCTCCGCATCGCCGTCCATACCGCCGATGTCTTGAGTCGAAGTCGGGAATGTCGGTTAAATCATCGACCGTGGCTATGAAGTGGGTGGTGGGTGGGCAACGAATTTCTTCGTCAGCCGCTTCCCACTCGAACCGGACATAGTTTGGCCCGAAATTTCTGTCAAAGAGAGAGTCTTCAACGAAGTTTAGCATGTCGCCAAAGGGCGAGTCTTTGAAAGATGTCCGCGGCGGTGAACTCCATTACGGAGCCCAACTTTGGCTGGGAGTGCTCGGACCGGACTCAACATCCGGAGACGAACCCGGGGGTCCAGAGTCATAGGCCACCGTAATGGTAAGGCCGTGTTCGGCTCCATCGCCGATAAGTATGCGGCCTGCAGGGTGGGGTCCAGCCCTCCGCCCCCAGGCAACACGGCATGGTCCGGATTTAAATCCGAGGCTACTGCGGGGGTGGTACCCCGAGCTTTGTCCGACATCAGGCCTAAGCCGTGCTTGTCGTGACTATCTGGTGCTCCTGGGAGGAAAGTATCGCCCTGGACAGTGTCGTCAATGATGATTGAAGGGGCCATCGAGCCTAACGGTGACGGCATAGAGGAACTCTCAATGAAAGCACCAATGTCGGTGTCAAAACTGGCGGATCTCGGGTAGGGGGTCCCGATCTGGGCGTCAAGGCTGATGGTAACAGGAAGCAAGGGACACAGATGTTTACCCAGGTTCGGGCCCTCTCGATGGAGGTAAAACCCTACTTCCTTCTTGATTAATACTGATGATATGGGTAGTACAAGAGTAGATCTACCACAAGATCGTAGAGCCTAAACCCTAAGAGCTAGCCTATGATGGTATGATTGTAATTGTGATCGCCCTTCTAGGACCAACCTCTCCGGTTTATATAGACAATCAAGAGGGTTAGGGTTTACATGGAGTCGGTTACAAGGAAGGAAATATAATATCCGGATCGCCAAGCTTGCCTTCCACGCCAAGGAAAGTCCCATCCAGACACGGGCTGAAGTCTTGTGTCTTGTATCTTCACGCTTCAATAGTCCGGACGTTGTACACAGTCCGGCTGTCCGGATACCCCCTAATCCAGGACTCCCTCAGCGGCCGTTGGCTCTACTCACGTCCCACCCTTCTCGCGCGCTCTAATTGTCGTTGAGGCAGCTGCGGCGCGCTCTGCTCGCATCAGGCCCCCTTGCCCGTTGAGACAGCCGCGGTGCACTCTGCTCGCGTCCCGTCGTGTGCTTTGCTCACCATTGAGGCGGCCGTGGCGTGCTCTGCTCATCGTTGAGGCAAATTTGCAACGGCAACAATTAATAATTGTCTTACATATTCAGAATAATTTAAAATGCCACATGTGCAACGCCCAAAACACACACGACCTGCATATGACTAGTGACTTAAAATGTCGATATGCGACATTTCTATACAATTATAATAGAGTATAGGCTAAAATGTTGTGTTGGCAGCCTTCTGAAGACGGTCTTCTCGGACTCCATGATCAGCATAGCCCCCTTGTGGCCGTTCATTCCAAGTGTCCAAACACGCGGCGACGGTACCTGTGTTTGCCTGCGGACCTGCTGGCGCTGGGAGGCTCTTGGGGCTGCTAGGCCACTTCTAGTAGATCTGAACAGTGTGCAATCGCACGCATGACATAGCCGTGGAACCACTCCATCTCCATGTCTCTCCACTGGTAGCAAATTCCATCCATCACGTGCATCCTCAAGATATCATGTTGGCGTTGTTCTACTTCGTCAGGGACATAAAATCCACCAAGGAGGTGCTCGAGCCTAGCCACCACATTGTCGGGATCGAGGTTGACATGGCCGCCGGCGACAATGATGTGGCGGCGGACATGCTATCTCATAACCAAATCGCAGAGGACCTCTGCCCATTCCCGGCGTGGCATCAGGCTCTCCATGAGCACTGGTCACAGCAACTCTTTGGGTGGGTCGTCGATCATGCCGCCTATCAGCTCTGGTTCTTTTGCGTGGTGGATGGCAAACTGCTCTTCACACTTGCTCTGCAATATGTCCATTGTGCACCCAAGGAATGGCATGGCGATATCGCTACCGATAGCCATGGCGCCTGCGTCGGCCGATGAAGCTCTTGCTCTCACACCTCCTCCGGCTCGTTCTCCTCGTCGAAGATATAATCCATGAAGGGGTCGACATCGAAGCTTTGGTTGCCTGGCATGCTTGGAATAATTAATGGTAGATGTGTATGGACTAGATCTGCGCACATTGTCACTATTGTGCGTTGCAGCCTAGGTCATATGGAGCTAGTCACTAGCTGGTGGCGTGAAACCGATGAGGGAAGAGACGGAAAGTATTGGCGTAGATTGTGGGACACGTATATAACGCCGTTAATTTCTGCACTGGGTGTGTCTATTGGTAGGTATGAGCTGGTATATTCATCCACCGGCTTGGGGATGGCTATGCCCTGCGTGTTAAACTACTATATGCATATGGTTGCTCGTCATTGAGGTCGCCACAGTTCACTATGCTCGTATCCCTCTGCTCACTGTTGAGGCAGCCATCGCGCGCTCTACTCACGTCCCTCCGCATGCTTTGCTCCAGTGTCCTTCCGAGCGCTCTGTTCGACGTTGAGGCGGTCGTGAAGCACTCTTCTCACATCCCTCCCCGCGCTCTACTCTCGCGTCCTCCGCACGCGCTCTGCCAGCGGTTGGGGTCGGCGCACGATCATGTTGGGGGCCCCATATGCACGCGGTTGCATCAAGCGCATCCCCTTGATGCAGTTACGTGCAGCACGATGGAGTTACGCGTTGCAAAAACTGCCATCCGTGTGTAACAATATTCCAGGTCATCCGGCTTGGCGATTAATTCCCGCGGCCATTCTAACCTTAGTCTCTTCAACCTGGCGATCGCTCCGCACAACACAACAAGCACACCCACGACGGCACATATAGATATGATATCTAGCGATGCTCCAATGGAGTTTGGCATGCATCAAGTGGAGATCCACGTGAGGGAGAAGGATCTCTCGGTGGTGTACACCATCGACTCGGCCGTGGTGGAGGACTACATCAACACTGTGGAGCACTTGCTTGTTCAGCACAAGTGCATGTGGTCGGCATTGACCTCCAAAGATAATCGCCGGTTCATCCGGATGGATTAGAAGGTTGCTACCACTACAACCTAGCCACAAAGCCTTGCGAGCGTTTCACCAAGTATGTCAACAGCCCCAACTACAAGTTCACTATGCTGGAAAGAGCCGACGCTGTAAAAGCGCTCGAGGTTTCGGGCTTAGCCTGCCTCCTTCCTATAATGAACGAGGGATTGAGCCACCAGCATAGCAGTGGTGAAAGTGTCACAAGAAGTAGATAATGATTAGATGATCGTTTATCCTATTCATTATGCATGTAATTGTTTACTTTGGTGTGTGCAAATGGCATGTGTGTACCAGCACCTATGTAATCAGATCTTTAATTTGGTACACAATCAGGTCCTTTAAGTATATATGTTGTTGTTCAGAGATAGAGCAAATCACATCGCATTACCGGACCAAACTAGGTAACCCGTCGGTGATGATTTCATCAATTGCTCACAATTGAATACCAGCAAGCATTTGCCCACAACACACACAACTTATTAGCAACAATCATCTGGGTTATTATTGGTAGCCACACATATTTCTGAATATGGACCTGTTTCCCGCATATCACACACATCTTGTTAAGTTGAACTATTTATGTTGTCTTGGCTGATCGGAAATAGTTCATCTGAGTGAACTGTATGTCTTCTATCGCACACACCTTGATCTGGCCGACTGCTTACATTTCTTATCTCATCGCAAATAGTTCATCCAAGTGAACTGTATGTCATCTATCGCACATGCCTTGATTTGGCCGAATTGCTTACATTGTGTTGGCTAGTCAAAACAGTTCATCCGTGTGAGTTGTATGCCGCCTATCGCACACACCTTGATATGGCTGACAGTTTTTGTTTTTTGGCTCATCGCAAACAGTTCGTATGGATCAACTGTATGCAATATATCGCACACGCAACTCTATTCTAAAGTTGTCACCACCATCGCAAACAGTTTGTATTATTGGTGACGGTTTTATTAAAACACCATTTGGGATTAATGCATCGCACACAGTTTGGTTGAAGGGTCTTTGATTCATGTTTCGCATTAGCAGCATCATGCAGTAGTGTTATGAAGAAGCATGGTAGACTTATCGAATTCCCAACCCCCCCCCCCCCCGCCACACACACACATGAACATGTGCAGGGGATTTTATAGAGCCGGTCATAACTACTAACGTAAGTTTGATGATACGGGGTGGGGCCGATCTTTCATGATTGAAGCGGATCCTACGAAGAACATGAGAGGGGAAATGAGAGGGAACACTCAAATAGACTCGATCCAATCACACATGTGCTAGAACCAAAAACATAAAGAAGTAACAAAGGTCCAAATCCAACAACGGTGGATACAAATGGGAGAACTAGTTCTACTCAATCCTAAAAGGAAGGACGTCTTGAATCCATGAAGGATCTTCCTACAAGGGGGTCTTGAATCCACTTGGGGGATCTTCTCCTAGGAGGCATTGGTCTCCAATGGAGCAAGGGTACAAGTTGATGAGCAAAACTCTATCTCCAAAATGAGCTATCACAATGCTAACCCTAAAACGTTGGGGAAGAAAGATTATAGATAGTCTGGAGGGGTGAAAAGGAACATGGGCCTCGGCCCGAGTAACTGTGCGTGGACAGGCGTCAGACGTCTGGATGCTACCGGTTGTCTGGTGGCTCGTGAGGTCAGACATCTTTCGGCAATTCGCCAATTCGGCTCGGGTGTGGCACGGTAGGATTACTGGCACGGGTCCGATGTCTGATGCAGCGGTCTCCGGAGGACTTCAAATTACTGGCGTTTTGGTTTTGTGATGGAGATGCCGAATGCCCGGAGGAGGCCGGTAGTCTGGTCACTGTGGGGGTGTCAGACGCCCAGTCTGGATCATTCGCCTGGGTGTTGTATCACTCCGCGTCTGGGCCTTCTGCCCGACTGGTCTCCAAGGTGTCAGACGTCCAGTGGCTAAAGCTTTCGGCAGCTGGCTCATCTACTTGGTCCTTGTACTTGGTGTCCTCGCCATCTTGTCCATTGGAAGTAGTAGATTCGAGAGACTCCTCTTGATACCTAAGCATACAGAACATTCCAGATTGAGGTAGTAGCCATGTCTCGCATGAGTCACACGGAATGTAGTCACTAAGGAGAGATGTCACCTCGGTATTGATAGCTCTTGCACGTGCTCGTGTCATCGGTCCTCGTGTTATTGTGGGAGACGAAGGTAAGTCCATGGGGATGACCGTAGGATGATCAACATCGTCCCCCTGGGAAATATCCGACTTTAAGTCGAAAACCTCATCACCATGGTAGGGAGAGAGATCTTTGACGTTGAAGATGTCGCTCACGGTGTACTTGTCGCGTGGTATGTCGATCTTATAGACATTGCTTTTGTAACGTGCGATCACCTCACTGCTGCACGATGCTGCTAACATGACACTAGAATCAGAGACCCTTTCACGAAACTGTGTGCGATGCATTAATCGCAAACAGGGATGTAAAAAAACCGTCAAAAAGGATGCAAAATGTTTGCGATGGCGGGGACATCAAACACGGTTCATATTTTAGTTACGTGTTCGATGAGGGGCATACGGTTTAGTTCAATGAACTATTTGTGATGAGGTAGAACAACAGAAACAAGCAGCCAGATGAAGGCGTGTACGGTATACGGCATACAGTTCACTCGGATAAACTGTTTCTGATGAGGCAGAACAACAGAAACAGGCAGCCACATGAAGGTGTGTGCGATATACGGCATACAGTTCACTCAGATGAACTATTTGTGATTCGGCAACACAAAAGAAACTGAAAGTGCAACTATCCCTAGGTGGTTTTGGTAATTCATAACAACATATAGCTCATTGGGCTAATACTATTCCAAGACCAATATTTCAGGAAAGCTCAATGAATGGCATGGCATGGATGATGAAAGTGGATCCCTCAAAATATCAAGGATAAAAGGATTGGCTCAAGCTCAAAAGCTCAAGACTCTTCATTTTATATTTTACTGATCCAAGATCACATTGAGTCTATAGGAAAAGCCAATACTATCAAGGAGGGATGAGGTGTTGCTTATGAGTTTCTTGCTCCATGATGCTTAGTGATATGCTCCAAAAACCCTCAACTACTTTCTCACATCCACATATGACCCAAACCTAAAGTCAAACTCGGCCCCACCGATTCTTTTTATCTGGCGCCACCGAGTTCAGATGTCATAGCCACTGCCACAAACCCTAGGCAAATCGGTCTCACCGATAGGGATCTCGGTCTCACCGAGATGGGATTGTAATCTCTCGGTTTCCCTTCGTAACGTTTCGGTCTAACCGAAGTGAGCGATCGGTCCCACCAAGATTGCAATGTAAACTCTGTGTTTCCCCTTCGTAACATTTCGGTCTCACCGAAAAGAGCGAATCGGTCCCACCGAGTTTACCTGACCAACTCTCTGGTTAGCTAATTACCAAAATCAGTCTCACCGAGTTTGTGTAATCGGTCTCACCGAGATTACGTTATGCCCTAACCCTAACCATATCGGGCCCACCGAGTTGCATGTCGGTCCCACCAAAATCACTAACGGTCACTAGGTTTATCGAATCGGTCGAGACCGAGTTTGTTGATTCGGTCCCGCCGAGATTAGTATATTGTGTGTAACGGTTAGATTTTGTGTGGAGGCTATATATACCCCTCCACCTCCTCTTCATTCATGGAGAGAGCCATTAGAACAAACCTACACTTCCAACATACCATTTCTGAGAGAGAACCACCTACTCATGTGTTGAGGCCAAGATATTCCATTCCTACCATACGAATCTTGATCTCTAGCCTTCCCCAAGTTGCTTTCCACTCAAATGTTCTTTCCACCATATCCAAATCCTGTGAGAGAGAGTTGAGTGTTGGGGAGACTATCATTTGAAGCACAAGAGCAAGGAGTTCATCATCAACACACCATTTGTTACTTCTTGGAGAGTGGTGTCTCCTAGATTGGCTAGGTGTCACTTGGGAGCCTCCGACAAGATTGTGGAGTTGAACCAAGGAGTTTGTAAGGGCAAGGAGATCGCCTACTTCGTGAAGACCTATCGCTAGTGAGGCAAGTCCTTCGTGGGCGACGGCCATGGTAGGATAGACAAGGTTGCTTCTTCGTGGACCCTTCATGGGTGGAGCCCTCCGTGGACTCAAGGCAATTGCTACTCCTTCGCTTGTTGAAGTCTCCATCAACGTGGATGTACGATAGCACCACCTATCGGAACCACGACAAAAACATACGATGTCTCCAATTGCGTTTGAATTCTCCAAACCCTTCCCTTTACTTTCTTGCAAGTTGCATGCTTTACTTTCCGCTGCTCATATACTCTTTGCATGCTTCCTTGAATTGTGTGAGGATTGCTTAACCTGTGCTAAAATAGTTAAAATCTGCCAAAGACTAAAATTGGGAAAAGGTTAAGTTTTTAATTGGTCGAGTAGTCTAATCACCCCCCTCTAGACATACTTCAAGGTCCTACAAGTGGTATCAGAGCTTTGGTCTCCATTTGCTTTTATTTCCCTAGCTTTTGGTGGTCATAGCCTTGGTTTCAAAACCTAGGAGAGTATGGCGTCTAGCGAGGGAAATTATCACTGTAGACGTCCTTACTTTGATGGCACTAATTTTGCTAGTTGGAAGCATAAGATGAAAATGCATATTCTCTGACATAACCCCGCCGTTTGGGCTATTGTGTGTATTGGCTTGCAAGGTGAATTCTTTGATGGGAGAGAGCCGAACTGTGAAGCTAGTGCGGATGAGTTGAAGATGCTACAATACAACGGTCAAGCTTGCGATATCCTCTTCAACAGATTGTGCCCTGAAGAATTCAACAAAATTAGCCGTCTTGAGAATGCAAAGGAAATTTGGGATACTTTGATTGATATGCATGAAGGTACCGACTCTGTGAAGGAACCCAAGTTGGATGTGCTCCAAAGTCATCTTGACAAGTTGAAAATGAAGGATGGTGAAGGTGTCGCTGAAATGTACTCTAGGCTTGCTCTTATCACAAATGAGATTGCTGGCTTAGCAAGTGAAGAGATGACCGACAGATTCATCATCAAGAAGATCCTAAGAGAATTGGATGGAAAATATGATACCATGTGCACATTGATCCAAATGATGCCAAACTACAAGAATCTCAAACCAACGGAAGTCATTGGAAGAATTGTTGCTCATGAGATGTCACTCAAGGATAAAGAGGAACTTTACAACAAGTCAAGTGGTGCTTACAAAGCCTCATGTGAAGCCCCCACATCATCAAATGAGAAACAAACCTTCAATGAAGAATTGAGCTTAATGGTGAAGAACTTCAACAAATTCTACAAGAGTAGAAGCAAAGAAAGAAGCTCCAAGTCAAGGTCTGAAAGTGCGTTATATCGACTAGAGGGGGGGTGAATAGGCGATTTTTATGAATTCTTCACCGAGGAATTTGCCGGTGAGGAAATTCCTTAGCGAAGAACTACTTGCAGCGGAATAAGTACTCAAGTAAGCATAGCGAGAATACATGCATGGTCATCATGATGAAATGAAGACAATCAAAGAGTACGAAAAGCGTAAACACAGGATAGCACAAGATGAAGACAAACAGATCAAGAAATTGAACTGAGGAAATTGAGAAAGTCTTGACCAAAGTCTTCAAACACAGATATGAATGAACAATCAACACAAGAATGAGGAAATGAATGAGTTGAGGAAATGGAACCGATTAGGTTGGTGAAGACAATGATTTGGTAGACCAGTTCCAAGCCGCCCTGGGTTATACGTCACTGGGTTGGAGCTACTGAAAGTGTTTAAACTCGAGGACACACAGTCCGGACACCCAACATCGAGCACGCAGCTCGAGGACACCAAGTCTCCTCACCGTATTCTCCTTGAACTAAGGTCACATGCACTCGTCCAATCACTCGTGGTAAGTCTTCAGCGACTTCCAAACCTTCACAGACTTGGTCACTCGGCGATCCACAATTCCTCTTGGATGCTCTAGACCATGACGCCTAACCGTCTGGAAGAAGCACAGTCTTCAAAGGTAACAAGCGTCGGATCCACTCAGAATCAATTTCTTCAGTGATGCTCAATCACTTTGGGTTTGTGGGGGTTTGGTTTTGGATTTTCCTCACTTGATGATTTTCGCTCAAAGTCCTCGGAGGATGGGTTGCTCTCAAATGACAAGTGTCAAGTTCTCTCGGAGCAGCCAACCAGCTAGTGGTTGTAGGGGGCGGCTATTTATAGCCTAGGGAGCAGCCCGACATGATAAGACAAAAATGCCCTTCAATGATATGACCGTTAGGTGGATAAGATATTTTGGGACAGCTGGTAGCAAGACGAACGGTCGGAAATTTTACTCTCAATTTCCTCGGGGCTATCATGTTCCTCATTGTGTAGGCAATCCGACTTTGGCGAATTCCTAACTCCTCGGTCGAGAACAAATTCCTCAAATACCAGAAGAACTATGTCTACATCGATGAAATTGACTGAATCGTATGAGATTTCCAAAGGCTTCACTCAAGGGATTGTTATGTGTAGGATTTTGAGTTGAGCATCACTTGGAAGTATTTCATTAGTATTTCCTCTACCCCGTTTAACAGTACGGTGTTTCCTTTGACTCAAGAAAGAGAAATTGAAACTATGAAAACAAAAGTCTTGGCGCTTCCACGTTCCTCAAGTGAATATCAAGTCTTCAAGGTCACACCAATTTCTTCACTTTCAAAGTCTTGAAAGTCTTCGGACTATCAAAGTCTTGATCGAAGAACTTCATTTTAGGGGTCGACTTTCTCTGTAAATATCAAACTCCTCATAGACTTATAGACACATGTACACTCATAAACACATTAGTCCCTTAACCTATAAGTCTTCAATACACCAAAATCACTAAGGGGCACTAGATGCACTTACAATCTCCCCTTTTGGTGATTGATGACAATATAGGTTAAGTTTTCAACGAGGATAAACATATGATGTGTAAATACCGATTTTGAGGAATTTGATTGCAAGATATAGAAGAACTCCCCACGAAGATGTGCATAGTGAGGAATTTGCTTTGAGGCAATGCACACTTGAAGATTTGAATCATGGAGATCTCCCCCTATATCTTGTAATTCATACACGCATTTGATATATAATATGAAGAATTTGAAATTCATGATGAAATATGGTGCCTGATGCAATTCAGCATGCGTGCAATAATATTGATGAGGAATAAGCATGCGGAAAAATGCATCCAATGTATCAGAGCTAGTGCAACAAAAGTATCAGCGCACCATCGGGTTCAAGATTACAACTCGATCCAATAAAGTTTCAGAAGAACGAGAGTTGTAACCTAGCAAAAAAATGATATAAGCCCATATAATAGACCCGCTTGAAGACTAACTCAAATTTCTCCCCTTTGTCATCAAATGACCAAAAGGATCGAACCGAGGACTAACGCCTCAAGAATATCAAGTTGATGGAGGAGCGCCCGGCTGTTATCGGGTCGGTTGTTGTAGTAGGGCCCGGCCAAGAATGTCGTCCAAATCTTCATTTTCATCGATGTCGCGAGGAAGAATAAGAACTGGCCACCAATGGAGGAATCTTGACCCTCTTGAATTTCTTCGGCGGAGGTGCAGACCAGTCAAATTCTTCCTTGAGACCCATCTTCTCCAGTTCTTCAGCGCTATAGACATGAGAAAGAACAGCCCAGGTGCGGTTGAATGTTTCATGAAGGTAATCGGGTTTTTCTTCACCGCATTGTGTGTTGAAGTCATGTTGTGAAGGATTGCACCAAACCGACGCTTGACCCATTTATGATTGCGATCAACCTTCCGATGAAGACCGAGGAGTAACTTCACGATCGATCATCACCACAGAGTCTTTGTAGCTTGAGGATTTTGCTTTGCTTTGAGGTATTTGCGGTAGAGTCATGTGTGGCGTAGTCATCATTGGTGGAGTAAGATGCTGCCTTACGGAATTGACCATCCAATGGACGAATGCCTTCATCTATCACAGCAATGACCTTGCCTTTGTCATCACCGAGGAAACCGTCTGCTTGAGGACTTCAATTGGAGGCAAGTAGTCTGCAGTGGTTCGGAGTATCGCCTTTGTAATTGAGTGAAGACCTTGCCACGATGAATCTCATAATCCAAGGCGCATAAGGCTTCAGCTCAAATGGTGACATAGCAATGTTCGCCAGAGTCCTCATGAAGACATCATAGAAGTTAATGGGAATTCCATGAATGATGTTGAAAAGCATATTCTTCATGATGCCGACGACTTCTTCATCATTTGAGTCGTGGCCTTTGATAGGACTCATTGTCTTCGCTGTAATCCGATGACGGCCTCGAGGCACATAAAGTAATTCTTTGACGAGGAATTTGGTTCACTGGGCCTGCCTCGCTTCAATGGCTTCATTAGCACTTGCATATAGTGATTTGTCGATTCGGGGTCATTGTAGATGCAACGTCTTATTTGTCAAGGGAGGGACCGAGAGGAAGGACGAAGCAATTCAGATTGCAGGTGCCTTGTAGTGAGTGTTTTCGCACATCCAGTCCAACACCCATGAGTTCACATCTTCAGAGTTGCCTCGTGATGTGCAGCGTTATGTAGAATCAAGAATGAGTTCTTCATTCCAATCACGGATGTCGGTTGCAGAAATTCGTAAGTCCTGCATCATGAAGAACACTGAGGACCTGCTCAAGCACGCAGAGATTCCATGTCCACATGAGGAATATGTGCATGATCGAAGATTTTTCCTTGTTGAATAGCACGTAGGAATAGAAATTTGCTTGGTCGGCAGTCCGTAAACGCCTCTTCCTTATGCGGCAGAGTCATAGGGATTGTAATTAGTGAAGAAAACATGCTCGCCATAGAAGTCTTCAGCCTTGAACTTCTGTTTGCTTGAGAACGGATTCTTCGGCTTTGGCGGAGGGTGTCGATGAGTTGCATCACCACCTCAGGAATCACGAGCTCAGGTTCTTCAGGCTGAGGAATTTCTGGTTCCTCTTCATGTGCAGTCTGAGGATCAGCAGTAGCAGCAGGTTCTTCAGCACTAGTGGCTGGAATTTCTTCATGCACAGAGTCCAGTTGAACTGTTGGTGCAGGGGACTGAGGAATTTGTTGAATCGGGGTGAAGAGTGGCGAATTTGGATGCTGACTATCCCAGAAGTCATCATCCATTACTGGCGTTGTGCTTCCAATGTCCACATCTTCATCTTCAATTTCCTCAACACCAGCCTCAACAAAGAATGAACCGAGGCATAGGTGAGGAAATGATTGGCGTTGAGGGATAACATCCACCTCAATTTCTTCATCAATCTGCTCGACGAAGCGGCAGTAATGAGTTTCTTCATCAGATCCGCTTGGGATCACATAGTCTTCACCAAAAGGAACAAGGTCCTTTGATGGAATTGAGGAAATAGGAACAGCATCAATTGGATTTTCAAAGGAGCTGGTCATAGGCTTCATTTTCTTCGCAGCCGAAGAATTTGACGCAGCTGATGCCTTCCTTTTCTTCAACTGCAGCTTCGCTCTGCAGCCTTGGTCTTCTTCACATCGATGCAGATGGAAGGATTGGAGTAGGAGTTGGTGCGGGAGGAGCCGAGGAATCGTAATGAATTTCTTCAGCGCAATCGATGCAGCTTGCCCCGATCTCTTCGGTTTCTTCAGCGCACCACTAGTGGATGCCCGGCAATTTCTTCAACAATGGAATGGAATCATCAGCCCTGGAACTAGCATTTTCTTCAGCAGCCTGAATTTCATCAGCGGTGCTGGCATGTTCTTCAGTCGGCTGAGCTGAGGCTTCAGCCTGAGGAATTTCATGTTGCGGTGGGGCAGCAACATTGGTGAATTTCTTCGTGAGGTTGATTTAATCGACCTTGGCTCCACCGCCAATCAGCATAATAAGCATCAAAGTCTTTGCTGAGGTCTTGAATTTCAGTCTGGACCTTGAGAAGTTCCTCAGGTGTCATCTTGACAAATTTTTTTTTTCAGGAGCTTCTCCTTTCTGTATTGTGCTTTCTTGATCTGCCTGGCCTTCTCAAATTTCCATTTCTCTTGGCGATGAAATGGGTCAAGATGTGACTTTGACCAGGAGTTAGATGAAAATCAGGCATAGGAGTGTTAGGGTCCTTGTGCGAGAGATCAATGTAGTCGAGGATCTTCTTCGGATCCAAAAGCAAGGGCACAACCTGCCTTTGGCTCTAGCGGCCTTTGCTTGTCGATCTCTCGATGATTTACGCAAGTTCATCATCGAGGCTTCATCATCGAGATGGCACATGGAATGCGACTGTTTCTTCTTGGACTTGGCCGAGGACCTCGGTCCAAAGAGAGGCTTTGGTCTTTAACAGTGTGGGACCTGATGAGGAAACTGGTGCAACTGAAGAACTTGCTGAGACACCGGATGCAATCGAGAATCCAGCAGTCCTTTGACATGAAGCCAGATGCACAGGAGCTGCAGACTTTGATGGAGCAGTTGAGGACTTTGGTGGAGCAGGAGCAGCATGAGGAATTTGCCGTGAGGGCATTGCTGAGGAAGTTGGCTGTGAGGGCGCTGTTGGTGAAGCACTTGGCTTACCAGCAGGCTTCTTTGGCATAGATTTCCTCGTTTTAACAGAGGCCTCAGTAGCAGTGGCTGTGGCAGAATCCTCATTGAATTTCTTCACCGCCTCCTTGGCTTGTTTTGCCAATTTAGCTTGGCGCTTAGCCCATTCATCAGAAAGTCCTCACCACGCTTGATCTTTGGTGGGATCAGCTACTTGACCAGTGCCAATGGAGCTCTTGGGCATGGAGGATTGAGTGCGAATTTCTTCATGTACTTTGGAGTAACATATCTATACTCCCTCCATTCCCGTGCCCATCTCCGCTCAATCCTCCTCGAATGCGCACCTTGCGCTGATTTTTGTTTTCTTTGCCAAATTTGGCTTCATCAGTGTGCAATAGTCAGCATATATTTCCTCGGGGATTTCAAGCGGGTCATGACCTCGTGTTTCTTTCCTCCTTTCTGTGGCTTCTTACCATCGCCATGTTCTTCATTGAGGAATTTGAACAATTGAGTTCTCTCAAGAAGTATGCAGTTTTTCTTCGAGGAACGCTGCAAATGAGTTAAGTTGATGAGAACCTAGTGATTCAGAAGAGAAATTTGTACCTGTGGAATGCAGGTATAGTTGCGAGGAATTTGGAGAGGTCATGCGTTCTCGTAAGGTTTTCAAAAAGAACAAGTTTTGAGGATTTTGACTGATGTGCCTTGAAGAATTTCACTAAGCGTTCTTTGTCTTAGGTTCCAAAGTTGTATAGATCGAGGATCCACACAATTGAGGAATCGTGAAGAAAAATCATTGCTTAGAGAAACGCATCAAGAGCATATGATGTGTGAGGTGTTCATATGTGTGAAGATTTGAAGAATAAACACCTTTGAAGATTTTCGTGAAAGCTTGAGAATCAAAGCGAGTAATAAAAGTAACTTTTAATTACCCGAAGTGAAGAACACGGCGAACCGAGAAGAACAGATGGGAAGTTCGTCGAGTTAGATCTTCCTTGCCCTAACTTGGCGGAGGAAGACAGCTATGGCAGCGCGGAGTGTGGATTTCCGCAACCGGCGCTGAAGTACGACGGCGATGCATTTAGTCGAGGCAAGGAAGCACTTCCTCGCCAAATGACGATGGAGTAGCGGTGGCGCTTAGGGTTTGAGGAGCTCGGCGAGAGAGAGAGCGGTCGAGCGAGGTAAAAAGAAGTGAGGAAGGGAAGAGGGGTATTTATAGACACGGTGAAAAACTGTTCGCTCAAGATTTGGGACGAACGTGCCCCTGCCCTTTCTCCTTCACATGACATGTGTCACCCATGTACTGTGTAGTTGAGATCGTGTACGATCGTGGGTGAATAGATAAGTCTATCGTAGGAAGCGGAACGGTTTGAGCGGCAAAACCGAAAGTTTGGATAAAATCAGTTTTAAAATTTCGTTCGCAATTTCTTCATCTGACACAGTGAAGATTTTGAACGAGTTTCAGATAGAACGCACATGAAGAATTTGCGAATAGATTGGGTTGAGTATAGCAAAGAGGGGAAGGGTCCGATCACAATCACTTAGCGTAAAATGCAACATGAAGAAGTAGCCATAATTGATTGCTGTAGAGGACATAAACTCATATATATTTATATAGCCAATGAAGAAAGACGACGGAAACAGTGAAGATTTTGCAATGTTGAAGAATTTGAAAAATTGAAGAATTTCAAAAGTGAGAAAAAATCCAAATTTGAAGATTTTCAACTTTGGTGGTGGTGTGACCCACCGTATAAGAATGATGATTTCAGACACCGCGTACAATTGTCGTAGGGTTCTGAGAATCAAATTCTTCATTAATTTCTTCACACTTATAGTGTTATTCTTCATTGATTGAAGAAAAAGGTTTCTTCATGTGTTGCACATCTAAGTCATCAATTTTGCATAAGTGTCGTGGATGTGTGTCCTTTTCAAAGAACATTCAAGATTCTAAGATATTTAGCTCACACCGCAACTTGCTAAATCTCTTCTCATCCAGGGCTTAGTGAAGATATCAGCTAGCTGTTCTTGATCTTCACGTGCTCGATGGAGATGTCGCCCTTCAACACATGATCACGAAGAAAATGATGACGAATTTGAATGTGCTTTGTCTTCGAAAGTGCTGAACTGGGTTGTGTGCAATCTTGATGGCACTCTCATTGTCACAAAGATGAGAGGCACATTCTTCATGTTGATGCCGTAGTCCTTGAGAGTTTGCTTCATCCACAGCAATTGAGCACAACACGAGCCAAAGAAGCAATGTATTCAGCTTCCGCGATGAAGCGGTGATACGCAGCTCGCTTTCTTCGAGGACCAATGCACCAAAGATCGTCCGAGGAAATGACAAGTGCCGGATGTTGACTTGCGGTCCACACGATCACCAAAGATAGTCGAGTCGAATATCCAATGAGATCAAAAGCGAGCCCTTGGGATACCATAATCCTAGTGTTGGTGTGTGAGCTAGATATCAAAGAATATGTTTCACAGCCTTATGGTGTGATTCCTTGATGCAGCTTGAAATCGGGCACACATGCAAACACTAAGCATTATATCTGGCCTAGATGCACATAAGTACAATAAAGAACCAATCATGGAGCGGTATACCTTATGATCAAGTCAATACCATTTTCATCGGTGCATAGATGGCCATTTGTGGGCATAGGAATTTTGACGCTTTGCAATCTTGCATGCCGAATTTCCTCGAAGACATCTTTGAGGTATTTCTCTGAGATATGAATATGCCATTTCATTGCCGATTTAATTTGAAGACCTAAGAAGAATTTCAACTCTCCCATCATAGACATTTGATATTCTTCATTCATCATATAGGCAAATTCATCACTATAATGTTGGTCAGTACAGCCAAATATAATATCATCAACGTATATTTGGCACACAAACAGTTCACCATCATAAGATCTAGTAAAAAGAGTAGGGTCGAGTGAACCGGGTGTGAAGCCATTCTTCACGAAGAATTCCTTCAATGTATCATACCACGCCCGAGGGGCTTGCTTGAGGCCATATAGAGCCTTATTGAGTCCTCAAGACTTTGTCGAGATTCTTTGGATCTTCAAAACACTGGGGTTGAGCAACATATACTTCTTCCTCAAGCTTACCATTGAGGAATGCACTTTTCAGATCCATTTGATATAAAATGATATCATGATGGTTAGCATAAGCAAGTAATATGCGAATAGCCTCAAGTCTAGCAACAGGTGCAAAAGTTTCATCGAAATCAATTCCTTCAACTCGTGTGTAGCCTTGAGCTACAAGTCGTCTCTTATTCCTCACCACAAGGCCATTTTCATCTTGCTTGTTGCGGTAGATCCACTTTGTGCCAATGATATTATGCTTATGAGGATCTCGGACGTTTGACCAGTTCCCGTACATTGTTGAGCTCGAATCGATGTAATTCTTCTTGCATGGCCTGAATCCACTCCGGCTCCAGAATGCTTCATCTACCTTAGTGGGCTCTGTGATAGAGACAAAAGCATAGTGCCCATGTAAGTTAGATAAATGTGAAGCTTTTGAGCATGTGAGAGGACCTGGCGCTTCAATGTCATCGATGATCTTGTCAACTTGTACTTCTTTGCAACGCTGGGATGAGCTGGTTGTCGTCGAGGTATTTGATCATTTTCCTCAGCACCATTGTCTTGACATTATCTTGGTGCATCACTCGACGTTCTTCGCATATGGAATGAATTCTTCAAAGCAGATTCTTGATGGGAATGACATCCTTAGTTGCCTTGAACTTGATGGACTCCTCGGTGCTGGTTCATCTATCACAGAAGGTAGGTGCTCTCTTTGCGAGCCATTAGTTTTCATCGAATCAAGACATCTACAGCTTTCAACAACCTTGTGAAGGGCGATGTTGAAGACTTTGTAGGTGTGCGAGTCCTTTCCGTAACCAAGCATAAAACCTTCATGTGCTTTTCGGTGCAAATTTAGCATTGTGATGAGGATTTCTAATCCAACATTTAGCACCAAAGACTTTGAAATAACTCACATTGGGCTTCTTGTCAGTGAGGAGTTCATAGGCAGTTTTCTTGAAGAATTTGAGAAGATATACTCTGTTGATTATGTGGCACGCAGTATCAATAGCATCAATCCATAAACGAAAAGGCGTTTAGTATTCATCAATCATAGTGCGAGACATCTCAACGAGAGTTCATTTCTTGAGCTCAACGACGCCATTCTACTGAGGAGTATAAGGAGCAGATAACTCATGAGTAATACCAAGTTCATCAAGATAGTCATCAAGACCAGAATTCTTGAACTCAGTTCCATTGTCACTCCTGATGTGCTTGATCTTCACACCAAAGTTGGTTGAAGCCCTCGAGGAAAATCGTTTGAAGACTTCTGCACTTCATGTTTGTAAGTAACAATGTGTACCCATGTGTAACGATAGTAATCATCAACAATGACAAAACCATATAGTGATGCATCATTAGAGACAATTTGAGTAATGGTTAGGTCAAAGAGGTCCATGTGAAGCAATTCAAATGGACGAGTAGTGGTCATGATAGTCTTCGCTGGATGCTTGGCCTTGGTCATTTTTCCAGCTTCACAGGCACCACATAAGTGATCCTTGAGGAATTTGACATTCTCAATGCCAATGACATGCTTCTTCTTCGCGAGCGTGTGCAAATTCCTCATGCCTGCGTGACCAAGTCGTCGATGCCATAGCCAGCCTTTCTCCAAGCTTTTGCAAGTAGACACACGGCTGGTTGTGGTCCCGTAGAGAAATCAACAATATACAAGTCTCCTCTCCTAAAGCCTTCAAGACTTTGGAATGGTCAGCTTCCATAACCACAACACAACGATACTTGCCAAAGACAACAACCATATCAAGATAACAAAGCATTGAGGATCGACATGAGGTTGTATCCTAAGGACTCAACAAGCATGACTTTGTCCATGTGTATGTCCTTAGAGATGGCAACCTTACCAAGACCCAATACCGACTTTTGCCTTTGTCGCCAAGAAGATGATATGCTTGAGATGTGACGGTGATAAGGGAGCATCCATCAATAGATTCTTATCACCAGTCATGTGATTTGTACATCCACTATCGAGGACCCACTCAGTGGCTTTGGGTTGATCATCCTGCAGATGAATTTGTGCAACTTACGATCTCATATACTTCATCGGTGAAGAATATGATATCGTGATCATCGGATAAATTTCATCAAGCGAAGAAACAAATATAGCGATATGAGGACGTGTGAAATGAATGTTCATTTCATCATGATTAGCCTCGTCCTTTCAGTAAGTTTGTCGTGTCCCCAAAGAAATTCTTCACACGTTAAAGCACGTCACGGAGACCTGACCTGCAGAAGAGATTAGTTCTTTTCTTCACCACCCACATCCAAGGGGTGGCAAAGAGTTCATCACTCTCGAGCACCATAAGAGAATGGTGGCATAGAGGCCAAACCATTTCGTTTCACATAAGAGGGGTTAGGGTAAGCATATGAATAAGCAGAGAAATTCTCCGAGGACTTATGAACATAATGATTTGAAGAATAATGCACATATTCATAGCCCTTAGCTCTACCCTCATAAACAGAGTTGTTAGCACGATGATAATCATATGAGGACTTTGATCCTTCTGAGGAATTTGATCCACGTGAGGAATTTGGTCCGTATGAGGACTTGGATCCATTTGAAGAATTTTGTCCATATGAAGAATTTGATCTGGGATTCCTATTCTTCACAGGTGGTGTCATGAGGACATTCACCTGAAGACTTTCAAGGCACTTCTTGGGAACCCAGATTTTCTTCATAGGGGAACCGTTCCTGAAGTTAGTGCCAACATATCTAGCAAATACTTCACCATTCTGATTTTTGAACAATTTATAGTTGGAGTCAAATGACTCATCAGAAGAATGAGGAGATTCACATGTAAAGCCAGATAAGTTAGATGGATCGACTGGAGGTCCCTTTGCAGCAACCCATGAAGTTTTGGGGTACTGCTCAGGCTTCCAATATGTTCCATCAGCATTGAGTTTCCTCTCAAAGGCAATACCCTCTTTTCTAGGGTTTCTGTTGAGGATCTGCTTTTTAAGCACATCACAGAGTCGATGCCCTTTGAGGCTTTTGTACATGCTCATCATGTACAATTCCTTCAAATTTCTGCATTGTTAGTGATACTTGCAATGTCCTCAGATGAGGAATTAGTGATAGCAGGAGCGGTGAAGAATTTGTAACAGTTGAAGCATTTGAACATTCAGGTGAAGAATTAGCAGATTCACGTTCAATGCACTTTAAGCATGGAGGAACAAATTCTTCCCGAGAAGCGCTGATTTGTTGAGCAAGCAATGAATCGCGCTCCTTCTGAAGATCTTCATAACTCCCTCTTAGCTTCTCAAGATCTTGCTTTCTTTGAAGAAATTCATAAGAAAGTTTCTCATGATCGAACAGAGAGTGTTATGATGGCCTTGAAGGTTATCAAACCTAGATCAAGTCTCAAGATTTTCAAATGGCTTTTAGTGTGATCCATTTCTTCACCCAACATATCATCACTTTTGTCTAGCATGTTTTGAACCTTTTCAAAAGCCCTTTGTTGTGTTACCGCAATCTTAGCAAGTTTAGAGTAGCTGGGCTTGAGATCCTCATCGATTCATCTTCACTAGATTCAGAGGAGGTATATTTGAGTACCTTGGCACCCTTTGCCATGAAGCAATAGGTGGGAGAGTAGTCATCACTATCTTCATCAGCTTTGTTGGTGAGGTCTTTTTCTTGAGTTGAAGATGGACTTGTTGACGAAAGCAAAGAGCGAGAGCTAAACTCGCCACACTGCACTCAGATTCTTCTCGATGCCTCCTCTTCCTCATGTTCCTCGATTCAGCTTTAGAGTCCATTTCCTTGCCAATGAATGCCCGAGCCTTCTTGGAGCTGCTCTTCTTGTGAGATGAAGACTTTGAGGATTTTGATGATGAAAATTTTGACGATTTCTTCTTCTTCTTGGCATCATCGTAATCAGTAATCCTTGTACTTCTTCTTCTTCAATTCCTTTTCCCACCGAGGACAATCTTGAATGTAGTGACCAGGTTTCTTGCATTTGTGGCAAAGTCTTCTCTTATAGTCACTTTGGATGAGGAATCACCGCTTTCTTGAGGATTTTCCAAAGCGACCACGTCTTGAGAACTTCTGGAATTTCTTCACGAGCAGCGCCAGCTCCTAGCTTAATTCTTCAGGATCTCCAAGGCTACTATCAGAGTCTTCACACTCAGATTCAGACACAGCCTTGGCCTTCAGAGCACGTGGTTTGCCATAGCTCGAACCATGGAGATCTCTCTTTTCAAAGAAGTGAAACTCATGAGTATTTAGCCTTTCGAGGATATCAGCAGGATCAAGAGCCTTGTAGTCAGCCCGTTCTTGTATCATCGGTGCAGTGTCAAATGAGGAATCAGCGATCTTAATAATTTCTTCACCACCTCATGGTCGGTGATGTCAGTGGCTCCAAGCGCTTGAAGCTCATTTGAGATGTCAGTGAGGCGATCGAAGGTTTGTTGAACATTTTTGTTGTCGAGTCTTTTGAAGCGGTTGAAGAGATTGCGAAGAACACCAACTCGAGAGTCATGCTGAGTTGAGACTCCTTCATTTACTTTGGACAGCCTATCCCAGATAAACTTAGCCGTTTCCAAAGCACTCACTCTTCCATACTGTCCTTTACTCAGATGGCCACATATGATATTCTTCGCTTGAGAATCGAGTTGCTTGAATCTCTTCACATCAAGAGAGTTCAAAGAGGGTGTGACAGTGGGAACACCATTTTCCACAACATACCAGAGATCATTGTCAATTGCCTCAAGATGCATTCACATCTTGTTCATCCAATAGGGGTAGTCCGTTCCATCGAAGGTAGGACACCCAGCCGAGACCTTGATCATACCTGTGGTAGACATACCTAAAACTCCGGTGGTTAAACTAAATCACACAGTAACAAGGGAGTACCTTGCTCGATACCAATTGAAAGTGCGTTATATCGACTAGAGGGGGTGAATAGGCGATTTTTATGAATTCTTCAGCGAGGAATTTGCGGTGAGGAAATTCCTTAGCGAAGAACTACTTGGCAAATGAATAAGTACTCGTAGTAAGCATAGCAGAATACATGCATGGTCATCATGATGAAATGAAGACAATCAAAGAGTACAGAAAGCGTAAACACAGGATAGCACAAGATGAAGACAAACAGAGTGAAGAAATTGAACTGAGGAAATTGAGAAAGTCTTCAGTCAAAGTCTTCAAACACAGATATGAATGAACAATCAACACAGTAATGAGGAAATGAATGAGTTGAGGAAATGGAACCAGTTAGGTTGGTGAAGACAATGATTTGGTAGACCAGCCCAACCGGCTGTCTCGCTTGTACGCCCTGGGTTGAGCGGGCCGAGTATTTAAACTCGAGGACACACAGTCCGGACACCCAACATCGAAGCACGCAGCTCAGACACCAAGTCCTCATCAGATTCTCCTTGAACTAAGGTCACACAGACCTCGTCCAATCACTCGTGGTAAGTCTTCGTGCCGACTTCCAAACCTTCATGCACTTGGTCACTCGGCGATCCACAATTCCTCTTGGATGCTCTAGACCATGACGCCTAACCGTCTGGAAGAAGCACAGTCTTCAAAGGTAACAAGCGTCGGATCCACTCGGGGATCAATTTCTTCATTGATGCTCAATCACTTTGGGTTTGTGGGGGTTTGGTTTTGGTTTTTCCTCACTTGATGATTTTCGCTCAAAGTCCTCGGAGGATGGGTTGCTCTCAAATGACAAGTGTCAAGTTCTCTCGAGCAGCCAACCAGCTAGTGGTTGTAGGGGCGGCTATTTATAGCCTAGGGAGCAGCCCGACATGATAAGACAAAAATGCCCTTCAATGATATGACCGTTAGGTGGATAAGATATTTTGGGACAGGTGGCCTTGACCAAGACAAGCAGTCGGAAATTTTACTCCTCAGGGCTATCATGTTCCTCGCTGTGTAGGCAATCCGCACTAGCGAATTCCTAACTCCTCAGTCAGAACAAATTCCTCAAATACCGTAAGAACTATGTCTCACATCCTTTGATGAAATTGACTGAACCGTATGAGATTTCCAAAGGCTTCACTGGAAGGGATTGGTATGTGTAGGATTTTGAGTTGAGCATCACATGGAAGTTTTTCCTTAGTATTTCCTCGACCCCCTTTAACAAAAGAGAGATGGTGTTTCCTATGACTCAAGAAAGAGAAAATGAAACTATGAAAACAAAAGTCTTCGCCTTCACGTTCCTCAAGTGAATATCAAGTCTTCAAGGTCACACCAATTTCTTCACTTTCAAAGTCTTCGTAAAGTCTTCAGACTATCAAAGTCTTCATCGAAGAACTTCATTTTTGAGGCTCGACTTTCTCCTGTAAATATCAAACTCCTCATAGACTTATAGACCTGTGTACACTCATAAACACATTAGTCCCTTAACCTATAAGTCTTCAATACACCAAAATCACTAAGGGGCACTAGATGCACTTACAAGGTCATAAAATGACAAAAGGTCTTCTAGTTGAGAGCGCAATTGCTACAATTGTGGGAGACCCAGACACTATTCAAATGAGTGCACGACACCCCACAAAAGAAGAGAAGATTCTCCAAAGAGAAGAAGTAGAAGAGAAGAATCACCGCCAAGAGAGAGAGAAGGAGTAGAGATGATCGTTATGAACGAAGAACATCCCGGAGTAGCAAGGATTCGGAAAGGAAGGACAAGTCATCAAGGAGCTACACAAAACAAAGACATCAAGCTCATGTTGGTGAATGGGTATCCGGCTCCGACTCCGACAATCACTCCGAGAGTAGCTATCACTCCGACTCCAAATATACTCAAGATGAAGGTGTTGCCGGTCTAGCACTTGTGTCAACCAACTCCTACGACATATTTGATTCACCAAATGAAGGAATTGGAAGATGCTTCATGGCAAAAGGTCCCAAGGTAACACACCCTAGTATGTTGATTTCAATAGTGATGAAGATGACTTGTTAGGTGATGATGATTTACTTGTTGACAACTCTAGTGATGAATACTATGATGAAACGTCAATCAATCATGCTAATCAAGATAAAATGAATGACAATGATAAGGAGAAGATTGAGCTTCTAACTAAAGAACTAAACACTCTTAAGTTAGCTAATGAAACTATCTTCGAAGATCATCGAGAACTTTTAAGGGCTCATGAGAAGTTACGCTTTGAAAAGCTCAATCTTGAGCAAGAGCATGAGTTCTTAAAGGCGATCAATAATGATCTCCGTAAGAAAAGTTCTTCTTACATTGCCAAGTGTTTACTCTTATCTACTTACATGCCTCAAGTCAAGTCCATTACCAAGAACAAGAAGGATTCTTCCTCTAGTTGTAACAATAATCATGCTAAATCCAATATTGTTGCTTCTAGTAGTTCTCTTGATTCCACTAATGATTCTCTTAGCCAAGTTACACTTGAGCAAGAAAATAGCTTATTGAAGGGAATTATAGAGAAAGGTGTTTACAAGAGCCTTGCTTGGAGTAAGCAATTCGAGGAAATTGTACGCAAGCAAGGAAGGCACCGGAAGAACCAAGGTGTTGGTTTTGAACGATAGTTCAATGCCAATGGAGTTGAGTGGGAAGAAGATCAATACCCCAAGACGAAGTTTGTGCCACAACAAGAGAAGTATGATCCTACTTCCTTCAAAGGAACACAAGCTCAAGATGATCTTCCACCACAAGACCACAAGCAAAAAGGCAAGGACAAGCTTCAAGAGGAGATTGATGCATTTGAAGAAGCTCATAAGGCCTTGGGCAAGTGGGTTCCCAAGACTACGTCAAGTTCTACTTCATCAAGCACAACTACAACTCCGAGGATTCCCATCAAGATGATGTGGATCCCGAAGAAGAAGAACTAGAGAGTTCTTGAGGGTGACTCCGCCAACATTCTTCACTCATATCATTATGGCAAGAACAAGTGCAATCAACTTCCACATCTTGCACTAGTTCAAGGAGTCACAAACCCTCTTGTTGGTAAGTCAAGGGACAAGGTAACCTAATGCTTTCATGGACATCATCTTGTGTGCACATCACTCTATGTCTATGGATATACTTGTTTGTTCCTTGTGGGACTAACCCGTGTAGGTATTGAAAGTGCAACTCACTCCAAAGGATTGCTCCAAATGATCTACATCAACATTGAGCATCCACTTCTTCAATACCTACATGAAGTCATCATCAACAAAACCCAAGGTTAGTTCATCCCTCTAAGGGGGGATCTCACATTTAGGGGGAGCTTAACTCTAAGAATTGAGTCAAAGCAACTCTAATGGTGTGAACATATCAATGCATTATGTAAAAGTGGTAACCCCACTTGAGCTTAAACGATGAGTATGACCTATGATCAAATGTTCTCATTTGACTCCTAAGTCAATATACTCATATATAGATGACCTAGTCATCGCCAATTGTATGATAGATGGTAGAATTGATTGTGCATGCTTTGCCACATATTTCATTTGCCATTTTATTGCGTGAGCATGTTGGTTGCATATTTTACTCATTCGAGGACATCCACTTGTTGCTTTGATTGATTGGCTTCTTTTTCTTTTGCCAAGTGGATGAACAAGAATGCCTAAGAACCTTATCTAGCTATCTATGCTTTTCTCGTCTCAAACTCTATTCATGCTACATCATAAAATTTGATCAAGTCAGATTCGAACTACTCTGTGTGAGGAGCACTCGGAGTCCACGATTCGTCATGGACTTAAACTTCCAAAACTTCTTTGTGTGTTTCGGTCTGACCGATTCTTCAATTTCGGTCATACCGAGATCACTAAGTCGATCTAGGTTTTCAATCTTGGTGCAACCGATTTGAACTTTTCGGTCTCACCGAGTTGCTGTAACTGACAACAGTTATGCATCTCGGTGCCACCGAGTTCTTCCACTCGGTCACACAAATAGGGTCGGGCTATATATTCACACGGGCAAACATTTGGAAAACTTTCTCCAAAACTCTTCGCCCGCGCATAGCTCGCTCTGCCTTCTAGGTCTCCGGATCGTCGAATCCGAATCATTAGTCAGCCTCCTCCCGTCAGCTGGACTCCGCCCGCCGTCAACGGAATTCATCTCCGCCCGTTGCCAGCCGTAGAAGCGAGTTCATCGCCGAATTAGGGTATGAACTCGATCACAGTGCTATCCCCGTCCAATCTCTAGCACATTGTGTTCATTATGATTCTTGCCACGATTGAAACACCTCTATCCAGTCAAAACAATCCTTAGAATAGATGCGATTTGAAAATTTAGGGTTAGGTTTCAGCCGAAACCATCTCGAACCCACCGAGTTGAAAAACTCGATCCCACCGATTCGGCTAACGCCATTGCACAAGTGACTCTCGTCTCGACCGAGAATTGCTAATCGGTGTGACCGATTTTAGAACTCGATGAAAACCCTAGCAGCCTCTCGGTGCATCGAATCGTGACTTGGCCTCGACCGAGATCACTAGTTTAGGTTCCAAAAGTCGCTTGTATCACTGAGTTTACAAATCGGTTGATCCGGAATGCTTTCGTGGAAAACTAAAACTAAGTTTTTGAATCATACTTTTGCAAAATCTCTGCATTTTGTGATGCTCATCCATTCTATCTCATCTATAACTATTCAGTGGTCAAGAGTCGTTGTTTGCACCATGTCGCATCAAAGTGATAGTCGTAACAAGTCGAAGAGAAGATTCGTAGGAGTGAGGGCACTAGTCCCTCTAGCAATTCAGATGAAGGCAGCAGAAGCACTCCTAGCAATTTGCCCAAAGCAGCCACAAGAGCCAGAAGGAAGAGAACCTCAGACTCTGAGGATGAGGACTATGTGGCAGCTGAAGATGAGGCTACTTCCAAGAAGGTAGTGCTCAAAAAGGAGTATGGCTCAGCAAAGGCCACAAAGCCTGGACTTAATAGGAAGGTCCCTGCCAAGAGGACACCTATGCTGAAGGTCAGAGGATCAACTCAAGAACCTGGTCCCATAGAGCCAGCTGAAAAAGGAAAGAAGAGGAAGGAAAGGGTCAGAAAGACCATGGCCAGAGTTGTTGGACAACCTTCCATGAGGGAAGAGGAGGAGGAAGAAGAGGTTGTTGCACCAGCACTCCAAGGCACAAAAGCTGATGGGTGATGCTATAAGGTCGGGGTTGCATCATCAAAGCCCAAAGAAGCACCCAAAGCTGTCTCCAAGCCCAAGACTGCACCTAAGAGGAATACCAGAAACATATCTGCTGCAGAGAAGAACAAGGCCCCAGTGCCTGAAGTTGCTGAAGAAGAAGAAGATGAAGGTCATGTTCTGAGGAAGCTGAAACCCAAGATTCCAGACCACAACGATGCTAATCCAAAGGGCTGAGAATATGAAGCTGAGGAAAGATGCAGGCTCGAGCAAAGGAGATTGTCTCTGATCCATATGCAATCAGAACAAGGACAGTTGTTCATTACAGGTTCCACACAAAGGAACAACAGGATTTCTATGAGACTGTGCTGTTGGACAAGAAGCCAATTGTGTGTGACATGTGGTGGGAAGACTGGAAATACATCAAGGCCAATGAGGAACACTATCCTGGAGTGTATGATGCCTTTGATTGCTTGTGGAGTTGCAGACTTTGTTGGACAAAAGTTCACAAAGTGGAATGATGAACTCATAATGCAATTCTACTCCACAGCACACTTCTATCCAGATGGCAGGATAGTTTGGATGTCTGAAGGTACGAGATACCAATCAACTATTGAGGAATGGGCAAATCTGATCAATGACCCAAAGGAGAGTGAAGATGACATGGATGTCTATGGCAAGAAGAAAAAGGATCACAACTCTATGTCACATATGTACAAGGAGATCCCAGACAAAGCACTTGAGACCTTCAAGTTTGGGTCTGTCCATTTTCTTCTGTCAGGGCTGCAAACGACCAACTGGATCCTAAGGCACACTCTTTTGCCCAAGTCAGGTGACCACAACATGATCAGAGGGCATGCATTTAATTTGCTACACATATTTGATGCGCCACAAAAATTCAAGGTCAAGAGCCTCATGGTTGAGACTATCAAGAGGACAGCAGCAGACCACAAGAGAAGTTGTGGATATGCCCCACAAATTCAGGAGCTGATCAACTCAAAGATGGGCACAGGCAAATATCTGTTGGATAAAGAACACTTTGTTCTCTATCCAGAATTTGAGGACAATCAAGTTGTGATGAATGAGAATGAACCATCTTCAGTGCAAGCTCAAGAGAAGAAGGAGAAGGCAAAGAAGGAGAAGGCTGCCAAGATGCCAACTCTAGAGGAGGCATCTGAGTACTTTTTGAAGAGCAAGTAGGACCAGCTTGGTTACTTGATAGCATCAACTCTGAGGATTGAGAAGGGGTTGGCCACCCTAACTCAAAACCAGGAGAGCCTGGAAAAAATCATGGAACAAAAATTCTATGATTTAGATGTCAAAGTAACTGAGATTCAGTCAGTTGTGGAGCAGCTACAGGATGACATGCAGGAAAGGAAGGGCAGGACAACTATCGATGCATTTGCCCGAGTGCCTCGAGCTCGGAGATCAGTCAGAGAGCCAAGAATGCATACACCTGAGCTTAATTTCCATCTGCACCAGCTACAGCCCCAGCGGCAACCAGCTCCAAAGACTAACTCCTTCAGCTCCATCCACATCAACTCAAGTCTTCGCCCAAGGAGCCATCTCTACACCACCACCTGAAGACCAAGCCTGAGAGATGAAATAGTACTATGCATTTTCTATGAACTTTTTGGTAACTTGTTGCCAAAGGGGGAGAAAAATGTATAGATCATAGGCTTCGAGAGAGAGAGTTTGCTTTTGTTCTCTCTTGTCTTCTTGGTTGAACTTTATTTGCTTTTTCTTGCTTGAGATACTATGCTATTGCCTGTGAGACATTGATGATCATGTGTTTGATCATAAGCTACACTTATGCTTGTTGGATGATATTATCTTACTTATCTTTATTTGGTCATTCACTTTGCTTGGTGATGAGTGCATGTATTCAATCTTTATTATTTTGGGCGCTCCACCAAGATGTATGTGACATGGAAGAGTAACCCATGAGCCTAATTCCTTGTGCATTTGCAGTCCAAAGCAAATCTTAAATCTATGCACAAATTTAGGGGAGCTCTTGCTTATCACATACTTCTCAAAGTTTATGATGTTTTTAAATCTTATTATCATTTGTTGAAGCTTTGATCTATATGTTGTCATCAATTACCAAAAGGGAGATTGAAAGTGCAACTATCCCTAGGTGGTTTTGGTAATTCATAACAACATATAGCTCATTGGGCTAATACTATTCCAAGACCAATATTTCAGGAAAGCTCAATGAATGGCATGGCATGGGTGATGAAAATGGATCCCTCAAAATATCAAGGATAAAAGGATTGGCTCAAGCTCAAAAGCTCCAGACTCTTCATTTTATATTTTACTGATCCAAGATCATATTGAGTCTATAGGAAAAGCCAATACTATCAAGGAGGGATGAGGTGTTGCTGAATGAGTTTCTTGCTCCATGATGCTTAGTGATATGCTCCAAAAACCCTCAACTACTTTCTCACATCCACATATGACCCAAACCTAAAGTCAAACTCGGCCCCACCGATTCTTTCTATCCGGCGCCACCGAGTTCAGATGTCATAGCCACTGCCACAAACCCTAGGCAAGTCGGTCTCACCGAGATGGGATTGTAATCTCTCTGTTTCCCTTCATAACGCTTTCCCTAACCAAGTGAGCGATCGGTCCCACCGAGATTGCAATGTAAACCCTCTGCTTCCCTTTCGTAACATTTCGGTCTCACCGAAAAGAGCGAATCGGTCCCGCCGAAGTTTACTCGACCAACTCTCCGTTAGCTAATTACCAAAATCGGTCTCACCGAAGTTTGTGTAATCGGCCTCACCGAGATTACATTATGCCCTAACCCTAACCATATCGGTCCCACCGAAGTTGCATGTCGGTCCCACCGAAATCACTAACGGTCACTAGGTTTCTTTGAATCGGTCGCACCAAGTTTGTTGATTCGGTCCCACCGAGATTGGTAAATTGTGTGTAACGGTTAGATTTTGTGTGGAGGCTATATATACCCCTCCACCTCCTCTTCATTCGTGGAGAGAGCCATCGAACAAACCTACACTTCCAACTTACCATTTTCGAGAGAGAACCACCTACTCAGGTGTTGAGGCCAAGATATTCCATTCCAAGCATATGAATCTTGATCTCTCGCCTTCCCCCAGTTGCTTTCCACTCAAGTCTTCTGTCCTCCATCTCCAAGGCCTGGGAGAGAGAGTTGAGTGTGGGGGCGACTATCATTTGAAGCACAAGAGCAAGGAGTTCATCATCAACACACCATTTGTTACTTCTTGGAGAGTGGTGTCTCCTAGATTGGCTAGGTGTCACTTGGGAGCCTCCGACAAGATTGTGGAGTTGAACCAAGGAGTTTGTAAGGCCAAGGAGATCGCCTACTTCGTGAAGATCGACCACTAGTGAGGCAAGTCCTTCGTGGGCGACGGCCATGGTGGGTGAGAGAGTCCTGGACTAGGGGGTGTCCGGATAGCCGAACTATCACCGTTTGCCAGACTCCTGGACTATGAAGATACAAGATTGAAGACTTCGTCCCGTGTCCGGATGGGACTTTCCTTGGCGTGGAAGGCAAGCTTGGCAATACGGATATGTAGATCTCCTTCCATTGTAACCGAGTCTGTGTAACACTAACCCTATCCGGTGTCTATATAAACCGGAGGGTTTTAGTCCGTAGGACGAACAACAATCATACCATAGGCTAGCTTCTAGGGTTTAGCCTCTCCGATCTCGGGGTGGTAGATCTACTCTTGTACTACCCATATCATCAATATTAATCAAGCAGAGTAGGGTTTTACCTCCATCGAGAGGGCCCGAACCTGGGTAAAACATCGTGTCCCTTGTCTCCTGTTACCATCCGCCTAGACGCACAGTTCGGGACCCCTACCCGAGATCCGCCGGTTTTGACAATCGACATTGGTGCTTTCATTGAGAGTTCCTCTGTGTCGTCACCTATAGGCCCGATGGCTCCTTCAATCATCAACAACGACGCGGTCCAGGATGAGACTTTTCTCCCCGGATAGATCTTCGTATTCGGCGGCTTTGCACTGCCGGCCAATTCACTTGGCCATCCGAGCAGATCGAAAGCTACGCCCTCGCCATCGTGTCAGATTCGAGTTTGAACTACACGGCCGACATCCGCCGAGACTTGATCTTCGACGGATTCGAGCCACAAAGAAAGCGCCAGCGCCCGCGTCTCGATGGGTATGATCTTGCTCTGCCGCCGGAAAGTGTCCTGAGGCCGCACCAGCGTCGCTCCGACCTTTAGCTCGGAGCCGACTTCGCCGATCGAGGACGATTGGTGGCATCGCCGGGCTACGCAATCTCTCTGGCGATCGAAATAACACCATCATCCCCGTCTTTTACAAAGCCCGTGACTCGGTCGGACTCCTCTCCGGACTCCAACCCTCCAGCTACGGTCCGAATCCGATCGGGCGCGATTAAGAGTTCACCGTCATGACATCTTTCAATTTCGCCCTTTGGCGACATCCTCGAATTTACTAAAGCCTCTCTCTTTGTCGAGAGCCCTGGCGGACTATGGTCGGGAAGGTTGGGATGCGGAAGACGAAGAAATTCGGCGCCCACCCACCACCCACTTTGTAGCCCTGCAGCCGAAAGTTTAAACAACGTGCTCAATTTCGACTCGAAGACATCGACGGTATGGACGACGATGTAGGAGACAATCACGAACCAGCACCTATAGGATACTGGACAACCACCTCATCTCACGATGTATACATGGTGGATACTCCTAAAGGAAGTGACGACGAGGATAAATCCCTCGAAAAGCAGTCTAAACGGCAACGTAAACGCGGCACCAAGTCCCGCCTCGACAAAAACGGCAGCCACGTGCACTCCAGCCATCAAGCAGTCGAACCGGTGGGCGGCGAACACGCCATCGAAAAACCGTCCGAACAGGACAACTTTGATAAACAACCCGTCCCCCATGAAGATAAGAGTCCGGACGATCTCACACCGACAAGTTGTTGGAGCGTAAGAACTCTCCACAAAAGGCTGCACCGCCGCAGCCCCGAAAAAGGTAAGCGAAGCTCAAAACAGCGGAAGATGCACTCAATCGAGATGGAGCAAAGTACTCAAAACCGCAGACAAATACGGCGATGCCAAACAAAGAGCTACCCGCGCAAACTACTACCCGAATTCGATGAGGAGGCCTTAGAGCCCCCAGAATCAAAGGACAAAGGAAGGCCGCCTACCAGACAAACAACCTCACATGACAAGACATAGAGCAGCAAAGGACGCCGCAACAATCCCAAGCACGCGATCCGCATAAGGATTCGCAGATCAAAAGATGGCCCAGTTAGGTCCATCTACGGGCCAAGAAAGCAAGCTCTTCTAAGCAATGCAACACGCCAAATATCCAGACATTACGGCACACCCCAATATAGGGGTGCCGCACACCCCCTATGTTTCACCAACGAGGTGTTGGATCATGAATTTCCAACGGGATTTAAACCCGTAAACATAGAGGCATACGACGGAACAACAGACCCGGGAGTCTGGATTGAGGATTACATCCTCCACATACACATGGCTAGAGGAGATGATCTCCACGCCATAAAAATACTTAGCCCACAAGCTCAAAGGGCCAAGACGGCATGGCTTAAAAGCCTCCCGAAAATACCATTGGAAGTTGGGAAGAGCTCGAGGATGCTTTTGGGCTAATTTTCAAGGGACTTATGTCCGCCCTCCGGATGCGCATTTATTTAAGTCACATAACTCAACAACCCGGAGAATCAGCCCGCAAATTCTGGAACAGGTTCCTCGCCAAAAAGAACCAAATAGTCGACTGTCTGGACGCCGAAGCCTTAGCAGCTTTTAAACACAACGTCCGAGACGAATGGCTCGCCAGACACCTTAGCCAGGAAAATCCAAGAACAATGGCCGCACTAACAAGCCTCATGACCCGCTTATGCTGGAGAGGATAGCTGGCTAGCAAGATGCATACCATGACCCAAGTACATCCGGGTCGTGGATGGAATGGGAAACCACGACGCAGCAAGGACCAGTGCCGGATCCAGGGGAACAGTCCAGAGGGCGCGGCAATCAACGCCGGATTCCAAAGCTCACGGCAGAACAATAAAAAACTGCCCCTCAAGGATAATAGCGGTGAGCTATCCAACTTAAACTAAATCTTGGACAGGATATGCCAAATCCACAAGATTCGGGAAGCCCGCAAACCATACCCACGAGAGATTGTTGGGTCTTCAAGCAGTCCGGCAGACTCAATACCGAACACAAGGCTCGACACACCAAGTGAGGATGATGACGAGCACCACAACCAGAGCCAAGGAAACCAAAAGAATTTCCCACAAGAGGTCAAAACAGTAAACTTAATTAAAGTAACCAAAGCGGAAAATAGAGCGGCGCCAATTGAATTACGCCATACGCTCATCCCCAATGAGTCCCAACACTGGTTGTCAAAACCAATAACTTTCGACCATCAGGAATACTCCGAAAGTATCAGGAACACAGGATGGACTGCCTTGATACTAGAACCTATAATCGACGATCTTCAATTTACGCACATCCTAATGGACAGCGGCAGTGATTTAAACCTGCTATATCAGGACACAATCCGCAATATGGGGATAGACCCAAACAGGTTAGTCATAGCAACACTTCCTTCCAAGGAATAATGCCAGCACATACGCCCATTGTAATGCGGGCTCCTACTATTGGAAGTTATGTTCGCTCATCCGACAACTTCCGCCGTGAAAAGTTAACCTTCCATATTGCCCCATTCAAAAGTAGCCATCAAGCACTATTGGGACGTGAAGCTTTCGCCCGCTTTAACCCAATACCGCATTATGCATCTCTTACACTTAAAATGCCCGGTCCACGTGGCATCATCTCACTAAAGGGAAGTATTAAGTGTTTCTCGAGCACGGAAGAAAGTGAGACTGCCTGGACAGTCACACACTAATCCAGCTCCGCCAAATCAAGCACCTGAACAGGTCATTCGACCCGGACACGGCTAGACGAGTCCGCGTAAACATATAAAGGCCTACTAGCCGCACACCCCCGCACAAGGGGCTGCATGCATGTACAACAAGAGACAATAAGGCTCAATTATATTCGCTTTTCGAATCGTACTCCGTTTATTTAATATCAAGTACATTTTTCGCACGATCTTTCTTCAACTAAGTTCTTCTCTTTTACAGATGAACACCGTGCTACACCCGTCCCGTGATACTGACAACGGAGACACAAAGCAGAGCGTGCAGAGAGGGACCCGCTGCAAGGATTCTTTTCAGATTAAGACCCTGCGTAAACCTTTTTTACTGTCTCTTGTTGATACACATCCCCGGTTTCTTGCTATAATCGAGGAGGAGGCTGGCATCTTGGCATTGGCCACGCCAGAATTTTTTGCGCCAGCACTGGACACCGTGGGCTTAGGGCATTGTTTAGCCTGCTTTTCATAAAGACCGAATACCTTAGGGAGTGTTCGGCATCTCGAAAGTTAGGGCCTTATATGCATCAGCTCGAATCATGTCTTCGGTCAAATGTTGGGTTTGCCCGGCTCCTGTGTTTTGCTTCCTTACGTTCCGTTCTATCGGCTAATGCGGCACCAGGAGAACTACTGCGATTGTGCCCCGGTTCGGCCGGGTGCGCACCTCAGTAGAGAAAGCCGAAAACTGATCACAAGTGATATAGCGAGAGACTGGTCAACCACTGATGACTCCATCGGAATGTTCGAATTCCTCCGCATTAGGCGAAGGGACCGCTTCCGGTCACGCACACGCATCTCCCAATTCGGGAGAGAAGGCGGCGCCCTCACGGGCTATATCGTAGCCCCACCATCAAACCCCTATGGCTAAGTGAAAGTGATAAAGCATTATAGTCCGGTTGCCTAGTTTGCTACGCTATCACCTCCTTTACAGGACCAAGACATTGGATTAAGTGTGAAAATGCGCCTTTTTGTAAACACCCCGCACTATATGCGTGGGCTGAAGCCAAGGACTGCCATCTTTCGTGTTATATACATATATACATCAACGGCCGCACAGAGGTAGTTTGCTACTTGAACGCACAAGTATAAAAAGCTATTATATTATATTGAAACATTGTTTCACAAATCATACATGTCATTAGAACATAATATCTTTCGAAGTCAAGGCCTCTATTAAACGAGCGCCTCAGGACTTCCTCAAAATAGTGCTCGGCGGTACTAAACTTCATGCGAATCTTGGGATGCAACGTCGGTGGCCTTCATCTCCGCCAAAGATGTCTTGACACGGCAAGAGCCATCCGCGACCCTCTATGCATGCTTCGACCGCCCATTGCACTAATATGCGGCATCGCACCAAGGAACCGCTGCACCAAGCCAAAATAACTTCTTCGGCTCGGGCCTGTTCGGCCACAAATGAGTCACGACATTCTTCATGGCAAGTCCGGACAACCTATTCAGCTCAGCCCATTTGGCCAAACGATCGGCCAAAGGAAGCGGACGCTCCGGACTATGGAACTACGACCAAAAAAGCTCTTCCAGTACGTGATCCTTTTGGCCTCGGAAGTGTTCGGGCTGGCCTCAAGCGTGCACTTCGCCGCCAAGTCCAGATAAGCATCCTCCGCACTCCACATAGCTAGCCCAACTGAGCATACTTAGGATCCGTGGTATTTCCTCCGCAGATGAAAAGGCTTTCCACCAATATCTTCGCAATATCTTGGCCGACGAAGCTCCTCTTTCATAGCTCTCATCGCAGAGCGAGCATCCTTGGTTTCAGCGGTGGCCTTGTTCAGCCCTCTTGTTCCGCTTTGACATTCTTTTTTCAAGAACCCCGCAGCCGGGTCGGTAGCATTCTTCAACTTCAGGCCATATTGGCCATTTCCTTGCTTCGGGCAAAGGAGCAGCCCGCTTTCAGCTCTTCTGGGCCGCTTTTCAAGCGCCGTGATTACTTTTTCGGCTTGTTTCTTTAGCTCGGGCGAAGTTCCGCCATAGCCTTCTCCACGGCAGTAATGGCCATCTCGCATCAAAGCATACAAGTAGTAAGGCATGGGCGCTAAGCTCCTTACCAGGTGCCCATGGAGAAGTCGCATACCTTGTGACTCGTCAAACCGCTTATTGACAAACGCGATGTCGGCATCCGCCACGCCAAGTTGCCGCTTTAGTTCGGCAAATTCATCAGTCCGCGTACACCGACGCCTTTCGCCACCTACATAGGAAGAGCGATATTACACCTGGATTATGATCCTTGGCGCTGTCATGCATTTTGACAACGCACCGAGTCTCGTGGGCAACTATCTATACAGGCGATTCTATATGCAAATGCTGGAAGGTACATCATTTGCGTGCACCTCAAAACTTGTCAAGAAACTTATGACGCTTTACGCAATCCGCCAGCGGATGAAATCCTTTCAATCACCGTACCCATTAGCACACGGTGATCTTCCCAGATAGACGCTTGCTCGAGCAGATCTTCCAAATCCTCCGACCGTACACTGGTGCCGGACTCGATTCGTCCGATGGCCTTTTCAAGGTCAGCGCAAAGGTGTTTGAGGGACAGATGATTCTCCTTCGCCCCGCCGGATTTTGGAGAAACCTCCGCGACGACACTTCGTGGTCGCCCCGCCGCAGATCGGCGGTACGGGCAGAGGAGGCGCTTTCGCTTCCATCATCTCCTGATCAAGATCCTCAAGACGAGCTCACTGAGAAGGGCTGAGATCCGAACTACAAAGAAAAATTTTGGTTATCTTCAGAAATAAAATAGGGATGTCACTCATTTTAAGAAAACATCCCCCTTTACTTACGGCTCACTGGAGGGCTGATCTCCTTGGGGAAATAGTGCGGCCGGGGCATCTCCCACCGCAGGACCCTCTAGCGAGGACTTCTTCCCCCGTTTCGAGGCTTTGGTCTCCGGATCTTCAGAAGCGGTCCTCTTCTCCCCTTGGAGGGAGGGACTCTCGATCCCCCCTTTCTTGATAGCCTCCTTCACGGAGGTAGTAGTTCCCTTGTTCCCCCTTTACCTTCTTCAAAAGGCACAGCCTTTAGCATCTTGGTTAAAACGGGATCCGGCGTGGCCTCAGGGAGGGGGGCCGGACACCTGATCAGTTTTGCTTTTGCTATCCACTCCTATTTAAAGGATAGCTCTTTTCAGGGCAAGTTTATGATAAATATAAAGATAGCACGTCTGGGTACAGGACTACTTACTTGAGTATCTGGGCGATTGCAGCTTAGTCTCAAGGCCCCTCGGTGAAGTCCGACACTTCTCTTGTGATCCGAAGAACAGTTTATACATCTCCAAGGCGTCGCGCCCATAAAATGTTGGAGAGCTCGTGGTCCCTCCGGATTAAACTCCCACAGACGGAGGGGCGGCGCTTGTAGGCAGAAGGCGCCGAATTAACATAACTCGCGCCACCACGGCCAGATTGATCTCCTTTCTCGAGGTCTTGAATACGGCCACCGCAACAAAGGAACGCCCTGGACGGCCCCCACGAGCCCTTTGTTTAACCCATGATGCCACTCGCTTTGGTGGACTCGAAGGAAGGCGGAGTAGCGCCACCCATTTGGTGCCCCTGGAGCGGTGATATAAAACCACTCCCGTTGCCACAAACCAAGCTCTTCTGAAAAGAGCCCTCGGACCACGGAGCATCAGATTCTTGCTTATAACCGCCCCTCCGCACTCTGCTTGTTGCCCCTCGATCATCTTCGGCTCCACCTTGAAGGTCTTGAGCCACAATCCAAAGTGAGGGGTAATATAGAGGAAGGCTTCATATACGACAATGAATGACGAGATGTGGAGGATGGACTCCGGATTCAAGTCATGGAATTCCAGCCCATAGTAAAACATGAGCCCCCTCACGAAGGGGTCCATCGGGAAGCCTAACCACCGAAGGAAGTGAGACACTAACACCACGCTCTCACCAGGCTTGGGAGTAGGAATAGCCTACCCTTGGGCAGGCAGCCTGTGCGAAATTTCGCCGGTTAGATACCGGGCGTATCTCATCCTTAGCACGTCTTCTTCCGTAACGGAGGAAGGCATCCACCGGCCTTGCAGGTCGGAGCTGGACATCCTCGGAGATCCGAAGCGCCTGAATCTAGAGCTTTGGGTGTTGGAACTCGAAGCGAGGGGCGGATACGATTGAGATTGGAAAAAAGAAGAGGGCCTTGGTCTCTTTATAAAGAGGTTGAATACCAAGAGCCCTCCCCGTGCCCGATTGGGAATCACCTTCGATAGAGGAGGCGTGCCAACGAGCACGACTGGGTTACCCACGTCCGTATTGATGAGAATCCCGGAATAAGGGGACACGATCTCTGCTTTGACAAGACGTGCCAAGGAAACCGCCGCTAAACGCTACCGAGGTGGTACAAGAAAACGATTGACGAAGGCTTGGCCGTGGCGTGATGGCACGTCATGAATACGCCGCAAGCATATTGATTTTCTGTAAATATTATTCTCTCTACGGTGTTATGTGGAAATTATTTTGCAGAGCCGGACACTATCCTTGTGTTCAAAATCTTTTATGAAGTATTCGAGGAGGAACCCGCCTTTGCAATACCGAAGATAATATGCGCGCCGGACTCGCCGTCATTGAAGCCTGGTTCGTGGGCTACCGAGGAGTCCTGGACTAGGGGTGTCCGATGGCCGAACTATCACCGTTTGCGGACTCCTAGACTATGAAGATACAAGATTGAAGACTTCTGTCCGTGTCCGGATGGGACCTTTCCTTGGCGTGGAAGGCAAGCTTGGCAATACGGATATGTAGATCTCCTTCCATTGTAACCGACTGTGTAACACTAACCCTATCCGGTGTCTATATAAACCTGAGGGTTTTAGTCCAGAGGATCTAACAACAATCATACCATAGGCTAGCTTCTAGGGTTTAGCCTCTCGATCTCGTGGTAGATCTACTCTTGTACTACCCATATCATCAATATTAATCAAGGTGAGTAGGGTTTTACCTCCATCGAGAGGGCCCAAACCTGGGTAAAAACATCGTGTCCCTTATCTCCTGTTACCATCCGCCTAGACGCATACCGGGACCCCTACTCGAGATCCGCTGGTTTTGACACCGATAGACTTCTTCAAATTAGCTTTCATACCGCGATGAACTCTTACCACAAGATCGCATAAAATCAATTCAAGAGGAATTACATGGATTCTTTCTTGACTCACGCTATAGATAAAGACAGAGAATACCATGTGGAACTTGACATTAGATGTTAGGATTGTAAGAGATCTTATATTCTATATATGTAGCTAGTAGCGCTTGACAGATATATTTAAAACTTGTTGTTCGACCAATCTCTTCGTAGAGAAAGAGAGGTTGATCACTTCTCTTTGTATATGTTCATGACGCATCTTTGTGTACTTAATGGTTTCCTTCATTTGCTTACTAGCTAGCGTGTCGAGTCCTCTCTATACGATAGTACGTGAAGGGCCGACTAAGCACCAGATAAGAGAGACACTTCTCCTATTAGCTAGCTAACACAATATATGAAACCCCAAATTAACCCCTACAAAACCCCCAAAACCCCAACCCCCCTTAAAAAACAAAACCTCTAGCTCCTTGAATCACGACGCTGCGTGGATGCCTCTTTAGTCCCGGGTTGGTGCTAGCAAATCGCAAAAGGCCCTCTCAGTAAGGCAAGCCAAGCTGCCACGTGGAGCCTTGATCTCTGTTCCGTCAGAGTAAGAACCGGGACTAAAGGTATCGGGCTTAGTATCGATTCTTTAGTCCTTGGGCTTAGGAACCGGACAAATTGGCCTTATGAACCGGGACAAATGGGCCTTTTTTCCACTAGTAGTGGGTGATCCAAAGACTTGCATTTCGTCCAACGGAGGCATTAACTTCCTTGCCCTTCTCCAATGATGCCACTTACATCCTTGCCCTTGTTCATCTCGCATTATGAACAACACGCAGTTCAATAGTCGCAGATTCATTCGTGACGGCCTATATTAACCCACCCCACTAACCTGCAACGCACTCAAAACCCCATATGTTTGACCACCTCTCCTCTTTCACCTCTCTCGTTTACCACCTCCCTGGGCTGGCATGAACTCCAACCCAACCCTTTCCCCGGGCATTGATGGAGGGACTTCTTCCTTGGGTGCTCGCCTATGGAGCTGCAAGAAGTTCGAAAGTACACATGAAAGCGCGTTCCAAACTTCAGCAGAAAGATCAATGACATGCACAAGGAGTGCTTGGCGTCAGGTGAAGAAGGCAACGCCGGACGAAAGAAGACACTGATCTTGACCTGTTTAAGGGCGCTGGCATGTCAAGGGACATCCCTCAGGTCGGGCCATGAATCACGCAGATTCGGCGACGCCGACGTCAAGATGGGACAAGTACATGCGAGACAAAGCGCGCTTCAAGACCAGCGTGCGGCTAAGTACAAGGCGCATCGGGCGATGACGCTCGGGGTCACCGAGGAGGACAAAGACGAGGTATGCAGATGGTGGTCAGAAAGCCATGGGTAAAAGCGCATTCTAAAAGACCCATCGCTTCTGAGAAGGGACGATGAGGATCGAAGACGCGAGGAAGAAAAGAAGATGGCTAGCCCCCTCCTTTCCCCCCACTCCGCCGCCGACACGCACTCCTGTGGTCGCCACATTAGACAAGAAAGATTGTACCCCAATCCCCACCCCCCTGCTGTAGTCAAAAGTAACCTATGAACTCCCCAGTAGTCATTATGCACTGATTGATGGCAATCCCGCACTGATGTGTTCAATCCCTCCCTAACTCTTTCAATCGATCGCCTAATCTACCCAGCCTGAAATGAAAAGCAGAGAGGACGCAGGTCTTTACGCCATGGCGTATGTGTTCGATGGAGGTCCGACTTCGCCCCGGCATTGCCACCACTGCCTTGGATCGCTTCGCACTCAGAGCTCGATTGTCGCCGCCGTCAGCCGCCGCCACGGCAGGATGGAAAAGGGTAGAGCGCAGGAAGCGAAAGTGAGGTAATTAATGACGACGCATCCGAAACAACGCGACGCCTCGACTACACCCACGCATGCAAATCACAAGCACACCCACGCGTTTAGGGGTTGCACCGCTGGTCCGCCTCCACAAAATCTACCGATTTGAACGCTCCTTGGATGCGTGTCCGCAGGTGGTTTAATCTCTTCATGCTATGCAGGTCCAAATGTTGAATGCGGTAATCAATCGGTCTCTTCCTTCCCGCTACCGGGCTCGCCTGCATATGCCACCAACCAAATGCGCCCCAAGTCTCAAAGCAGCAACTTCTCTCGTAAATGTAAAAGTCTCGAGCAACAAGAACAACTAGTGTAGGTGGCAATCTGCTCTTAAAGAAACAATATATAATCGCTTCAATAAAGTATACGGAAGAGCATATGACACCGTTGCTTTAACGTGTTTCATAATAAATACGCCAAGTAGGGTACGTATTCCTTCATTCTGCAGCAAGCAACCTATACTGTATTGTAGTCGAGCTGCATGGTCTGGGTCCTCAGTTGCTAAGCAGAGTACTCCACACTTGCGCAAAAAAAAAGAGAGAGAGTACTCCACTACTCTTTTCGAAAAGAGCATTAATCGCTATTCCTTGGTCAGTCACATATACGCATGGGTCGTCAGATGCATCGTTATCATATTAATTAGCAAAAACACATTAAGTTTTCTCGTTTTCTTCTCCACCTTGATCACGGTGCGCAACGTAAGATAACTCACACATCTAGACGGAGGGAGTAGTATTGCTGCGAAATAAAGGATAGGCTCAATACTGTATCCGTCAAATCTCAGACTCACGCCAGTGGATTGTGTAACGATAATTCGCGAGAAAAGTGGGTTGTACAGTGGCTGAAATGCCTTTGATCGAAAATGACCCGCCGTCTGTATAGTCTGTGCTGTGGACCCATGGGAAAGAGGCGCGAGGTGTGTGAGCGAGAAAAGCGGCCGCCTCTCCACATCCGCTGCCACGGGCGCCGGAGAAATCCCTGGACCAGCTCAGCTGACCTAGCCACCTCCGAGACTAGTACCTGTGCGTGCGCCGCTGCCACGGAAGCGAACGGCCCGCGGGCGGCGGGTTCGGGTTCGCCGTGGACCGGCCGTGCGTGCCCACCACCGAGCGGCGCATCGGCATCGCAATCGCAAGGTGGGGGGGCTAGGCTCGGCCGCTCTTGTTCGTCGCGCCGCGCACGAGGCGGTGGAGGACAAGCGGCGAGGGACGGTTCAAGGTTCAAGAACGGCGGCGTTCGAATCGTAATCCAGTGCAAGAAACAGATTGGCTTTCTTCGCCGCGCGGTCGATTTGGCAGAGTGCCCAAAACAGTGTGATCTTGGGCCAACTTCGATCTGCTTTCAAGAAAAGTGGATTATACAATGGCTGAAATGCCTTTGGTCGAAAATGACCCAGCGTCTGTAGTGTGTGCTCGTGGGAAAGAGACGCGAGGTGTGTGAGCCAAGAAAAGCGGCGCCGGAGAAATGAAAATCCTTGGACCAGCTGAGCTAGCAACCTCCGAGAGAGACTACTTGCCCGTGCGCCGCTGTCACCACGGGCGGTGGGTTCGCTTCGCTGTGGACCGGCCGTGCGCGCCCACCACCGGGCGGCCGCTAGTGTTGGTCGCGCTGCGCACGAGGCGGTGGAGGGCGAGCGGTGAGGGACGGTTCAAGAACGGCGGCGCTCGAATCGTAATTCAGTGGCCGGGGTAGTACAAATAAACCAGTACTGTACTCTGTCAAGGAACAGATTGGTTTTCTTCGCCGTGCGGTCGATTTGGCAGCCGACACGCGATATTGGCCAACTTCGATCTGCTTTTAATTTCTTCCCGGAACGACGGGCCGGCTTTGGCTCGCGCTTTACGCGACAGTGGCCGCTTACTCGGACAGCGCTCTCCTGCCCCGTCTAGTTTAGCTTAATCAGCCGCTTAATCGGCAAGTTTTTTTTTTCGAAAAAATTTCCGATCTATTTATCTTTCATAATGGCAGTACAACAAAAATCAGAAATAACAGAAATTACATCCAGATCCGTAGAGACCATCGAGACGCATTTATCATCAAAGACTCAAGCGAAAGGCTGCCGCTACACACATCATCGCCTCTCCATCAATGGAGAAATGACACAACTTTGTCAGAAGAGACAATGGAAGCCGCCGCGCTTCTTGCAGACCTGTCATTGTCCTCGGCCACCCATTGTGGAACCTGACGAGCACCACCGCTTTGACGTAGACACGCTGCTGTGACATGGACAACCGGGCATATGTATATTAACACGCATGAAGGAGTGCGCCTTTTCTCGTTCGAAAACTTATTTTATTTTTAAAAAAATTTACGATCTATTCATCTTTCAATTATGACAGTACAACAAACATCAGAAATAATAAAAATTATATTCAGATCCGTAGACCACCTAGCAACGACTACAAGCATTGAAGCAAGCTGAAGGCAATGCCACCGTCCTCCCTCGCTGGAGTCAGGCACAACTTACTATAGTAGATAGAATGGAAGTCGACGTAAGGGAGCGCCTCATATACATCAAAGATACTGCACATAATCATTGATGTAGAATAACGTAGATCAAGGATCCAACCTCAAGACACATGAATATATACTAATCCACAACCAGATCCGAGCAAATCTAATTTAGAATAGATCCACGGAGACACACCTCAACACGCACCAACGATGCTAGACACAAATTCGAACGGAAATTAGGCGGAGACCTTTATTCCATCTCCAAGGAGCCGCCATCGCCTCACCTTTCTCCTAATAAAACACAAACCCTAACAAATCTCAAAGAACGACTAACAATGAAAGCCCTTCCGTCTCCCGTAATCCACCGCTGGCCCCCATAGTATTAGGACCATCGAAGACAAGACAAACCTGCGATGGAGCCGTTGAAAGGCATGAACCCTGACTTTTCTTGGAGGAGGAGGCACCGGCTGCGTGGAAAGTGTTTAGTGTTAGCCCCTTCGAAAACGTATCCTTGACAGCGACAACTGATTAACACGAAATCTGTCGATCACTAATTAGGTGAGTTGGCCGATTCATCGGTGTTTTCTGGAAGACCAAGACGTATGGACGATTACTTCAGTTGTATCGATGGCCATCTCCATGCGGAACCATCCAACTAATGGACACAAAACTATATATATGTTACATGTAGAGTATATCATTCAATCCGGATTATATTTTACTTTTCATTATAGTAGAAAATTTATACAATAGTAATAAGAAGTTAAGATTTTCCATCATCCTGCAGGAGTGTGCATCGTGTGATATGCTAGTCAAGAAGCTAGGTGTTGGCGATAGCGTTTAAAAAAAAAGATGACCTCTGCCTCTCGTGATTCCATGCATGACGACACGCCACTTTTATTAATTATTCTCATAAGACCTTACAAAGTCATACAATAATAGAAGACGGGCAAGCTGCCTAAGCAACAAACTTGTCGCTACACCTATCCAGCTTGATTAAGGCGCGAGATAGCCTAGGCCTATTACCAAATGTACATATCGCAAGCCAAGCCTCAACATCTAAGTCCCGAGACCCCAACCTAGCCACTCTGTCGTGCTGGGCACACACCGGGTCCGGACGTGCTCTTCAGAGGCCGCTGGCCGCCAATCGCCACCGCTTCCATCCTCGTGAATCAGAATCGATGCATCAACCTGTGCTCGGTTCAGCCTATCGTCGCCACCACAGGCTTCAACGACACCTCCTCCCTACGCTGCTAAATGTACCTGAACACGCCGCGGTCGCCATCGATACACCTCGTGTTTGGGCTTTGTCCTCGCAAGGATTTCTCTCAAAGGCTTGAGGTGGGTTGCTCTCAAACAACAAAAGCCGTGCACTAACTCTGAAAGCAGCCACCAATTTATGGTGTAGGGGTGGGCTATTTATAGCCACTAGGCAACCCGACCTGTTATGTCCAAATGACCCTGGTCACTAGGGAACCGACACGTGTTCCAGCGGTCAGATTTCAAACACACACGACAACTTTACTTGGGCTACAAGCAAAGCTGACTCATCCACTGGATAAGTTTTGCTCTCATTGTCTTCGTCAAGACATAGGATTTGGGTTGAGCATCACTTGATCATTCCGACTATGATCACTTTGGACCCCACTCAACAAAGACGGTGGTTCCTATGACTCAACAAAGAAGAAAAGGAAACAACGGCTAAAAGCGACCACATCTTGGCGCTCCATAGTCTTCACTCAATGTCTTCTCATGTCATAGTCTTCAATGTGAATATCTTCACATACCACCATTGTCTTCAATGTCTTCATACATTTTTAGGGTCATCTCGGTAGGTAAACCAAATCAATGAGGGACACTACTGCGTTATCCAGCAATTCTCACAAACGCATTAGTCCCACAACCAATTTTTCGTCAAAACTCCAAAAACAACAAGGGGTGGCACTAGAAGCACATACAATCAACCCCATCTTGGTGATTGATTACAAAATTGTTGAAGTTTTAAACGGGATAAAATATGTGAAATTGTAAAGGATAGGGAATTGTCTTCATAAGAGGCAAAGGCTCCCCTCAAGATGTGCATATAAGTAGTTTGCTTTTGGAATGCAAATGCACATGGCAGGTTGTACTTGTGGAGATCCTCTTCAACTTATGAAGATAATTCATCATGCATGAAGTGATATAACTAAGAGAATGACATGCATAATGAAAAATGGACGTTTGCAGAATGATCTAAGTGCGGAAGTTATCGTCGCACATGCGGAATTTATCATCGCACCAGAGTAAGGCAAATAAGTGGCAGACGACTATCGAGGTTAAGTTTTACAACTCAAAGAACCAAATGTATCAAAAGCAAGAGTTGTAACCACTAGGCAAAATATAGTGCAACCGCCCTTATGAACCCGCTTGAAGACTATCAAGTCATATGCTTCTCCCCCTTTTGTCAGTAATGACCAAAAAGGTTTGAAGACATAGAGCATCTACCCGTTCTCTTTGAAGTAGATGATGCAAAGCAGGTTGTTGTTGTTGGTTATGTGCAGATGAGCTTGGTGCGCAGGTCGGCGCGTGCGTAAGTAGGGGCGGTGAAGTTGCATCGGCTTCATCATCGATCACTCTGGCATTGACAGCTTGTCATGAGGAAGAATAGTCGTAGTCTTCAAGAGATGGAGTTCGTCGTGGGACTGCATTCCGTGGAGGAGTGGAGTCAAACTTGAAGCGTTCAAGAAGCCAACGTCTTGAAGATCTGCTTTCAAAGATTGAGCGTAGTCAAACTCTTCCATGAGCGCCGATGTCTCGTGGAGTGACAAAAGCATTCTTGGTGGCAAGGTTTCAATGCGATTGACATCCACCAAGAGGCTTTGCATTTGACGCTGAGCCAGGAGTGATGCTTATCTTGCTTTTGATGCAATACCACAAGAAGTTCTCGATCATTGAGGACTCGAGAGCGCTTCCGAGGCCTTTGGCCAATCGTGCTCAGGGTTTCAGCTGATGCACGATGAGGCGTTTAATATTTCCAGCCATCGGATAGACACGCGTGATACCGCTTTGACTCCTTCCATAGGTTGAGTGAAGCTTTGATGTTCAGTGATTCTCAAGACAAAGAGGCGTTTTGCCGTGTTCGGTATATGGCTTCAACAGACATATCAACCTCCTCGTAGGAAGATCACATGATTGCGGCGGATGGTTGATAGTTGATGGCAGAGTGTTGCTTGATGAGGCGCATGACCCATGGAGCATAGAATTTCGCATCAAGAGGTCAGATCCATATGCAGCCAATTGTCGGATGAAGAATTCTTGCGTGTTGAAGCTGATGCCATTGAGGATGTAGAAGACCAATGTCTTCATTGCTCCTTCCAGCTTTGAAGACGATGAATGCCCTTTGACCGCCATAGAGTTCGTTCGATGATGTGATATATTGTACGAGGCGGATACTCAAGGTCATCAACAAAGAAGTGTTGAGGGTATTCAAGCGTCATGTGGCAAGGGTTTCATCATACTCAACATTTGACTCATGTCGGGTTCTGGTTTATGAAATATGCTCTCCAAGGCATCGCGATGGAGTTGACATCCAGGTTCAAACAACTCTCCGGGAGTGGGTAGGCCTATGAGCTCAATGATGTCAAGAGCTTTGGCTTCATGACGAACATTTCATGTCATCCACTCGAGAACCCATGTCTTCGTGTCTCTGTAGTAGCCACGGATGTGGAGGGTAGCATAGAATTGAAGCACAAGTTCTTCATTCCAATGCTCTTTGTCTGTTACGAAACCAAGCAGACCTGCATCACGAAAGCAATCAAGTGCTTCTTCTAAGCACGGCAGTCCGGCAATGGCTTCAGTGTCGAGGCGCATATGAGGAAAAATGCGACCTTGATCATACAGAACACAGGAGTAATAGCTTCATTGTTGATAACTCCAGAAGCGATCAGATGATATCCTTGGCCTTGTATAGGGTTCTTTGCTCACAAAGAAAGTGTTGTGGGCCTTGAAACCATTGGCATTGAAATGACCCAAGAGATGTGGCGTGCCATGGAACCTTGGCAGTCTTGGCTTTGGTTTCGGACCCGAGGCCTATGCGCAATGTGATAGTCGAATTGAGGACCAGAGGCATGAGGCGGAGGGACCAGAACGGCCATCTGGACAAGTGATGAGTCGACCATAGTTGTATGCTTGCTCAATTGTATGAGGCCTTGGTGGCGGAACAGAGCAAAGTGGCTACAACCGAGGCTTCAGTCACAATAGGTGCTTCAGGCAGCTTGCCTCATTGGCTTCGCACGTTAGCCGCATTGACTTCGTGGAGCATGTGCTTCATTGGCTTCATGAGCGCTTGGTGCAGGCTCCACATTCGCTTCAGCCATGACATGACAACGTCGATGGCTTCATTGGTGTTGGTGGTGGAAGCCTCAATGTTTTCAACCTCCACTTGAGAAGTCGGAGGGTCGGTCACCGCACGCTGATATCGGGAATAACTTCTTCAATGACAGGGGTGTAGGGACATGATCTGCTTCTTCTTGAGGTTCATCGGTCGATGCAAATGGATTGTCTTCAGCAGCTTTAGCTTCCGACTCCGAGACATTCACAGTTGGAGTGGCTTCTGAAAACACTTGATGTGCAATAGGTTGGTGGTGCTCTTCCCCTTCTAGAACGCTCGAAAGAGGGCCTTGAGGCCTTTGTCCTTTGCGAAGCTTGCGAAATGCTGGCGACGCCTTTGGAGATGGAGTTGGCTGGGCCTCAAAGTCTTCATCTTCATCTTGTTGTTGGGGAGTGACTTGTTGTTGGGGAGTACTAGGGGAGTCTTCTTGTTGTTGTGGGTGATCAGCCCACGATGCATCCTGAGCAATTGGCGTCAGAGGACGACCAATGCTGATGAGTTCGTTGTTCGTCGTAATAAAGCGATGATACCTGGTTTGGTTCGATATAAGGAAGAACGTCATCATCTTCAACATTGTCTTTGGGGACCAATGTCTTCAAAGCAGCGATGGGGTCAATCACTGGAATGTCTTGACTTCATGAGCCTCTGTGGGAGCGAGGCTCATGAACTATCATCCGTCGTTCTTGGATAGCAGAGTCAGGGCGAACCATAGAAATAGGTTCAACAACCAAGGGCTCTGTAGGAGCAGCCCGATTCTTCTTGGTCTTGAGCTTCTTCTTGGAGGGAGCAGTATCAGAGGCTTCAGGATGTTTCCTTTTTCTGGCTTCAGCCTCGGCAGCCCTCGTTTTCTTCTGTTCAGAAGCGGTTGACCGGACCTTTGGCTTCGATCCACCATGCTGCTTGGGAAGACTATGCGGGCTCTTCCTCGCCTTGAAGGTGCAGCTTGGGCAGTTGAAGACTTCTTTTTCTTTGCAGCCATTCTGGGTCAATGACAGGACGGCCAAGTGCTGCGCTTCTCAATTTCATTGTAGGCAAGCACACACTTGTCGGCCAGAGCCTTCATGCGCTCATGAGATCCTCCGCTTCTTCACGCTTCTTGAGAAAGGTTTCCTTGAGGTCGTGCAGCATGACCTTGAAGTTTTTGACGTCTTGCACGCTGAGCTTGGCCATATGCTTCTTGAACTGAGCATTCTCATAGTCAATCTTGTGCTTCAGTTCAACAATCCGCTGAGCAAGAGCTAGCTCAGAAGCAATGGCTCCATTGAAGGAGACGCTGAGGCCAATTGGAAGTTGCAGATCCTCAAAGCTGATGTTTGGAGAGTCAAACCACTCATCAATGAAGTGATGAATGATTGCCACATCAAAAAGAGGCAAATTGTTGAAGATTTCTGCTTCTTCCTTGCTCTTGATAAGTTGCTCAAGAGCATCATCTGCAAGATCTCCATCACTGGACAGATCGATGTGCTCTTCGCGCAAAATGGCAGCAGGAGTCAGAGTCAATTCAGTGTTCTTGACAATTTACTATTTCTTCTACTTCAACTTGGAGATACGATATTGATCTTCAGACTGCACACAAGCTTCAGGAGGTGCAGTAGCCAGAGGCTTCACACATGAAGCTTTTGGAGGAGCAATGACTTTGAAGCCTTGACTTTCTTTTTGCTTCGGCTTTGGAGCAGGAGCAGGAGCGAGAGCTGGGATTTCATCGTAATCAAGATCGCCATCGTGAGTGATCCACTTTGGCACCTTGGACCAAGATGTAAGAGATTAGGCCATCAAGGTTTGAAAAGGGACCGATGACATTGGGTTCAAACGTGAGCCGTCACAAGACGGGGAGCGGAGGGACCGAGGTTGAAGTCTAATCCCAATGACTTCTTGTTTTCCTTTGCGAAGCCTTTGCGTCCGGAAGTTGCGCTTGAAGAGATTATCGTCACGACACGAGCAATGACGTTGGATCGGCATTCTCAGTTGAGGTCCACGGACCATACAAGGATAGAAACCTTGTGCAATAGCTTCAGCCTGTTCTTGGGTGGAAGGCCTCAAGAGAATATCACCCCAAAGGGCTTTTGATAGCACTCTTCTCAAAGATATTCCTTGGTGACGAACTTGTACTTGAACCATTGTTCAGCCCAATAGCGTCGAATCCATTGGATTTGTGTCTTGCGCTGAGCATAAGACTCTTCAGGATCTGTATTGTAAAGTTCTGCGAGGTCATCAGGCAGATCCTTTGAGGTTTCCCCACGACGCTATTCGCCGCCCTTCCCGACTGATTTATGCAGAGCCATGAATTTCAAACTGAATGGCTTCAATACATTCGTAGGCTTCAAGGGCTTGCGTTCTTGTCGGGATGTATTGTGAACCGGCTTCGGAGAATTAAGTTGGTCTTTGCAAGAATTTCGCAAGCGAATGCGCACTATGAGAACCAAGGGATTCTCCCACGGACATGTACCTGTGATAGCATTAGAGATGCGAGGGAAGGGAAGAGGTCATATGCATTCTCGTAAGATTTTGAAGATAAATCAGTTTGAAGACATTGACCTCATGATGCAAAGACATTCACTTATCTGTACCGAGTTGGTTCCATTTGTACGAATCCGTGAATAAGTACAAGTGAGGAATCTAACTAATTGTGAGGCTTAAGTGAATATACTAGGCATCTGAGATCTGCGCATGTAATAGATCTAACATAGTATGGGCGTAAACCAATTTTGGCGAGTAGGATGAATCTTGAAGATCAAAAGATGGTAAAATGGAGTTATATTTACCACTCGAAGAACTGCTAGACGGGAAGAAGAGGAAGCCGAGCAGTTCAGTCCACCGTGCCCTAACTTGGCGACGGAGGACACCTACTACGGCGGCGCGGAGATGACGATGTTCGCGTCGGCGTGAGGATGGCGTCGGAGAAATCATGGCAGCTAAGCGCTTCGTCGCGGCGTCGTCGAGAGCTAAGCGGTGGCGCTAGGGTTTTGACGAGGTGGAGAGGTGGAAGAAGATTTTCTTTACCATGGGGACATGTATTTATAAGGAGATGTGCGGCACAAGTGCAATTACACAGTGCCTGGCGGTTCACATCCCGAGGGACACGTGGCAAGCATGCAACATGCAATGAGATGTCCCACGTTCCCACGCACGCCAGGTTTGTCGAATGGTCGTTCCGGCTTCTCCGGATTTCAACAGAATGGATGAATCATTTAAAATAGACTTAAAGTTTGTCTCTGTGTCTTCTGCTAACAAGGACGCAGAGAAGACATTCGACAGTTTCAATAGAATGCATATGATTTGGACAGATAGAGTTTGAGATAGGAAGCATAGAGAGATTTGAGGTCCGATCACATTCACTTAGTTCGTAAGATTCAACTTGAAGACATAGCTATAAGTGAATCTTTGTAGAGGACAGAACACATATATATGTGTATATATATATATATATATATATATATATATATATATATATATATATATATATATATATATATATATCGATTAAAAACTAAATCAACATAGTGAAGAAAATCAGGAGGACAAAGTTGAAGTTGAAGACAAATCAAATGCGAAGATATTGTAGAAATAACGCCATGAGTGAAACACTTCAAACAAAGAAATTTGGTGGTGGCGTTACCCACCAGATAGGAAATATTAGACCCAGACTCGGCGCACAATTATCGTGGCGCTCGAAGTCAAATTCCACGTTAATGTATTCACACTCGAATGTAAGTCTTCATTGATTGAAGATATACGTTACTTCGTGTTGCGCATCTAAGTCATCAACATGTCACAGACATTTGAGGATTCCAAGATATTCAGCTCACACCGTAACTTGCAAAACCTATTCTCATCCAAGGGCATCGTGAAGATATCAGCCAGTTGCTCTTCAGTGTTGACGTGAATGATGTCAATATCTTTCTTCATGACATGATCCCTGAGAAAATGATGACGAATCTCAATGTGCTTTGTCTTCGAGTGTTGAACTGGATTGTTGGCAATCTTGATGGCGCTTTCGTTGTCGCAGAAGAGAGGTACTTGTTTCAGATTGATGCCATAGTCCTTGAGAGTTTGCTTCATCCATAGAAGCCGAGCACAAAGAAGATCCAAAGAAGAATGTATTCAGATTCAGCGCTTGAGAGTGATACATAGTTACGCTTCTTTGAAGACCAACAGACAAGTGATCGTCCCAGAAAGTGACATGTGCCCGATGTAGACTTACGATCCACCTTGTCACCAGCATAATCAGCATCCAAAATCCAACCAAATCAAATTTTGAGCCCTTTGGATACCATAATCCTAGTGTTTGGGTGTGAGCCAAATATCAAGAATTAAACTTCACAACTAAGTGATGTGATTCCTTTGGTGCCGCTTGGAATCGAGCACACATGCAAACACTAAGCATAATATCCGCCTAGATGCACATAGGTAAAGTAAGGAACCAATCATGGAGCGGTATACCTTTTTGATCGAACTCTTTACCATTGTCGCTTCGGGACACGTATGGTGTTTAGGCTGGCATTGGCGTCGTGTATCCTTTGCACTCTTACATTCCAAACTTCTTCAAACAATCTTGGAGGTATTTTCTTGAGATATAAAGATGCCATTCCTTTGTCGATTTAATTTGAAGACCAAGGAAGAACTTGAGCTCTCCCATCATGGACATCTGATATTGTTCTTGCATCATGTATGCAAATTCATCACTATACTTCCGTTGGTGCGTGAAGATAATGTCATCCACATATATTTGGCATACAAACAGTTCACCATCATATGTCTTCGTGAAGAGTGTGGGATCAAGGGATCCGTGTTTGAAGCCTTTGCTCTTCGTGAAGTCTTTGATTGTATCATACCAGCGCGAGGAGCTTGTTTGAGGCCATACAATTACTTTATTTAGCTTGTACACCATATCGTGATGTTTTGGATCTTCAAAGCCGGTGGTTGAGCGACATATACTTCTTCTTCAATCTTGCCATTGAGAAATGCACTCTTCACATCCATTTGATATAGCAAGATATTGTGGTGGTTAGCATAGGCTAGTAGTATGTGAATGGCTTCAAGCCTAGCTACAGGAGCAAATGTTTCATCCAAGTCAATTCCTTCAACTTGAGTATATCCTTGAGCCACAAGCCGTGCTTTTGTTTCTCATTTAACTTGACCATGCTCATCTTGCTCGTTTCGATATATCCGCTTGGTGCCAATAATGTTATGCTTATGCAGGGTCGTGACGCTTGACAAGTTCCCAAACATTATTTAGCTTGAACTGTTGAAGTTATTCTTGCATAGCTTGTATCCATTACGGTTCCATAAAGGCTTTTAGCAACTTTCTTGGGTTACGATATTGACACAAAAGAAAAGTGCCCACAGAATTTGCTAGCTGTGTTGCTCTTGAGCGAGTAAGCGGACCAGTGCATTGATGCTATCGATTATCTTCTCAATCCGTACTTCATTTGCAACTCGAGGATGAATCGACGAAGACTTTGCTCTTGCCGATCACTGTCATCATTGGAAGGATTGTCTTCAGGCTGAGCATTGTCTTCAGGTTGGTTAGGTGCGGAAATGATAAGCTCCTCTTCAGGTTGTGCTTCAGAAGGCATGATTTCACCAGTTCCCATCAGCTCGATAGATTCGCTGGGCAGAGCTTCGTCTAGTGTACTTGGCAGGAAGTCTCTTTGTGAACCATTGGTTTCATCAAATCGCACGTCTACAGTTTCGACGATTTTGTAGAGATAGAGGTTGAAGACTACAGAGGAGTGCGAGTCCTTTCAGAATCGAGCATGAAGCCTTCGTGAGCTTTGGGTTCAAATTTTGACTTGTGATGGGGATCCTTGATCCAAAGACTTAGCCCCAAATACTCTGAAGTAGGCGACATTTGGCTTCTTGCCAAGAAGGAGCTCATAGGAAGTTTTGTTCGAAGCTTATGGATATAAACACGGTTGATGACGTGACAAGCTGTATCAATGGCTTCGTGCCGTAACTTTCTTGGTGTCTTGTACTCGTCGAGCATTGTTCGAGCCATCTCAATGAGAGTTCTGTTCTTTCGCTCCATGATGCCATTTTGCCGAGGTGTGTATGGGCGTAAAACTCATGAGTGATTCCCATTGTATCCAAATAAAGATCAAGTCCGATGTTCTTGAATTCAAAGGTCGCTTGTCACTTCGATGTGCTTGATCTTGACGCCATAATTGTTCATTGCTCGATTAAGCGAGCGTCTGAAGACATCTTGTACGTCAGACTTGTAGAGACTTATGTGCACCACTGTGTATCTTGAGTAGACGTCAACACTGACGACGCCATAGAGACAAGCAGTTGTTGGGAAGGTAGAGTAGTGAGGAGGGCCAAATAAGTCCATGTGTAACAGCTCGAAGGGTTGTGATGTCGTCATGATTGTCTTGAGGGTGCTTTGCCCTAGTCATCTTTCCAGCTTCGCAGCACCACACAAATGATCCTTCTTGAACTTGACATCTTCGATGCCTATGACATGCTTCTTCTTGGCGAGTGTGTGTAAGTTCCTCATGCCAAGATGCCCCAGCCTCCGATGCGAGCCAGATTCCAAGCTTTTGTAAGAAGACATACGGCAAGTCGTGGTCCAGCTGAAAAATCTACCATGTATAGATCATCTTTTCTATATCCTTCAAAGACTAGAGACTTGTCGATTCCATTAGTACAAGGCAACGATATTTTCGAATATCACAATCATGTTCAAGTCACAAAGCATTGAGATGACATCAAGTTGAAACCTAGGGATTCAACAAGCATCACTTTATCCATGTGTTGATCCCTTGAGATTGCAACTCTACCTAGACCCAATACCTTGCTTTTACCAAAGGTGTCAAGAAATGTGATGTGACTCTTGTCCGATGGACGTAAGGTTAAGTCCATGAGAAGACTTGATCACCAGTCATGTGATTAGTGCATCCACCGTCCATAATCCATTCTCAAGCATGTGGTGTCATACCCTCTGATGCGATTCGAGGATAGGCTTCACCAAGAGCATTGTGAAGCATAAACATTTGAGCAAGTGGATTATTGAAGCTTAAATCAAGATTAGGACTGATAGGATGAATGGCAATCGATTCAGGAACAAAATACATAGTGAGACCATTTGGGCATTTGATCTTGTGCCCTACAAGATGTTTTAGGTCCCCAGCAATGACATCAGACGCCTTTGATTTTCGGCTGGAGACCCTTTCCTGCAAAAGAGAGTTAATTCTTCTTAACCACCCACATCTTTAGGGTGGCTTAGAAGCAATGAGTCTAAGTGCAGCATCTCGAGAACTTCGGCTTTGGAGCCCTAGCAAATAGCCTTGCAGAGATGAATGATACTCATATGAATAAGCGAGTAAAGTTCTTAGTTTTATGAACATAGCGGTTTGAAGACACACGCTCATATTCATAAGTTTGAGTACGGTTTCCCTGCAAAACATTGGCGTTAGGGTGACTCAGGTGAGTCCTCTGTCTGTATGAAGCCTTTGGACCATATGACGCCTTTGGTCTGGGGTTTGTCTTCTTCCCAGGGGGTGTCATGATGACATTCACAGGAAGATTTTCAAGACAGCTTTTGGGAACCCAGATCTTCTTCATAGGAGGTCCATTCCTGCAGTTAGTACCAATATACCTGGCAAACACTTCACCATTACGATTCTTGAACAGCTTATAGTTTGCATCAAAGGATTCATCAATGATAATAGGGTTAGCACAGGTAAATCCAGATAAGGTGGATGGATCCACTCAAGGTCCTTTTGCAGAACCCATGTGGTTTTGGGATACTTTGCCAGCTTCCAAAGAGGAACCATCAACATTCATTTTCCTCTCGAACCCAACACCCTCTTTCCTAGGGTTTCGGTTCGAGAATCTGCTTTTGAGGACATCGCAAAGTGTCCGATGCCCTTTCGCACTTTTATACATCCCTGTTTCAAGCAATGTCTTCAACCTAGCATTTTCATCAAGCAATAGTAGTGGCATCCTCCATGAGGGGTTAGTTACCACATCGGTAGTTAAAGACAACGCAATAGTAGCGAAGTGGAACATTCAAAGAACAGAGGTAGCGTTATCACGCTCAATGCATTTTAGACATGGTGGTTCAAATCCATCCCGAAGCGGAACTGATCCGCTGGAGCGAGAAGTGACTCATTCTCTTTTGAAGATCTTCATGAGCCGCTCTCAATTTCTCAAGCTCTTGCTTCCTTTGAAGATAATCATAGGAGAGCTTTTCATGAGTGGTTGAGAGCGTTTCATGAAGACTTTCAAGTTCTTGGTACTTAGTATGAAGATTTTTATGTCTTCAACTAAGGACCTGTGGAACGTGTCATTTCAGCCATTCAACAGTCATCGCTTTTGTCTAACAGTTTTTGAATATGTTCCATAGCCTTTTGTTGTTCGGTTGCAATTTTAGCAAGTGTTTTGTAGCTGGGCTTGGATTCACAATCGAGTCATCTTCACTTGATGTTTGAAAGTAAGCATCACGTGATTTTACCTTGGCACCACGTGCCATGAAGCGATAGGTGGGAGCAGGTCGTCCTTGTCATCAACTTCAGCGTTGGTGTGGAAGTCATTGTCTTGATGTTGAAGATGGACTTGGCAACATAGGTGTGGCTAAAGCCGGACTTGCAACACCTGTGGTCGGACTCCTCTTGGACTCCACCTCCACCTCCTCGTGCGGACTCCTCCTCGTAATCCATTTCTTTGCCAACAAAAGCACGAGCCTTGCCGGATGAGCTCTTCTTATGAGATGAAGACTTTGATGAGGACTTGGAAGAAGACTTTGAAGATTTCTTCTTCTTCTTGTCATCGAATCATATTCCTTGCTCTTCTTCTTCTTCTTCTCATTGTCCCACTATGGACACTCGGAGATATAGTGTCCAGCTTTTCTTGCACTTGTGATGTGTTCTCTTTTGTAGTCATGAGTGGAAGCTTCATCATTTCTTGAGCTGGATCGTGAAGATTTTAAAAGCCTTTCTTCCTAGTGAACTTCTGGAACTTCTTCACAAGCATGGCAAGTTCCTTTCCAATGTCTTGTGGATCGTCGTAACCGCAAATGATTCTTCTTAAGATGAGGAAACAACTTTTTGCCTTCAAAGCGCGAAGTTCGGCCATAGTTGGGGCCATAGATATCTCTTTTCTCGGAAAAGTCGGAACTCATGTGTGTTGAGCCTCTCAAGTATATCGAGACGGATCGAGTGTCTTGAAGCGAGGCGTTCTTGTATCATGAGGGCAAGGGTGTCAAAGGAGCTGTCAAGTGATCTTAGTAGTGTCTTGACGATTTCATGCTTGGTGATCTCAGTGGCACCGAGAGCATGAAGCTCATTTGTGATGTCAGTGAGGCGATCAAACATGAGCTGGACATTCTCATTGTCATTTCTCTTGAAGCGGTTAAAGAGGTTGCGAAGGACACTGATCCTTTGATCTCTCCGGTTGAGATGCCTTCGTTGACCTTGGATAGCCAAATCCAGACTAGCTTTGGCGTTTCCAGAGCACTCACACGGCCATACTGCCCTTTGGTCAAATGACCACAGATGATGTTCTTTGCAGTTGAGTCCAGTTGAATGAACTTCTTGAGATCAGCAGGGGTGACACCTTCACCAGTTTTGGGAACGCCATTGTTGACGACATACCGTAGGTCGACATCAATGGCTTCAAGATGCATCTTGCATCTTATTCTTCCGATGAGGGATAGTCAGTTCCATCGAACACGGGGCAAGCAGCGGAGACTTTGATTATCCCTGCAGTCGACATAGCTAAAACTCCAGGTGGTTAAACCGAATCACACAAAACAAGGGAGTACCTTGCTCTGATACCAATTGAAAGTGCTAGTTATCGACTAGAGGGGGGTGAATAGGCGATTTTTATGAAAGTCTTCAAAACACGGATGTTTCGAAGACAAACAATAGAAATGACCAAATTGACATGCAGCGGAAGGTAAACTACAACAAGCAAACCATAGTCAAGTATGCAATAACGTGAAAGTACAAGACTAATAGCAGCTAGGTTGTAAGGATCAGGATGGAAGATAGTATGAAGCCAATCAATAAAAGTTGTCAAGCAATGAAGTCAAATAGGTATGATAGATGGGCAATGACTTCACGAAGACAAACTCTAAGTAAAGAGAGGGAGAGGATAGAACCATCGCTTGTTGATGACACGAGATTTGTTGGACTCCGATTCTTTGTGACAACCGTATGCGTCTCGTTAGGGAGGCTGAGATTCAACTCGAAGACCGGCGTCTTCACCTTATTCCCCTTGAGCTAAGGACACACAGTCCTCACCCAATCACTCTGGTATGTCTTCAAGGTAGACTTCCAAACCTTCACAGATCAAGCGTTCACCGGCAATCCACAATGACTCTTGGATGCTCGAGAACGCGACGCCTAACCGGTACGGAGGATTCACAGTCCTCAAGTGTAATAAGTCTTGAGTCACACAGACAAGAAAGACTTGATGATGCCTAACACTCTTTGGCTCTGGGTGTTTGCGCTTTGTCCTCGCAAGGATTTCTCTCTCAAAGGCTTGAGGTGGGTTGCTCTCAAACGACAAAAGCCGTGCACTAACTCTGAGCAGCCACCAATTTATGGTGTAGGGGTGGGCTATTTATAGCCACTAGGCAACCCGACCTGTTATGTCCCAAATGACCACAGGTCACTAAGGAACCGACACGTGTTCCAACGGTCGATTTCAAACACACACGGCAACTTTACTTGGGCTACAAGCAAAGCTGACTCATCCAGCTCTGGATAAGTTTTGCTCTCATTCTCTTCGCTTTCGAAGACATAGGATTTGGGTTGAGCATCACTTGATCATTCTCGACTATGATCACTTGGACCCCACTTAACAGATGCGGTGGTTCCTATGACTCAACAAAGAAGAAAAGGAAACAGCCGAAACGACACAGCCTTCAAGGCTCCATAGTCTTCACTCAATGTCTTCTCATGTCATAGTCTTCAATGTGAATATCTTCACATACCACCATTGTCTTCAATGTCTTCATACATTTTTAGGGGTCATCTCCGGTAGGTAAACCGAATCAATGAGGGACCCTACCTGCGTTATCCTGCAATTCTCACAAACGCATTAGTCCCTCAACCACATTTGTCGTTAATACTCCAAAACCAACTAGGGGTGGCACTAGATGCACTTACACACGCCATGCTTTGTGTCATTGCCGTGAGACCAATATGTTTGAAAATTCCTTCCAATTTACTGCACATGGAATTAACTCGCACATAAGTAGACAAATATGATTTTTCAAACCATTATGGTTAGCCGTTGCATGTAGATGTAGTTCAAATTTGAATTACGGTCACTAAAATGGCTAGAAAATCACTTAAATGTCCTAAAAGGTAAAATGACCCCTGGAATTTCCCAATTTTCAAATGATAGATGTATTAGTGCACTTAACTATAGAATCAAATATGCATTGTTCCCTCTCGGAACCGCGAGCCTTCTAGTGAGTTGCTCCAGTTTGTGAGGGGTGTGTGTCCAAACTTTCATCGAAGATGCCAATTTTTTTACCACATCATCTTGGTGGCATGACTTTACATCAAGCAAGGTTCCATGTGTTTCTAATATTTTGTTAACTTTTTGGAATATAAATGCAAGGGGCACTCCATGCTTTGTCTCATAGCCGTGAGACCAATATGTTTGCGAATTCCTTCCAATTTACTACACATGGAGTTAACTCACACACAAGTACACAAATATGACTTTTCAAACCGTTCTGGTTAGCTGTTGCAAGAACATGTAGATTAAATTTGCATTACGATCATTAAATGGGTAGAAAAACACTTAAATGTATTCAAAGGTCAAATGACCCATAGAATTTTCCAAATTTTCAAATGACAGTTGTATTAGTACTACAAATTTTCTAGAACATTTAAAACACCATCTGTTGCCACTTTGCTCCAAATTCGTCTTCCACAGCTAATAAAAAATATCAACAATATCGGACCACGATTTGCCTTGCAGGAACCATCTGCAATGAAAATTCGTGGGTCTGTTTAAGTCTTCCTCCTTAAGCTTCATCGGCTCGTCTGGTCCAGTGCCGGCAACCCCTGAATCCCTGAATCCCGATCCCCATTCCCGCAACCCCTTCTTGCAAATATGACGCTGTGGAAATGCTTTGTGAGGGCCCGTACGATGGCCGTGTCCTCCCCGCGCGCCACCGCCTACGCCGAGAGCGCGACCGCCTACCCCGAGAGTGTCGCCGCATCCGTATTAAGCGTGGCCGCATCCGCCGAGAGGGTATCTGCGGCAGCTGCAGCAGCCGAGATGGCTGCAACAACTGCTGCAATGGCGGCTGCAAACGCCGAGAGCACTCGAGTTGCCGTTCGTGCCGCCGATGTAGCCTTGTCCCGGGTCGAGGCCATCCACGCCAAGATCGAGGACGCAAACGCCAAGATATTCCAGGCCACCTCGGAATCCAGCATGCAACCCACGTGCGAAAAGGCGGCGGTGGCCATGGAGCACCTGCTTCCTCATGAGATCACCGAGCGGGAGCTGGAGATGCAGGAGGAAGTGGAGATCGAGGAGCGCCGGCAGGAGGCGTTGCGCGTGGCCGAGGTCGAGGTAGAGAAGAGTCTATCCATCGAGGAATCGGCGGTGGAGTAACAACGCGAGCTCTGGCGCAGCCACTACTACGAGTACTACAACCTTGAGGGAGGTGCCGAGGACGAGGACAAGAACGCGGTCCACTTCAGTAGGGGGACGCGGAGTCCACCAACGGCGGCATGTCGCCAGGACAAGTCATCGATGTCTCATCTCACACCGGCGATGCATAGGCCGGTGCGGCGGCGGCTTTGTTAAAATTATGCGTACTTAGGCTTTCTTTTTAATCCTAGTCTTTTGTTAGAGCAATGTTTAGGTCAACTAGGTCTATTTAATTACTAAAATTGCTCGATTCAGTAAGTGTGGTCTGTGTGCTGTACGCTCTTTTGTGTGCCCAAATTAGAAAGCGATGTTAAATTATGCAATGACGTGGATGAGGACAGTACCCAGGGAAATTTTCACCACAATTTGAATTATCAAACCCATCAGATGCATGTAAAGCAGAAGAATCGTTTGCGATGCACACAATCATTCAAAGTGAATGGTGTCCGGCGGCACCGCATGCAAAGTTTCCCTCCACATTTCGAAAATTTTAGCCTACCGCCAAAATATCTACCCCCTGCCCCACCCCCTTTTCTCCCCAACCACAAGTCACATTTCCCCTATTTCCTCCTTCCTTCCTTCCGAAGCTATAGCCACTTCCTCGCTTGCTTCCTTGCTCTCGCTGCCTCGCATCCTACCGCCGGGGTCACCATGGTCTTCTTCAATGACCTCTCTAGCGGTTCCTCCTCCGACGACGAATCCTTCACCACCCGGGTATGCCTCTCTTCTCTCACTCTCTCTCTCACTCTCGGGTTATGACTTGGAATGAAGGATTTTAAATCGGCGGTCGATTTGAGTCATTTCTTCCTCTTGTAGCTCCCTAGGACCATCAGTTGCAACGAATGGAGCGGGGTGGCTAAAGATCTGCCTGCTCATTGTGACCATCAATCTCCATGCGTGAAGCTAGTTGCGTTTGAATCTGTGGACAGTGGGAGGAAGTTTCTGGCATGTGCAGAAAAGGTTAGCCCCACTTCCGTTCTTACAAATCATTTGTTAGATGTGATTCAGACACTGCCACTCTGCTATGTTATTCTGGATGTTAAGACATTGTCACAGTGTGTACCTAGTATCTAAAAATGTTGCCATCTCATCAGTGGTGCCATTAGAAAATTATTTGCCATCGCTTTAGCAGTTTGTGCAGCCAACTTTGGTCCACACATCCGAGCAGCCAAGCAGTAAAATACTAAATCTTTATGGCATGAAGGAACTGGGCATCGGAGCAACTAGGTGCTTGGGAGTCCGGGTCCCTGATTTTTTCCGCTGCACCGGCTCGCCAGTGTAGGGCACCGGTGCCAAATGTAGCAATAGTTGTCTTTACACCAGTTTTGCCATACACAGTGGACGACCTTAGTGTATTAGTTCTATGTTACTAAATTTGTGCATGTACACACCTGTTAGTATCAATTTGCTGTCATCCAAACACTGTCGCTATGTTGTTTTAGTTATATATAGCTTCCTCATAAAATGTTCAATTTGTTATTTATAGTACATGATTAAGAACTTGTAGCGTTGTTGTAGTTAATTATATCTTCTGATGTTTCAAAATTTGGTTGTTGTCTTAGTAGCAATTAATTCATTTGCACATTGATCTTTTTGAGAAGATATGTCACAATTAACCTTTTTATTCAATTTATAAAAATATGTACTTGGTGATTTTCTATGTTGCTAGAAACCCATTTCCCCTACAATTGTTACTGGTCTAGTTTTAAATATTATCGGATGAATGGAAGTGTTCTTACCTGGAGTATGATGCGGAGCATCCTATGGTCATCCCGATGGACCTACCATCGTCTCACCAAGTGCCAAGAGGACACATGACACGAGCACGAGCTAGAGCTCTTGACACCGAGGTGACTTCTTTCCTTAGTGACCGAAACAGAACATACCCGAAGTTGAACCACTTCGGCCCAGACATCCGGCTCTTCGCGATGGCCCGGACATCCGACCCCGTCTGTCTGCGCATAGTAAAGGGCCCAGGCCCATGTACCCCTTCGCCCACCTAGACTATATATACTCCTCCTCGTCCCTCTTTCTATGGTTAGCATTGATTTAGCTCATATGTGAGATAGAGCTTTGCTCATCCATAGGATCTGCTCCTTGAGAGAGACTGCGACCCCTGTATGGAGAAGATCCCCCTTGGATTCAACACCCCCTCTTGGGTAGCCCCATCAAGACCTCCTCTCGGAGAAGAACCGATTACCCTATGTATCGTCTCTTGTTGGATTTGGACTGTGTGATCTCTATGTGTACTCGGATCTAGCACATGTGTAATCGAATCTTGTTTGCTTGAGTGATTCTCTCGTGTTCTCCCTCGTGTCTCCCATCATGTTCTTCGTGTTCCTCGTTTGGATCCGCTCCTTTCATGAAAGATCAGCCATCTAGTGTTCCACCCTACATCATCTTGGTATCATGAGCCATGTTGATCACGATTTCAGAGCCCCCTCTCTTTGATTTCCAGCCCTGTTTTGTTGATTTTGTCCCTAATTCGAAAATTCCCACAAAAATAGCCCCACAAATTTTTTTGTGATTTTTTCGTGTGATGAAGTTTTGTTGAATTTGATCCCCGGATTTCATGTGTTGCAGTTAGATCTAGCTCTTCCCCATCTTTTCCCCAATTTCCATCCACAAAATCTTCCGAATTTTGCCCCGGATTTGACCTCTCCACATGGAGTTCTTCGAGTTCATCCACAGATCTAGAGCCCAGACATCAGACCCGACAGCCCGGACATCCGGCCCCAGCCCGGACATCCGGCCCGAGACAGCAGCACTTCCATCCACTGCTCCGTTTTCCGCCTAACTCTCGCCAAATTTTGCTCCGGTGCCCACATACACTTCGGCATACCACCACCACTTCCGCATACCACCACCACTTCCACATACCACCACCATAGCTTTCCCGCTACCAACTTCGACAATTTTGACACGTTTTACTTTGAGAATTTGAGTTGCGGTTCCCGTGTCCTATTGTGTTTCGGCTATCTAGGTACGGTTCGACATCGACATCACCGCCTCTCATCTTCACAACGGACTTGTCATCAACACCGTCAACCGTTCTTGCTTACAAACAACCAAGCTCAATGGTAGCCTCATCTTGGTATCATGATATCATCAAACATTCTTTCCATTGCATTGATAACCCCATAGCCCATTTTGCGTAGCTTACCCGTCGAGACTAGCCTTCGAGTATTGCCGGCAACATGACTTGTGCAAATTAGTGATCATACTTCCCATAGCATACATACCATATCATCGTGGTGCATATCTTAGTATCATCTCTTGTTCACAAAGTTGTCATCGCATATACTCAATTGCTATCTTGGTTCGTGAAGCATTGCATGAGAAAAGAGCTCAAACACAAAGAGCCAAACAATCTTTTAAGCAAAAGGGAAAGATAAGCAAAGAGCTTATAAGAAAGAACCATAGCATCATACAACATTAAGATTGTCATACTCGATCATCTTGGATCATATCATTGGAATACCATACTTATAGCATACTTGGGATGGAGGTCGTTGCATTCTTGCTTAGTAGGTTGTGCACAAGTTCGTATCAGCCTATTGAGCAATCGTGCCAGCGTCTCTCTAGTGTTGTGCAACACGAGCATTTCCGTGGACTCCACATTTTGGCTCATCCCTTGGTTGCACGACCCCACTTATCTATTTGCGTGTGTGTTTCCATGTACCATATATTGCTATTGGTCTACTTGTTGCATTTGCAAATTTGCAAATCTTTTCCAATATTATTGAGTCTCACTTACAACTGCATCAAATTTTATGCCACCATCCTAACCGAGCTCCACTATAAGCTTTTTCTTGTGTAGGTGTGAGGAACCGACAAGAATTGGTACCAATTGTGCTATTTCCTTGTTACACATCGTAGTGATCATTGATCCATTTTCAACATCGGTTAAGGTACATTTGGTATAAGTTTTTCTCTTTCTCCCACTCACATATTTGCTTGAACTGATGGATAGGCCAAGTACTTCTACCAACCCACTCTTCCTTGAACAAGATGACGACCCGAACAACTACATCACCAAGATACACCTATTTGGAACGCAACGAGCTTTGCATGAAGAGCAACTAGCAATGAGCGACCGCATCGAAAACCTCGCCACCAACTTGCGACTCTCTCAGCAACGTACAAGAGACTACTTCGACAACAAGCTCGACAAACAAAAGCAAGAGAACAATACACGAATGGAAGAGATTCGTGCCTTGTTGGTCAACCGCTCTTCTACCACTTCATCCTACTCAAGCAGGAGCCGTTCAAGTGGACACTACCTCCGACTCAAGTACTTCGACATCGAACACTCTCCGACGAGCCGTGCGCACAGACAGTCACGCCAACCGCAATCCTCTACAAGACACCAACTCTCAAGAGCAAGCTCGCGCACAATAACATCGACATCGTCAAAACCAAGCTACATTCGCGCAAGCCAACGCCAATGACTACGAGAAGAAGAGGAGCGAGCGCGACAACACCAAGATGCACAAGATGCCGAGGCACAATGCCAAGAACAACAACTATGTGAAACTCAAGCACTTGAGACGCAACGTGCCCTTCGTGATTCAAGTTGAGCCGTAGCCAACCGAGTCCGACAAGCTCGTGAGCATCAAGAAGTGCTTCGTGATGAAGTTCAAGAGCGGATTTATCAATCACGTGTGCATCGTCAAGCTGCTCGTCGAGATCGACAATCGCCTCCTCAAGCTAGACAAGAACCTCAAGTTCGCCAAGAACATGAAGACAATGGAAATCCTCCAAGACAAGAGCCACATGAGGTCGACAACCCTCCTCACCAAGAGCAACATGAGCATGTCAATCCTCAACGTCATGGGCGTCATCATCCCCGACCCCAACACAATGAAGAGCATCGCTACGTCAAGCTCAAGTTCACCATGCCCAAGTTCACCGGAAGCAATGACCCCGAAGAGTACATTTCATGGGCATTGAAGGTCGACAAGATCTTTCGCTTGCACAACTATGACGAATAGAAGAAGATCGTGATGGCATCCCTTGAGTTCCAAGACTACGTCCTCATTTGGTGTGAACAAGTCATTGAGCGCCGAGCGGCAAGAGGTGAACCACCCATCACTACTTGGGCGCAAATGAAGGATGTCATGAGACCAAGCTTCGTCCCTACCTAGTACAACCGCGACCTCTTCTAGAAACTCCAATTACTTAAGCAAGGAACCAAGAGCGTTGAAGAGTACTACAAGGAAATTGAGATTGCCATGATACGAGCCAATGTCACGGAAGATGATGAGCAAACTATGGCACGTTTCTTGAATGGACTCAATCATCCTATCAAGCAGATCGCCGACTTTCAACAATACTCGAACCTCATCGAGCTAGTGCATCAAGCTACCAAAGCGGAACGTCAAGTGCAAGATGACTTCAAGTATGCCAAGTTCTCATCCAAATCCTATGGTTTATCCAACACCCAAGCTTCAACGACTCCAACACCTTATACCTCAACCAAGCCATCTACAAGCAACGGCGACAAGTCAAGTTACACGAAAACTTCGACAACCTCAAGTCGTCTTCCTACTACAAGCAATGTCAAACCGAGAGCTTCATCATCATCTACCCCAACCGATGAGACCATCAAGACGAGTTCCTTCAAATGCTTCACATGCGGAGGCCGAGGCCACAAGTCCTTTGAGTGTACAAACAAGCGCACCATGATCCTCAACAATGACTGAACCTACAACTCCATGAGTGAAGGAGAAATGGAAGCCCTTGAGCAAGTGAACATGCACCGGCAAGTGAACGACGATGAAGATGATCAAGTTTTTTGTGACGAAGATTCGATCCCCGCTCTCATTGTCTCCAAGGTCTTGACTTTTCAGCATCAACAAGACGAAGGCCAAAGATGCCATATCTTCCACACCAAGTCTGGCATCAATGGAAGGTCCGTCAAGGTCATCATCGATGGAGGGAGTTGCCATAACTTAGCAAGTGAAGAACTATGCTCCAAGCTGCAATTGGTCAAGATGAAGCACCCGCACCCCTACAAAGTTCAATGGCTAAGCGACAATGGCACTCTCCAAGTCGAGCATAGGGTACAAGCCTCCTTCAAGATCGGAGCATACAAATACACTTTGGAGTGTGATGTTGTTCCTATGACCGTTTGCCACCTCCTTCTTGGACGGCCATGGCAATTCGACCGATCTGTCTTCCAGAACGAGCGTACAAATCACTATAGCTTCAAGATGATAGGGAAGGAATATGTGCTACTACCTATGTCTCCAAGCAGAGTGACCGCCGACAAGCAAGCCACCCATCATGGAGAGAATAGTGAGAGAGCGAACCACCAAAAAGAAAGTGAGCGCCACAAGCCAAAATTGAGTGTCTCCACGATGAGCGACAAGAAGAGCTTAGTCCTATTTGCCACCAAACGTGAGATAAGAGAAGTGTGTGAGAACCGATCAAGTGTCATGCACTATGTCCTTTTGTGCAAGGACGAGGCACCAAAAGCTAACCTCTCTCACAATCTACCTTTAGTGTTATCTTCTCTATTGCAGGAATTCGAAGATGTTCTCCCCAACGATCTACCTCCGTGTCTACCTCCACTACGAGGCATCGAGCACCGCATCAACCTCATCCTCGGAGCACCACTCCCGAATAAGGCTCCATATCGCATCAACCCCGAAGAAACCAAAGAAATACAAAGGCAAGTAAAATATCTCATACACCATGGACATGTGCGTGAAAGTTTGAGTCCTTGTGCCGTACCGGTCATTCTTGTGCCAAAAAGAGACGGTAGCTTTCGCATGTGTTTCGATTGTATACCTATCAATGCTATCACCGTCATTATAGGCACCCCATTCCATGCCTTGATGATATGCTAGATGAACTTAGCGGTGCCACTATTTTTTCCAAAATTGATCTCAAAAGTGGTTACTATCAAATACCCATACAAGAGGGTGATGAATGTAAAACTACTTTCAAAACCAAGTTTGGCTTGTATGGGTGGTTAGTTACGCCTATAGGTTTACCGGAAGTGCCCGGTACTTTCATGCGTCTTATGCATTATGTGTTTCGCCCTTACATTGTTGAGTTCATTGTGGTCTACTTCGACGATATCCTTGTTTTTAGCAAATCTCTCAAAGATCATGTCACCCACCTTCGAACCGTGTTACAAACTCTTCAAATAGAGCGTCTCTATGCTAACATGGACAAATGCCTTTTTGGCGTTAATAAGCTTGTTTTTTTGGGTTTTGTAGTATCTTCTAAGGGTGTTCATGTTGATGAATCTAAGATCAATCCTATTAAAATATGTCCCCAACCAACCAACTTGCAACAAGTGCGTAGTTTCCTTGGTCTAGCCGGTTTCTACTGTAGATTTGTGAAGGATTTTAGCACCATTGCATCTCGTTTACATGCTTTGAGCAAGAAAAATGCACCCTTTGTTTGGGGACCATCTCAAGATAGCGGATTCAAAGATCTTAAGAATTTGCTTACTCATGCTCCCGTGCTTGCATTACCCAACTTTGACAAACCCTTTTGAGATTCATTGTGATGCTAGTGGTAATGGCATAGGAGGTGTGTTAACGCAAGAGAAACGCTCAATTGCTTACTTTAGTGAGAAATTTCCGGAGCGCAACTCAATTACCCCATCTATGACAAAGAGCTATATCTTTAGTGCGAGTTTTGCGTGAATGGGAACATTACCTTCGTCCTCATGAATTAGTCATCCATACCAACCATGAAACACTTAAAGATCTTAAGGTTCAACTAAGTTGAACAAGCGTCATGCTAAATGGAGTGAATTTATAGAGTCATTTCCTTATGTCATCAAATACATAAAAGGGAAAGAAAATGTTGTAGCGGATGTACTTTCCTGTATATGCATGCTTGTTACAAAACTTGAATTAAATGTCATTGGCTTTGAGCACATCAAAGAATTGCATGCACATGATCCTACTTTTGCAATTCCTTATGCCAAGTGTTTGACGCATAAATCTTGGGAATGTTATTACATCGAAGATGATTATCTTATGAGAGCTAACAAACTTTGCATTCCCGAGTCTTCTCTTTGTTTGTTGCTTTTGCAGGAATCTCATGGAGGAAGACTAATGGGACACTTTTGACACGCCAAGACATTTGCTACGCTGTCCAAGAACTATTTTTGTCCCAAGATGTTTCACGACGTCAACCGCTTCACCAACCGATGCTCTACATGTCGCAAAGCTAAGTCTAGAGCTCAATCTCATGGACTCTATATGCCTCTTCCAATTCTGTACCAACCATGGGATGATAATAGCATGGATTTTGTAGTTGGTTTGCCTAGAGCTAGAAATGGAAAGGATTCAGTGTTTGTTGTTGTGGACCGATTCTCTAAAATGGCACATTTCATACCATGCAACAAGATAGACGATGCTTGACATGTTGCAAATCTTTTTTGTAGGGAAATCTTGCGCCTACATGGAGTGCCAAAGACGATTGTCTTGGACCATGACGTCAAGTTCTTGTGTTACTTTTGGAAGACCTTATGCGCCAAGCTTGCAATCAACCTCTTGTTCTCTTTAGCATACCATCCTCAAACCAACGGCCAAACGGAGGTGACGAACCACACGCTCTCCACTCTACTACGCGTGTTGATAAAGAAGAACATCAAGGAGTGTGAGGACTGCCTACCTATCGCCGAGTACGCCTACAACCGTGCAACACATTCGACTACTGACAAGTCCCCCTTCGAGGTCGTCTACGGTTTCAAACCGTTGTCCCCATTGGACATTCTTCCTCTACCACTACAAGAGCGCATCAACATGGACGCGAGTGCCCGAGTGAACTTCCTCAATAAGATGCATGAAGATACAAGGCACACCATCGAGCGCCAAGTACAACGACTCGTGACACAGCTCAACGTCACCAAGCAACCCATGATATTCAACATCGGAGATCTTGTGTGGCTACACCTTCGCAAGGACCGATTCCCCAATGAACACAAGTCCAAACTTCTACCTCGAGCCGATGGACCCTTCAAGGTGCTTGCACGCTACAACAACAACGCCTACAAGATCGACATTCCACGCGACAAGTACTCCGTGAGCGACATCTTCAACATCAAAGATCTCTCCTCGTACCATAGTGATGAGGATTTCGATATGACGTCGTATCTTTCCCAAGGGAGGGGGATGATGCGGAGCATCCTATGGTCATCCCCATGGACCTACCATCGTCTCACCAAGTGCCAAGAGCACGAGCAAGAGCTCTCGGCAGCGAGGTGACTTCTTTCCTTAGTGACATCACATATGGTCCTCTCGAGACATGGCTACTACCTAAGTCTGGAATGTTGTGCATGATTAGGTACCAAGAAGACTCTCTCGAAGATGCACGTGAAGACGGACAAGGCCCTAAGTTCACCGATGAAGAGAAACGTCGAAAGGAGAAGAAGGCGGTTCTAGGGCCCGGACATCCGGCCGCTGGAGACATCCACGAGAGCAAATAATCCAAAGCAGCCGGGGTTACATGACCTGCATATCCGCCCCAAATTTCTGCATATCCGCCCAGACTACCGGCCGACATCCGCCCTCGCCGAAACCGCGCCATTACGAGAACATGCGCGAACCTAAACCACTTCCGCCCGGACATCCGGCCAAAGGCCCGGATATCCGGCTCTTCGCGAAGGCCCAAACATCCGGCCCGTTGCCCAGACAACCGGCCCCGTCTGTCTGCGCACAGTAAAGGGTCGATGCCCTTGTACCCCTTCGCCCACCTAGACTATATATACTCCTCCTCCTCCCTCTTTCCAGGGTTAGGATTGGTCTACCTCATATGTGAGATAGAGCTTTGCTCATCCATACGGATCTACTCCTTGAGAGAGACTGCGGCCCCTCTACGGAGAAGATCCCCCTTGGATTCAAGACTCCCACTTGGGTGGCCCCATCAAGACCTCCTCTCAGAGAAGAACAGGTTACCCCATGTATCGCCTCTTGTTGGATTTGGACCGTGTGATCTCTATGTGTACTCGGATCTAGCACATGTGTAATCGAATCATGTTTGTTTGAGTGATTTTCTCGTGTTTTCCCTCATGTTTCCCCTCGTGTTCTTCGTGTTCCTCGATGGGATCCGCTCCTTTCGTGAAAGATCGGCCATCTAGGGTTCCACCCTACATCAGACTGGGTTGATAAAGAGTGGCCGCAGTCTTTGAAGATGTGCCTAGCAAAGCTCTGGAGCATGTATGAGGAAGAGAACGAAGGTAGGCTTATAGAAAGTGTTGTCAACGCTGAAGAATATTTGAAAATGTGTGATAAAAAGAGGAAGATGGAGAATGAGCTCAGATTTTTTAAATCAGACTTTGCTAAGTTGGTGTTGGCGAAGGAGGAGGCACTTTCCTGGCCCTTATCGCAAAACAGGTTCTTCTTGAAGTAAAACCAGAGGTGGATAAGACGAGCCCGATGATCTTGATTAGGGAAATGAATATATTGTTATAATATTGTTCTTATGAAGGTGAACTAGCTATATGTTGTACTGTGCTGTTTTCAGGTTGCTATCGTACTGTGGTGTTAAAATATATTTATGTGCCTGACATGAAATTGGCAAACATCTGTTTGACATGAAATGTGAATTTACATAATACTGGAATTATTAATTATAAACTAATAAACCTGCTAAATGGGTCATGGAACTTTGCAAACGGTTCTAGCAGTAAAAGCGCTTGTGATGGATAGCCCAATGCCATACAGTTTTCTTCATCAAATCGTGTGTGATGTAGTTGAATAAAAGCAAATGGTTAACCGAGGCAGAGCGTGTGTGATAGGTACACCTATCACACATGAGGCTACACATAAAACTGTGTGGGATGTATATACGAACGGAAATGTTTTCCCTGGATTGACTGTGTGGGATGTACATACGAACGGAAACATTTTCCCTGGATTGACTGTGCGGGGTGTACATAAGAACGGAAACGTATTCCTTGGATTGACTATATTGAATGTACATAAAAAATGGAAGCGTTTGTTTGGACCTGACTATGTGGGATGTACTTACGAGCAGAGCCGATTGGGCTTGTATAATCATATTTCATCGCCCGTCTGTTGCACACAGCCTCATTTTGGTGAGCGTGTGTGCCAGGAGGGCCTATACCCGATGGTTTCTGGTATGTGTGGGAAGGACCCCCCCCCCCTATCGCCCACACTCACTTGGTGACGGTTCCAAATGCCGTCGCGAAAAGGGGTTAAAAACCGTTTGTATAGCACTTTGCTATACCAGTGCCTTGAAGGGTCCATTGGCTTGTGGTAGTAGTTTGGACTTGCATTCATTGGGGAAGCAGTCCTTGCGAAGGTGTATCCACACAAGATCTCCAATTTTGAATACCATGGGGTGCTTGTTGATGTTGATCTTGGTCGCAATTCCTTTGTACTTGGTGTTCGATTGCTTGTCGTGTATCTTCATGCACCTTCTTGAGATACCTCGTTCGTGCACTGGCGTCCGTGTTGATGCGCTCATGTGGTGGTAGCAGTAGAATGTCCAATGGGGACAACAGATTGAAAACGTAAACGACTTTGAATGGGTACTTGTCGGTAGTCAAATGTCTTGCTCAATTGAAGGCGTACTCGGCGATGGGTAAGCACTCCTCCCACTCTTTGATATTCTTCTTGAGCAACACGCGTAGGATAGTAGATAGCGTCTGGTTTGTGACCTCCATTTGGCCATCGGTTTGCGGATGGTATGCCGAAGAGAATAGGAGCTTGATTCCTAGCTTGGCACACAGTGTCTTCCAAAAGTAGATAAGGAATTTGACGTTGCGGTCCGACATGATAGTCTTGGGCACTCCATGTAGACACCAGATTTCCCCACAAAAGAGATTAGCAACATGTGAAGCATCGTTTATCTTGTGGCATGGAATAAAGTGCCCCATTGTAGAGAATCGGTCCACAACAAAAAATAACCGAATCTTTTCCATTTTGAGTACGTGGCAAACCAAGCACAAAATGCATACTAATGTATTCCCATGGGTTGTACCGAATAGGAAGTGGCATATATAGACCATGGAATTGAGCTCTAGACTTAGCTTTGCGAATGTCAAATATCGGTTGGTGTAGCGTGAAACGTCACGGAACATCTTGGGCCAAAAGTAGTTCTTGGAGAGCGTAGAGAATGTCTTTTCCCATACAAAATGTCCCATAAGTCCTCCTCTATGAGCCTCTTGCAAAAGTAGCAAATGAAGAGAAGACTCGGGTATACAAAGCTTGTTAGCTCTCATTAGATAATCATCCTTGATATAGTATCGCTACCAAGATGTATGGTTCAAGCATTTGGCATAAGGAATAGCAAAAGTAGGATCATGCGCGTACAAGTCATTTATGTGCTCAAAACCGATGACATTCAATTCAAGTTGAGTCACGAGCATGCATTTGCGGGAAAGAGCGTCCGCCACAACATTTTCCTTGCCTTTGATGTACTTGATGACATAAGGAAATGACTCAATGAACTCAGTCCATTTGGCATGTCACTTACTCAATTTTGTTTGACCTTTAAGGTATTTAAGAGTCCCATCATCTGTATGGATGACAAATTCACGAGGATGGAGATAATGCTCCCACACATGCAAGACTCTCACTAATGCATACAACTCTTTGTTATTGATGGGGTAGTTAAGTTGCGCTCCGGAATTTTTCCCGCTAAAGTAAGCTATTGGGCACTTCTCTTGCATCAACAGACCTCCTATGCCAGTACCACTAGTGTTGCAATGCACTTTGAAATCTTTATCAAAATTGGGCAATGGAAGCAATGGAGCATATGTAAGAAAATTCTTAAGCTCATGAAAATGCGGTATCTTGGGATGGTCCCCAAACAAATGATGCATTCTTTTTACTCAATGCATGCAATGGTGATGCAATTGTGCTAATGTCCTTAACGAATCTACGATAGAAACCGGCTAGACCAAGGAAGCTATGCACTTGTTGCAAGTTGGTTGGTTGTGGCCAAGATTTAATAGCATGAATTTTAGCTTCATCTACATGAACACCCTTAGAAGACACAACAAAACCCAAGAAAACAAGCTTGTCAACACCGAATGTGCTTTTCTCCATATTAGCATAAAGTCGCTCGTTTCTAAGAGTTTTCAAAGCGGTCCTAAGATGGGTGATATGATCTTCGAGAGATTCGCTAAACACAAGTATATCGTCACAGTAGACCACAATAAATATGCCAATGTATTTGCAAAGAACATAATGGATCACACGCATGAAAGTGTTAGATGCGTCGGATAAGCTCATAGGCATGAGTAACCACTCATACAAGCCAAACTTAGTTTTGAAAGCGGTTTCCATTCATCGCCTTCTTGAATGCGGATTTGGTAATAGCCACTTTTCATATCAATTTTAGAGAAGATTGTGGCTCTGCTAAGCTCATCTAGCATATCATCAAGGCCTGGAATGGGATGCCTATAGCGAACGGTGATAGAATTTATGGGACAGCAATCCAAACACATGTGAAAAGTACCATCCCTCTTAGGCACAAGAATAACCGGAACGACACAAGGACTTAAGCTTTCACGTACATGCCCAAAGTCAATGAGGTGTTGTACTTGCCTTCGTATTTCCTTGGTTTTGTTGTGGTTGACGCAGTATGGTGCCTTGTTCGGTAAAGGTGCATCGGGGATGAGGCCGATGCAGTGTTCAATGCCTCGTGGTGGAGGTAGACCCGGAGGTAGCTCATCGGGGAATACGTCCTTGAATTCCTGCAATAAACGAGACAACACTAAAGGTAGATGGTGAGAAGTGTTAGTCCTTTCCATTTCATCCTTGCATTAGGACATAGTGTATGACACTAGATGGGTTCTCACACACTTCTCTCATGTCTCTTTTGGTAGCTAAAAGCGCTAAGTTTTTCTTGTCGCTCATCGTGAAGGCACTCATTTTGGTCTTGTAGTGCTCACTCTCTTTTTGGTGGCTCGCTCTCTCACTATTCTCTCCATGATGGGTGGATGCTTGCTTGTCAGCGATCACTTGACTTGGCAACATGGGTCGTAGAACGAACTCATTGCCGTTCATCTTGAAGCTATCACTACTGCAGGTTGCTGCTAACGCGACACTACGATCAGAGACCCTTCGACAAAACTGTGTGCAATGCCATAATCGCAAACGGTGGTTTAATATAACCATCAAAAAAGGTGCAAAACATTTGCGATGGAGGATGCATCGAACACGGATTATATTTTATTTGCGTGTGCGATGTAGGGCATATGGTTCAGCTCAATTAACTCTTTGCGATGAGGAGGAACAAAAGAAACGGGCAGCCAGATGAAGGTGTGTGTGCGATATACAGCATAAGTTTCACTCGAATGAACTGTTTGTGATTAGGCAACACAAAAGAAATGGTCAGCCAGATGAAGGTGTGTGCGATATACGGCATGCGGTTCACTCGGATGAACTGTTTGCGTTGAGACACGAGAATAGAAATGGTTCAACTTAACAAGATTTGCTGATACGCGGCAAACAGGTCTGTAATCAGAAATGTGTGTGAAGACCGATAATAACACAGACGGTTGCGGCTAATAAGACGTGTGTGTTATGCGATGGGATTGCATACAGAACAACAACATATATATAGACACACTTATAAGGACATGCTTGCATAACCAAATTAAACATCCACTTACATAGGTGGCTACTACAACCATGGCATTTGCACACACCAAAGTAAACTATTCCATGCATAATTACATAGGTGGCTACTACACACATGACATTTCCACACACCAATAAAGTAAACTATATATTACATGCATGATTAACTAGCATAAACGATCATCTGATCATGATCTACTTCTTGTGACACGCTCTCTGCTTGTGGCTCGATCCGGGCTCATCTATTTGGGTAACGGCACTTCCTCATGTCAACGATCCGCTTCAGGCATCTCGTAGCATGTGCACGCGCCTGGCCATTAAACTGAGGTAAGGTTCATCCAGTTGCCGCATCAAGGCCCTATGCCAGGATAGGGGACTAGATATCTGGGCATCCTGCATCTTTTCGTAGTAGGGGTCGATGATGGCCGAGGCGAGTTCGACCAGGGACTCCTTCTTTGTGCTGCCACAGACCCTGTAGTGGTCACAGATTTCGACAAGGTTCTTGCAGGCCAAGCCCGTAACACTGAGCGCGTTTACATCATCGGTGGTTTCCACCGTGGCGATCTTGTAGTCGATGCTGTTGACAAACCTGTTGGAGTAGTCGCAAGGCTCTGTGGCCATGAAGTAGTGGTAGATGAGGACATGATGGCGCACGCACAACTGGGCAACGACAACCTTCTGATCTATGCCGGGACGACCGGCGGTGTACTGGAGGTCGATGCCGACCACCTTGTACTTGTCTCGAGCAAGCAACTGCTCAATGCTGTTGATGTAGTCGTCCACCACGGCCGGGTCGATGGTGTACACCACCGAGAGATCCGTCTCCCTCGCGTGGGTATCCACTCTATGCTCGCTAAACTCCATTGGAGCGCCGCTGAACATCCCCTCTCTATGTGTCATCGTGGGTGTGCTTGTTGTGTTGTGGGGCGCGATCGAAAGGTTGAAGAGACTAAGGTTATAATGGCGAGGGAATTAAAGGGCAATTCGGACGGCTGGGAATATCGGCAGGCCCTTGATGTCAGTTCTAATTTGCAGCGCGTAACTCCATCGTGCCGCGTAACGAATCAGATCGGCATGGCAATGCGCGCGCAACCGCATGCATTGGGGCCTCGATGTGATCGTGCACACGCCCAATCACGCAGAGCTCAGCGCGGAGGATGCGAGCGAGCACTCGTGGTCGCCTCAGCGGCGAAGCAACCCTATATATATGCATATAGCAGTTGAACGCGCAAGGAAAAGTTGTCCATTAAGCTGAGCGCTGACGGACGCGAGAAGAGCGCCGCCAACGACGCGAGCAGAAAAGGCGGTCATAGCTTAACGGCAAGCGTAGCTTGCCGAGGATGCGAAAGCAAGAGGCCAAAGATAAAGGATACGTGGCAAATAAGACAAACTGTGTGAGCGATGTCGGAGATATCAAGCATGAATCATATTAGAGTTCGTGTGCGATACGTGGCATACAGTTGATCCATCCGAGCTGTTTGAGATGGAATAAGCCGTGAGTGTTGCGGGCAAACACTTGCAGGTATATAACCTTAAATTTAACCAAAAAAGTGTTAATGCATGTTAAAAAATTGTATAGCTGGAAACTATGTTCAAATACGACTCCAACGATATAATCTTTGGCGACATGCTTTCATATTTTATTAGTAATCCTACTTATAAACCAGGATGGGGGTATAGTAGGTAATTAAATCGCAAACGTTTTCTTTATTAACCATATGTGTACGTGTCCTTCTGTCCTCCTCTCGCACGTCTTGTCACCTGTTGCCGCAGAGGCGGCTTACGGTAAGCTTGTGCAAGCGCAGCGTCGTTCTTTTGGCCAAACGGTGGCGCCAATGAATCCTCGGTGAGCCCGTTCCCGCTCAACCTCGCAGGTTCCCGTGCAAGCTTCCTGCCTGACTCGGTGAAATCCCCCAAAATCTCAATGCTTACCAGCCTGCTATAAAAACCGTCACGGCCGGCGAGTCCTGCATTGCATTTTCCCCTCCCTCCGTGTAGCTTATCTCGTCTGCTTCTCCCACAATCTTAAATGGCACCGGTCCGTCGTCGTCGCTCAGCCACTCCACCATCATCAGAGGACAGCTCCAGCTGGGAGGCTACACCGCGGCCGTGCGATCCCCCGTAATGTAGTGCGGCGTGGCGTCCCTGTTGGTGCACGGAACACCCACCACACGCTCCGCCGCCACGCCGTCGGCTTGGTATTACCGCCCAGTGGTTCTTTGCCACACCACCGTCGAAAGCCAAGGCCATCTCCCGCTCCACCGCAGCGGCCTGAAGGCGGGAGGTGGCCGTCGTGCCGCCACCCCACCGCCGCCACCGTGGCCATCACCCGCTCGCCACCACGGCTCAAGGCGGGAGGTGGTGGTCGTGGCCGCCACCCCATCGTCGGCCGCCGTGGCCGCCAGCCCACCGTCGACCGCCGGGATCATCGCCTGCTCCGCCACCGCCGCCCGAAGTAGGGAAGCGGAGGTGGAGGGCCGCACGTGCCTCAGCGACCTTGCACGCTACATCGAGTTCCTACGGGAGGAGGAGGAGCGGCTTGTCGAGCACGCAAAGAGCCTTACCACCGCTGTCGCCGCAGCACACGCCGACGCAGAGGCGAGGAATTAGGAGATCTAAGAGCAGTCCAGCCGCTTCGAGAGGGATCATCTGGAGCGGTAGTGGGCATTCGAGTTGGTGAGCGTCGCTGAACATGCAATAGCGGCAGGCACCGTAATGCATTTCTCCAGCTCGTCGGTAGGCTCCTCCTCCTCTTGCTTCTTCTTGGCCTTTCGGCGAAAGCGAGGTTGCTTAAGTAGCACAAAGCCCTCTCTCAGAGTAGTATTTAGGGACTATTTTGTTCAGTTCATCTGACTATAGATGTGTGGTCGAACTGTACAACGTACTTAAATTTAGCTAGTATATATAGTTGAACTAGCTATTTTAGTACGTGGTTGGCAACAATTGGGGAAAAGTTTGGTCGGTTCAGCTGTCGAGTTGAACTGTTTGTATAAATTAAGAACGACTGCTTAATCTATGAATGAATTCTATGCTTAATTATTGAATTTTAGTTGCAAAAATTAGATAGTGCTAGTGATTTCTAGCTGCATATTTTGACAAATCGCAGTGTTACAAGGATTGACAAATGGCAATGTTACTAGATCAACAAATGTAAATCTTTCCAGTTTGACAAATGGCAACATACCCAATATGACAGATGCAAATCGCACCAAATTGTTTTTATGCATTAGGTTGCACAGGTCATCCAAACAACCGTTTGCGTTGAAGGGATGCACAAATCATGCGCTATGGATTTTCCGTCAACTTAAGGGGGAAGACCATAGCTCTCACTTTGCATACGTGTGTCCTATCTAAAACGTTTGCGATCAAGAGCTGCACAAATCCTGCTCGGCACATTTTCCCTTGGCTTCACGGGAAGCTACCGGTTTACATCTGGTGTTCTAACTAAAAGCGTTTGCAATGAGTGTTTTATATTTAAAACCGAATTAAAGCTGCGGCTTGGGCGCCATTAATGGAGAGGATGCGAGCAAAGTGAGGCCATGGAAGTCAAAGGGCTCGCTTCGGTGAGCCTACGCGGCATACAACTCGTGACGCTTCCCGTTGAGCCTCCGCATTGGAGTACAGCTCGCACGCCTTCCATTTAGTCAAGCACTCAAGCACCTATCCGCACGGCACCTCTAGCCATTAGAAGAGTGAGGCGTGGCGTCACGTGAATGGTTAATAGAACTCGCACAATTTAAATTTTACAAAACGTTTGAGATGTTACAGTGGCAGCTATTTGTTTCAAAATGCCATTGTTGACTGTTATTCGAGTGTGCCTTCTCTCAAAATGGACACGAAAAATACCACAGCATGTCGGGTGCCATTCCATTATAGCATGCCAAGTTTCATGAATTTCAGACGAGTTTTGGATTTACTAGAATTTAAAAACAAAGTCTCAATGTTTTGCCGGCAATCAATAGTGCCCTGGTGTTTGAAATTCATTATCATTTCTTACATGGGACCTATGCATGCCCTGAAGGACACATATTTGATTTTTCAACCAATTTATATGCACTTGAGTGTAAAATCAAAATTTTTAATTTGGATGTTATACATAGGTCATCATATGCATATCATATTTTATTTGCTTTGCGTTTGCCATCCTAGAAAATCCTAAGCAACTCAAGGACCCACGGAGAGAGTTGTGGATTTCATTTATTTTTCATATTTGAATTTGTCTTTCTCAAATTTGAAAAGAGGATCAATTTGGTTTTAATAAATTTTCTCTCCGAATATTTTAAATATCCAAAATAAATGAGAGGAGATAAAATGACTTCTCCAAAAAAATTAATATTGGAGGAAAAATGTTAAAATCAAATAAATATTTTATTTCGATTTTATTCGATATTTTATTTGAATTAGAAAAATATGCATTTTTCAAAATTGCATTTTAGTCCAGAAAAATGCTCACTTTGTTCTAAATATTTTATTTAGATGGTGAAAATTGTTTTTGGCATTTTTAGAATCTTTTATATTTATTTAGGATTTTCTTTCGCGGAATTTATTTATAAAAAACGCGAACCGACCTAGGAGCCGGCTCGTCTTGGGACTCCTGTGTCGCCTCACGCCGCCACCCTTTATATAAGGCGAGGCCCTAAGGTCGCCAAATTTCAATGATGCGGAGCATCCTACGGTCATCACCATGTCAAGAGTCTGTTTGGCAAGTGACACGTGCGACCTCTACTTCTCATACATAAAGGTGAATCTTCTCCTTTACACGTGCTCACTTGACCCCTTCGAGGATGGTGTACTACTTGACACTTCTCCCGTGTGCATGCATAGGTATTGTCGGAGCTTCACGTATGTTAAGGAGGAGTGCAAGCGCCAAGGAACGACTACACCATCCGCGAGGGAGGCATGGAAGCGAAGACGGAAGAAGAAGGAGCTGCGGAGTCTACTGGCCCGGACGATCGAAGCCACGGACGTCGACACCCCTTTAGAAGACCGGACGGCGGACTCACGGACGTCCGACACTTGGAACTCCAGCCAGCCCAAGAGACCTGCCGACGAGATCTACAGCGACCGGACGACCGACTGAGATCGGAAGTCCGACACCTCCCAGGCCACGGATGACCGAGCGCCTCCGGACGACCGGTGCTACGGCGACAGAATTCTGAAGTCCAGTATTCGGACGTCCGGACTGGCCTCGAAGCTTCCTGGACGTCTGACTCCCCACCGGACGTCCGACGCCTGTGTGTGTGCAGCCGCGGGCCTTTGGCCTTGTATCCCTCTCCCACTTACCCCTTCGTGGCTTAGACTATAAATAGACCACCTCCACCTCCTTTCTGGGGTTAGCAAATATGATAGCTCATTCTTAGGTGAGCTTTGCTCCTACCTCTACTCTTGAGAGAGAGAGAGACCACTACTCCATTGGAGGCCAAGACCTCCATCTAGGAGAAGATCTGCGGGATATCATCAAGACCCCTCACGCAGTACCCCTTCAAGACCTCCTCATGGAGATGAACTTTACCTTGTATCTTTCCTTTTCTTGTTCATGTACCTTGTGATCTTGTGTGTTTGATTGTCTCATCAGATGTGTGATTGGACTTGTCCTTGAGTGTTTCCCCTTGTGATTTCTCCCCGTTCTTCCCCGTGTTCTTCGTGCTCTTCGAGGGATCCCACTCCAAACGTGAAAGATCGGCCTACACCGGGTTAGCCCCGTATCAAATTTTTTTTTTGCATGGTAATACGCTTCTCATTCATATTATAAAGAACAAAGTACGGTTAGCCCCGTATCATATGGTATCATGAGCCACGTTGATCACGTATTTGGAGTCCCTCCCACCGTTTTCTAGCCTTCTTTTGCTTGATTTCGTCCTAAATTCGAAAATCCCCACCAAAAATAGCCCCAAATTTTTTTGTGATTTGTTGGTTTGATGATGTTTTGTTGATTTTGATCCATGGATTTTCGAGTGGATCTAGCATTTCTCCAAGTTTCCCCATCTTTCATCCAAGAAATCTCGTTAATTTTGACCCCAAAACCCCCATTTTCCGCCCAAAATCGCGCTTCAACTTCGCATCTCGCGTTGACCCCGACCCCGGACGATCAGGTGTTTCTGACGTCCCGAGCCCTGTGAACGACCGGACGTCCAATCTTTCCGGACGACCGAACCCCTAACCGAACTGAATTTCTGGTTCCGACTTTCCGGACGTCAAGCGCCCGGACATCCGACCTTTACGGACGTCCGTAACACTGTAGTTTCAGACTTCGCTGATTTTTGTTTTGTCCATAACTAATTCATCCGAACTCCGATTTTGACGTTCTTTAGCTCGTTTTGAAGCTCTTGACATCCCCTTCCCAAAAAATACCACCAACACAATTTGACTCCATCAAATTTTTCGAAAATTTGGCAGTTTGCCTAGGCCCTCCACCATATCCTCCGCATAGCCACCACCAACTTCCGCAACCTAACCCATTTTGCTTGCCATAGCATTAGTGGTTGCTTGAGTAGTGATTCGAGTCTCCTAAGGTGTTTCGGCTACTTAGGGACGATTGCTTCTTCATCAACCACCGCTTTCCGCTACCACCATTTGACATTTGTCATTTGAGATTTTGAGTTCGTGGTTTTTTCCGTTTCCTAAGGTGTTTCGGCTAACTAGGAACGGGTCGACATCGGCAACACCGCCTCTCATCATCGCCAAGGACGGTAACCTCGACGACACCATTGTATATTCCCTAGCAATTGCATTGTTAACCCCTAGCCCATTTTATGCCACTTGCCTATCGAGACTAGCCATTTGAGTATTGCCGCCACTTTACTGGTGCACATTAGTGATCTACACCATCCATTGCATACATACCATATCATATTGGTATCATATCTTGTGTCACAAGTTTGTTCCCGCATATACACAATTGCTATCTTGGTTTGTGCATTGTGCAAAAGTGGCCATACAAAAAAAAAGAAAAAGAGAATAAGCTTTTAAGCAAAGAAAGAGTGCAAAGAGCTTGTAAGCAATAGCCATAGCATCACAATATATCATATGTTATCATACTTGATCACTTTGGATCATTGTGTGCGAAACACCGGGAACCATACATATATAGCATACTTGGGATAGAAAGTTTATCCATTTTGCATCTTATAGGTTGTGCACAAGTGTCGTATCCGCCTATTGAGCAATCGTGCTAGCGTCTCTCTTGAGTTGTGCAACACGAGCGTTTTCTGTGGATTCCACATTTTGTGCTCATTCCTTGGTTGCACAACCCCATTTATCTCTCCGTGTGTGTGTGTTTCTGTGTGCCACATATTGCTATTGGTCTACTTGTTTCGCTTGCGAGTTTGTGAATGTCTTTCAACATTATTGACTCTTGCTAACATTTTGCATCAAATTTTTGTGCCACTATCCTCACCGAGCTCTACCATAAGCTTTACTTGATAGGTGTGAGTGAACAAGTCCGGTACCAATTCCACTATTCTTTCATCTCACATTGAGTGAAACGGGATACATCCTCAACTTTGGGAAAAGGTAACTATGTATTGTTTATCTCATTTCCTACTCACCTCTACTCGAGACTTGTGATGGATAGGCAAGGCATTTCACTTTCGGTCTACAACAACAACGACGAGTTCGATGCCACGAACAACAACTCCAACGCCAAGATGCAAGCTCAAATGGAGGAGATCAAAGCCCTCATCAAGTCCCTGGCGATCTTCCTCATCTTCCGTGAGGCGCTCAAGAGCACATGCTTCGAGCTACCATCTCTGGCAAGATCACAACGGCATCGACACCATCACCACCAAGAACGTGAAGATCATGAGCTCAACACCAACTACCGCTCAACGACTTCACCATCTCCCTTGGCATCTTCGCCAAGCGACTTCAAGGCATCTTCGCCTACGGACATACGGCATCTTCGCCAACAGGCACCCCAAGACTACGCTCAAGAGAAGCTCCCCAAGCTCAAGTCCGCGATTTCCATGAGCTACTACGACCTCGACATCGACCACACGATTCCTTTCTATGGGACTCACGAACCCGAGGAGTATCTCGAGTGGGAGCGCTTAATGGACGACTACCTCAAGCTACATCAAGTTCCTCCCGAAGATCAAGTGAAGTGCACCACAAGAAACTTTCACGACTACGCCTCAACTTGGTGGCTTCACACACCTTCCGAGTACTACGACATGAGTCGGCCCAAGACAAAGAGAGCTTTGCGGCGAGAGTTTGTGCCTCCAACCTACACGGAACAACTTCTTCGCCAATTGGAGAACACCATCCAAGGATCCAAGTCCATCGACAAGTACTTCAAGGAGATGAAGATTGCCCTTATGACGAGCCGTGGACGAACCCATTTCAATGAAGTTCCACTTCATGATGGGACTGAACAACGACATCTCTAAGACTATCATCCTCGAGAACTACAAGTCCCTCGACGACTACTACATTGGTGCTCTCAAGGCGGAACAAGAACTCATGAAGGCCAAGGCTTCTCCACCCAAAGCAAACTTCGCGGCGACCAAGCTCTACGACAAGCATGAGGCTAGTACCACTATGATTTCCAAGCCCGACAAGCTCCAAGACGATGCTCCCAAGTGCGACTTCACCGCCATCCCTCTTTGTGGCATTGATGATGCCGAGTCTACCTTGACTCTTTTTCAAGATGGTGCGGCGACAAGTAATGCGACTACGGAGACCTTCAAGGACCAAGCTTTGGAGGCGAGCGACAAGGTGGCGAGCAAGGATGATGCTTCCATCTTAGGAGGCGAGAGTGATGTTGTGCCATCTTCGGCCTTCATCCACGATGACGATGACGAGATGATCGAGAATGGGATTTTCCCTTAGGTCATGGAGGAGAGTGATGATGTGCCATCTTCGGCCTTCATCCATGGCAACGGCAATGAGATGGTTGAGTATTTCACCTCGACCACGGCGACGTATGATGACTTGAGTGACTTGTGCCACCATATTGAGAGTGAGAGTGACTTCACCACTAGCCCTATATATGATGTGTTGCCACAAATCCCATGTGAGGAGAGCCACAACCACCACTTGAGTGAGATGAGTGACTCCACCATATGTGACATTGAGTGCACCTACCTTGAGGGAGTGAGTGAACCACCACATAGAGAGTGAGGCCACTTGATTTCTAACAACTTAACCTCTACCTCTATTGTGTCTTCTCATTTGGTGCTAGGTCCCATTTATGATGGACGTTGTAGATCCTCGACGACTACGTCCTTCCTTTGGACAAGACGATGGCCATGGTGGAATATGATGCACCCCCACATGGTTCCATCAAGATGAAGATGATGACCACCATTTGGTCTTTCCCACCTCACCTACAACACTTGAGTGGAATGAACAAGGTAACATAGGTGAAGGTGATGCTCTCGTCCCACTAGTGGACTATTTTGACATTGATTGCTTACATGATGTTGATCCACCTATTACCATTCCTCATGCTAGTGAGATTTCCCCATGTGATGATTTGCCCATTTATGATGAATATGATGATTCTCATGTGGAGTCTATTAGTTGTGATGCCATGTTACATAGGATTTCTTGTGACAATTCTTTAGGTCACATCATGTTTTCTAGTCCGCTTGACTTGTCATATGCTATGCATGAGATCCATCATATGTCTTATTTGCAATCTCTTCATAGTGACTATGCATATGCCATTAAAATAAACCCAATTTGCACATATGGCATAAATGACAAGCCCATGGTTATTGGCATGTGTTTTTCTTGTGATGATATTGTTATGCTCCCTTTGCATCATTTATCTCATATGCCTTGCCATGACCACCTAGCTTCGGATATGCATTGTTTTGGATGTTATCCATTTTCTCCATATGATGTTTCCGATATTGCTCATGAGGAGACCCCCATAGTTTCCTCATACATGTTAGGAGAATTTGATCCATCCCATTCATTGCATGATCCCAATAATTATGTGCAACATATGCTCCCCATGAACAAACATGCTATTGATGTGCCATATACTTGCATTCTCAATTTGTGTCCCCATCATGTCATACATAATAACTATTCTTTCATGATGGATGACATGTTCTTATACAATGCATCAAATTTCTTTGAGCGATGCTTATCTTGTTCTAACTCACACGTGCACATACACATCATGATGATGATGTGTACATTTACCACGCGCACAATTTCTTTGGTTTGTGTCTCTTTTGTGTAGACCCGTGAATACTTGTCGACCTCGCAATCCCGCGAGTTGACAAAACGATCTCTAGAGAGCAACGATGATTTGGGATCCCATGGATTGCCTTTCCCACCGCTCTCTCCACGCGAAGTATTCGCGCATTTCTTCTACATGGCCCTCACTTGGCTATGGGTTATTGTTCATTACATATCATATGCCCATCTTGCCATGTTCACTTTGCATCATATGCTCATTCCTATGCCTTTGACATGCATTTGTGACCCATGCTTTGCATTACACATGATGATTGATTCTAGTACTTGTATGTGTATTTGCAAGCTTGGTGGAGATATTTCTTGTTCTTGCCATGTTCATTATGTGCACCATTCCTATGATGATACTTTCATCTTCCTTTGTGTTCGTGCTTGTGATATGTCATGTGCATTCCCTATGCCTATTATTTGCTCACATGACATGATTGCCATGATTTCTCCTAGTGTGTTGCATCTTCGCTCCACTAGTTTGCACGAATTGATAACTATGCTTGCTTATGTTGCATCGCCAATGACTCATACTTGCTCATTTCATGCGGTTGATGACAACCATCTATATGCTTTGCACATGATTCATATTGCTTCTTGTCATATATCTCCATGTGTTGCCTCTCTCATGCTAGATGATTTGCCATGTATTGAGTGCAACAATGATTCTCTTCTTGCTCATGAGATTGCCCCCATAGCATTCTCGCATATATTTGGAGATTTTGACATAATTCTTGTGAAGCATGCTTGTCTTACTTCTTTGCACCATTTACCTAGTGCCATGAATTTAGCCATCGTTGCATCATATTATTCATGCACTTGTGCTTCTAATGGTTATGTGCAAGAGAAGAGAACCATCATGATGGATGATGTGTTTATCTACCATGCGCATACATTCTTTGCTTTCTTTTGTGCATGTGTAGGATACTTGGACTTTGTGTCGACTTCCAGTTCACATGAGTTAACCATTCGAGCTCTTGAGAGCGAGCCTCCTACATGCGACAACGACTCACTTCTACACCACCTTTCCTACCACTTCGGCATTGTGAAGAATGCACAAGGACACGCCTTCAAGGTGACATCCTTCTTGAGCTTGGATATTGTGGATCATACTTCATGTGTTGCTTGCACCATTTGCACGCATGTTCGAGATATTGCTTTCACCCATGATTGCCACATTTCCATGCTTCATGATATATATACCTTGTGTGTTGCATCCAATTCTTGGACTACTTGCTACTATCATACGATTGGTTGCACCAATATCATTTCTTCACGTATGCCATGTCCCTTTGCTTGTCACATTATTCACTTGATTTGCCTCACACATGATGAACAATTGCTCTTTATATGGTGTTGAGTGCCAAACTATATTCACTACACCCTATGCACATTATGCTTGGATTGTCTCACACTTGACCCATGTGTTTAGACACTTCATTTTATTTGGTGTTGTGAATGCTTCTTATGCCTACCATAGACCTTTCAATGAGTAATTTGCGAATGCTTGCTATGACCTCGAGGTAGATGCTTATTCTCTTGTCACACATATTTGCATCTCTACCTCACATTTACATGCTTGTTTCCATGATGACCTTGATTTTGCTCAATTCATATGCTTACATGTCATGTCACAATCCTTTGTCACACCCTATGCTATGCTTGATGACGACACTTGTTTGGTGAATCACCTCTTGAATGCTTGGTTTTGCACTAATGCTAACCACATTTGTCTTTCCAAGTGTTTGTTGTATTTGCTCATTTTGAAGGAATCAGAAGACGGTGCGACATTGGAGAGTGCCCATTTCGAGTTACTAGACGATGAGTGCTTGGTGATCGACCACTTGACCACGGCACCGCCATCTCTTTCCCATGGTGATTTGGTTTTCGATCCGAGGTCGGATCTTTTCCAAGGGAGGGATGATGCGGAGCATCCTACGGTCATCACCATGTCAAGAGTCCGTTTGGCAAGTGACACGTGCGACCTCTACTTCTCATACATAAAGGTGAATCTTCTCCTTTACACGTGCTCACTTCACCCCTTCGAGGATGGTGTACTACTTGACACTTCTCCCGTGTGCATGCATAGGTATTGTCGGAGCTTCACGGATGTTAAGGAGGAGTGCAAGCGCCAAGGAACGACTACACCATCCGCGAGGGAGGCATGGAAGCGAAGACGGAAGAAGAAGGAGCTACAGAGTCTATAGCGACCGGACGACCGGAAGCCATCGGACGTCCGACACGCCTACAGCGCCCGGACGGCCGGACTACGCCGGACGTCCGACACCTGGAACTCCACCTAGCCCAAGAGACCTGCCGACGAGATCTACAACGACCGGACGACCGACCGAGATCGGACGTCCGACACCTCCCACGCGACGGACGACCGAGCACCTCCGGACGACCGGTGCTACGGCGACAGAACAGAATTTATGGAAGTCCGAAGTATTAGGACGTCCCGGACCGTCGAAGCTTCCGGACGTCCAGGCCCCCCACCGACGTCAGACACTGTGTGATGCCATGGCCTTGGCCTTGTATCCCTCTCCCATTTACCCCTTCGTGGCTTAGACTATAAATAGACCACCTCCACCTCCTTTCTGGGGTTAGCAAATATGATAGCTCATTCTTAGGTGAGCTTTGCTCCTACCTCTACTCTTGAGAGAGAGAGAGAGACCACTACTCCATTGGAGGCCAAGACCTCCATCTAGGAGAAGATCACGTGGGATATCATCAAGATCCCCTCACCAGGCGGACCCCTTCAAGACCTGCTCATGGAGATGAACTTTACCTTGTATCTTTCCTTTGTTGTTCATGTACCTTGTGATCTTGTGTGTTTGATTGTCTAGTGGATGTGTGATTGCACTTGTTCTTGAGTGTTTCCCCTTGTGATTTCTCCCCGTTCTTCCCCGTGTTCTTCGTGCTCTTCGAGGTATCCCACTCCAAACGTGAAAGATCGGCCTACACCGGGTTAGCCCCGTATCACCCAAGCTGCCGCCAGACCAAGCCGCGCCCCGCCAACCCTAGCCATTGCCGCGCCTCGAGCTCTGCGCCGCTCCGCTCCGCCGCCGCCCCGCACCGGAACCCGACCCCGCCGCTGCCAACCCCGTTGCCGCCGACCGGTTTTTTCCCGGGTTTTCATCGGTTTTTTCTGTAAACCCTAGATCTACTTCGTATTTTAGATCGGTTTTTCTCTCTTTTTTTGGTTTAGATCTCTACGAACGTTCATTCCTTTAGTTCTTATAACGAATGAATCCGTTCGTTTGTCGCTGTTAGCAGACGTTCGTTCGATAGATTTTTCTTTTTCTGTTTTTTCTCCAGGGACGTATCCGCGATTATTTTTATCGCATATTAGCCCCTGATCTTCAAACCCTTGCAACTTTTTAACCGTTCGTCCAAATCGAGTGAAACCAACGGCAAACTCTTCGTCTCGAACCCCTCTTTCCAGGTAGTCAACTTGAACATGATTTTGACAACTTACAATTTGGTTTCAGGCAGATTTCTTTTCGAACTTCTTTTGATCATAGTTTGAGTTTCGTAGCTCCAATTTGATTGATTCTTATTGCAAATCGAAGCTCTTCAGTTGAAATTTTAGATTTGATCTTTCTCATCTGAGTTTTACCCTTGCATCTATGCTTGAGTTCTTATGTATTCTATTGTTTGTTTGCGATAGAATTGCCGGAGTGCGAAGTGTGCTACTACGAGTCTCTAGTGTTTGCAGATCGTCAGCAAGGCAAATAACACTTCGATCATATCCCATTATTACCCTGTTTTTATGCATTAGTTTTCAACCCTCAAACATTGCATGAGTAGGATTGATAACTTGCGGGTATTGGGAAGTAGTAGTTGAGGTAGTACCTATTGCGCTTTTTTATTCAAACCCTGGGAGTTACTTCTACGTTATGCTATATTGCTATGCTATGCTCGTAGACGTGGATTGGTTTGAGTGATTCACGATAGATGTGAGAGATTAATGTTAATTAAGGGTTTATTTAAGGTGGCTACTTTAACTCACCTCTGGGTGGATTGTTTGTGGGCACCTGGGGAATCTAGTGTTTTTCAAGGAGATCCCGGTGAATCCGTGTGATCATCCTATGGTTCGCCACGCAGGCTCAAAGGGATCATAAGATTATTCATGCTAGAAACTTCCGTGTGCAGCCACAAGCCATTATGGGCTCTGGCATAGTTGAGTATGTTGTGGGACCTCTTTCAGTGGTAGACTAGCAGATGTAGGGGATGTAGGTGGTACGGTCTACCCGTCGAAAGAGTTAACGCTTCTGAAAGACTGTGTCTCGGTCATCCGTTTCTCAAACACCATGTAGTGTGAGAAAACCAATGGAGGAGATCGAGTCTTGTGGGAAAAGTGCGCAAACCTCTGCAGAGTGTACAAACTAAACATGGTTACCCGTGTCCCCGGTTATGGACATCTTGAGTATCTATTTCTTGAATTACTGATTTGATCTCATCACTCTAAACTAATTTTTTGGGTTATTAATACTGTTTAATTGGGATTGAGATGGGGTTTCCATTCTCAATATTTATCAACTACCATGATAGTTAAACAAAATATATTCATTTGTTGTAGGGAAAAATTGGCTTTTCATAAAAAACCACGATAACCATAGAGCCTCCACCGACCATATATGCATGTAGTGTTAGCATTTATTTTGCTCATTGCTCTAGAGTGTTGTATTGCCAAAGATATTCCATGTCTTTGACCCGTTTCGGGCTGCAACGTATTATGTTGCGCACTTTTCGCATTTAAGAGTAAGGTGCGCTAGGTCGTTGTCCTGCACTCAGCTATGCCGCTGGAGTTGGTGGACTCATTTTACCTTCGATGCTTGCGCAGTTATCTTATTTAGATGGCCTTAAGCCATACTATTGTAATAAGTTCTCTTTTGAGACATTCGATGTAATAAGGGTGTGATTGCACTCTGTTATAAATCCTTCAGGTATTGTGTATGTCAGCATTACCGATCCAGGGATGACACTTATGAACAGAGATTTGACCGTGTGAGGTCGGATCGCTACAAGATGGTACCAGAGCACACGCTGATTATAGGACGCGACCACTAAGATAAGCCATAGGTCACTCTTCTCTACTCATTTCTGATTCCTCTCCATTTTCCACTCTATAGATGGCGGACCCAAGGAACGGGTTTGCTCATCCGGATGAAGACAAACCTTTTGGGTGACACTTGAAGGAAGTAATTAGGTACCTGAACATCGGAATAACAAGCATCACCGGGACCTACACCGCCACTTTACCAGAAGAGGAGCGTTGGATAATTCGAGTTCATATTCTAGGAAGGACATTCACGCCAGTTACTGAGCCCATAGAGCTTTCCTTTGACGCACCAACTTGGAGTCTAGGAAAGAGCATGGCAACTCACATCACCATGGGAAGCATCGGCGAAGTTTATCACAAAGATCTTAAGGACACCATCTACCAGATTTGTGGGCGCCGAGATGAGCAATGGGAGATGATCAGCACCAGGAGGGACAGGTACATTGCAGCCTTCATCCAGGAGTTAAACCAGCACATTTGTCACCAGGAGAACCAAATGTGCGCAAGCATGATAGATCTGAAGAAGGTGATGACTAGGAACATGGAGCTTGAAGAGGAACTCAAGACTACACGCGATGGATATGAGGAGGAAATCGCAATACTAGTGGAAAAGAATGACGACCTGATGAGAAAGCTAGGAGTATTCATGGGAGACCCTGCGCCAGGAGGAGATGACGACCATCCCGAGGACTACATCATCATCGACACCGACTCGACCCGGCATAAAGAGTGATGATGATTATGAAGATGGAGCGGATATCATGATTCTTCCACCAATCAAAATTTCTAGATGACCACCATATTATTAGTAGTATTTCCCCCATGTATATAGTAGTAGCCCGAGTATTTTGTAACGATAGCTAGATCGATTGTATGCCCTTGTTTTGAATTCAGTGGTGTGTTATGAATGTGTTTGTCTCATGTGCATTTGGGTAGTGCTTTCCCACTAGACCTCACTCTATTCTAACCTCTTCCCTCTACACCCATCAGATGCCTCCGAGACGTGACCCCGGATTTGTCTTCCCAATCGGAGCTCACTCGGTTGATCCAACAGCAGAATGCCTTGATGCAGCTACTAGTCCGTAACCAAGGCAACAACAACAACAACCCACCGCCACCACCTCCAGCTTGACAACTTAGCCCGCTTTTACGAGGTTGAATCCATGGCGTTTTCCGGTAGAGCACCGAGCCGATTGTTGCTGATGACTGGCTATGTAGGATTGGAAGGGAGTTGACCACCGCAGGTTGCACAGATGCTGAGAAGGTGCATTTTGCCGCACACCAACTCGATGGACCCGTAGCCTCATGGTGGGAGAATTACACAAACACTTTCCCCATAGCCAATGTCACTTGGGATCAGTTTCAGCAAGCATTCCACACTGCACATGTCTCAACTGGAGCTATGAGCATGAAGAAGCGGGAGTTTCGCAACTTACGCCAGGGAAATCGTACTATGGGCGATGCATTGGATGAGTTCAGTAAGCTAGCTCGCTATGCCCCAGATGATGTAGCCACAGATGCCGCTAAGCAGGAGAAATTTGTGGAAGGATTGAATGATGAGATGAGCATGCAGTTGATAGTAGCTACATTTGCTAACTACCAGGACTTGGTAGATAGGGCTCTTATGATTGAAGGGAAGCAGCAGCAGATAGAGAGCCGCAAAAGGAAGTATGGACAAGGGACGTACAATTACGAGCATCACGAAGCCCGATTTACCCCGAACTCGGGAAGATATACCCATAACCATGGAGGCCACACTCACAATGGAGGAAGTTCGCATAACCACAGTGGACCCAAGAATGGAAATGGGAATGGAGCAAGCAGTAATCAGAACCGTTCCAACCCAGCAACCCCCGCTAACACTACAAAAAAATACACTTCCGTGATGATATGTGTTTGTCACAGTAGGTCACGTTTCTTGTCATGCATGTACATCCATGACAATTTTATGACAGAATCAAGATAGTCATACATGTGCCGTCAGAGAAGTGTTCCATGCTAGTACCAAAATTATCATCATGGAAGTGTCCACTTCCATGATGATAAATCGCGCGTCACAGAAGTGCTTTCGTCAAGGGTGACCGACACGTGGCAGCCACTATAACGGAACGCCGTTAAGCTATCGGGTCCGGTTTTGGATCCGATAACCTGTTAACAGCCCTGACCAATGGGGATTTTCCATGTGTAAAATCATCATTCGCTGGAGGGAACACGTGTCGGCTCGCCGTTGGGACAGATGTCATCCACTCATTGGACCCAAAGCGCCTATGATACGTCGACATGCGTGCACGCCCAACAGAAGCCCATTCTTGTGAAAAGGCCGCCCGCTTGACTTGGTCAAAAGGTGGCGGGCGCCCATGGCAAGCTCGTTATTGGCATGTTCGCATATAGCCCATTTACAGCTCAACCCGGGGCCCATTTAGGCCTATCCGAATTAGGCCCGATGGTGTCATCTGGGCGTCAATATAATTCCAAATTGCGTTTTAACTTCCGCCCATGTATGTCCCATGACGTCTTTCGGCCCATATGAGGCCCTTAGTAACCCTCGGCGATTAACGGCCCATTGTAAAAGCGGCCCGTAATGAATAAAGTGTATCACTTTATACCCATTAACGACCCATTATTCATTGGGCGTTTCGGTCCATGTTATATTTCGCCTTCTCGTGGCCCATTTATTCTTAGGCTCATTTTCAAAGCATTCGTTTACTTTTCGGCTCATATCGCTATTTTTCGCTTGTGGACCAAATTCAGCCCATGCTTACAGTCTGCCCGTTTGTGGCCCGTTAATACATTGGGCCGTTTTCATAGCGTCATCAAATACGGCCGATTAACGACGGCCCATTATGGTCGGCCCATGAACGGACGATTTCAACTCTAGCCCATTTACGGCCATAATGTGGTCTGTTATTGGCCCATGTTTGGCCAACCGATCATACGGCCCGTAGAAGGCCCATTGATGATACGGCCCGTAGAAGGCCCATTGTGTCTGCGGCCTGTATAAGGCCCATTGTTTCTACGCCCTGTAGAAGGCCTATTGTTTCTACAGCCCTTACAAGGCCCATTGTTTCTACGGCCCGTAGGAGGCCCATGTTAACTATAGTAAATATGTAGCCCATGGTTAATGTGGCCTAGTTATAAAAAATAGGTTATTGCGGCCAGTAGCAAACCGCGGAAAAAGAACTGCACTGGCTACAAGAAAACAAATAAACAAGACAATAAGGAAATAAATAGGCAAGCAACTTACGCTAGGCTATCACGACTATTACACACATTACATCCACTGGGCGTCAAAGTTCGCCACCAGTGCAAATATAGGGAACAAAGCAGCATATAAACGCGCAAAGAAAACAAGTCCAGAATCTGAAACCACTTCAAGAGCTCAAGAAACAATATCACAGGTACCCATAATGTCTTTGGCAAGATGCTTAGCAAGCTTATTAACTTTCTCTTGTTTTTGCGCTTAAATCCTCCAAAGACTTGTTGTTGCACTGGAAAGTATGCATCTGAATTCTGAGGGACGTCCTCGGTCCTTAGGCTTCTGTCACATAACATCCGATCGATGTCTTTCAACTTGAAGTTGAGACTCACGGGTTTAACTGATTCAGCGTGTTCAAGAGTGCCGGCCAGAGTAGCCAAGAACTCCGAACACTACATCAAGACAGGACTTTGGGGTTGTCTCAGTGTCTTCAATATACTCCCTCCGTTCCTAAATACTTGTCTTTCTAGAGATTTCAACAAGTGACTACATACGGAGCAAAATGAGTGAATCTACACTCTAAAACATGTCTACATACATCCGTATGTTGTAGTCCATTTGAGATGGCTAGAAAGACAATTATTTGGGAACGGAGGGAGTAGTTTTTATCAGCTTTCTTGGAGACCAACAGGGATGTCTCACTATCTTGAACCTTATCTGCATTACTTCCTGTACCATTGCATAATGGGGTACTCTTCTCCAATATTTTATCCGCATTCTAAAAGAGAAACAAACAAACACATCACAGGTTTACAATGTAGTATGTGAAACTCATTTTGGTAAACTAGTTCAGTAGTAAGGTGGACAGGATAATAGCATGAAACAAACATATATCTATGTAGTATGGTCACTGTATGGTCTATATCATTCTAGTTTATGTTGCCAAATCAAGATAGATACAGTTCGAATCATATCTATTTAAGACAAAGCAACTTAGACAGAATATAAGTGTGGGAAACTACACAGCAATAACAACACTTGTAAGGTGCATGGCATGAGAATATAATTGTTTATTCAATTGAAACTGAAATCAACATAGAGCAAGTTACAACAGCAAACACGTTAAAGAAACAGGTTTAAAACATACCATTGCGCCATTGGAGTTTCAATTGCATCCTTCAAATTTGAAATTAGTTGGTATGAGAAAATACGGTGATGCAGGGCAAAGTAGTATGAACCATAGCTACGGAACCTGACACGAGAACAATTCTTCTTCCGCTTTAAGCGTTGACTTGGGGTTCGGAGTGGTGGTCCTCGTGCTTTCGGCACTGCAGTTGCCTTACTAATTGCTCGTGATTGGGTGCTCTGTGGTGGAGACGGTGATGATCAACGGGAACTGGGTTACTATCTGCTGGGGTTGGGGTTAGAAGGGGTGTAGCTGGTTCTCTATGACGCACATGTTATTTTTCAATAATACTTGTGTTTCCGATTGTCACGTGACAACACTTGTTCCAAAATGACTTTGTTGATTGTTAACGTGTGCTCCTTCGCAAATCGAACAACAAAATTACCACAGCATGTTGGTGCCATGTCATGACACCAAGCCACATTTCATGATTTTCATGCATGTTTCGGATTTGCAGGAATTAAAAAACCAAGTTTCTCAATGTTTCCAGCCGAGCCATGACGCCCAGATGTTTGAATTTCATTCCCATTTCTTGCATGGGACCTAGAAATTTACCCGAGGTCACACATGTGATTTTTCAGCAGCTTTGGTGCACTTGAGCATGTGCTTGTATTTAAAATTTGAATTATGCACTCAAAGGTGACATGTTCCCTCTCAGAACCACGAGCCTTCTTGAGAGAAGCTCCGGTTTGCAAGAAACATATACCAAAACTTGTTCCTATTCTGCAAAAAATTTTAACACAGCATGGTAGTACCATGACATGACACCGTGCCAAGTTTCATGATTTTCAGGCGTGTTTTGGATTTACAAGAATTTTAAAACCAAGCTTCTCAATGTTCTCGGCCGAACCACGATGCCCAGATGTTTGAATGTCATTCCCATTTCTTGCATGGGACCTAGAAATTCACCCGAGGACACACATGTGATTTTTCAGTCAACTTTGGTGCACAGGAGCATGTGCTTGTAGTTCAAATTTGAATTATGCACACTAAATGACAAGAAACTCAATTAATGTATAAAAAAGGCCAAACAAACCCGAAAAAATTCCAAAATTTAACAGGGCACTCATATAGTTCTATGTTGCCTCTGTAAAGAAAATCTGGGGGGAGGCAGCGTATATTGTTTCACACACAAAGGTATAAAGAAATAAAGAAATTAGCATACCTATTTAATTCTTGGGTTCTTATTATTTATGCCACTAGTTGTGTATCACTACTCGATTTGCCATTAGAAGTTACAACTACTCAAAAATGCCATCGATCCGTGAGATGCCTGCTAAAAATGCAATTAGATATCTAAAATGCCATCGTTAAGTTAGATGTTTGCTCGTAAATGCCATTAGACATTGTTATTTTCACATCAAACCCGTTGATCATGTTACATGACAAAAATAAGCCGATTCTCACAATGATAAGTTAATGGTGCCCAACACAACATACCCCTCAAATAAAACTAAGCACCCTGGAATTCTTTGACAAAACTAAGCACCCTGAAATTCTTTGACAACTAAATTGTTGGCTATATGATGTTGGACATATATATTGTACGTATATAATTTCAAGAAATGAGTGGTAGTACTATACCAACTAAAAGATGAAATGTACGAAATATAACGAGAAGAAACATAACATAGTTCAGTGCGGGCTCGGACAACACACCCTCAAATAAAACAAAGCACACCAGAAATTAAACTAAGCAACTAATCCGGTAGACACTGCATTAGAACCACCATGAGCAACAACACTGCCACCTTACTCGGAGTCCTCGTCCACGTCCTCGACTTCGTCCTTGTCCCTCTTTCTCTTGGGCGATACTTCTTTGCTTGAACCACACACTTGGCTCTTGCTCTTCATCCAACCCTTGTAGATATTGAAACAAAGGTAGCCATCCATTGTAGCGTAGTAGATGTGGTCTATATCTAGTACACTCCACTGCCATGCACGATGAAACATGCGCGAAGGTTTCTTCAGTTCACCGTATGAAGGATGAACCATGGCTCCTGCCAGGGTCAGCATTGAAGGCTGATCAAGGGAGGGCACCAGCCCTTCCTTCTGGAGGTCGAAGGGGTCGCCTACAACGCAGGCCTATCCGACCCAGGATTTCCTTGTCGCTCCTAAACTCTACAAGAACGAATTTGACTCAGCCCTTGAGGAACTTCTTAAATTCCTCGCACTCAACGTCGGCTTTGGCATATGTGGTAGACCAACCATAAGTCATGCACGCAAACCCGGATCACGGCGGGCTTCTTCTTCTCTGCCTCCTTTAGTTTCTTCTCGCTTCCGGGACTGTGGTGTACTCAACATCTAGCCCAAATGACCCACTCATCATTTGGTTTTCGAACATGCGTTTGAAGCGAGCAAGGCATTCTTTCACCGCTATGAAGTACGGGTGTAGATGACGTCGAACTCTTCACCGTTGATGGTTCTAACCTTGTACTCACCGCCGATCATGGAGATTTGGGACGCCATGGATTTGGGAGGAGGGTTAGGATTAGTGGAACTACCGTAATGTGAAAGGACGAGATGACTAGGAGCAGTTTATCGATTGTAAAAATGTTGAGTGGGGGGCGCGTGCGAATGTCAGGGTAGTGGCTTGCCTGGTGGATAAATGGATTCATGCACAGTACTATGGGGGCCCAATTAGATGTCATGTCTACTCGACGCCCAATTAAATGGTTTCGATGTCATGTCAAGCGTCGGGAAAATTACAGGTGATACGAAGCTTTCCATTCTCCCATGATACAGGCTTCCGAGAGCCCTTGGATCTGAGATCGAATGGTTACATGGCGCGATTCTAGACCTATGTGTGAATATCCTATCCTGGAGGGTTATTCTGCAAATTTTCAGCAACTTAGCATGCGGCAGATTCGATCTCATCTCGGATCCAAGGGCTGCCCGGCCGTATCATGGTCGCCACTACGAATGCATCGCTGCTTTCATGGCAGTCGCGCCCTTGAGATTTAACACGGTGTGTTAGGCTATCTAATGTTGGCATGTCATACATAGTCATCACTTAGTCACTCATACAACAAGGTTAGCTATAAGGTTGGCTATAAGAGTATTTTTTTACTTCTGTCTATCTCTTTCTTCGTAGTATTTATTGCATTTGCCAAGGAGTGACCTCTTCCAATGAAATGGTGCTTAGATGAGGTGCTATGGGCATTAAATGGCTTAGCGACTCAAGTCCCCAATGCATAGGTGCTTAGTTTTTTGTTGCTAAGTTTGCTTCATCTAGGTACACGCCGCTTAGCACCGTTTCTTCCTGGGGTCACCAAACTAGTCTCTCTCTTCTTAATTAACTTGCCACATCAGACTTTATGCCTATGTGGAAGGCTTAGCACCTGTAGGATCAAGTACAATAGTGGGCTATAAGCCCGCTTTACATGGCATTTTTGCATATGTGGGGGAAAGAGGCAAGGAAAAAGTGGAGGAGTGGGCACTCAAGCAAGAGCCAGCCTCTACGTGGTGGAGCATCGGGAGAGGCACCTGTATGGAGGTGGTCAGAATCGGAGACTCAAGCCGGTCGTAGCGCCAGCTTAAAATGATAATGGCAAGTCAAATCACCGGCCCCACCTGTCCAAAGAAGAACTCACCGTCAAATCACACACGCCCCCACGCTTTGCAGCAGCCTACTCCCTCATCTTCCCACGTCTCTGTCGAACTGACTAGGCGGAACTGCCCCGCCTACCACGTGGGAAAAGCCCCTCCCTCGAATTTTAAATAGTATAGTATACTAATTTTGTATCCATGGATTGCGCCATGGAGCAAAGCCTCAAGAAAACGGCGGTACACATGTACGGAGTATACAGCACGCCCGTCGCGTTCGCGTCGCACCCCAGACGGTCGGTCGGTCTGGCACGCCGCTCTCCGAATGGAACGCGCGTCATATTGCATTTGCACACACATGTGGGACCGCAATTGAGAACCGACCATAGGCACACTCCCCGGCCCCGCAAGTCGGGTGAGTTAATAGAAGTACATACGTTGGTACCTGGACGATCCCTACAAGACACGGAACATCAGTTCGTCCATGCATGTGACCAGACTCAAGCAGACACACCTAGATTGGCTATCGTCTACATATCGTGTAGGCTGTGTTGTACAGGGCTGTAGTTCTGGTGAGAAATATAAAAAAGGTTTCTTGTCATCTCGCAAAATTAGGTGTCATGTGCTTCGGATCACTGTGAGGGTTAAACAGTGACAACTGAGTTGGACTAGTCATTGGGGGCACATGCACGAAGACTAATCGGCTGCCATCTAGGTCAAGCCAGCTATGTTAATTAGGACATCTATCGATGGACCCCTTTTCTACGAGTTTATCTTTAGTTTGAGATTTGATCCTCGTCTAGTTTGTCCGTCGGGATTCATCTTGTCTCCTTTGGGTAGTGAGGTTATGATTTCTTATCATGTGGCATTTTTTCGTGTTATATGTTATAATCCGGTGCTTCAGATCAAAATGAAGACAACCGCGCCTCCGGGGCACGTGCATGAAGACTTCTCGACAGTCATTGCCAAGGTCAAGCCGGCTCCGGCCGGTAGACAAAAGAAAACTAGTACTCCACTATATAGGCAGGAGCCTCACGCTTGCTTGCTAGTGTTGCTCTCTTCACACCGCTCCTCCTCTCGGATCTAAACACAACAGCGGTGGCCACACACTCTCTCTCTACTCACCGCTGGTCACAGATCCAGTCGGATCCTCTCCGCTGGGGAAGGTGAGAAGGTGCAACGTTCACACGGTCGTCCTCGGCGACGGCTTACCTGCTGCCCGTGGCGTCCCGATCAGCGTGCCTTTACCGTTCTCTCGCAACCATCATTTGGCGAGGAGGGCCTCCCACCCCTTCTTCCTCATTGTCGTAGTGTGGGCGAGATCCGGCCTCCCGCCGCCCACCTAGCTACATCCCGGCGACCCTCGTATAACTTCCTTCAAAACCGGCCTTGTTTCTACTTCCCGAGCTCCCGACGTCCGCTGCATTTGTATCTTTTACTATTTCTCGTGCCCCCTCGTGTAGATAGGATCGATCGGCTGTTAGGAAACCACCTAATTTTTCTTGTTAAGAGGTAAAACTAGTTCATGCACTTCGAATCTAGTAGTACTTGGTTCAAACAAGGAAGAAAGGGGGTAGGGGTGGGGGACGATTTGTTACCTGAATCTAGGACTTGGTCGAAAGAGGAAATAATGGGGGCGAAAAGTAGCAGAGACTAGCTATCCAACTGGTCTCTAGGTCTAATAAGGAAATAAAGGGAACGCAGTACAAACTCAATATAAACCCGATCTATTGGTTGAAAAAGGAAAGAAAGTGGGGACTGGGGACAAGTCAATGTAGTAAGTCCAGCACTAGATTTGCTAGCCTCACACAAAGTATAAGGTGGCTATATACCGAACAAAAATGGGACCAACCCTGTGTCCTCTTCGATGTTTGTTGCCCCGAGCCGCTCTTATGTAATGCCACTTTGGTAAAATGTAGCGATCGCCGTTAAAAGTAAGGACACGTTAAACCAATGTTGTTTTCAATGTAATGCCTCCAAGAATATGATTCAATGGCACTTTTTCATGTCCCGCTAAATTTCCCATTAAGATAAGTTGCTTCTTTTCGTTAGAGATGTAACTGTCCTGGTCCGCCTACTCTCCAGGAGCTTCATGACCAACCTTGATGTTGCTCAATTTTATTGCAACTAATGAAGAAGAAGCTCTGTGGGTTTCGTTTTCTGATGGAAATGGAACCTAGACTGGAGCCCTTTTCTTAAAAAAAGAAGAAGAAGAAGAAGAAGCTGCTAGCTCATGGGACATTGCTTCATTTTAGGTGAACTGCACCAAAAGGTCCCATGAATTGAATCATCCATGTTGGTGACTGGTGTCATCCCTTCTACGATGGCGTTGACTGCATATATGGTTCCCATCACGAGGTATGTTCCTTTTTGGTCTAACCGTTTGCCAAAGATCCTGCATGTTGATCCTGCTCTTGTGCTACTGTTTTGGCACTGCCATGATAAAGCAAAGAATGTTATTATTTTGCACCTTAATCTAGTGGCACTATTAATTTGAGGCAATGTTTTGGCACCGCTTAGTGCTACTGTTTTTTTTATATATCGAAAGAGGGGTTCCTCCAATTTCATTAAAAAACCCAACCATAGAGAACCATTATCCGACAACATCTACGTGTGTAAAGCAGGCGGTTATGCAACTACTACTAGAGCGGATCGAAAGTACTAGCAGGAGACAAGTTCGCCACATAAGCTAGGCAGGTAGGGGGACGCAGCACTAGCTCCACCAAGTTTGGATTACAACCCAAATGCTACCACGGAAACATCAGGGGGAAGATAGGGACTGAAAGAGCCAGCTTGAGCATCCCAGTCTAAGCACCCCTGGCCTTCATCCTTGCGACGCATGGTACACCTCGTTGCCACCGTCAATTCTAGTGTCACCGATAAAATGAAGTAATAATACAGTTAAAATAGAGTGAGTGTCCTCTCTATCATTTCATTTCCAATGTAGATAAAGAAAGTGCTTCTCTTTGTGAATGTATGTTTCATCAACTAGTCACATTGTTAATGTTTAAGCGTTTCTACAAACTGGGGTGCTTAATTTTAGTTGATCTGCACAAAAATAGAGATTTGAGGCGTGGCGTACACTGATGTTCATCACTGGCAGAAGGTGTATCGGGGAGACTTGGGAACATTTCCAGTATGAGGCGTGGCGCATCAGTATGAGGCGTCAGTAGGCCCATCTCGCCTCGCAGCATGGCATACTATGATACTATCGCAATATTTTATTCTATTTATTTTATGCGTGTTTCATCAACTAGTGCCACTATAATGTAATCATGCTTTTTCATTATCTCGTGCAAACAGGGTTATTCAACTGCATTTTGGTAGAACTGCACAAATGTACGGATGGAACCGCATATATGCAGAAAGTGCGAGGTGTGCCACGTAAAATTACCAACACCAACCATGCTCCATGCATGCATTGGCATCCACCACCACCCGATTGGGATGTGTGGCGCTCTCGTGGGACGGATCTTTCTCGGCAAAGCAAATCCTCTAACCAAATACTAGTAGCTTATATTGGCAGTTTTCTAGGGAGTACTCTTTTTCCTAAAGAAGCACCAATCTATTTTTATTTATTTGTACACAGTGTCACAAATTTGACCCAAAGGTCCAGAGCTATTTAAGGGTGATTGGCGTAGTACTCGGAGACTGATTGTAACCATGCTTTTCATTAGCTGTCACACTGATTGTAAGCATGAGCAGGTGGAAGATTAGGTTAGTGTGAAGCTTACCTTAAACCCTACCGTCCTCGAAATCTCACACTCATTGTCAAACCAAGTAAGGATCTCCTACAACCTGGCTAACTTTGCTCGAGCCGCCAAGCGATCTGCCTGCTGATTTGGTGCTAGCTTTGGAAGATGGGAGGAGAGACGGTGGTCTTGCAATAGAGAAGAGGGAGAGGCGATACGGTGGTTTTGGAATGGAAATGATGGAGAGGAGAGGAGGTGGTTTTGCAATGGAGAAGAGGGAGAGGCGACACGATGGTTTTGGAATGGAGATGATGGAGAGGAGAGGAGGTGGTTTTGCAATGGAGAAGAGGGAGAGGAGCGTGCGACGGCGATTTAGGATTGGACGAGAGGGCTGGCGCGCTGTGACTGGATCAAAGTCAAAATCAATTTACCCTTCAATTAACTAGTCTCCCTTTTATTCTGGGTCATAATTGACCATGATTTTCGCTAATAAAATATATGTTATACGTTGCAAAAATAATATAATTTGAAAGTACATTCAGATACGAACCAAACAATACAACTTTTGGTGACATGCATTCACATTTTGCTTGTCAAATACAGTACGTGGTCAAACTTTGACCCAAAATACGCAAAACAAAAAAATACTTCCAAGACCAGCGCCGCTCTTCCGCTCTTCTCCTCTTAAACCAATGCCGCTCCTCTCCTGTTCCAATCTAAATCCAGCGCCGCTCCTCTCCTCTTCCATTCAAAACCACCGCCCCTCCTCTCATGTTCCAATCCAAAACCAGCGTCGCTCCTCTCTTGTTCTAAACCAAAACCAGCGCTGCTCCTCTCCTCTTCCATTAAAAAACCACCGCCAGCGAGTGAAGGTGCTGTGGAGAAGTAGATCGATGGAGGAGTACAACCGATACGTGAGGATAGCAGACAGCGACCCTGTGAAGCTAGCTAGGATGTTGGAGATACAGTCTTGGTTTGACAACAAGGACCAACTAGCGGCGGCAGCGACATCCATGGCTAAATATCTGCAACAGAGCGAGAAGGCGGCGATACTCCCGGAGGAGTCAGCGGGAAGTACATAGAGCTGCTCCTCCGGGCCATGGAGCAAACAGATTCACCAAATCCGATCGTGAGGGAGCGGTGGTGGGAGTATCGATCCCAGATGGAGCATCCACCAGAGATTGAAGGATTGAGCATCTATAGGGTGCCGTTTGTGAGCGTGTCGTGCCAGAGCAAGCCGGTGGAGTCTTCGTCGACCGAACCCAACTGCAAGAGGAGAAAGACAGTTGGCCCGACGATGCTTCCCCGCCATCCTCTCCCTTGTCGTTCACATCGTCTCACGGGGCGGCTGTCTGCCGCTAAGGAATAGGAGGGATCCCTCCCCCCGAGACCAATAGTCGGGCAGGTTGTGAATTGTCAGGAGGAGCTTAGGGTTGTTAGTATTTGCAGGTTGTCAATTGTGTTTTGGGTTGTGTATTTTGAGAGTACTTTCAGATATGAATGTCTTTTGAATTTCAGATTTGCAAGATTGAGCATATGAAGTATTTTATGAATTCTAGAGATCTATTTTAGCACTTAAAATGTAGATTCATAGGAGTATAAAAGTGCAGACAATGTGATTCTCGAGAGAAGAAAGCTGTAAGTTTCGGCCAGATAAGAAACTCCAAGTTCGGGCCACATAAGAAACTACAACTTTCGTGAGGCGAGCATTTATATTAACACGACCTTTCCAAACAGTGTTAACATGATGTCGAAGTTTTATTCATGGTCGAAATCGAACTACCAGCCAGTTCACATCTTGTCGATCAACATTCATGCATAGCACATCTTCATATGATGCACAAATAAAAAGATATGCTATTTTTCAAGATGCCCACACAATGTCGAAAGTAAAACAGAGAAAACGAGGGACGAAGTTTTGGCAAGTGTAGGACGTGGTGTGCGTAGATGACAATTGGGACCCACATGTCAATAAAGGCAGAGGCAAAAAATTTGGAGATATTTTCTCTACACAGGTGGAATCGAACCCGGGCGGAACAGCTGTCGAGTAGTGTCACTCGGCCACTAGGCTAGTTCAGTTGTTTCGCTACTAATAAGGCACTTCCTCAGGTGGTCGGATCTCCTCCTGCACCTTTGTGCGCTCGCCACAACGCCGTTGCCTGCCATTGTGGACATGCTGAACAAACGAGAGGAATCAGGAGAGGACTGCACGTGGATAGGCGGACAGTTGGGACCCACCAGATCTATGACCATACGCAAGCAAGTGCCTCATTAAAAAAATACTAACTCCTAATGCTATACTGACGTTGGGGCCCACGGGTTTGTCAACATAGTTACATCTTTTTAGGTGCTTCAACGTAGTTACTATAGGAGATAAATTCACAAATGAAACCGGGAGCCGATGTATCATTTGTTATCACTGGGCAGCAAGTATCAGCTGGGTTTTGGGCTGCCCTGCCTAGGCTTTTTTTTTAACATGCGCAAATTTCACGACCTCGGATGCGAGGTCCATAGGCATGTTTGTATTTTCTTGAGGGCCGTCATGTATCGACCGGCCTATAGACCTCCCATCCAAGGTTTTATTTTGCCTAAAACATCAGCAGCCCAATTTATGTATTTTTTTTAAGAAAACGCAAAGGTCTGTTCTATTTTTCTATACAAGAATAGGAATGCCTGGTCCAACTTATGTTTCCCTTCTAACTATATTATATATATTTAAATTATTTTATATGTTATTATATATTATTGTTATTTTCATCATATATTTAATAGATACTTACATATGTAAGAAAACAATATCCGACATCTTATTAACTTATAAAAATAATTTCTTAACAATAAAATCCTAAATTTTTTGGCAACGAAATTCCCGTGATTGTGTACAAAAGCTTGGTAAGATTTAAGGACCAATGTAATAATAAATCACTTATTATTTAAATATATATATATATATATATATATATATATATATATATAACAAAATGCTCAGCCCCTGTTTATTTTTTGATAACATCGCTCCGCCCACCCCAACATTATAATTAGAATAAGCCCAGCAAAATCGTGTATTTCGAGAAAGTGCAAATGTCCTGTAATTTTTTTAGGAAAAACATAAATGGGCCGCATGGACGCTACATTATTTGTTCACCGAGCCCAGCTAATGGACTGTAATTCAAAAAAACAAGAGATCAAATGGAGTGTAAATTCTACCCTGCAAAAAAAAGGACTGTAAATTCTGAAAAAATGGATTGAATACGTGCCACATTTTTTGAGGCTGAAATGTGGGCCAATAGGTAGAAGCCAATGCAAATCGTTGTCAACTTAGTCAACAAATGATTATGACATCTTTAGCCGTTGGATTTACATCCAACGACCGGCTTCCATCTTCAATCTCTCGTCTTCTCCCTCCAGCGTCGCCGGGACCACCTGCTCCCGCCTCCTGCTGCTAGCAGCTCTGCTTAGCACGCTTTGCTGTGAAGCGCTACTCCATCGTTGGCCAGGCCATCCCTCCACCCCTCCACACCTCCCTGTTTCTTCTCCACCGATCGCCGAACCACACCGCACGAGAACCAGTTAACCCTCGTACACCTCTCCGCCTGCGACTCTACTCCCGCGTCTTCCCATCTCCGGCTCGTTGTTGTCCGGGGCCGCGCCGTCGTCCACCACCTTGGATGCGCTCGGCGTGGAGTGGACAACGTGGTCAATGAACGACACCAACGGAAGTAGACTGTGCATGGAGAGGCTGACAGTTGGGTCCACGGCCGCACGCAAGGAAATGCCTCCTTATTACGCACAAAATAATGATTCCTCCACCTTATAGCTGGGACCCACCGGAAGGGCCTCTGTATTTTGCGAAAAAAATTCCCACCGCTGACAGGTCGGACCCACCAGCTATATCTTCGCATGCAAGTAAGTGCCTCCTTATTACACACACAAAAAATGAATACCCCCTGCTAGCTGGTTCCCACAATAGTGGGAGGTCTGACATAATGGGTCAACTAAGTTGTGACGGACGGAGGGCTTTGTCAACTTAGTCAATATGAACGATTCTAGCTCGAGTGACTGTACGATGTCCATCCAACGGCTGTAGTGCTTCTTCAACCTCTGGTCTTCTTGCTCCAGCCGCCCAAAGCAGCGCCGGTCGTGCCTCGTGCTCCTGCCTACCGTGGCCGGGTCGTGATGCCGCCAAGGCCTCACCGCCCCTACTACTCCCACCGCCGCCAGGCCATCCCTCTACTCACCCACACCCTCGTTATTCTCAAGGGCGACGGCAGCCTCACACCGCAGCGAACCAGTAAACCCTCATACTCCTCAGCGCGTGGGCATCCACTGCCGTGTCTTCCCTGGCTCTGCGTCGTCCCCTTCCTAGGCCTCGCCGTCGTCCACCGGCCTGGTGCTCTCGGCGCGGCGTGGTCAACGTGGTCAAGGAACGGCTTCCATCGAGTGTGGACTGTACGTGGAGAGGCTGACAGCTGGGTCCACGGCCGCAGTAAGGAAGCGCCTCCTTATTACGCGGAAAATAACGATTCCTCCACTTGACGACAGGGACCCACCGGACGGGCAATCGTATTTCGTGAAAAAAAACGTTTCCCCCTTACTGTTGGGACCTACCAGCGACATCTTTGCACACAAGGAAGTGCGTACGGGCAAAAAAACGATACGCCCCCCTGACAGCTGGGACCCACCAACTACATCTTCGCATGAAAGGAAGTGCCTGACAGTCGGGACACACCTGGTCGAAACGTACGTAGCGTTGTCATTCTGGTCGCGAACGTGTACGTACATACTGGTCAATGTAGAGGCGCGCGCGTGTCATAGTAGAGGCGCGTACGTACAGCAGCCAGGGTGCAAGAAAGTAAATACGGCTACGTACGTACATACGGGCGGGGTCTCGAACGCCTACTTCAAGCGTCACGCATCGGCGGGGGCTCGTGTACATGGCTGGGTCGGAACGGAGAAACCGCATCGCCGCTGCTCATGGGGAGGCAACGGAATGCGCCGTGTTCATTGGGAGGCAACAGAACGTGGGGAGCCAACCGCTTGGACGGAACAGCCGATGGAAACTAGGCTGGCGTACCGCAGAACGGAGGAAACGGCCTTGTGTTCGACCGGCCACGTTCGAAACGGGATCCTGTTCATCGGGAGGGGTTTGGCGTACCGCCAAACGGAGGAAACGGACCACCTATGGTCGAAGGGGGGGTCCTATTGATCGGGAGGGGTGTGGTGTACCGCAAAACGGAGGAAATGGACTTGTGTTGGAGTGCTATGGTCGAAACGGGGGTCCTGTTCATCGGGAGGGGTGTGGCGTACAGCAAAACGGGACTCCACGGGATACTGTTCATCTCCGATTAGTCGACCCCTCCAGCCTCCACGGGCTATCGCTCATCCACCGTCGAACTTCTCCAAATTTCTCCACCGCGAATCGCTCATCCACGGCCCTCGCTTCATCCAGCCTCTCCACCGCCTACTCCACTCCATCGCCATCGTTCAACCAAAGCCCTCTCCACGGGCCACTGCTCATCCACCCTCCACCGCTTCACTGCTCATCCAGCCGTCCACGGGTCCTGTTCATCCAGCCCCAACCGCTCGATCGATCGGGTCCTGTTCATCCTGAGGCAACACCACGGGTTCTGTTTCAACCACCGCCACCGGGAAGTGTTCTTCAAACCCCCCCCCCCCAGCAACACTCACTGTTCATCCAGAGGCAACACCACGGGGTCCTGTTCATCCACCCTCATCGGGAACTGTTCATCCAAACCCCCCCAGCAACGCTCACTGTTCATCCAGAGGCTGCATCGATCGGCTTCCGTTAGCAGCAATAGCGAAGGAATCACTCGATCGGGTTCAGTTAACAGCCATCGATCGATCGCTCGGGTTCAGTAACGCGTAGCCTGCAGTGCAATCGCTCGGGTTCAGTTAGATCCCAACGCCTCACTCGGGTTCAGTTAGAGCCCAACGCCTCGCACCCACGCGCGTGCGTGTACGAGAGAAATGCGCATCGCTCGGCCCCGACCACCCACCGTAACCGGGAACACCCCGATATTTTCCTCGCCCTCGCTTCTACCACGGTTTTTTCCTCATAGACGGCCCAAAGAATGTCATGTACCGTGTTCTCGCCCGCCCGGACGAAAAGCCCATTTTCTGTCATGATTTTTTTTCATAGAAGTAGGAGCCCACCACATCTATGATGATTCCGGGTTTTGTCACAATTATCGTCATAGAAGTGTCATAAGTATGACAGAAATTTTTTTCATTCGGCCCAAAATGTCACGGATGTGTATTTTTTTTGTAGTGTAAGAAGGATCTGAGTCATGTCACCTGCTACAAGTGCGGGAAGACTGGGCACTACACCAACAACTGTTCTGAGTTGAAGAATGGCAACGGCAATGGAAGCTCTGGGAAGAAGCCCAATCCCTTCACCAGAGGTCAGGTGAACCACATCAACGTGGAGGAGGTTGAAGATCAGCCTGACGCAGTGATTGGTAAGTTTTTGGTGAAGTCATTTACTGCTCTCGTTCCTTTTTATACTGGTGCATTGCATTCATACATATCAAGGGGATTCGTGGACAAGTTTAAGTTACCCACCTTAGCCCTTAGGTCACCCATGTTAGTAAGCTCGCCAGGTGCGAAGTATATGGCCAGCCGATGGTGTGATCGGTTACCCCTAACCATTGGTAGCCACATGTTTCCCTCGGATCTAATAATTTTGGAGTCACAAGGATTGGATATAATAATAGGCATGGATTGGCTATCGAACTATGGAGGAAACATTGACTGTGCTAGTAAATCAATTCTGCTCACCACCCCGGAGGGAAAGAGGATCAAGTATGTATCCAGACATGCGCCCAGGAGGACTCAAGTAAACTCTCTCGAGTTGTTCAGAGGAAGTGCCTGCTGTGAAGGATTACCCGGATGTATTTCCGTGAGGAGTTACGTGCATGCCACCAGATCGTGATATAGAGATTTTGATAGAGCTGTTGCCAGGCACCGGACCAATATCAATGAGACCATATCGGATGCCCGCAAATGATTTGGAGGAGATTAAGCAGCAAATTAAGGAGTTATTGGAGAAAGGATACATTCGACGAAGTTCGTCACCATTTGGAGCCCCAGTGCTCTTAGTTGAGAAGAAGGATGGATCTTTGAGAATGGTTGTTGATTATCATGCATTGAATGAAGTGACGATCAAGAACAAGTACCCACTACCGATGATCAACAATTTGTTTGACCAGCTGCAAGGAGCTAAAGTATTTTCCAAGATCGATCTGCGATCAGGATACTACCAGTTGAAGATCCGAGAGCGGGATATACCTAAGACAGGTTTCACCACAAGGTACGGGCTATATGAGTACACGGTTATGTCGTTTGGTTTGACCAATGCCCCTGCCTATTTCATGAGTATGATGAATAAGGTGTTTATGGAGTTCTTGGATAAATTTGTTGTGGTGTTCATTGATGATATTTTGGTATATTCGAAGAATGAAGAGGAACACAAGGAGCATTGGCATTTATTTCTCGAGAAGCTCAGGGAGCATCAGTTATATGCCAAGTTCAGCAAATGTGAGTTTTGGTTGAAGGAAGTTGGATTTCTTGGACATGTTATATCAAGAGAAGGTATAGCAATACACCCTACCAAGGTCGATCGATCCTGAAAGTGGTTGGCACCCACCTCGCTTGGAGAGATCCATGATTTTCTAGGACTCATGGATATCATCGGAGATTTATTGAGAATTTCCCCAAGATTGCGAAGCCTATGACGGAGTTGTTGAAGAAAGACACCAAGTTTAAATGGACAGACGAATGTGAGGCAAGTTTTCAGGAGCTGAAGAAACGTTTGGTTACAACCCCAGTGCTGATTCTGCCGGATATACGCAAGGATTTCCAAGTGTACTACGATGCTTCTCGCTTAGGACTTGGAGGTGTACTTATGCAAGACGGAAGAGTTGTTTCATATGCCTCACGACAAATTTTCGGATCGCATGAGTTGAATTATGCCACGCATGATTTGGAGTTAGCAGCTGTACTTCATGCACTCAAGACCTGGAGACACTTTCTTATTGGAAACCATTGTGATGTGTACACGGACCACAAGAGTTTGAAGTACATTTTCACGTAGAAGGAGCTGAATCTCAGGCAGAGGAGATGGTTGGAGCTTATAAAGGATTATGATATGAAGTTGCATTATCATCCAGGAAAGGCCAATGTCGTAGGAGTCGCTTTGAGCCGGAAGAGTTATGCCAATACCCTCGTAAGCGGAGGATTACCAAAGGAGTTAGCCGATGATCTCAGGAAGCTTCATTTGGAGATAGTCCCTAGAGGTTTGGTTGCAGCAATGGAAGTTCAGTCAACATTATTGCAAAAGATTAGAGAAGCTCAGAAGGATGAGAAATAAATTGCTGAGATAAAGGAGAAGATGAGTAAAGGAAAAGACAAAGGGTTTCGAGAGGATGAGCATGAAACCTTATGGTTTGAGGACCGTGTATATGTACCCAAGAATGCAGAGATCAAGAAGTTAATACTTCAAGAAGCCCGTGACTCGCCATACTCCATACACCCCGGAAACACCAAGATGTATTTGGATTTGAAGGAGCATTTCTGGTGGACTGGTATGGAGAAGGATATTGCCGAGTATGTAGCCGTATGTGATGTATGTCAGAGAGTGAAGGCAGAACATCCTAAGCCAGCAGGATTACTGCAGTCAATGTCAATACCCGAATGGAAGTGGGATAAGCTTGGCATGGATTTCATCACTGGATTACCCAGGACCCGGTCGGGATATGATTCTATCTGGGTAGTAGTCGATCGCTTGACCAAAGTAGCTCACTTTATCATAGTGAAAACCACTTATACGAGTGCGAAGTTGGCCAAGATATATATGACCAGGATCGTATGTCTGCATGGAGTACCGAGGACCATCATATCAGATAGAGGAACACAGTTTACTTTGAAGTTTTGGCATCAGCTGCACGAGACTTTGGGTACTAGGCTAGAATTCAGTACAGCCTTTCATCCGCAGACAGATGGACAGACCAAGAGAGTCAATCAGATACTGGAGGATATGTTGAGAGCTTGTGCGCTAGATTATGGATCTAGTTGGGATGATAATCTGCCTTACGCAGACTTCTCATACAACAATAGTTATCAAGCCAGTTTGAAGATGGCACCTTTCGAAGCCTTGTACGGAAGGAGGTGCAGGACACCATTAATGTGGGATGAAGTTGGAGACCGTCAGTTGTTTGGACCAGATTTGATCAAAGAGTCTGAAGAGAAGGTTAAGTTGATTCGGGATAGACTGAAGGTAGCTCACCGAGTAAGAGTTATCTTGAGACTCAAAATGCAAGGAGGTAGTCTATGAAATCCGAGAGAGAGCATATCTTTGTGTGTCACCTCTGCGAGGATTTAAACGATTTGGAGTTAAGGGAAAGTTATCCCTGAGATTTGTAGGACCATACCGAGTTTTGGAGTGTATGGGAGAAGTGGTCTACAAGTTGGAGTTACCCGAAGGATTGTCAGGAGTTCACGATGTGTTTCACATTTCCCAGTTGAAGAAGTGTCATGCAGACATGGCCGCTGAGTGATATAATGCCCCTGGAAGCAATTCAGTTGGAGAGTGACCTAAACTACGAGGAGAAACCCGTCAAGATTCTCGAGTTTGCCAGCCGAGTTACGCGTAGCAAGGTTATCAAGTTTTGAAAATTTCAGTGGAGCCAACATACCGAGGATGAAGCCACGTGGGAGCGAGAAGAAGACCTACGGAAAGACCACCCACAACTATTTTCTAGCCAACCCGAATCTCGAGGGCGAGATTCATCTTAAGGGGGGTAGATTTGTAACATCCCAAATTTTCAATTTGGATGTTATACATAGGTCATCATATGCATATCATATTTTATTTGCTTTTCGTTTGCGATCCTAGAAAATCCTAAGCAACTCAAGGACCCACGGAAAGAGTTGGGGATTTCATTTATTTTTCATATTTGAATTTGTTTTTCTCAAATTTGAAAAGAGGATCATTTTGGTTTTAATAAATTTTCTCTCCGAATATTTTTAATATCCAAAATAAATGAGAGGAGAAAAAATAACTTCTCCAAAATAAAGTAAATATTGGAGGAAAATGTTAAAATCAAATAAATATTTTATTTGGATTTTATTCGAGATTTTATTTGAATTAGAAAAATATGCATTTTAGGCCAGGAAAATGTTCACTTCGTTCTAAATATTTTATTTAGACGGTGAAAATTGTTTTTGGAATTTTTTATATTTATTTAGGATTTTCTTCGACGGATTTTTTTAAAGAAAACGCGAACCGACCTAGGAGCCGGCTCGGGCTGGGACTTCCAGGCCGCCATGCCGCCGCCAGCCTTTATAAGGCGAGGCCCGAGGCCGCCAGCCCCAAGCCGCCGCCAGCCTTTATAAGGCGAGGCCCGAGGCCGCCACCGGCCCAAGCCGCCACCTCAAGACGCTACCGCCAACATTAGCTGCCCGCCGCTCGGCCGCTACCGCCCGCTTACGCCGCCCAAGGCCACACATTGAACCCGACCCAGGCCGCGGAACCGGAACTCCGACCGCCGCCCGACCGGCTTTTTTTCCCGGGTTTTTTCGGTAAACCCTAGATCTACTCCGTTTTTTAGACTCGGTTTTTCTCGGTTTTTTTTATTTAGATCTATTCTGCGAACGTTCGTTCGTTTGTCGCTGTTAGCGTATATTTTTCTTTTTCTGTTTTTTCACCAGGGACCTATCCGCGATTATTTTTAACGCAGATTCGCCCCTGATCTTCTAACCCTCGCAACATTTTAATCATTCGTCCAAATCCAGTGAAACCAACGCCAAAATCTTCGCCTCGAACCCCTCTTTCCAGTTAATCAACTTGAACATGATTTTGACAATTTAAAATTTGGTTTCAAGCAGATTTGTTTTCGAACTTCTTTTTATCGTAGTCTGAATTTCGTAGCTCCGATTTGATTGATTCTTTTTGCAAATCGAAGCTCTTCAGTTGAACTTTCAGATTTGATCTTTCTCACCTGAGTTTTACCCTTGCATCTATGCTTGAGTGCTTATGTATGCTATTGTTTGTTTGTGATAGAATTTCCGGAGTGCGAAGCGTGCTACTATGAGTTTCTAGGGTTTGCAGATCGTCAGCAAGGCAAGTAACACTTTGATCATATCCCATTATTACCCAATTTTTATGCATTAGTTTTCAACCCTCAAACATTGCATGAGTAGGATTGATAACATGTGGGTATTGGGAAGTAGTAGTTGAGGTAGTACATATTGCCCTTTTTATTCAAACCCTGGGAGTTAGTTCTACGTTATGCTATATTGCTATGCTATGCTCGTAGACGTGGATTGGTTTGAGTGATTCACGGCAGATGAGAGAGATTAATGTTAATTAAGGGTTTATTTAAGGTGGCTACTTTAACACACCTCTGGGTGGATTGTTTGTGGGCACCTTGGGAATCCAGTGTTGTTCAAGGAGATCCCGGGGAATCTGTGTGATCATCCTATGGGTCGCCACCCAGGCTCAAAGGGTTCATAAGATTATTCATGCTAGAAACTTCCGTGTGCAGCCACAAGCCATTATGGGCTCTGGCATAGTTGAGCATGTTGTGTGACCTCTTTCAGTGGTAGACTAGCAGATGTAGGGGATGTAGGTGGTACGGTCTACCCATCGAAAGAGTTAATGCTTCTGAAAGACTGTGTCTCGGTCATCCGTTTCTCAAACACCATGTAGTGCGAGAAAACCAATGGAGGAGATCGAGTCTTGTGGGAAAAGTGCGCAAACCTCTGCAGAGTATACAAACTAATCATGGTTAGCCGTGTCCCCGGTTATGAACATCTTGAGTATGTGGTTCTTGGATTAATGATTTGAGCTCATCACTCTAAACTAATTTGTTGGGTTATTAATACTGTTTAATTGGGATTGAGATGGGATTTCCATTCTCAATATTTATCAACTACCATGATAGTTAAACAAAATATATTCCTTTGTTGTAGGAAAAAATTGGCTTTTCGCAAAAAACCGGATAACCATAGAGCCTCCACCAGCCATATATGCATGTAGTGTTAGCATTTATTTTGCTCATTGCTCTACAGTGTTGTATTGCCAGCATATTCCATGTGCTGACCCGTTTTTCGGCATAGCGTATTATGTTGCGTAATTTTCGCATTTAAGAGTAAGGTGCGCTAGGTCGTTGTCGTGCACTCAGCTATGCCGTTGGAGTTGATGGACTGACTTACCTTTGATGCTTCCGCAGTTATCTTATTTAGATGGCCTTAAGCCATACTATTGTAATAAGTTCTCTTTTGAGACATTCGATGTAATAAGGGTGTGATTGCAGTCTGTTATAAATCCTTCAAGTACTGTGTGTCAGCATTACCGATCCTGGGATGACACTTATGCATAGAGATTTGACCGTCTGAGGTCGGATCGCTACATGGAGCTTGTGCATGTAGTTCAAATTTGAATTATGCACATGAAATGCCTAGAAAACCCAGTTAAGTATAAAAATGTCCAAACGAACCCCGGAAAATTCCAAAATTGAACACAATACTCCTATTGTTCTATGTTGACACTAGAAAGATTTTGAAAGCAATAAGAGGCAACGAATATCTTTTCGTCCCCAAAGGTGGCACGTTCCCTAGTGAAACCATCACACTTGTTATGAGAAGCTCTGGTTTGTGAGAAGCTTATACCCAAATCTGCCCCAAATGGGACAAAATTTTACCACGGCATGTTGGTGCCGCTCCATGATAGCATGCCTAGTTTCATAAATTTCAGAGGAGTTTTGGATTTACTAGAATTTAAAAACCAGGTATCTCAATGTTTGCGACCGCGTGACGGTGGCAGGGTGTGTGAAATTCATTCCCATTTCTTGCATGGGACCTAAGCATGCAACCAAGGACACATATTTGATTTTTCAACCAGTTTATATGCACTGGAGAATGTGCATATAGTTCAAATTTGAATTATGCGCATAAAATGCCTGGAAAACCCAGTTAATGTATAAAAATGTCCAAACAAACCTCGAAAAATTCCAAAATTGAACACAACACTCCTGTTGTTCTATATTGACACTCGAAATTTTTTTAAAGCAATAAGAGGCAACGGATATCGTTTCGTCCCCAAAGGTGGCATGTTCCCTACAAAAACCATCACGCTTGTTGTGAGAAGCTCTAGTTTGTGAGAAGCTTATACCCAAACTTGCCCCAAATGGGACAAAAAATTTACCACGGCATGTTGATGCCGCTCCGTGATAGCATGCCAAGTTTCATGAATTTCAGACGAGTTTTGGATTTACTAGAATTTAAAAACCAGGTATCTCAATGTTTGCGGCCGAGTGACGGTGGCAGGGTGTGCGAAATTCATTCCCATTTCTTGCATGGGACCTAAGCATGCAACCACGGACACATATTTGATTTTTCAACCAGTTTATATGCACTGGAGAATGTGCATATAGTTCAAATTTGAATTATGTGTATAAAATGCCTGGAAAACCAAGTTAATGTATAAAAATGTCCAAAACGAACCGCAAAAGTTTCCAAAATTGGAAGCAACACTCTTGTTGTTCTATGTTGACACTCGAAAAAGAATTAAAGCAATAAGAGGCAACGGATATCGTTTCGTCCCCAAAGGTGGCACGTTCCCTACCGAAACCATCACGCTTGTTGTGAGAAGCTCTGGTTTTGAGAAGCTTATACACAAACCTGTCCCAAATGGGACAAAAAGTTTACCACGGTATGTTGATGCTGCTCCATGATAGGATGCCAAGTTTCATGAATTTCAGACGAGTTTTGGATTTACTAGAATTTAAAAACTAGGTACCTCAATGTTTGCGGCCGAGTGACGGTGGCAGGGTGTTTGAAATTCATTCCCATTTCTTGCATGGGACCTAAGCATGCAACCAAGGACACATATTTGATTTTTCAACCAGTTTGTATGCACTGGAGAATGTGCATGTAGTTCGAATTTGAATTATGCACCTACAATGCCTACAAAACCAAGTTAATGTATAAAAACGTCCAAACGAACCCTAAATAATTCCAATTTTTTTGATGACACACCTATAGTTGCATGTTCACTGCAGATAAAAGTTCTAACAATTCGAACACCATCCTTTGTAGCTGTGACCCCATTACGTAATTCAAATCAAGACGATAAATCAAGTAGATCGCACACAGTTTATTATCACCAATCGTGTGAGATGCAACACAAAATATCTTGGAGCACCGTTGGTGTATAGTAGCCTATGGCTTATGCAAGAAGGTGCGTAAGCTACAGTCCACAGCCGGCGTGTCAAGCACACTAGCTCACTCCGCAAATATCATTTCACTGTTCATTCGTCGCCGGTGCAAGATTGGGACGTGGACCCACGACATGAGGGCAACTTCGGCGGCCCACTCCGGCGAGAGCGCGGCCGTAGCCGCCAGGCGCGTGCTAACAAGCTTTGTGAGGGCGACCGCAGTCTGTCTCCGGGCGGCCAAGGCAGCCCATAAGGCTGTTGTTGCTTCTCAGGCGGTGGCAGTAACATCTGCCTTGGGGATAGCCACTGGCGAGAGCGGCACATCAGCTGTCCGTTCCGCAGCGGCAGCCTTAGCCCTGATGGAGGTCGCCCACTACCATGTCAAGGCCATCGACGCACAACTCGTGGTGGTCACTGCACAAATCGAACGAAGCTTCTCCGACAACGGTTGGCAACCCATGGCCGAAGAGCTGGCAATCACCGAGAGAGTTCGAGCAGCCGTTCGTTCCTGCACGGCATACCTTGCCACGGCGGAGCCTGCCAGAGCCCAGATCACGGCCACCCACGCCCAGCTTGTGGAGGCCTATGCCAAAGATATGGCGGACGCGGATGGCGAGATGCTTGCCTAGTATGTTGCAATTGATGCTATGGAGCCCCATCCCCAAGAGATCGTCGGGCGCGAGCTGGACATGGAGGCAGCGGCGGAGAACGACAAGCACCAGCCGTAGTAGTACTCTTTGTTTTGTTTAATTAAGAGCGCCAGTCTTTAATTTGTTAGAGTAATGTTTAGGTCAGCTAGCTCTATTTAATTGCTGAACTTGCTCGATTAAGAAGTTAGTCTCCTTTGTGTACCCAAATTATGCAATGACGTGGATGACCACTGTAACCATGGAAAGTTGAACCAAAAATTTTGACGTTCAAACTCATCACACACGGGTTAAGCTATCTAAAATCGTTTGTGATGTTCACATATCGTACACGGTTCGGAAATAAGGAACCGTGTCTGATGACACTTTTGTAAGTGCATCTAGTGCCCCTTAGTGATTTTGGTGTATTGAAGACTTATAGGTTAAGGATCTAATGTGCTTGTGAGTATACATAGGTCTATAAGTCTATGAGGAGTTTGATATTTACAGAGAAAGTCGACCCCTAAAAATGAATGTCTTCGACTGAAGACTTCGGATTTCTAAAGACTTTGAAAGTGAAGAAATTGCTGTGACCGTGAAGACATTGTATTCATACGAGGAACGTGAAGCGTGAAGACTTTGGTTTTTGTAGTTTCATTTTCTCTTTCTTGAGTCGTAGGAAACACCGTACTGTTAAAGGGGGTCGAGGAAATACTAAGGAAAATTCCAAGTGATGCTCATCTCAAAATCCTACACCTACCAATCCCTTCGAGTGAAGCCATTGGAAATCTCATACAGCTCAGTCAATTTCTTCAGTGAGAGAGGCGAAGTTCATCTGGTCTCTGAGGAATTTGTTCTGACTGAGGAGTTAGGAATTCGCCAGTGATTGCCTACAAGTGAGGAACATGATAGCTCTAAGGAATTCGAACCTCAAATTTCCGACCGTTGTTGTGCTACGCGCCAGCTGTCCCAAAATATCTACCCACCTAACGGTCATATCATTGAAGGGCATTTATGTCTTATCATGTCGGGCTGCTCCCTAGGCTATAAATAGTCGTCCCTACAACCACTAGCTGGTTGGCTGCTCCGAGAGAAACTGACACTTGTCATTGAGAGCATCCCATCCTCCGAGGACTTTGAGCATCACTGAAGAGATTGATCCTGCGTGGATCCGATGCTTGTTACCTTTGAAGACTGTGCATCTTCCAGACGGTTAGGCGTCATGGTCTAGAACGTCCAAGAGGAAATTGTGGATCGCGAGTGACCGAGTTTGTGAAGGTTTGGAAGTCACCAAGACTTACCACGCGTGATCGGGCGAGGTCTCAGGTGACCTTAGCTCAAGGAGAATACGGTGAGGACTGTGTGTCCGGGACTATGTGTCCTCAGGTTTAAATACGTAGCCACTCCAACCAGACGTACAACTGTCACAGCAGTTAGAACTGGTCTACCAAATCATTGTCTTCACCAAGCCTACTGGTTCCATTTCCTCAAATCTTTTCTTTCCTCATTACTGCGTTGTGTGCTTGTTCATATCTATTTTGAAGGCTTTGACTGAAGACTTTCTCAATTTCCTCAGTTCAATTTCTTCAGTCTGTTTGTCTTCATCCTGTTTTATCCTGTGCTTACGCTTCCTGTACTCTGTGTCTATTTTCATTTCATCATGATGTCAATGTTTATGTTATATCATGTATGCATCTGAGTACTTATTCTGCTGCAAGTAGTTCTTCGCTTAGGAATTTCCTCACCCTAAAATTCCTCAGTGAAGAATTCATAAAAATTGCATATTCACCCCCCCACTAGTCGACTTAACGCACTTTCAATTTGTATCAGAGCAAGGTACTCCCTTGTTCTGTGTGATTTTGGTTTAACCACCTAGAGTTTTAGTTAAGTTGACCGCATGTATGATCAAGGTCTCTGCTGGGTGTCCTACCTTTGATGGGATGGACTACCCCTACTGGAAGAATAAGATGCGTATGCATCTTGAAATAGTTGACAACAATCTCTGGTACGTTGTGGAGAATGGCGTTCCCACTGTCTCACCTTCCGTGAACGCTGCTCATGTGAAGAGATTCAAGCAACTCGATTCTCAAGCGAAGAACATCACATGTGGACATCGGAGCAAAGGGCAGTATGGCAGATTGAGTGCTTTGGAGACAACTAAGCTTATCTACGAAAGGCTGTCCAAGGTCAATGAAGGAGTCTCGACATAGCGTGACTCTCGAGTTGACGTTCTTCGCAATCTCTTCAACCGCTTCAAAAGACTCGACAATGAAAATGTCCAGCAACCCTTCGATCGCCTCACTGACATCTCAAATGAGCTTCAAGCACTTGGTGCCACTGACATCACCGACCATGAGGTGGTGAAGAAATTGCTGAGATCACTTGATTCCTCATTTGATACCCTTGCACTAATGATACAAGAACGTGGAGACTACAAGTCACTTGATCCTGCTGATATCCTCGAGAGGCTAAACACTCATGAGTTCCATCTTGCTAAGAAGAGAGATCTCTATGGTCCTAGCTATGGCAGATCACGCGCTCTGAAGGCCAAGGCAGTATCTGAATCTGAAGATGAGGATTCTGGTAGCAGCCTTGGTGACCCTGAAGAACTGAGCGAGGAGCTAGCAATGCTCATGAGGAAATTCCAGAAGTTCTCAAGACGTGGTCGCTTTGGAAAATCCTCAAGAAGTGATGATTCCTCATCCTGTGACTACAAGAAGAGGCTATGCCACAAATGCAAGAAACCTGGTCACTACATTCAAGATTGTCCTCAATGGGAAAAGGAATCAAAGAAGAAGAAATACAAGGATTACAGTTCTAATGACTCAAAGAAGAAGAAGAAATCTTCAAAGTCTTCATCATTGAAATCTTCAAAGTCTTCATCTCACAAGAAGACCAGCTCTAAGAAGGCTCGGGCATTCATTGGCAAGGAAATGGACTCTGAAGCTGAATCTGAGGAACATGAGGAAGAAGAGGCATCTGAGGAGTCAGAATTTGGTGTGGCAAGCCTAGCCCTTGCTACTGCATTCGTCAGCAAGTCCATGTTCAACTCTGAAGAAAATAGCCTCACCAATAAGGCTGACGAAGGTGATGAAGACTACGCTCCCACCTATTGCTTCATGGCAAAGGGTGCCAAGGTACTCAAATATCCCTCCTTTGAATCAAGTGGGGATGAATCTAATGAAAACCTCAAGCCTAGCTACTCTAAACTTGCTAAGATTGTTGTGAAACAACAAAAGGCTTTTGAAAAGTTTCAAAATATGCTAGACAAAAGTGATGATATGTTGGGTGAAGAAATGGATCGCACTAAAACTTTGACTGAAAATCTTCACAGACTTCAGTCTAAGTTTAACAACCTTCAAAGTCATCATAACACTCTCTTATCTGATCATGAGAAGCTTTCTTATGAATTTCCTCAAAGAAAGCAAGATCTTGAGAAGCTAAGGGTGAGTTATGAAGATCTTTAGAAGGAACGTGATTCATTACTTGCTCAACAAATCAGCGCTGCTCAGGAAGAATTCATTCCTCCATGTTTGAAGTGCATTGAACGTGAATTTGCTAATTCTTCACCTGAATGTTCAAATGCTCTAATGCTACAAAATCTTCACCTATCTCTGCTATCACTAATTCCTCATCTGAAGACATTGCTAGTATCACTGACGATGCAGGGCTGAAGAAATTGTATATGACAGGCATGTACAAAAGCCTCAAAGGGCATCAGGCTCTTTGTGATGTGCTTAAAAAGTAGATCCTCAAGAGGAACCCTAGGAAAGAGGGTATTGCCTTTGAGAGGAAACTCAATGCTGATGGAACATACTTTGGAAGCTTTGAAAGTACCCCAAAACCTCATGCGTTCTTTGCAAAGGGACCTCCAGAGATCCGCCTGCTTATCCGCTTTACATGTGAATCTCCTCATTCTTCTGATGAGTCATTTGACTCCAACTATAAACTGTTCAAAAATAAGAATGGTGCAGTATTTGCTAGATATGTTGGCACTAACTGCAGGAACGGTTCCCCTATGAATAAAATCTGGGTTCCCAAAAGGTGCCTTGATAGTCTTCAGGTGAATGTCATCATGACACCACCCGTGAAGAATAGGAACCCCAGATCAAATTCTTCATATGGATCCAAGTCCTCATATGGACCAAATTCCTCACGTGGATCAAAATCCTCAAAAGGACCGAAGTCCTCATATGAACATCATCGTGCTAACACTTCTGTTTCACAGGGAAGATCTAAGGGCTATGAATATGAGCATTATTCTTCTAACCATTATGTTCATAAGTCCTCAAATAATTTCTCCGCTTATTCATATGCTTACCCTAACTCCTCTTATGTGAAACGAAGTGGACTGGCTTCTATACCACCATTCTCTTATGGAGCTCATAGAATGATGAACTCTTTGCCACCCCTTCACATGTGGGTGGTGAAGAAAAGGAACTAATCTCTTATGCAGGGTGAGGTCTCCAGACGTACTTAAACGGCTGAAGAATGTATTGGAGACCTGAATGTGCTTGAAAGGACGCAAGCTAATCATGAAGAAATGAATTTTCATTTCTCACGTCCTCATTCCGTTTTATCTGTTCTATTGCTTGATCAAATTGATCTGATGAAATGATGTCATATTCTTCACTGATGAAGTATATGAGTTTGTAAGCTGCACTAATTCATTTGCAGGATGATCAACCCAAAGCCACTGAGTGGGTCCTTGATAGTGGATGTACAAATCACATGACTGGTGACAAGAATTTATTGATGGACGCTCCCTTATCTCCATCGCATCTGATGTATATCACCTTCGCTGACAAAGGCAAAAGCAAGGTATTGGGTCTAGGTAAGGTTGCGATCTCAAAGGATCGACACATGGACAAAGTCATGCTTGTCGAGTCCTTAGGATACAACCTCATGTCAGTCCCAATGCTTTGTGATCTTGATATGGTTGTTGTCTTTGGCAAGTATCGTTGTGTTGTGATCATGGAAGCTGACCATTCCAAAGTCTTCGAAGGCTTTAGATGAGGAGATCTGTATATTGTTGATTTGTCTATAGGACCACAACCAGCTATATGTCTACTTGCAAAAGCTTCAGAAGGCTGGCTATGGCATCGACGACTTGGTCATCGCGAAGAAGAAGAAGAAGAAGAAGAAGCATGTCATTGGCATTGAGAATGTCAAATTCCTCAAGGATCACTTGTGCGGAGCCTGTGAAGCTGGAAAGATGACCAAGGCCAAGCATCCAGTAAAGACTATCATGACAACCACTCAACCATTTGAATTGCTTCACACGGATCTCTTTGGTCCTAACCATTATTCTGCTTTCACTAATGAAGCATCTCTATATGGCTTTGTTATTGTTGATGATTACTCTCATTACACATGGGTGCATGTTGTCACTTACAAACGTGAAGTGCAGGAAGTCTTCAAATGATTTTCCTCGAGGGCTTCAACCAACTTTGATGTGAAGATAAAGCACATCAGAAATGACAATGGAACTGAGTTCAAGAATACAGGTCTTGATGACTATCTTGATGAACTCGGTATACTCATGAGTTATCTGCTCCTTATACTCCTCAGCAGAATGGCGTCGTGGAGCGCAAGAACAGGACTCTTGTTGAGATGGCTCGCACTATGCTTGATGAATACAAGACGCCTCGTCATTTCTGGATTGAGGCAATTGATACTGCATGCCACATCATCAACAGGGTATATCTTCACAAATTCTTCAAAAAGACTGCATATGAACTCCTCACTAACAAGAAGCCCAATGTGAGTTATTTCAAAGTCTTCCGTGCTAAATGTTGGATTAGAGATCCTCATGACAATTCTAAATTTGCACCGAAAGCACATGAAGGTTTTATGCTTGGTTACGGGAAGGACTTGCACACCTACAGTGTCATCAACAACGTCCACCACAAAGTTGTTGAAACTGTAGATGTGCGGTTCGATGAAACTAATGGCTCGCAAGGACAGCACCTACCTCCTGTGCTAGATGAAAGTCAGCTGAGGAAACCATCAAGTTCAAGGCTACTGAAGATGTCATTCCTACTAAAGAATCTGCTGAAGAGGTCATTCCAGAACGTGAAAAACATCACGCTGATGCACCCGAGGAAAATGGTCTTTCAAGAAAATGCCGATCCAATTCCTCGGCGACAACCCGCTCATCCTCGCGTTGCAAATGAAGTGCAGATTGAGAAAATCATCAGCGACATAAATGCACCAGGTCCTCTCACATGCTCAAAAGCTTCACATATGTCTAACTTTTGTGGGCACTTCGCTTTTGTGGGCACTTCGCTCAAGATGAAGCATTTCTGGAGCCTGAATGGATTCAAGCTATGCAAGAGGAATTACATCAATTCGAGCTCAACAACGTCTGGAAACTAGTCAAACGTCCAGACCTTCGCAAGCACAATATCATCGGCACAAAATGGATCTATCGCAACAAGCAAGATGAACACGGCCTTGTTGTAAGGAATAAGGCACGGCTTGTAGCTCAAGGCTACAGACATGTTGAAGGAATGGATTTCGATGAAACTTCTGCACCTGTTGATAGACTTGAGGCTATTCGCATATTACTTGCTTATTCTAACCATCATAATATCATCTTATATCAAATGGATGTGAAAAGTGCATTCCTCAATGGTAAGCTTGAGGAAGAAGTACATGTTGCTCAACCCCGTGTTTTGAAGATCCAAAGCATCCTCGACAAAGTCTTTAGACTCAATAAGGCCCTCTATGGCCTCAAGCAAGCCCTCGGTGATGGTATGATACTTTGAAGGAATTCCTCATGAAGAAAGGCTTCAAACCCGGTTCACTTGACCCAACTCTTTTCACCCAAAACCTATGATGATGAATTATTAGGTGTGCCAAATATATGTTGATGATATTATCTTTGGTTGTACTAACCAACGTTATAGTGATGAATTTGCCTATATGATGAGTGAAGAATATCAAATGTATATGATGGGAGAATTGAAATTCTTCTTAGGTCTTCAAATTCATCAACAGCGCAATGACATCTTCATATCTCAGGTGAAATACCTCAAGGATGTATTGAGGAAATTCGGCATGCAAGATTGCAAAGGCATCAAAATCCCTATGCCCACAAATGGCCATCTATGCACTGATGAAAATGGTATTGACTTCGATCAAAAGGTATACCGCTCCATGATTGGTTCTTTATTGTATTTATGTGCATCTAGGCCAGATATTATGCTTAGTGTTTGCATGTGTGCCCGATTTCAAGCTACACTGAAGGAATCACACCATAAGGCTGTGAAGCATATTCTTCGATATCTAGCTCACACACCAACACTTGGATTATGGTATCCCAAGGGCTTCGCTTTTATCTCATTGGATATTCAGACTCTGACTATGCTGGTGATTGTGTGGACCATAAGTCAACATCAGGTACATGCCATTTCCTCGGACGATCCTTGGTCTGTTGGTCCTTGAAGAAACAGAATTGCGTATCACTTTCTACTACCGAAGCTGAGTACATTGTTGTTGGTTCGTGCTGTGCTCAATTGCTATGGATGAAGCAAACCCTCAAGGACTACGACATCAACGTGAAGAATGTGTCTATCTACTGTGACAATGAGAGTGTAATCAAGATTGCTCATAACCCAGTTCAGCACTCGAAGACAAAGCACATTCAGATTTGTCATCATTTTCTTCGTGATCATGTGTTGAAGGGCGACATCTCTATTGAGCATGTGAAGATTGAAGAACAGCTAGCCGATATCTTCACAAAGCCCATGGACGAGAAGAGATTTAGCAAGTTGCGGTGTGAGCCAAATATTCTAGAATCTTCGAATGTCCTTTGAAAAGGACACACATCCTAACTCTTTTTCAAAATTGATGACTTAGATGTGCAACACACGAAGAAACGTTTTTCTTCAATCAATGAAGACTAACACTCTAAGTGTGAAGAAATTAACGAAGAATTTGCTTCTCAGAGCCCTACGACAGTTGTACACGGTGTCTGAAATCAACATTCTTATACGGTGGGTCATGCCACCAACAAAAGTTGAAAATCTTCAATTTGAGTATTACTTCTTTTCGAAATTCCTCAGTTGTTCAATTTCTTCAACTTTGCATTATCTTCACTGATTCCATCGTTTTTCTTCATTGGCTATATATATATATATATATATATATATATATATATATATATATATATATATATATATATATATATATATATATATATATATATATATAGTTTATGTCCTCTACAAAGATTCACTTATTGCTAATTCCTCATGTTGCCTTTTTTGCTAAGTGAATGTGATCGGACCCTTCCCCCTCTATGCTAAACTCAACCCAGTCTATTCACAAATTCTTCATATGTGTTCTATTTGAAACTCGTTCAAAATCTTCACTGTGTCCTTGTCAGCTGAAGAATTTGCGAACAAAACATTAAAATTATCTTATCTGAATTTTCGGCGTTTGCCGCTCAAACTGTTCCACATTCCACTATGGATTTATCTATTCACCCACGATCTCGCACGATCGCCACCTCTCAGTACGTGGGTGACACATGTCACGCGAATGAGAACGGTCAGGGGCATGTTCGTCCAGTTTCCTCGGACGAGCGGTTTTTCACCTCGGCTATAAATACCCCTCCCTTCCTCACTTCGTTTTTACTCCGCTCAACGTCACTCCCTAGCTCGAGCTCTCAAAATCTAGCGCCGCCACTACTTCCATCATTGCCGATGAGGAAGAGCTTCACTGCCTCGACCTCGTCGCCGTCATACTCGCGCCGGCCACGGATTTCTTCACTACGCCGCCGCCGTAGCTGTTTTCTTCTGCCAAGTTAGGGCGTGGAAGATCTTAACTGATGAACTTCTAAATCTACACTTCTCAGTTCGTCGTGTTCTTTGTCAAGGGTAATTAAAAGTTACTTTTTCTGCCCTTGTTGATTCTGAGTTTTCTACAAAATCTTCAAAAGGTGTTTATTCTTCAAATCTTCACACACTAAACACTTCACACAACATCTATTCTTGATATGTTTCCCTAAGCAACATTTTTCTTCAAGATTCCTCAATTGTGTGGATTTTCAATCTGTACAACTCTGGAACCTAAGTCAAAGAACACTTTGTGAAATTCCTCAAGACTTATCTGGTCAAATTCCTCAAACTTGTTCTTTTTGCGAAATCTTCTAACAACGCATATGACCTCTCCAAATTCTTCGCAACTATATTCTCGCTCACAGTACACATGTCCGATCTTTGAATCTCTAGGTTCTCATCAACTTAACTCATTTGCAGCGTTCCTCGAAGAAAAGTTGCACACCTCTTCAGAGAATTCTATTGTTCAGATTCCTCAGCTGAAGAAAATGGCTGACGGCAAGAAGCCCCAGAAGGGAGGAAAGAAATTGGAAGTCAACATAGCGTTTGGATGAAGCAGCTCCTGGCCACTGGTACTTCTTCTGTTTTGCTTAATGGGGTCCCTGGGAGGAAGTTTGTTTGTAAAAAGGAGTCGATTGTGGTGACCCGGTATCTCCTCTACTCTTTGTCATAGTCACGATCTGCTCCAAACAAAGGATTAATGATATGTTCAGAAGGAATTCTTCACCTACCTATACCTTGCCATGATACAGATTACCACAGTGATCCGATTATCTTTGATGATACATTGATCATCCTCCCTGCATATGTGGCTCAACTCTGGCTTTGAAGGATATGTTAAAGGTGTTTTATCAGTCCACTGGTCTGGATCAACTACCATAAATCATTTATTATTCCAATCAATGTTTACTCTGCTGTAATGGAAGATTTGGCTGCTGCTTTTGGTTGCAAAATTGGTAAAATGCCATTTACATATGTTGGATTGCCTGTGGGGACCACAAGGCCCAAAATGGTGGACTTCATGCCTTTGGTGGACTGTATGGAGAGAAGAATGACTGCTAGTTCTTCTTTCCTTAACCAAGGTGAAAGATTGCAGTTCCTTAACTCTGCTCTATCTTCAATGCCCATTTTCTTCTTGTGTAGTCTTGCTCTGCCACCGGTATTCTCAAGCGATTGGAAAGAATCCAAAGGCGTTATGCGTGGAGAAAGCATAGAGATGAGCCAGCACCATCTCTTGCTGCTTGGGATCTCATTTGTAGGCGAAAAAACAAAGGAGGTCAGGTATTCTTAATCTGGGGTTCAGAATGTGGCTCTTCTTCTCAGGCATGCCAATAACTTCCTGAACAAACGAGATATCCCTTGGGTGTCCCTAGTCTGGGATTCATCTTATTTTGAAAGAATGACCCAGGGAACAAATGACTGTGGCTCCTTCTGGTGGAGGGATATTTGTAAAGTCATGCAGCATTTCAGGGACTACTCCTGGGTGCAGATCAATGAAGGGGACACTGCTCTTTTTTGGGCTGATAATTGGAACCTTGGCACTGTAGTTTCTAGTCTGCAGACAAGATTCCCAAGGCTTTTCTCTTTTGCCAAGGATCCCTGGATTTCAGTTAAGGAAATTTTCAATACCCAGGATATGCATCAGCTTTTCCACCTTCCCTTATCTGCTCAGGCCTTTAATGAGTTGAACTTGATTAAGGATTTGATGGATTCCCACAGCAGAGACCCCAGTTCGAGGGATGTTTGGTTCTGGCAGGGCTCATCCAAGATTTTCATGCCCAAGATGTTTTACTCCTACACTTTTGTGTCTGAGTCCTTCAATCCTTTGCTCAGTGGGGTTTGGAAATCCTCTTGTACCCTCAAGATCAAGGTCTTTGCTTGGATGCTTATTATGGACAGGTTGAACACCAAGGATATGGTTGAGAGAAGGCACTGGCACATGGAAGATGGAGTCCATTGTAGGCTTTGCCCCTTGCAGGCTAGAGAAACCAGGGATCACCTATTCTTCAACTGCAATTTCAGTGTGAGGGTCTGGAATTATCTGCAGATTGATTGGTCTGCTGGCACATCCATGATTCAACTGGTTACTCAGGCAAGGAGAAGTTTTGATAAGCCTTTCTTCTCTCAAGTGGTTTTCATTGCTTGCTGGAATATTTGGATCATCGAAATGCCAAAGTGTTCAGAAATGAGAGGGCTAGTTTCAATAAATGGAGGTTTGCTTTTAGGCATGATATTAGCCTAATGCAAAGACCGAATCAAATCTGCTTACAAGGATGACTTGCTTAAATGGATCTATTTCCTCCCCCCTTAAGATAATTTTGTAAGACTCCCTTTTTTACCTTGTACTCTGGTTACTCCTTGTAATCAACTTGTTGTATTACTTCTTTTATCAATAAAGTTTTGATATCTTTGTGGGGTTTTGCCCACAGTTCCACAAATCAAAAAAAAAACATAGCGCTTGAAATCCCTGAGGATATCTATGATGAATATTGCACTCCTGATGAGGCCAAACATGGCAAGGAGACCAAGAATGAGCGCAAAGTGCGCATTCAGAGGGTAGAGAGGAGATGGGCCAGAGAATGGAGGGAATATCGCTACGTCACTCCCAAGTACATGAAGAAATTCGATGTACACCCTCCATGCCCAAGACCTCCATTGGCACCTGGCCAAGAAGTTGATCCCTCTAGCATCAGAAGAGGTGAAGAATTTCCAATGGAATGGGCCAAGTGTCAAGCAAAGCTGGCAAAAATGGCAAAAGAAGCAGTGAAGAAATTCAATGAAGATTCTGCTGTTGCTCCTGTTGAGGCCTCTGCTAGCAAGCCTAAGAAGGCTATGCCCAAGAAGCCTGCACACAAGCCAAGGCTTCTGCACCAATGCCCTCAGCCAAGCTCATCTGCAATGCCCTCACGGCCCAGCTCCACAAAGCCCTCACGGAAAATTCCTCAAGCTGCACTAGCTCCTCCAAAGTCCTCAGCTCCTCCTTCCAAATCCTCAGCACCTGTGCATCCCGCCTCATGCCAAAGGACAACAGACATCTCTATTGCCTCTGGAGCCTCTACAAGTTCTTCGGCTCCTCCGCATTCCTCAAGCAGCCCCCACTGCTGAAGACTAAGGCCACTGCTGGACGAGGTTCTCGACCAAGTCCTCACAAGAAGCAGGTCGCCTTCCAAGTACCGTCTGATGATGATGAAGCTGATGATGAGGAACTCGCTGAAATCATCACAGACATGCGACAAAGGGCCGCTAGAGCCAAAGGCTCAAATGTACCTCTGCTTTTGGATCCAAAGCTGATCCTTGAATACATTGATCTCTGGCACAAGGACCCCAACACTCCTATGACTGACTTACTCCTGGTCAAAGTCACATGCTTTCCGCCTTCATAGGCGAAGAAAGATGGAAATTCAAGAAGGCCAGGCAGTTGAAGAAAGCGCAGTACAAGAAGGAGCGCCTTCTGAAGAAGAACATTGTGAAAATGACCACTTATGAACTCATTGCTGCTCAAACTAGGATCAAAAACCTCAATGATGAATTTGACACCAACCGTGCAGACTGGCTTGGAGCCAAAGTCAGATTTGTCAAATTGGCGAAAGGTTTTTCTTCAAATGTTGCTTCAACGCACATTGAAATTCCTCAGGCTGAAGCATCTGCCCAGCCGACTGAAGAACATGCCAGCACCGCTGATGAAAATCAGGCTGCTGATGAAACTGCTAGTACCAGGGCTGATGACTGCATTCCAGCCGCTGATGAAACTGCCAGGGCAACCACTAGTGTTGCGCCTGAAGAACAAGTCAGGCCAGCTGAAGCTTCAACCGCTGTGCCTGAAGAAACTGACCATGCCAGGGCAACTGCATCAGTTGTGCCTGAAGAAAATGAACCAATTTCCTCTGCTCCTCCTGCACCTACACCAAGTCCAATTCTTCCTTCTGCATCAGAAGCTAAGAAGACAAAGGCTGCGGAGCGTGCAGCAATGAAGAAAAGGAAAGCATCAACTTCATCAGAATCTTCAGCTCCGAAGAAGATGAAGAAATTGAAAAGCTCTTTTGAGAATCCAATTGATGTTGTTCCACTCTCATGCATGCCATCAAAGGAACTTGTTCCCTTTGGTGAAGACTATGCGATCCCAAGCGGATCTGATGAGGATGTTCATTCTGCTGCTTCCTTAGAGCAGTTGGACGAAGAAATTGAAGTGGATTAAATCCCTTCAACCCCACTTGTCTCATCGCCTGTGCCTCAGTTCACAGCTGAAGAGGCAGGCGTTGAACAACTAAGTGAAGAAGATGATGATGTGGACATTGGGAGCACAACACCGGTGATGAATGATGACTTTTGGGAAAGTCAGCACCCCAATTCTGCCTTGTTCACTCCTCTGCAACAAATTCCTCAGTCCCCAGTGCATACTGAAGTTCAAATGGGCTCTGACGAACCTCACTCCACTCCTTCCATTCTAGAAGAGATTCCAGCCACTAGTGCTGATGACAATGTTGCTGAAGAAATGCGGATCCAGGCTGCAACTGAAGTAGAAACTGAAATTCCTCAGCCTGTGGTTCCTGAGATAGCGATTCCTGAGGTTGTGATGCAATTGACTAACACTCCTCAGCCCAAGCCGAAGGATCCTTTCTCCAAGAAGCAAAACTTCAAGGCTGATGACTTCTTCCATGAGCATATTTTCTTCATGGATTACAACCCATATGACTCTGCTCGTCTTAGAAGGAAGCGTTTTTGGACTGCCAGCCAAGCCAACTTCTATTCTTCGCCGCTTTTCAACAAGGACAAAGTCTTCGACCATGAGCATATTCCTCACGTGGACATGGAATCACTGCCTTGCTTCACGCCAGTCCTTAGTGTTCTTCATGACGCTGGACTGCTCAAATTTTGCACTGATATTGTTGATTGGAATGAAGAGCTAATTCTTCAGTTCTATGCAACACTGTACATCACAGGAAATGCTAAAGATGTGAACTCTTGGTATTGGACTGGATGACAGAAAATACTTATTTCAAAGCACCGCCTAAAATTGCTTCACGCCCTGCCTGTCAGTCCTGCCCTTGAAGGTGCTCGTTGTATATATCATGAACCTGAGCTTACAGATCACTATATGCAAGTGTTGATGAAGCCGCTGAAGCCCGGTCAAGCCCCAAGGACCAAATTCCTCGTGAAGGAATTGCAGTATATGCCTCGGACTGTCTATCGCATTCTGATGAAGACTTTGAGTCCAGTCAAAGGCCATGACTCGAATGATGAAGAGGTCGTTGGCATCTTGAAGAATATGCTTTTCAACATCATTCATGGCATTCTTGTCAACTACCATGATTTCTTCATGAGGACTCTGGACATTGTTGCATTATCTCTATTTGAGTTGAAGCCTTACGCTCCTTGGAATATGAGCTTCCTCAGAACAAGGTCTTCACTCAACTACAAGGGTGACTTTGAAAATCATCTCAGCTACTTGCCCCCCATAGAAGTCCTCAAACAGACATATGCCTCAGCTGATGAAAAGGGCAAGGCCACTGCTGTTATTGATGAAGGCTTTCGTCCATTGGATGGTCAGTTCCGCAAAGCTGCCTCTTACTCCATCAATGATGATTCTGCCACTCATGACTCTGCCGCGAATACTTCAAAGCAACATCCTCAAGGCACAACTCCAAGGGTGATGGCTGATCGTGAGGTTCTCCTCAGTCTTCACCAGAAGGTCGATCGCAACCACAAATGGGTTAAGCATCAGTTTGGTTCAATTCTTCACAACATGACTGCTACACACAATGCAGTGAAGAAAAACCATTACTACCTCCATGAAGTCTTCGGTCGCACCTGGGCTGTTCTGTCACGTCTTTATGGTGAGGAAGATCTGAAGCAAATGGGTCTCAAGCAGGACTTTGACTGGTCTCAACCACCACCGAAGAAATTCAAGAAGGTCAAAGTTCCCTCCTTGGTGGCCAGCTCATATTCTTCATCACGTGACATGGATGAGCATGAAGATTTGGACAACACTGCGATAGGCCCTACTTCAACAACCGACCCCAACAACGCTGGCACTCCTCCATCATCATGATATTCTTCAGGGGCGTTAGTCCTTATTTTTCGATCCTTTTGTTCATTCGATGACAAAGGGGGAGAAACTTGAGTTAGTCTTCAAGCGGTTCTCTATATATGGGCGTTTTTTGCTAAGTTACAACTCTCGTTCTTTTGAAGACTTTGCTGGATCGAGTTATAAACTTAAACCCGATGGTGGTCTGATAATCTTGTTGTGCTCTTCTAAATGCTTATTCCTCATATATGTTAATGCACGCATGCTGAATTACATCAATCTCCATATTTCATCATTCATTTCAAATTCTTCACATTGTATGTTAAATGTGTGTATGAATTACAAGATATAGGGGGAGATCTCCATGATTCTACTCTTCAAGTGTGCATTACTTCAAAACAAAATTCCTCACTATGCACATCTTCAGGGGGAGTTCTTCTATATCTTGCAATCAAATTCCTCAACATCTGTATTTACACTTCACATGTTTATCCCCATTGAAACTTAACCTATATTGTCATCAATCACCAAAAAGGGGAGATTGTAAGTGCATCTAGTGCCCCTTAGTGATTTTGCTGTATTGAAGACTTATAGGTTAAGGATCTGATGTGTTTGTGAGTATACACAGGTCTATAAGTCTATGAGGAGTTTGGTATTTACAAAGAAAGTCGAACCCTAAAAATGAATGTCTTCGACTGAAGACTTCAGATTTCTGAAGACTTTCGGAAGACTTTGAAAGTGAAGAAATTGGTGTGACCATGAAGACTTGGTATTCATACGAGGAACATGAAGCGTGAAGACATTTGTTTTTGTAGTTTCATTTTCTCTTTCTCGAGTCATAGGAAACACTGTACTGTTAAAGGGGGTTGAGGAAATACTAAGGAAAAATTTCCAAGTAATGCTCATCTCAAAATCCTAGACCTACCAATCCCTTCGAGTGAAGCCATTGGAAATCTCATACAGCTCAATCAATTTCTTCAGTGACAGAGATGAAGTTCTTCTGGTCTCTGAGGAATTTGTTCTGACTGAGGAGTTAGGAATTCATGAAAAGCGGATTGCCTACAAGTGAGGAACATGATAGCCCCGAGGAATTTGAACCTCAAATTTCCGACCGTTGCTGTGCTACGCGCTAGCTGTCCCTAAATATCTACCCACCTAATGGTCATATCATTGAAGGGCATTTATGTCTTATCATGTCGGGCTGCTCCCTAGGCTATAATGTCGGTGGGAAACGACACCTATGGGATCACAAGAATCCCTACTACGGTTGCGGGGCGCGGGGTTGAGAGAAGAGCGGGTCTAACAGAGAAGCACGCGGTTCGTTTATCCAGGTTCGGGCCGCGAGGATGCATAAAACCCTACTCCTGCTTTGGTGGATGTATTCTGTGTTCTTGAGCTAGCTACGGGGTGTAACGAGCTCCAAAAAGCAGAATCCTTCTCCTGGTCGCCTCGGGCCTCCTTTTATAGGTGAAAGGGGCTACCAAAGTGGCACACAGGAGGTGGAAAGGTCTACAGTGGCACGAGGTTATCCCTCGTATTACAGGACAAGGTACATTTAATGCATCGCTTAGGTGTCCTCTCACTTTATCGGGGATGGGGGCGAGGCCCGTCCCGTCCGTCGCTGCTCCTCCAGGCTTCGACACGCGCCCTGGCCAGCGGTGCATGCGGTGCCATGTAGGCAGGCAGGTAGCTGAGGTGGCGCGGTGGTGGAGCCTCCACGAAGGGCTGCATGTAGCCACGCAGGTGCCTGCCCAGCTGGTTGGGTCGGCAGCTGCATGCGAACGGCGGTGGAGACTTGGCTGGTGCGGGCCTGATGGTGGCCCTGCTGGCGCGCTTGGCGAGGGCCTTGCCGGGTGGTCCGGCAAGGGTCTTGCCGTGGTGCACAGGCGTCCCCGGCAAGGATCTTGTCGGGGGTCTTGTGGGTTCCTTCGGCGAGGATGGCTGCCTTCCCATCCTCACTTGATCTTGACTATTCTTTGTCTTCACAAAGATCTGCAAGCCACCATAGAGGTGCCTCCCGAGCCCTGTCCCAACACATGTGTTGAGTGTTGGTGGGCTCGAGGGTGCTTCGCTCGTGGCGTGGCGAAGCTTCCCGGCAAGGGTCTTGCCGGGGCTCTTTGAAGCCGCCTCAGCCGAGATCCTTCTTTGGGGAACCTGCTTCGCCCATCTGATCTTTGTGGCCTTGGTCATTGTCGTTGCTTTGCTCGTCTTGGGCTTCGGTCTTAGCTCGGCTCACCTCCCTCGCTCTGCTTGGTGTGGTCGTGGGCGTGGCTCTGACTGCCCGTGCACAGGTAAAGGGGTACAAAAATGTGCCCCTAGTTTTGTACACCGACAGGAGCCCCCGGGCCTGGACCACACATAAGCGCGACACGTTGTTGGGTCAGGCCCAAAACGGTGCGCGGGCAGGCGGGGCGGTTTTTACCGTGGTAAAAAAATTCGCGCGGTGCGCTTCCCACGACCCGCGCGGCGCGGCGCGGCGTGGAGTGGCGTGCGTGACGTGGGCGGCATGTGCGGGGCGCTTTTCACACGCATGCGTCACATCACAGTAAATGGGCGGCGCGACCCGCGGCTTCCCCATAAAAAGGGATAACCGTGGGCGCATTGTTCCTTTTACACTTCGCGCAATCTCAATCTCGGAGACCTCCGCCTGTCCCCCTATTCTTCTCCAAGCTTCTTCGCTCGCCGTCGTGCTCCTCACCGCCTCCGCTCCTTCCTCCTCCTTCACCATGGCGCCAAAATCCACCAAGGGCAAGGGGTGGCTAAGGACGTCGGGGCTGTGGAGCCGCCCGAGAGCGCTGTCGAGACCGACGCGATCCGCCTTCTTCTTCCCCTCGACGGCTGACGTGTTTGAGCTTCGGGACCTCTTCGGGCCCCTGTGGGGAGTGAAGACGGGGGGGAGGATTCGGGGCACCCGGCTACGCGCGTCATCCCCGCCACCTACGCCAAGCCTGCCTCAAATCGGTATCCCTTCTTCGTTGATTACTTCTCTTGCGGGCTCTGTCCTCCCTTTTCCGATTTCTTCAGCGACATCATGCACACCTTCGGCTTCCGTCTTTTGGATTTTACTCCGAACGCGGTGGCGTGCATGGCCATTTTCGCGCACCTTTGTGAAGGCTTCGCCAGGGTGCACCCCAACACGGCGCTCTTCCGCCACTACTTCTACCCTCAGATCCAGACAGGGGGCGCCATCTCTTGTTGCATCACCTGGATCCCAAGATCCAAGGAGGCGTACCCGGACGGCGCCGTGAAGGAGAGGTGGGATGAGTGGCGGGGCCGGTGGTGCTGGATTGAAGAGAAGGACCCGCCAGCATTCTGCAAAGTTCGCTGGGCGCCACCAGTTCGCGGCGGCGATTGGAGCGATGTCGATGCCGCCGACGGAAAGCTCTCTGTCGCCATCACCAGGATTCTCCGGCTTACCCAGGCCGGGCTCACCCTCGAAATGATCGGGGCGGACTTCATCCGCCGCCGGATTGCTCCGCTGCATAACAAGGGGAGGCCAGCCTGGCTCTTCACGAACCCTGCTAACATCATGTGACTCCACCCAGGCCTCGACCACAACTTTACGGTGATGGCGCATGCCCAGTTCTGCCAGCGGCACTTCCAGCTTGACATGGGCCGCGACGGCGAGGTCGAGCGGACCGGCAAGATTGCAAGGGCCACCGTGAAGGCCGGCAAGGTCCTCAAGGGGCCGTTGTTCAAGCTGCCAACGGGGGTGGTCCCATTGTGCAACAACTCACGTTGGTCCGCGATCATTGCCATGATGCTGGACTACAACGCGCACGGCCCCGTCCCGAGCTGGAAGGAGCCGAAGGATGCAAAAGTGTAGCAGTTCTTCGACACCCTGCACGAGAGGTATGTTGATGCCGATGCCGAGCGGCTGCTTGTCTAGGACACCTCCCAGGCGGAGCTGGACTACATCGCCACCAGGGCGTGGGAGGCACAACTCACCAGGGAGGCTGGCGGTGTGGAGGACAAGGCCGCGACAGCCGCGGAGGACGAGGAGCTTGCCCAGTGGGCGGTGGCCACCGGGGGAGCTAGCAGCGCCGGCACCGACGCTCCACTGGTTGAGTATGTGACCGGCGAGTCGTCGTCGTCGTCGGAGGAGGAGACCACAGACCCGGCACCACCTGCGGGGAGGGGCGAGTCCTGCGGCGGGCCAGTTCCGGCGAGCCAGTTCGGCCTGCCCTCAGGATCTGGCAAGAGCCGCAATGACTTTGGAGGGGTCCTGGCCTCACACGAGGGCCGCGGCGGCGAAGAAGCCGGCGAAGGTCGCGGTGAAGAAGAAGATGGCCGCCCCTTCTTGATCCAGGCAAGCCCAGACGCCGCCTCCCTCCCTTCCTCCAGCGAACGTCGGCGCGGGGATCACCTTTGATTTTGGATCACTCAGTCCGAGGAGGAAGAGGAAGACCGCAGAGGAGGAGGCGGACGACGAGTAAGTGTCTGGTTCCTTTTTCGTTATCTCTGCCTCCTCACTCTGTGGTACTGATCTTAACTTGTTTTTGTCTTCGCAGGACGCAGAGACGCTGGCCCAGAGAGCAAAAAGGGCCAAGGTCTCGACGGGTGGCCAGCCCCCGGCCGGTGCTTCGAGGGTGCCCTTGGTGGTGTTGAGCAGCCCGGACAGCAGCCCCGGCAAAGCCCCCAGCATAAGTTCATCATTCTTCTCTCTTCGACATGTGTCAGGGGCGCGACGCTTTGGTGCTGACCTTGCCAGGTGTGCAGGAGGGGAGCGGCAGCAGGAGGAGCCACAGGGGGCTACTCCCAACGCGCCACCCCCATCGACCACGCCGCCCCGAGGGGCGTCCCCGGCAAGGGCGCCAAGCACCGAGCTCACACACATGGAGGAGGAGGAAGAGAACTTGGGCGCTGGTGGCTTTGCCTCGACGCCAAATGTTGGTGGGGAGGGGACTTCTACTTCCCAGCTGGGTGTCGGCACCGGTAAGTCGCCGCTGCTCGTCCTCGCTTCTTCTTCTTCTGGTTCTTGGTCTTGGCTTTGCCTCACCTCTGCCTTTCGGTGCCAGATTCCTCCTTGACGGATCCAGAGGACGTGGACGCCGTGATCGAGGGTGTCGCCAAGGCCGCCGAGGCGGACGCCGAGAGGATCGCCGCGGAGGAGGCCGCCAAGGCTACCGAGGCCGCCAAGGGGCTCGCTGGGAAGCCGGCAAGGCCGCACACCGAGGAGGCCGCATAAAGGATGCTGCCGAGGCCGCCGCTTAAGGCCCGCCGGGAGGCCGGGAAGGCCGCCACGAGGAGCCCGGCAAGGGGCTCTGCCGTGGAGGAGGAGGAGGACGAGGTCATGGCGACCAGCCTTCCTCCTCCTCATCGCCTCCCGGCCCAAAGTACCCGAGGGGTGAGCGACGACTTGTTTGTTCACCTCCCAGGCGTGTCGAGCACCAGGGCACCCGTCGAGGGAGAGGTGTTCGACGACGAGGTGCTTGCCGCTGCCGGGCTTGGAGTCGTCGACGAGCCAATTGTTGGTGGTGACGGCTCGCAGGAGGAGCGGCTCCTCCAGGCCATGGGCGCCAGCTTCCGAAGCTCTAGGTGTTTATCAGCCACGCTACCGGACAAGGTGAAGTCCAGACGGTGGTGGTGGATAAAGGCGGAGGCAGACCTCCCGTGAGGCCAGCGTCGCCCGGCCTGCCAGAATCGGTTCCGAGGCCCACGAGGAGCTCAAGGCTGCCCAGTGGCGAGCAGGTGCCAGCGCGACGTGGGAGCTCACCATGAAGTTTTCCGACATAGAGAAAGCTCAGAGGCGGCGCAGAATCCTCGGCCGAGGCCGCCGAGGCCGCTCAACTCCAAGCAGGGCGCCTTGAACTCCCTGTGAGGAGGACCTTGCCGCACGTGAGGAGAAGCTCGCCGCCATACTTCGTGGCAAAGATGCTGAGGTGGAGAAGATCGTCTTGCAGCAGACCGGTGAGCTGGAGCAGAGGCACTCGATGCTCAGGCCCAGGTCCATGCCAGCAAGGTGAAGGAGCTAGAGGAGGAGCGCAACAGGCTGACGGAGCAGGCCCTGAAGCTATCCCGAGAAAAGGACACGCTCAACAGTGCTCTGACAGAGGCGCAGGGCGTGGTCGTCAGAAAGGCCGGGGAGCTCTCCGAGAGTGCTCAAGCTGAAGCTGGAGGGACTCGAGAAGGTGCTGTCGGAGGCTACAACCCGAGAGGAGACCCTGGCCAAGGAGCTGGAGGGCGAGAAGCTATTGCGGAAGAACGAGGGCCTTAACTTTGCTGATCACATGGAGGGCGAGAACCGTTGGCTCGATCGCCTCGCCACCGTCGCCAACCAGGCCGCCGCACAGTTGGCCATCATGGGGATGCCGGACGTGAGATATGTCCCGGAGCGGAGCGTGAGCGCAAATTGCAGCCTGACCATGTTCTTTGAGAAGGTCGTCGGTGCTCTGGAGCGGCTCCACGCCAGCCGGGCGGCCTCACTGGCCGAGTCCCGGATGCTTTGCCAGGGCGCCATGACCAAGGTTCTCACCAAGGTGGCGCCTGATCGTACCCCGACCTCGACTTCGATGCCGCAGACTGGAGAGCTTGCCGGATGGGACCGACTCATTGCGCCAGCCAGGAGCGATTGAGCCCATCATCACCGAGTCGTATGGAATTCGAGGTGGAGGGCCGGTAGCGAGGATTAGGCGCCCTGCTTTTATCGCCGCTGCAGGTTCATAACCAAGACAATTGCTATCTCTAGTTAGAACCACAGCAACAATTTGATCTAACATAACTCTGCAGCACTTTTTAGTATCATGCAGGTTATTTTCCTGTTCGATTTTTCCTTGTATGTCCACCCTACGTAACCGGGTAGGTTTGCCGGTGCATAAACCCAGGGCGGCGTCGTGGGGACGGATCCCCACCGGCTGCCGGGTGTGCGTATACCGGGCAAGCCACCTTACTGCCTGAAAGCGCCGCCGCCAATCGCCGAGTTTGACTTGAGTCGAGTCGAGAGCATTGCCAAAAGTGAAGGCTACCCCACCGCTCTTGACGCGGCAGGCTTTGAGCTGTTGAGCGGACTAGAAACAGAACAAAGGCGTTGCCGATCGCGGGGGGTCCCTTTGCGTGCAGGTTTCCCATACATAGGCCAGATCTCCGAGGACGATAACCCCATATAAAAAGGGAAGAAAGTACTCAGGGTTTGGTGTGACTTAGCTTTTGCTTGTAGTTGCACCGGCGTCAATATTTCGACCCCCTCTCCTGCTGCTCTTAGAGCCATCGCAATGAAGAAACGCTCACTTAACTGCTAAAACCGATTCTCACAAACGCGCCCCCTACCTGGCGCGCCAAAGATGTCGGTGGGAAACGACACCTATGGGATCACAAGAATCCCTACTGCGGTTGCGGGGCGCGGGGTTGAGAGAAGAGCGGGTCTAACAGAGAAGCACGCGGTTCGTTTATCCAGGTTCGCCCATGAGGATGCGTAAAACCCTACTCCTGCTTTGGTGGATGTATTATGTGTTCTTGAGCTAGCTACGGGTGTAACGAGCTCCAAAAGCCGAATCCTTCTCCCGGTCGCCTGGCCTCCTTTTATAGGTGAAAGGGCTGCCACACAGTGGCACACAGGAGGTGGAAAGGTCTACAGCGGCACGAGGTTATCCCTCGTATTACAGGACAAGGTGCATTTAATGCATCGCTTAGGTGTCCTCTCACTTTATCCGGGCCGGGGGCGAGGCCCGTCTCGTCCGTCGCCGCTCCTCCAGGCTTCGACACGCACCCTGGCCAGCGGTGCATGCGGTGCCATGTAAGCAAGGCAGGTAGCTGAGGTGGCGTGGTGGTGGAGCCTCCACGAAGGGCTGCATGTAGCCACGCAGGTGCCTGCCCAGCTGGCTGGGTCGGCAGCTGCATGCGAACGGCGGTGGAGACTTGGCTGGTGCGGGCCTGATGGTGGCCCTGCCGGCGCGCTTGGCGAGGGCCTTGCCGGGTGGCCCGGCAAGGGTCTTGCCATGGCGCACAGGCGTCCCCGGCAAGGATCTTGCCGGGGGTCTTGTGGGTTCCTTCGGCGAGGATGGCTGCCTTCCCATCCTCACTTTTTTTGAAGAAAAAAAAGTGAGGATGGGAAGGCAGCCATCCTCACTTGATCTTGACTATTCTTTGTCTTCACAAAGATCTGCATGCCACCATTGAGGTGCCTCCCGAGCCCTATCCCAACACATGTGTTGAGTGTTGGTGGGCTCGAGGGTGGCTCGCTCGGCTGGCGTGGGCGAGCTGCCCCGGCAAGGGTCTTGCCGGGGCTGTCAGGCTGCCCATGAGGATCCTTGCCGGGAAACCTGCTTCACCATCTCGATCTTTGTGGCCTTGGTCCTTGTCGTTGCTTTGCTTGGTCTTGGGCTTTGGTCTTACCTCGGCTCACCTCCCTCGCTTTGCTTGGTGTGGTCGCGGGTGGCTGCTCGATCGCCTGATTGCAGTAAAGGGTACAAAAATGTGCCCCTAGTTTTGTACACCGACATATAAATAGCTGCCCCCTACAACCACTAGCTGGTTGGCTGCTCTGAGAGAAACTAACACTTGTCATTGAGAGCATCCCATCCTCCGAGGACCTTGAGCGAAAATCATCAAGTGAGGAAAACCCAAACCCAAACACCTACAAACCCAAAGTGATTGAGCATCATCAAGAGATTGATCCTGCGTGGATCCGACGCTTGTTAGCTTTGAAGATCGTGCATCTTCCGTACGGTTAGGCGTCATTGTCTAGAGCGTCCAAGAGGAAATTGTGGATCGCCGAGTGACCGAGTTTGTGAAGGTTTGGAAGTCACCTGAAGACTTACCACGAGTGATTGGGTGAGGTCTGTGTGACCTTAGCTCAAGGAGAATACGATGAGGACTGTGTGTCCGGGACTGTGTGTCCTCAGGTTTAAATAGCTAGCCACTCCAACCAGATGTACAACTGTCACAGCTGTTGGAACTGGTCTACCAAATCATTGTCTTCACCAAGCCTACTGGTTCCATTTCCTCAACTCTTTCATTTCCTCATTACTGTGTTGTGTGCTTGTTCATATCTGTTTTGAAGACTTTGACTGAAGACTTTCTCAATTTCCTGAGTTCAATTTCTTCAATCTGTTTGTCTTCATCCTGTTTTATCCTGTGCTTACGCTTCTTGTACTTTGTGACTGTTTTCATTTCATCATGATGTCCATGTTTATGTTATATCATGTATGCATCTGAGTACTTATTCCGCTGCAAGTAGTTCTTTGCTCAGGAATTTCCTCACCCTGAAATTCCTCAGTGAAGAATTCATAAAAATCGCCTGCTCATCCCCCCTCTAGTCGACTTAACACACTCTCAACTTTGCGCACCAGTTTTTTGGCTGAAGCGGTTCCAAATTTTTGGCTTCCGCGGAAATATCTACCTCCCTGCCCCCTCCCCCTTACCAAAAGCCACATTTCCCCCCTTTCCGCTTTCCTTTCGAAGTTGAAACCTTCACTCCTTGCTTGTAGCGCCGCCTCACATTGGCGAACCTCCTTCACGCCGCCGGCCTCGCCTATCCAGCAGGTAATCAACACCGACCCCCATCCTCCTCCTCCTTCCACATCCCACATGCCCTGATCACGCAAGACGCAACACCTTCCACCCAAATCGCCGACCCATCCACCAAATAAGCGCCACTTAAGCCATGATGCACGCAGATAGCCAGGATCTCAAGGAGCATTTGGCAGCCGGAGAAGCAAACTGCAGCCAGCGACGCTGCGGATGAGATCGCGATGGTTGCCATTCGTGCCGACCCCCAGATCTTGGAGGAGCACCTCGCTGTCGAGGCCACCGTTGATGCCTCGCGCGCCGACGCCGCTACGTGGTTGGCTGCTTTAAACTACAGTTCGTGGCTTTTTCTCGAGACCATCGTTTGCTAGCTACTGCCTTTCCTTAACAAATTCTAGTGAATTGTGCTATCTACTTTTACCATGCAATCTTCTGGTATAGTGTATATGTTCTATATGTCGTGCAATGTGGTGTTCAGTTAACTGCTTGGTTCAATTCTGCAATGCGATGTTCAATTGTTGTGGCTGCATTCTGTTATTGTATACCATGTGAGAAATAAATCAAATTTGGCTGTACTAAATACATGAGAAACAAATATAATTGCTATATTTCCAAGTTGTTAAGAATGCTTGGTTTGGTTAACTGTCTGATCTTCTATCAGGAGTATGTTATATTGTCAAATGTGGTGCTCAGTTAATGTTTGGTTCATTTGTTGTGGTGTTTAGCTAACTGCTTGGTTCAGTTCTACACTGCGATGTCCAATTGTCGTGGGTAGAATTTTGTATTGTTGTGCATGTGAGGAATAAATCAAACTTGGATGCACTTAATACATGAGAAACATATACAATTGCTAGATTTCCTAGTTCTTAATCATGCTTGGTTTGGATAAATGGGTTTTCCATGTGGCTTGAATTAATCTGATGAATCTGCAATGTGCTTATTTTTCATCAACATATTTTACTAATAGCATGCGAACCCTTACTTAACCTGATGACTAACTACCTTATATGTGTTGTAGGTAAACAATGGGATGCACTGAGGTTTACAATCGAGGTTAGCACTTGCATGGTCCGTTGTCTAATAGCACATTATTTTGCAATTGCATGAACCATTCTAATATTTAGGTTTTTAACAATTTGGTCTTGCACATGTAGGTCCTCAATACCGAGAGGTTTTGACCCACTGCTCGACCTTTTTGCATATGGGGAAATGAGTTGTCCATGAATATCACCAAATCAAGAAACTCGTAAAGATTGTTAGGATAAAAATTAGCGACAAAAACAACAAGATCTTTTGTCCGCACAATGAAGAAGACATCAGTTCACTACGTGATGGTACTAACTATTATACCTTGCCTTTTTATTCCTTTGCCCCATTTCCAATATAGAGAAGATATTTATGCACATCCTTGTTTTCAGGCCTTTCCAAAGCAGTTCACTGATGATTACCTCTCAAACCACCTGTATGGTCACGAGGCGAGGAAGGTATTCATACAACACCCACAGTTTTATATTGAAGTGTTCCTGAAGAGGACGAAGGATGGACGGTCAATCATCCACAGGCACTGGCCTAAAGTTACAAAGACCTTCAACATGAATAAAGGCTCAATATTCGCCTTCTTCTTCAGCAGTTTTCCAGATGAGATACATCTGTCTATGTACCGTCTATGATGCTAATTTCGAAAGGTTATAGATGTTCCATGTGAAACTTGGTCCTGGTGTAGTTGTGTAATGGGGTAGCTGAGTGCAGAAGCTATATGATGTTGTACTCTGATGTATTTTAATTAATGAAATATATTGTGTGCTTAATATAAAATGTCAATTAGATTACTAAATGGATTATGAATAATTAGATAATTAGCCTCTTAATTGGGTTTTTCTATTGCAAACGGTTATTGAGAAAACACCGTGTGCGATGCATACAATAACGCACACAGTTTCTAAGAATAAACCGTGTTAGATTAATGAACAATCACACACGACATCCTCTTGAAAACTGTTTGCGTTAGGCCACCGCGCAAACGCGTTTACCACATAAAACTGTAATGCGATGGACAGCCTTTGCCACACAGTTTCTTCTACGCACCGTGTGTGATGCATTCAATAACGCAAATGATAAAATTATTAATATCGTGTGCAATGGCAACCCTATCACAAACGATTTAATGGGACAAATTGTGTGTGATGTACCTGTGAGCGGAAACGTTTTCCTTGGAGCGACTGTGTAGGATGTACATACGAACGGAAACGTTTAGCGGGGACTGACTGTGTGGGATGTACTTGCGACCGGAAACAATTTCGTCGTATAATTGTAATTTTTTTAGCTCTACTCCACGTATTTCCGTATTTGAGTGTTTGTCGGTCGCACACGACCTCATTTTGCCGAGCGTGTGTGCCAGGAGGGCATATCCCCGATGGTTTTTGGGTCATGTGGGAAGGACCCCCCTATCGCCCACACTCACTTGGCGACGGTTTCGAAGGCCGTCGCGGAAAGGGGTTAAAACCATTTGTTTAGCAGCTCGCTGTACTAGTGTACAGTGATTGGTTCACCCATTGTGGATGACACCATGGTCAAATTGCCAAGGTCGTCCAAGTAGGAAATGGAAAACGGACATGGGAACCAAATCACACTTCAATGTGTCTTTGTATGCGCCAATCTTGAAGGAGACTTGAATGGTGTGCTCCAGTTGAATGGTGCCAGGGTCTCTAAGCCATTGGACCTTGTAGGGACGAGGATGCTTCATCTTGACCAATTCTAGCTTGGAACATAGCTCTTAACTTGACAAATTGTGGCAACTTCCTCCGTTGATGATGACCTTCACGGAACGTCCATTGATGCCCACTTTGGTGTGAAGATGTGGCAACAATGGTCTCTGTCTTGTTGGTGTTGAAGTGTCAAGACCTTGGAGATAACAAGAGCGGGGCTCAAATCATTGATAGAGGCGGGGTCCCGATCTTTCGATGAGATGATAACTATCGATTTGGTGGAGACGACTTTGACGATCCGACTACAAACGTGCACGACGTTGCGCCTTAGCAATCGCTAAACCAACTCCGAGAGGTTATTGACCACACCGGAGCACGATCAACCTGACCACAAAGGTCTATTCCTGTAAGCAATCGAAGAACACGCAAGAATATGATTAAGCAATCTGAATATTGCGAATATGGATGAAGTATTGACAAAAGTGGGGTTTCATAAGCAGTCTTGGTCTGGTCGTTGGACACAAACGAAGTACACGAAGTTGCAGTGATGGCTAACTTTTAACTAAGTAAAACCCAAGTCTAAACGGTGCCTTAAGGGCTATATTTATAGGTAAAAGTGAGGGGATTTCGTCCACCCTTGGCAAGGTGGGACTAAAACACCTCCTAAGACATTTCCCCTACGATACGGACTCTAAAAATAGATTACATGGGCCTGGCCCAAAAATAAGGTAGTGCAACACCAATAATAAGCTATGGACGAAATTTATGACAAGCCATCTTGTATATTTCGTCCATCTTCTAGCATGTCATCATGGTGGCTTCAAAGTTCGGAAATCTCCACTAGAACCTCCATTCTTGTTCTCTTCGCACACGCCTTCATCTCCGTGCTTGATCATGCTCCAATGTTCATCCTTCTTGTCTCTGCCAAGCCCTTCAATTGTAAGCAACACAAATGTATCCAAGTTAGGTAGCATCACATTCTCATGAACATTACAAACATTATTAAGAAAAGAAAGTACCTGATAATTTAACTGGCGTGCGCGGGCTCTAGTAATTGGTCCGATAGGTATAGTAGCATGGATTGTGGGTGTAACTGTGGTATCCATGTCCTCATCATCCTCTCCTTCTTGAAAACAAAGCCGTCCTCGGCGTTGCTTAATACGAAATGTGGCTAACAAAAGAGACAAATTGTACATGTTGTATATGTATATGTCATCCATTTTAACTGATCTCACATGTGACACAGTTATACAAGAGCACCATTCAAAAGTCGTGAAAAATAAAGCCAATATATTATCACAAGAAGTCAAAGGCATGAAAATATTGCAACTCAGTTTGCACATATAAGTGAAGCTCTTATTCATAACAAGAGATTGGCAATGCTCATCATTAAACCATCCCAACCTTGATGAACCATCACCAAAATTAGAGGTCATGTCAAAATGATTAAACATTGGCACAACTATTTTCAAACGTATTTGATCCAAATCTGATCTATTCACTCATTCACATGGTTCTTTTGCATCAATAGTTAATTCAATGGGTTCACTCAAAATTGTTTGATCACATGGCAAAGTCAAATCATGAACATAGTCCTCGAAAATAGCTGGTGTGATCAAAGTAGTGGGTAGCTCATCGCATGGTTCATTTAAATTGACAAGACATTATCATACTCATGTGGAGGTAGAAGATCGGTACCTTTGTCATTACCTCTTATGATCAACAAAGATGATGTAGGCACTCTAGGTGGCGACACGTCACATGGTGGAGGTGATGTAGTGCTCTCAACAATGGAAGTTGTTGTCATAGGAGATTTGATGGTGGAAGGAACAACCATCACAACTCTTGGGATTTGCACATTCCGCTTGTTTATCTTGTGGGCAACACGTCTTGTTATCTCCTGTTCAACTTTGCAAGCAAGACGAAACAAATGGTCCATAGGATAACATGTTTCATGAATTAGTATCTCACTAATGTCACGGTTTAATCCTCCCCAAAATCTATCCATAAAATCTTCTTCACTTTCTTCTAAAGAGGAATGAAACAAGGTAGTTTGTAAATCATCATAATATTTCGTTACGGTGTCACTACCTTGTTTTAAATGTTGCAACTTTTTCATCATGTCACGAGTATAATAAGCGGGGACAAATGTATGTCGCATGGAAAGTGTCAAATCATCCCAAGTAGTAGCTATATAACCGGGGTGTAACCGACAATATTCACTCCACCAAACTAAAGCATAACCGGTGAAGGAACCAACCGCAACCTTAAATTTTTTATGTTCATCAAAATTATGGGAAGCAAATATATTATTCATGTCGAACTCCCATTCAATATATAAAGCATGTCTAAAACGGTCATTAAATTATGGTATAGGAACATTAACCTGATCATGTGCATTTGGATGTTTATGCACCTCTCGTGATCGTTGTGGAATTTGCATACGTGATGGCACGTCTCCCGCGATCGACAAAGCCCATGAATTGACTCTAGATCGTGTCATGATTAGTAGAAACAAGAAACAAAATCCAAAAATAATGTTCCTATAACTACTAGGATGTGATGATAAAATGCTCACAGTAAAGCAAATATCAATGCCTTACAAGTTCTTACCATGTAACAGGCGGTGATCGGCAACAAGCGGTGTCAAGTAACTCCAAAAGTTGGGTAAAGCGAATGCTAGGTGAACGTATGGATACACGGTGTAGAAATATGTGGAGCTGGGTTGGCTTTATATATGTGGAAAAAAAATGCTACAACCACGTTAATTAATGCAAGCTGAAAATTCGTTCAAAGTGACCGAGTGCTGGTCCTAGGCTAGACTATACTAGAGACGCGAGCCTAAGACATCGACGAAATTCACGCACTGACTCAAACTGGGGATTTTCTTTTACTGAGCACCGGATCAAAGGAATAGGCACACAAAATGGGCAGTGCTAGTAAACCATGTCACTTTTTTTATCAAAAAAGTTGCCTTGTTGCACGCGGACCAAACCCTCAACTCTGGCGGATGGAAGCAATCACCACTGGTATTCTTCTGTCGATAATATATACGTGCTGCCAACCCCACGTTGGTACAAGTCTACTTCAACACACCTTTTTTTTCACAGCCACGTACCAGCACAACAAATCGCTACGCTTTCTTTTCCAAAATCCAAACGTGCCCACAAGAATTCTTCAATCAACAAACTAGGAAAAGCTCAACAATAATGATACTCTTTGGAAAACCGAACCAAATCCTGCCTTTTTTTCCTCACTTTCCTTAAACATGAATAGACTCCCAAACGAATCTGCTCTATTTTCCAAAAAAAAATCAGCCCTCTTTTTGTTTTAATGGCTCCAAATAGTTGACGTGGAGTACTACTCCAAAATTCTGCGCTTCATTTATTTTTTACAATAAATCTCCACGGATCTGATTCTCAAAACCACTAATCCTGTCTTTCCAAACGAACTCACTTTTTTTTCGCTGGTCGATCCAAAATATCTTTTCTTTCCAAAGTCCAGCGTGACAAACTAGGAAACAAATAATATTTTTTAGAATGATATTGGCAGCCGAACCAGATCTCAATCTCTTCAAAACAATTCTTCCCGCAATGCTTTCCTTATATTTCTCTTCGGGGAAACTGCACAAGGAAAGTGACGAACAGAATCTTTTCCCAACAAGGTAACTCTTGATTTGCGTGCAGATTTGTTTCGAAATTACCTCCTTCCAAGATAAAAAAAACTTAGTACATAGGATTACTTTCCAAACTCTCTCTTGCCATTTTTTTGCTCTCTTTCCAAACACACAAATCGGTTAGCACTTTTTTTACTTGGTTTCCAAAAACGTGAATGGCAAGGACTCCAAACCAAACAGCCTTTTTTTCTGCTGTTTTTCTCTTTAAAGAAAACGTCCAGACTTGGAAACTTCCAACCGAAAACCAGATCTGCACGTGTTTTTCTTTTAAGCTGATCCAACCCTGCCAAACATAGAAAGATGCGCTGGTGGCTTTCCTTTTAACTTCAACCGTTCACACAAATATATTATTTTCCTTCCTTCTTCTTGATCTTCAAAAACGCAGTTGCGGTCAATCCCTTCTTTCCTTCTATCTCTTTCCAATCAAGTACTACAGCCAATATACGGATCAATTAATGCCAAAGCAAACCGACCAGACCTTGGCCTCTTTTTTTCTTGGCTCACAACGTTCCAAGTCTTACACCAGAATCAAGATGACGTGATTGAATTATCGTGTTCCCCTCAGAACTACTAGTTTATCATAACTTCCAATTGAACCAGTACTAGTAGTATCCGAAGGCTGACTTTCCTTGTAACGTGAGAAACAAAATTTGATGTACTCCTCTCTTCTTTTTCTACGTAGGTTGATGCAACGGAAAACGATGGCGGCAGCAAATGACTCACGATGGCAGCAGTGAGTGCAAAGTGCGAACCATACTGATGTAGGGCGACAACAACTGGGGATGGATGAAGAGCGGCGGTGGAAAAAATATGTGACAGCGGAAGATGACTATGAAGTGGACAATGGTGTATGCGGATGCAGTGTGAACAAAACGTGACTAGAACTCGAAACTCTAAAAGACTAGACACCAAAAAACCAGCAGCTCGACACACAATGCAACCGAAAATTCAACAATGCAAAAACTAAGGGATAATAGCGAAAAAATGGCTCAGACTGTCTGGGACATGGATGAACTAGTCTAAATTTTTTTGGTGGCTTTTTTTTGGACTCTAGGTATGAAGAACAAATGCGATCTAAAATATGAAAAACTCGAAAATCTCACCGAGCAACCTGAAAACTGATACCACTTGATAGAGGCGGGTCCCGATCTTTCGATGAGATGATAACTATCGATTTGATGGAGACGACTTTGACGATCCGACTACAAACGTGCACGACGTTGCGCCTTAGCAATCGCTAAACCAACTCCGAGAGGTTATTGACCACGCCGGAGCACGATCAACCTGACCACGAAGGTCTATTCCTGCAAGCAATCGAAGAACACGCAAGAATATGATTAAGCAATCTGAATATTGCGAATATGGATGAAGTATTGATAAAAGTGGGGTTTCATAAGCGGTCTTAGTCTGGTCGTTGGACACAAACGAAGTACACGAAGTTGCAGCGATGGCTAACTTTTAACTAAATAAACCCAAGTCTAAATGGTGCCTTAAGGGCTGTATTTATAGGGAAAAGAGAGGGGATTTCGTCCACCCTTGGCAAGGTGGGACTAAAACACCTCCTAAGTCGTTTCCCCTACGATACGCACTCTAAAAATAGATTACATGGGCCTGGCCCAAAAATAAGGTAGCGCAACACCAATAATAAGCTATGGACGAAATTTATGACAAGCCATCTTGTATATTTCTCTCCATCTTCTGGTATGTCATCATGGTGGCTTCAAAGTTCGGAAATCTCCACTGGAACCTCCGTTCTTGTTCTCTTCGCACACGCCTTCATCTCCGTGCTTGTTCATGCTCCAATGTTCATCCTTCTTGTCTGTGCTAAGCCCTTCAATTGTAAGCAACACAAATGTATCCAAGTTAGGCAGGATAACATTCTCATGAACATTAGAAACATTACGAACAAACGGAAGTACCTGATAATTTAACTGGCGTGCGCGGGCTCTAGTAATTGGTCTGATAGGTATGGTAGCATGAATTGTGGGTGTAACTGTGGTATCCATGTCCTCATCAATCATTGTCACCAAATACTTGGTCATCTTCATATTCATTCACTCGTCAGTGCATGGCCACGTGCTCAGGTGCTTCCATTTCTTCCTCACCCATGGAGTCAAAGGTGCCATCATCGTTGGCGATCATGGTGCGCAGAGTGGGGCACTCAAATGTCTTGTGGCCTCGGCCTGACATGTGAAGCATTTGCTTGAACTTTTCTTGACGATCTCATCCTTTGCAGTAGTGGATGATGAAGCTCTCAGCTTGAAGTTGCTTGTAGTAGGAGGACGACTTGAAGATGTCGAAGTTTCCTTGTATGGAAAAACTAACGCCCACATGTGTGGACGTTTGCACATCACCCACACGCCTCCATCACCACTCATTTTGCCATGTATGAACAGATGACATCAACAGAAATCTTTTTGGTTTTCGGCTTAAAAATGTTTTATCTCCTAATTAAAAAAGCAAATTAAAAATCTGTTTTCACCATTAAATTCATCTCGACGAGATCTTCAAAACTAGACCCCATGTTGATATGTTTCGATGAAATTTTTTTTGCCCAAAAGTTGCCATGATGTTTACACTGTAGTTGCCATAGTGCTTAAACTAAAGTTGCCGTGTGGCAATTTTAGTTTGTAGATAATGGCAATTTTAGTTTTTCGATGATGGCAATTCCAGTACTTTGACCATGAAAATATTTTTTTGTATGAACCATGGCAATTTTAAGTGCATGTATGATGTGTACTATACAACCTTCTTCTTGTAGACGTTGTTGGGCCTCCAAGTGCAGAGGTTCGTAGGACAGTAGCAAATTTCCCTCAAGTGGATGACCTAAAGTTTATCAATCCGTGGGAGGCGTAGGATGAAGATGGTCTCTCTCAAACAACCCTGCAACCAAATAACAAAGAGTCTCTTACGTCCCCAACAAACCCAATACAATAGTAAATTGTATAAGTGCACTAGGTCGGCGAAGAGATGGTGATACAAGTGCAATATGGATGGTAGATATGAGTATTTGTAATCCGAAAATATAAAAATAGCAAGGTAGCAAGTGGTAAAAGTAAGCGTAAACGGTATTGCAATGGTAGGAAACAAGGCCTAGGGTTCATACTTTCACTAGTGCAAGTTCTCTCAACAATAATAACATAATTGGATCATATAACTATCCCTCAACATGCAACAAAGAGTCACTCCAAAGTCACTAATAGCGGAGAACAAACGAAGAGATTATTGTAGGGTACGAAACCACCTCAAAGTTATTCTTTCTGATCGATCTATTCAAGAGTCCGTAGTAAAATAACACGAAGCTATTCTTTCCGTTCGATCTATCATAGAGTTCGTACTAGAATAACACCTTAAGACACAAATCAACAAAACCCTAATGTCACCTAGATACTCCAATGTCACCTCAAGTATCCGTGGGTATGATTATACGATATGCATCACACAATCTCAGATTCATCTATTCAACCAACACAAAGTACTTCAAAGAGTGCCACAAAGTTTCTACCGAATAGTCAATAAGAAAAAGTGTGCCAACCCCTATGCATAAGTTCACAAGGTCACTTTGAACTCGCAAGTTGATCACCAAAACATACATCAAGTGAATCACGTGATATCCCATTGTCACCACTGATAAGCACATGCAAGACATACATCAAGTGTTCTCAAATCCTTAAAGACTCAATCCGATAAGATAACTTCAAAGGGAAAACTCAATCCATTACAAGAGAGTAGAGGGGGAGAAACATCATAAGATCCAACTATAATAGCAAAGCTCGCGATACATCAAGAACGTATCTCCTCAAGAACACGAGAGAGAGAGAGATCAAACACATAGCTACGGGTACATACCCTCAGCCTCGAGGGTGAACTACTCTCTCCTCGTCATGGAGAGCGCCGGGATGATGAAGATGGCCACCGGTGAGGGATCTCCTCCCAGAGGGGTGCCTAAACAGGTCCCGATTAGTTTTTGGTGGCTACAGAGGCTTGCGGCGGTGGAACTCCCGATCTATTCTGCTCCCGATGTTTTTAGGGTATATGGATATATATAGGCGAAAGAAGTCGGTCAGGAGCCACGAGGGACCCACGAGGTGGAGGGCGCGCCTGTGGGTGGGCGCCCCGCCTCGTGCCTTCCTTGTTGCTTCCCTTACGTATACTCCAAGTCTTCTGGATTGCTTCCATTCCAAAAATAACTCTCCTGAAGGTTTCATTCCGTTTGGACTCCATTTGATATTCCTTTTCTGCGAAATACAAACAAGGAGAAAAATGTAAACTGCACCGGCTCGGGTTAATAGGTTAGTCCCAAAATAATATAAAAGTGTATAGTAAAGCCCATTAAACATCCAAGATGGATAATATAATAGCATGAATACTTCATAAATTATTGATACGTTGGAGACGTATCAGCATCCCCAAGCTTAATTCCTGCTCGTCCTCGAGTAGGTAAGTGATAAAAGAAATAATTTATGAAGTGTGAATGCTAGCAGTGCACGAGTTTGATCAATGATAATTTCAATCACCTTTTCTAGCATCATCATATGTCATAACAGTAGCTCAACTCATAGAACTTCTCATGATCAAGTAACAAGCTATTCACATGTTAAAGTATAGATCATAAACTTTCTTGAAAACTAACAAACCGTGTTATTAGTCATCAAACAATTACAATTCATCTTATTTTCAGGAAGAGTCTATGTTAGAGCTTTGATTTAGCAAATCCCACATACTCAACTATCATATATTCTTCCATGATTGCTACCACTCAAAGCATATTTTTAGAACAAATAGCATCCATCGAACACAAAGAAAGATAGGGGCTTAATGTTTCATTCCCAACTTATTTATCATATAGATAATTGTCAACAATAATAATTCATGATCAAATATATTTGAATGGCCATATATGCTTAGATCTTTCCATCACATGATGCTTGCCAACTAAAGAGTAGGTTGGAATGAGAAGGATTACAACTGACTCTTGCATAAAAGTAAAAGATAGGCCCTTCGCAGAGGGAAGCAGGGATTTTGCAGAGGTGCTAGAGCTCGAAGCAAAAACAGAGATGAAAATAATTTTGAGAGGTATGCTTTCATTGCCAACATAACGACCAAAAGTTCCCAATATCTTCCATACTAGATACATTATAGGCGGTTCCCATGCGTAAAGGTAAAGTTTTTACTCCCCCTCCACCAACAATCACACTCCACGGCTTGTCCGAAACAACGGGTGCCGCCCAACTATCAACAATCCTGGGGGAGTTTTGTTTAAATTATTTGCGAATTTGTTTTTGATCTTTTGGTCATAGGACTGGCCATCCCAGTTACCAGCCATTTTCTCGTGAATGATGAGCGGAGTCCACTCATCGTGAGAATAACCCACCTAGCATGGAAGATCTTGATAGCCCCTAGTCACTACATGAGCGATTCGGACATACAAGACAGATTATTATTTGAAGGTTTAGAGTTTGGCACATGCAAATTTACTTGGAACGGCAGTAAATACCGCATATAGGTAGATATGGTGGACACTCATGGAAGAAACTTGGTTCAAGGAATTTGGATGCACAAGCAGTATTCCCGCTTAGTACGTATATTTTGGCTAACAAAGGATTCTAAATAGCAAGCACCACATATTAGAGGATCCATAACAATATAACTTATATACAAATATACCCAAGCATAACTCATTATGTTGTCTTCCTTGTCCAACTTCAACTAATTTGCTCAGGTTTGAAAATAATTAATGGGGTTCACAATCATAGAAGATGTCCAAGATAGTATTATATGTGAAAAATCTGTTCCTTCAATATTCTTTCATGAATTGTTCAAGTGACCAATACAATGTTTGCTAACCTTCAATAAATTTACCACCTCTAATTCTTATATGTGAAGGTATTACTCCCCATGGGAAAGGCATATGAAACATATATAATTTCAGACTTATGACATTCAAATCATTCAACCATTTACTCATAGGATATAAGTGAAGCACACAAGTAAATGACAAACTACTCCAAAAAGATATAAGTGAAGATCAATGAGTAGTTAAATAATTATGTAGCTACGTGAAGACTCTCTCTCATTTAAGAATTTCAGATCTTGGTATTTTATTCAAACAGCAATCAAAACAAAAGAAAATAAAACGACGCTCCAAGCAAAACACATATCATGTGGTGAATAAAAATATAGCTCCAAGTAAAGTTACTGATGAATGAAGATTTAAAGAGGGATGCCATCCGGGGCATCCCCAAGCTTAGGCTCTTGGTTGTCCTTGAATATTACCTTGGGGTGCCTTGGGCATCCCAAAGCTTAGGCTCTTGCCACTCCTTCTTCCATAGTCCATCGAATCTTCACCCAAAACTTGAAAACTTCACAACACAAAACTCAACAGAAAAGCTCGTGAGCTCCGTTAGCGAAAGAAAAGAAAACACCACTTCAAGGTATTGTAATTAACTCAATATTTATTTATATTGGTGTTAAACCTACTTTATTCCAACTTCTCTATGGTTTATAAACTATTTTACTAGCCATAGAGTCATCAAAATAAGCAAACAACACACGAAAAACAGAATCTGTCAAAAACAGAATAGTCTGTAGTAATCTGTAACTAACGCAAACTTATGGAAAACATAACATTCTAAAATAAATTGGTGGACCTGAGGAATTTTTCTATTAGTCATCTGCAAAAATAATCAACTAAATAGCACTCTCCAGTAAAAAGTTTTAGCTAATATCATGAGCGCTAAAGTTTCGCTTTTTTACAAAGATGATCATAAAGACTTCACCCAAGTCTTCCCAAAGGTTCTACTTGGCATAAACACTAATTAAAACACAAAACCACATCTAAACATAAGCTACATCAAATATTTATTACTAAACAGAACCAAAAATCAAGAAACAAAAATAAAGTTGGGTTGCCTCCCAACAAGCGCTAACGTTTAACACCCCTAGCTAGGCATGATGATTTCAATGATGCTCACATAAAAGATAAGGATTGAAACATAAAGAGAGCATCATGAAGAATATGACTAGCAAATTTAAGTCTAACCCACTTCCTATGCATAGGGATTTTGTGAGAAAACAACTTATGGGAACAATAATCAACTAGCATAGGAAGGCAAAACAAGCATAACTTCAAAACTTTAAGCACATAGAGAGGAAACATGATATTATTGCAATTCCTACAAGCATACATTCCTCCCTCATAATCATTTTCAGTAGCATTATGAATGAATTCAACAATATAACCAGCACCTAAAGCATTCTTTTCATGATCTACTTGCATAGAAATTTTACTGCTCTCCACATAAGCAAAATTCTTCTCATTCGGAATAGTGAGAGTATCATAAGAGACTCGAATACTATAAATTGTTTCCACATTAAAAGAGTAATGTTCAGAAAAAGGGTAATCATAATCATGACAAGTTTTATAGATATAATCATCTCTACTTTTTATAGCATAAGTTTCATCACAATAATCATCATAAGTAGCAACTTTGTTCTCATCATAATCGATTAAAACCTCTTCCAAGGTAGTGGACTCATCACTAAATAAAGTCATGACCTCTCCAAATCCACTTTCATAAATATTATAAGATTCAACATCCTCCAAAATAGTGGGATCGTTACTTCCTAAAGATGACACTCTTCCAAACCCACTTTCATCAATATAATCATCATAGGTAGAAGGCATGCTATCATTATAACAACTTTGCATATCAAAACTTGAGAGGCTAAAAATATCATCTTCATTAGACATAGCATCCCCAAGCTTGGGACAAACATTAATTGCAGCAAATATATTCTCAAAAACATCATATTCTTCAAACATAGCATCCCCAAGCTTGGGCCTTTTCATATCATAAGCATAATCACTCTCATCATTAATAGTATGGATAGCACCAATAGTATAGCAATTATCATCATCACAATGAGTAATAGGAGCAACATTATTTGGGAGAGATACCTTTCTACCTTTGCTTTTCCGTCTTTTATTTTTCTTCTTCACATCATGTGTGGGTTCAATCCTCTTTTTTGAGCTTTTTATTGATGAGATTGGTTGAATAGAAAGCTCCTCCTCGTTACTTGATTCATCATAAGAAATAATAGGAGGATATTGGGAAGTCTCTTCCCTTTCATTAGTGTTCTCTTCATCTTCTATTTGCTTTCTTTTCTTTATGTAATTGGCAATATAAGGATTTTCAATGCAATTCACTGCACAATACATATAAATTTCTTCTAGATCAAAATCAAGAAGTTTATCACGCAACATCTTGGAAGATAGTTAGTTATACGTTTCATTTCTTCATAACCCATAAGCAAACTAAGTTCATTATGATGTGCAAGGGAAATAAAGTCATCACAATTTTTGGAAACGATTAGATCATGAAACAATTTGCATCGGATAGTTAAATGACCATGTTCATTGCAAAGTTCACAAGTACGGCTAAGAAAATTTAAATTTTCAGCACAGACATCTAGCCTTTCTTGCAACCATTTAGTTTCTAAATACTTATGCCTCTTGCAAAATCTATCTTCCCTGTTTGGTATGTATTTGCAAACTCTATGCACTCCACAAAAATCGACATGCTTATAAGAGATATTTTCATCATGACTAGTGCAATCATCATTAGTACCATAGATATTCAAGGAGTTCATACTAACAACATTGCAATCATGCTCATCATTCAAAGATTTAGTGCCAAACATTTTAATGCATTCTTCTTCTAACACCTTGGCACAATTTTCCTTTCCATCATTCTAATGAAAGATATTAAAAAGATGAAGCGTATGAGACAAACTCAATTCCATTTTTTTGCTAGTTTTCTTTTATAAACTTAACTAGTGATAAAACAAGAAACAAAAAGATTCGATTGCAAGATCTAAAGATATACCTTCAAGCACTCACCTCCCCGGCAACGGCGCCATAAAAGAGCTTGATGTCTACTACACAACCTTCTTCTTGTAGACATTGTTGGGCCTCCAAGTGCAGAGGTTTGTAGGACAAGAGCAAATTTCCCTCAAGTGGATGACCTAAGGTTTATCAATCCGTCGAGGCGAGGGATGAAGATGGTCTCTCTCAGACAACCCTGCAACCAAATAACAAAGAGTCTCTTGTGTCCCCATCACACCCAATACAATAGTAAATTGTATAGGTGCACTAGTTCGGTGAAGAGATGGTGATACAAGTGCAATATGGATGGTAGATAGGAAACAAGGCCTAGGGTTCATAGTTTAACTATTGCAAGTTCTCTCAACAATAATAACATAATTGGATCATATAACTATCCCTCAACATGCAACAAAGAGTCACTCCAAAGTCACTAATAGCGGAGAACAAACAAAGAGATTATTGTAGGGTACGAAAACACCTCAAAGTTATTCTTTCTGATCGATCTATTCAAGAGTCCGTAGTAAAATAACACGAAGCTATTCTTTCGTTCGATCTATCATAGAGTTTGTACTAGAATAACACCTTAAGACACAAATCAACCAAAACCCTAATGTCACCTAGATACTCCAATGTCACCTCAAGTATCCGTGGGTATGATTATACGATATGCATCACACAATCTCAGATTCATCTATTCAACCAACACAAAGAACTTCAAAGAGTGCGCCAAAGTTTCTCCGGAGAGTCAAGATTTAAAACGTGTGCCAACCCCTATGCATAAGTTCACAAGGTCACCGAACTGCAAGTTGATCACCAAAACATACATCAAGTGAATCATGTGATATCCCATTGTCACCACAGATAAGCACATGCAAGACATACATCAAGTGTTCTCAAATCCTTAAAGACTCAATCCGATAAGATAACTTCAAAGGGAAAACTCAATCCATTACAAGAGAGTAGAAGGGGAGAAACATCATAAGATCCAACTATAATAGCAAAGCTCGCGATACATCAAGAACGTATCACCTCAAGTACACGAGAGAGAGAGAGAGAGAGATCAAACACATAGCTACTGGTACATACCCTCAGCCTCGAGGGTGAACTACTCCCTCCTCGTCATGGAGAGCGTCGGGATGATGAAGATGGCCACCGGTGAGGGATCCCTCCGGCAGTGGTGCCTTGGAGGTCCCGATTGGTTTTGGTGGCTACAGAGGCTTGCGGCGGAACTCCCGATCTATTCTGTTCCCCGATGTTTTTAGGGTATATGGATATATATAGGCGAAAGAAGTCGGTCAGGGGAGCCATGAGGGGCCCACGAGGGTGGAGGGCGCGCCCAGGGGGGTGGGCGCGCCCCCTGCCTCGTGCCTTCCTTGTTGTTTCCCTTACGTATACTCCGAGTCTTCTGGATTGCTTCCGTTCCAAAATAACTCTCCCGAAGGTTTCGTTCTGTTTGGACTCCGTTTGATATTCCTTTTCTACGAAACACTGAAACAAGGAGAAAAACAGAAACTGGCACTGGGCTCTGGGTTAATAGGTTAGTCCCAAAAATAATACAAAAGTGCATAGTAAAGCCCATTAAACATCCAAGATGGATAATATAATAGCATGAATACTTCATAAATTATAGATACGTTGGAGACGTATCAATGTATCATGGCAATTTTAATTTATGGTGCATGGCAAGTCTAGTTTCTTAATTTCCCATTTTATAATATGTCAAAATTTACTTTTAAATGTAGAAGAAAATAGTTGAAACATATCATGGCAACATCAATATAAACATCATGGCAATTCATGTGCAATAGACACGGCAACTTTTAACCAAAAAAATTTCGTCAAAATATATTCATATGAGATCTAGTTTCGAAGATCTCGTCGCGAGGGATTTAATGGTGAAAACGGATCTTCAATCGGATTTTTCATTTAAGAGATAAAACATTTTTAAAACAGAAAATCCAAAAAGATTTCCACATCCATGCATGCGGTGACATGGCGTAGTCTGTGTGCTATAGGGCGTGTGGGCAGGTTTGGCTCCCACCACACATGTGGGCGTTAGCGTTGTCCTTCTTGTTACTTGACTTGTCGCCGTTGCTTGGTGTAGGATTCGTCGAGGTAGAAGGTGTTGTAGTCATTGAAGCTTGATTGTATGAACTGTAGGTCTTGGAAGAGTACTTGGCGTATTTGTTGTCATCTTGCACTTGTCGCTCTGCCTTGGTAGCTTGGTGTACTAGCTCGACGCGGTTCATGTATGGTTAGAAATCGCAGATCTTCTTGATAGGGGGTTAAGTCCATTCAAGAAATGTGCCATAGTTTCTCCCTCATCTTCCATGACATTGGCTCAGATCATGGCTATCTCCATTTCCTTGTAATACTCTTCAACAGACTTGGTGCCTTGCTTGAGGAGTTGCAACATTTCGAAGAGATCTCGACTATAATATGTAGGCACAAAGCACACTCGCATGATATCCTTCATTTGGTTCCATGTTTTGATGGGTGGTTCGCCTTTTGCTTCCCGCCGCTCAATGACTTGCTCCCACCAAATGTGGACATAATCTTGAAACCCAAGAGATGCCATGGAGATCATCTTCCTCTCATCATACTTGTGTAGGCGAAAAATCTTGTCGACCTTCGATGCCCATGATAGGTAGTCTTAGGCATCATTGCTTCCGGAAAACTGAGGCATGTTGAAGATGAGCTTGCCAAACGGTTGCTCTTCATAGCGTTCTGGTCGACGGTGATGACACTCTTGCCATGGTGGAGGGTCTTGAACCACTTGCTCCTCGTGCTCCTCTTGATGAACTCGATGTTGAGGTCGTGGGATTCTTCCACGGTTCCTCAATTCTTGTTGCTCCCCAAGGCGTGCGGCTTCTTCTTGTCGCCTCACATTTATGAAGCTGCGTTGGGATTTCCTTGAAGAGGAGAGGATGATGCAGGAATAGAGATAAGTATTTCCCTTCGTTAAGAACCAAGGTTATCAATCCAGTAGGACAACCACGCAACACCTTGTTAGTAGCACCTACACACAAAATAACAAATCCTTGCACCCAAAGTAAACAAGGAGTTGTCAATCCCTCGGCGGTTAATTGCAAGATTAAATTATGTAGTGATAAATAGATAGCACAAAATTGCAAAATAAAATAAAGTAAATAAAATTGTAGCAAAGTATTTTTAGGATTTTAATATAGGATAAAAGTAGACCCGGGGGCCATAGTTTTAACTAGAGGCATCTCTCTTGAAAATAGCATACGGTGAGTAAACAAATTATTGTTGGGCATTTGAGAGAAAAGCAAATAATTATGATGATATCCAAGACAATGATCATGTATATAGGCATCACGTCCGAGACAAGTAGACTGGAACGATTCTACATCTCTACTATTACTCCACACATCGACTGCTATCCAGCATGCATCTAGAGTATTAACACTGGTACACGTCGGTGCTATACAAACGGTTTTTAACCCCTTTCCGTGACGGCATTTGGGACCGTCGCCAAGTGAGTGTGGGCAATAGGGTGTCCTTCCCACACAACCCAGAAACCGTCGGGGATATGGAGCAACGATCCAGAGGCCTTCCAAAATGTAATCGTGTGCGATGCAGAACACACTAAATTCTTTCGCACGTGTGGTATCGGTGATTAAACATTCCTAATGACGCAGTGAAACCATACGGTCTACTGTAATGAACTGTTTGGGAACCAATATGTAAGGCACACGGGCCAACATATGAACTGTGTGCGATTTCTGCCCCGTCACACACGAGTTTTCTGCGTAACCGTCTGCCATGCAAGACTCCATCGCACACATTTCCCAACAATTACCGTCTGCGATAATGTTCTATCACAAACGGTTCAGGAGCCCCTTCGCACACATACAAGTGATGCAGACCGTTTGTGATTTGTTGGGTATCACCGACGGTTGCCGCAAGAGTGACATTTGCTTTGCGTTTGGGATCCCACACGTTTCCTGAAAAAATTATGACTGGGATTGTATTTTACATTGGGCACGATCTACTCCGAGTTCTCGTGTGCGATAATGCGATATCACAAATGGTTCCACACACCCTGCGCACACGTAGTAGCGCTGCAAATCGTTTGCGATCTGCTGTGTATAACCGACGGTTCCGCTACGATTGACGTATGCTTTCCGATGTGGATCGCACACACCCATTTAGTTGAACCGTGTGCGGAGCAATTGCCAGGTTAAAACAAAAATATCCCATTTTGAATCGTCATGCAAAAAGCAAATTCGCCACAATTCAGTTGAACAAATAAACAAAAATATCACATTTTGAATCGACATGCAAAAGGCAAATTCGCCACAATATTCAATTGAACAAATAAACAAAAATATCCCATTTTGAATCGGCATGCAAAAAGCAAATTCGCCACAATATTCAATTGAACAAATATTGTTCACAGGAAGAACATTCATCAGATTTCGCAACAATTGCAATTGAACATATGGTAGCTAAATTCCAATGGTTTGTCCACACATATATGCATTACATAATTAATCATAGTGTACGAAATACGAAGACCTCATCAGATGGAAAATAACGGATCCATGCGTATATGTTTAGCGGCTAACTCTTACTCAATGTTTTAGTAGAAGGCATGCTGAAATCTTCATTATCACCAGTGGGATTGATGTAGTGATCCATGAAGAAATCGCTGATAAATCTCCGAACCATCAGGAATTCACCAGTCGGGAGCGGTTCAGGGGTCCTCGGTTTTAAGATGAGCTGCAGTATTTTTAAGATCCGAATGTGCCATATGAGTGGAGTAGAAGATATTAATTAAGATAGACTTACTGGTACTAATTCGCAAGGATCGTCACAACTATCAGCAGATTTGCAGATGGAGATCATGTGTTTGCAAACATAGTATCCACAAAGGTTGGTCCCTGCTTCTTGCTGAGGACACTGAAATTTTTTCTACAGAAATAGTCATGTATTTGTCCTGTTAGGAACAACCTAACCGGCGTTAGATGTATTATTTTTCCTTTGGACAAAATAGAAAGAGGTTTATTTAGAAGCTTGAACATTTTACTAGCGTCAGAAAAGGTATTTGCAAAATGTTGGATAAATTTTTAAAAAATAACGGTTTCGATGTGTTACCAGAGAAACGATCTAGTGCTGCAAAGGTAGTTCCCTCTTGAACAGGTTCCCTGGTTTAGTTTTCCACAATGCGAGCACATTGCAAATGATAATGAATTTTGACAACATCAATTATTGAACCAGATATGAATGCAAATTAATTTCAACATCATAGAATTCAATACCTATCCATGAATTGCTGAAGATGCGTCATATCCTGAGCGTTTGTTGACTCTCTGAGAGAATTGATGTAGTAAGCTGTGTTCTTGTTTGGAACAATGAATACCAATATCCAAAGGATTGCTACATATTAAGAAAGCCATGAACTTACGTAATTATGTCGAAATTTGAAAGAGAATCAGTGTATGCGTGGCTGTTTACTTGACTTACCTTTCATGATATGGCCAGAAATGATTCTGCATGGGACGTGTTTTCGAAGAGACGGATGACCGTTTTAACGGCCCAGTCCCGTAGGTCCTTACCATGTATTGTTGTGCCATTTGCTAATTCAGCATCTATGAAATACATACTCTCCCTTTTTCTTCTCCAGCGCTCAATCCTCGAGAGGAATAAAATGTAGTTAGATGTTTATCATTTACAGCCTTTGTATGGAGAAGTTGATCAGAGTTTGTTAAGTACTTACAAAATCAGGCATCTAACAAGAGTGGCATCGAGCACGTTGAAGTTGAAGAAGAGATGTAAGTCCTCGAAACTCACATCGATGGAAGTAGCATCGTGTAGGAAATGATCTCTGTTGTAGTGGACTAGCAAACCATGATGACTTGCTGACATTTGATGCATGCAATATTCATGTAACTCGCGGCAACTAGAGCTGCAGTCATCAAAGTATTCGCCAACAACAAATGGCTGGCCCTGGACATAATTGCGTGCTTCAAGTACGTCTGCTTTACTTTTAGCAAGCAACAAATCTACTTCTTCATCATCCATGATGTCAGAAATAATATTACTCCCCGATTCGAACAACCTGCTATTAATTTGGTTCTGGGCGATGAGTGCTTTAAGTAAGAGGCAATCGTTCTCTTTCCTCTTCACCTTCCCGCCACGCTTCCTCGTGGTCGTGGGTGTAGCCTTATTGGCCACTTCCTTCTTGGTACTTGAAGCATTTCTAGCAGAATGTCTGGTTGGCTACAAGGTAGACTGCCAAGCAGACGGTGAAGCTTCGACGGACTGCTTAGTAGACGGTTTATCTATGCTGGACCGCTGAGTTGGCGGTGCTGCTGTGATGGACTACTAGGCTGTAGGAGCAGAGGCATCGGACTGCTGACCATGCGTTGAAGCTATGTTGGGTTTCTGCGCAGGTGGTGCCAACTTGTCGGTGTGCTGAGGAGGCTCTGCCAACGCGTTGGTTTGGTGAGCAGGAAGTGCTGACGCATTGGTATGCTGATCACGCCGATCGCGGACCGACGGATCAAGAGCGCCGGTTCTGACCTACAGATCGCTTAGCGGTGGTTGCAAGCATCGATCGCTTAGCAGTCCGTTCCACCAGGTTGGTCTACTGAGCATGTGCTGCAGCTGGGTCTCCCCCCGCTGCTTCAGCGGCCGGCATCTGAACCGGTGGTGCGTCTTCAGCAGTTGTAGGCCTTGCCACTAGCTGCTTTGGGGAGGAGGATGACATGGCCTTTACGCCACAAAGTCGGGCCGACTGATCCTAGGTTGAAGCATCAGCCCGTGGGAGCTGCTGTGGCAAGGAGAGCGTCACCGATTGAGGGGCAACAGTGGTTGCTCTTGGCGGGGCTTCAGGGATCTCATCAATGAACTCTATTTCCTTTCGTGGCCACTGGATGTGATGTAACATTGTTTCTCCCAAGGTCCTTTGCTCATCGAAGTCTCCTAAGATATTCTTCAGGGCAAATTCATTGAATCCAGGCTTTACTTCAGTCACGTAGCACTTCACATAGCCCGGCTTCAATGGCACATTGTCCAACAAGAGGCAATCTTTCAAGAAGGGTGGGCAAACCCAAGCTATTGCACATTTTAATGTACCTTCATAATGTGTAAGCACGCCCTTCAGTCTGTCTTTCATTCCAGATAGATCAGATATAGCAACATCACTAGCAGCTGTAGTCTCAGTGTCGCTGGGCTCAGCTGATGCATAGTTACTCTTGTGCAGTGTTGTCGCGCAATAAGAAGCATCCTCCATGCCCAGCTCCCCTCCCATCTGCTAGCTATCTATCAGTGTTAGAGTCTTCTGCATCATCATTGACTCCTCAACATCCTTTCAAACAATCGGATAAATCTCCTTCCTCAACCTTTCATACAATGCATTCTGCTTCATTTCACTCCTTGCTTTTTTCATGCTGAGCCTCTCTTCTTTGCTGAGTGTGAAAGTGATGCGAAGCATCCCACGATCATCCCCATGGATGTATCGACATCTCCCACGACATCACATGGACCAATGACTAGAGCCCGAGCAAAGTCTATTGAGGATAAGGTGAACTCGCTCCTCTCCGAAATACCACTTTCTATACATGAGACATGGCTACTCCCTCAAACGGAACACTATGTGTGATCAGGTACTTGGAGGAAGACCACGGAGCAGCTACATCCAACGGACAAGACGGCGAGGACACCAAGTATAAGGGACAAGAAGAAGAGCTGCCATTGAAGCTACAGCCACCGGACGTCCGGCCTCCACCGGATGACTGGCACCTGAAGCCCCAGCATACGCAAGTCCCAGCCAACGCAAGCTATAGTGAGAGGACGTCCGGCCTTCACCGGACGACCGACCACACCTCCCAGGGAGCCGACGTGTGGCCTCCACCGGACAACCGGCACCATCACCAACGATCCAGAAAATTAGCGGAAGTCCGAAGTGACCGGACGTCCGGTGCCACCTTCACAGAACGAAACTAGTGGAGGTCCGGTGACCACCGGACATCCGGACGCCCATGAGCCACCGGACGACCGGTACCCCAGCGGACATCCGGTACCTGTCTGCGCACAATCTCGGGCCCGAGGCCCATGTACCCCTTCACTTCGCCCCCATTTGCACTAAGACTATAAATAGACCTCCTCCTCCTCCTAGTTAGGGTTAGTAAAGTGATAGCTCATTTGTGAGACAGAGCCTTGCTCATCCATCTAGATCTGCTCCTCCGAGAGAGATCGTATCTCTACGGAGAAGATCCACTTGGATTCAAGACCCCTGACGGGAAGAACTCAAGACCTCCTCACGGAGAAGAACCAGTTACCCTATGTATCGTCCCTTGTTGATTGTGGATCGTGTATCTCCTTGTGATTTCTCTTGTGTTTTCCCTCGTGTTCTTCGTGTTCTTCATAGGATCCATCCATTTCGTGAAAGAACGGGTCCCTAGGGTTCTATCCTACATCATCTTGGTATCATGAGCCATGTTGATCATGAATTCGGAGCCCCTACCCCTGTTTTTCTAGCCTTCTTTTGCTTGATTTCGTCCTAAATTTCGAAAATCCCCACCAAAAATAGCCCCAAATTTTTTTGTGATTTGTTGGTTGGATGATGTTTTGTTGATTTTGATCCATGGATTTTCTTGGTTTCAAGTGGATCCAACATTTCCCCAAGTTTCCCCATCTTTCATCCATGAAATCTCCTCAGTTTTAACCCCCAAATCCCCAATTTCCGCCCAAAATCGCGTCCCGAAACTCGCATCTCGCGTTGACCCAGACCCACCGGACGAACGCCACTTTACCGGACGACCGGTACTTACCGGACATCCGACACCCCGATCCCGAGCTGAAACAGCAGATTTCCGAGCCCGATCGGACGTTCGACGACCGGACATCCATCCATTCCTGGACGTCCGACACTTGTAAATATCAACTTCGGCTGATTTTTGTTTCGGCCACAATTAATTCATACGAACTCTGATTTTGACGGTCTTTAGCTCGTTTTGAAGCTATTGATATCCCCCATCCCACAAAAATACCACCAGCATCATTTGACTTCATCAAAGTTTCCAAACTTTGGCAAGTTTTTCTAGGCCCTCCACCATATCATCCGCATAACCACAATAGCCTTCCACAACCTAACCCATTTTGTTCACCATAGCATTAGTGGTTCCTTGAGTAGTTCGAGTCTCCTAAGGTTTTTCGGCTACTTAGGGACGGTTACTTCTTCATCAACCACCACCATAACTTCCGCATAGGCTTGCCCACCATACACTTCCACCGCCCCAACTAAACCCAATTTTGTTTGAGTTTGTTTGAGTTGTTTGTTGTGTCTCCTAAGGTGTTTCGGCTACTTAGGGACGGTGACCTGAACTTCGACATCATGTATAGTACACCACCATAACCTCCACTTCCGCATTGCATTTCCGCAATCCCATTGAGCTTCCGCAAGAACACCACCACATTCCTCTACCACCATTTGACATTTGCCTTTGGAGATTTTTGAGTTTACGGGTTTTCCGTTTCCTAGGGTGTTTCGGCTAACTAGGAACGGGTTGACATCGGCAACACCGCCTCTCATCATCACCAAGGACGGTAACTTCGATGACATCTTTGTCTACTCCTTGCCATTGCATTTGATAGCCCATAGCCCATTTTGCATAACTTAACCATCGAGACTAGCCTTTGAGTATTGCCGGCAATGTTACTTGTGCACATTGGTGATCATACTTCCCATAGCATACATACCATATCATCGTGGTGCATATCTTGGTATCATCTCTTGTGTCACAAGGTTTTCATCGCATACACAATTGCTATCTTGGTTCGTGAAGTTTTGCATGAGAAAAGAGCTCAAAAGAGAAAGAGCCAAAAAACCTTGTAAGCAAAGAGGAAAGATAAGCAAAGATCTGATAAGCAAGAACCATAGTATCATACTACATTAAGATTGTCATACTCGATCATCTTGGATCATATCATTGGGATACCATACATATAGCATACTTGGGATAGAAGTTGTTGCATTTTTGCTTAGTAGGTTGTGCACAAGTTTCGTATCTGCCTATTGTGCAATCGTGCTAGCGTCTCTCTAGTGTTGTGCAACAAGAGCATTTTCGTGGAATCCACATTTTGGCTCATTCCTTGGTTGCATGACCCCACTTATCTATTTGCGTGTGTGTTTCCATATACCATATCTTGCTATTGGTCTACTTGTTGCATTTGAAAATTTGTGAATCTTTTCCAACATTACTGAAGCTCACAAACAATTGCATCAAATTTTGTGCCACCATCCTAACCAAGCTCCACCATAAGCTTTTATTTGTGTAGGTGTGAGAACTGACAAGAATTGGTACCAACTGTGCTATTTCCTTGTTACACATTTAGTGATCATTGATCCATCTTCAACATCGGTCAAGGTACATTTGGTATAAGTTCTTCTCTTTCTCCCACTCACATATTTGCTTGGAATGATGGATAGGCCAAGTTCTTCTACCAACCCACTCTTCCTTGAACAAGACGACGACCCGAACAACTATGTCACAAAGCTACACCTATTCGGAACACAACGAGCTTTGCATCAAGAGCAACAAGCAATGAGCGACCGCATCGACCATCTCGCCACCGACTTGCGACTCTCCGAGCAACGTACAAGAGACTACTTCGACAACAATCTCAACAAACAAAAGCAAGAGAGCAATGCAAGAATGGACGAGATTCGTCCCTTGATGGTCAATCGCTCTTCCACCTCTTCGTCCTACTCAAGACGGAGCCGCTCTAGTCGACATTCCGACAATACCATCTCCGGCTCAAGTACTCCGTCATCGAACACTCTTCGTCGTGCCGTGCGTCAAGATCGTCAAGCAAACCGCAACCCCCTACACGACACCGATCATCAAGAGCAACTTCGAGGGCAAGAGCATCGACATCGTCAAAAGCAAGCCACATTCGCGCAAGCACAAGAAAGGCAACGCCTACGACAACAAGAGGAAGAGCGAGCACAACAACACCAATGATGAGGACATCAATACCATTGTTACACCCACATCCCCTGCTACTACACGTACTGGGCCAATTACTACAGCTCGTGTACACCAATTAAATTACCAGGTACTTTCGTTTCTTGGTAATGATTCTAATGTTCATGAGAATATGATGCTGCCTAAATTGGATACATTTGTTTTGCTTACAAATGAAGGGCCTAGCTTGGAGAATGATGAACATTGGAGCAAGAACAAGCATGGAGATGATGGCATGCGCAAGGGAAACAAGAACGGAGTTTCAAGTGATGATTTCAGGACTTTGAAGCCACCGTAATGAGTGCATGAAGTCTTGGATGAAATATAGAAGATACCACTTCACAAATTTCGTCCAGAGGCTATTATAGGTGCTACGTCACCTTATTATTGGGCCAGGCCCATGTAATTTCGAAATATTTGATTATAGGCTGTTTTTAGAGTACATATGTATGGGGAAACAAGACTTAGGGTTGGTTTTGGACCCCTCCCTCAAGGGCCACAAAATTCCCCTCTCTTCCTCCATATATACAGCCCATAGGGCGTCGTTTAGACTTTGGGTTTTGTTTAGATTAAAAGTTTGCCATAGCTGCAACTTCGTGTACTTCGTCTGTGTTCAACGACCAGACCAAGACGTCACAGAACCCCACCTTCATGAATAAAGCTTTCATCTTATATTCACAATATCCAGATTGCAATCTTAGTTTCTTGCTTGTTCTTTGCTTGCTTGCAAGAAATAGACCTTTGTGGTCAGGTTGATCGTGCTCCGGCGTGGTCAATAACCTCTCGGAGTTGGTTTAGCGATTGCTAAGGCGCGACGCCCTCGCACGTTCATAGTCGGATCGTCAAAGTCGACTTCCACAAAAGCGATATCCATCATCTCACCGAAAGACGGGACACCTTTGCCTCATTCAAGTGGTATTAGATTTCCAGGTTGCTCGGTGAGATTTTACAGTTTTTCATAGTTTAGATCGAGTCTGTTCTTCTTAATTACAGTCCACGAAACGGCCATAAAAATAGGGTTAGTTCATCCTATCCGAACCAATCTGAGCCTTTGCATAATCTTTTTAGGGTTTTTGCTTTGTTGAATTTGCGGTTGCATCATCGTGTCTAGTTGCTGGTCTTAGCGTCTAGTCTTTTAGAGTTTCGAGTTCTGGTCATAAGTTGTCACGCCGCCGCCGCAGCATCGTCATCGCCCTGCCATCTACCACCACCGCTTCTCCGCCACAGATCCATATCCATATACCACCACCGACTTGTATCCATATACCACCACCGATCCGAATCCATATACCACCACCGATCTGTATCCACATACCACCACCGCTACCATATACCACCACCCCTGCCATATCCTACCACCATATATCCACCACCAATCCGAGTTCTTTTCATATTATGTTTTTTTTCGAGATCCATCTATTTTCCGAGTCGTGTTTCCTTGCCTAAGTAGGTTTCGGTAAAAAAAAAGTCTGGAGGCCCCCGGGTAGTTTTTAGGCCAAAATTCCGGCGACCAAAAATATTTCTTCCTATCCTGTTTTTAGGCTTTTCTGAGTCTTTTGAGACACTCACCATCATAGTGATTTTTTGTCGCACTTTTTCGTCGTCGCTGCCCTTATTTCCGAAAAAATTGTCAAAAAAATCGTGCATATCCTGTTAGTTTGACTTGGGAAGATTTTTGAGACACTCGCCATTATAGTGAATTTTCGCAAAAAAAAAGAGGAGCGCAAAAAAATTCAGAGTGTGTTTTTCCCTTGTTTACGTGCCGCGCCGTGATTTTGTTAGTGTTCTAGGCTCGCGTCTCTAGCACAGTCTAGCCTAGGACCAGCACAGTACCGTTGTTGAGCGTTTATTCAACTTTGCATCTCTGAATTGATTATTGTTGACATTTTTTGCTACCATATCATAAGCCATCCCAGCTCCACATACATCTATGTTGTGTGTTTGACTCTCCCTGGTAATCGCTCTATCCAAGCTTTGAGAGTTTTGACTACAACGGTTGCCGATCACCACCTGCTGCTGGGTAAGAACTGGTAAGAATTTGAGATTTGCTTGACGGATTTGTGACACCCCACCACCGCCATTTCCTAGCAGTCTGTACGATCATATTCTTGTGTGTTTCTATTGCTGCTAACCATGGCAGGATCGCAAGTCGACGAGACTGATTGGGAGAACATGATGAACAAAGAGTTACATGATAAGTTTCAGCAAATGATGAATGGACAGGTGGAAGATGTGCTAAACAGATTTGAAGAGGCCATGGAGAAGATAGATGGCATTGAGAAGGCGTTCGAAACAAAGCTCGATAACAAGTTTAATGAATTGCTCGCGCTTCTTCCACAACCACCACCCGCTGCACCTGTCGCACCTCTACAACAACAACAACAACAACAACAACAACAACAACATCGCCTTCCAAATCAAGTGGGACGAGCATGCTGCACTTTGAGCCCTGGTCAAACTTCTGGTGCCATTGTACCTCATGCTGGTTCTCAGAGCTCTGCTACTGCAGAGGTGGGGGACTGACGGTGTCCTGGACTAGGGGGTACTCACCACGTCGTCTCCCAATCAGTTGGATTGGGCCGAGGATCCCCATGGCCATATACTCATGGGCCAGTCCGGACAGTTGCCGCATACAAGGAAGATTCCACAAGACTTGGCGATCAAGACAAGGACTCCTCCCCACCGGGCGATTCGGCTAGGACTCTTGTTATCCTAGGCCTCTGGTGCATTATATAAACCGAGGCCAGGCTAGTAGATAGACAATCTCATATACAACAATCATACCATAGGCTAGCTTCTAGGGTTTAGCCTCTCTGATCTCGTGGTAGATCTACTCTTGTTCTACCCATATCATCAATACTAATCAAGCAGGAGTAGGGTATTACCTCCATCGAGAGGGCCCGAACCTGGGTAAAAACATCGTGTCCCTTGTCTCCTATTACCATCTGCCTAGACGCACACTTCGGGACCCCCTACCCGAGATCCGCCGGTTTTGACAATCGACATTGGTGCTTTCATTGAGAGTTCCATTGTAAAGGTCGATGGCTCGCCCGCAGATCAACCGCGCTTCAGATCTTCATCACCAGCTCGACCGTCACCTTGGTTCGACCAAGGACTGCGCCCTACCTCCGATCGTCATGTTCGGATGTGGGCCTTCATCAACATCAGCTCCGATCTCTATCAAGATCATGGAGGAATCATCCAGGGAGCCCGGGGGCTCAACGTCAACATTGCCCTCGGGCGACCGTACTGTTTTTCTGGATAGCGTACTTGTGTCCGCCGCCACCGCCTCCTCAAGTGTCGTTTTAACAATTGCTTTGGTGGAATTGTGCAGAATTGGGTCTACAACAACCCTGGAAAATTTCGTCGAGTTCCGATGGGGGAATCTCTGGCAATCTCCGATATACCGAGCCGCATTGAACTCGGACGAGAATCCGGACGAAGTTTAGGGCGTGGTGTCCAGCTTCTAGCTCGGACCTCCTTTGGAAGACCCAACCGTTGATCGGCTGCGGAATTCCTATATCTACCACCCTCGAAATTTCAGCTCGATCCGACCGTCCAAACTCCGGAACCTTCCGATTAGTGCATCACTTTTCGGATCTGTTTTCATAGAAACGAATCCGACCCGAGTTCGCCTCTTTTTATGAACGGGAATTCGGACATCCTTTTGAAGGAAGTTTTGTATGGGGTATTGTGTTTTGTTGCCGAACACATCCCACTAACTTTAAAATCTTTGGAACATGATCCTCAACATCATGCTGGTGTCAAACCAGTCCAGCAATATTGCTCCACGACTGCCGACCTGCGCTAGACATGTCATCACTTTGTTGAGCCGAGCTCAACTTCTTCGGATCATCATCTCAAAGCAAGTCAACAAGAGTCCGACATCGCAAAGGATAAATCATCACCAACATCGCCGCCCCACGGACTACACGGAGCGGGCATACCGGCATCGCCGCACGGTCGCTTCATCAAGCCGGCATCGACCACGTCACGACCTGCATCGGCAGGGCCGCACTATTGCTTCTTCAAGCTGGTGCCCATCATGCCGACCTACTTCGACATCCCGGCTGGACCGGGGGCTTCGCCATCTCTTCATCAACCTACTCCGGACACTTCAAGCGTCACTAGCCGACCAGCTCCGTCACGTTAGCTAGACCGAGGGCTTTGCCTCGGCAAGCCAACCTTTTGCCAAAGATTGCCATGCCGTTGCTTTATCGCCCATCGTGCAATGGGTGCGCGGATCGAGTCCCAATTTTGGGAATCACCTTCCTTCGATTACTACAATAAATAAACCAGTGCTATTAATCCTAGTATTTTTTGCTTGTTTGGGTTCATTTTTCCCAAGGAATTATTACTACGGTTTATCCATCATATGTGCACAGGTCTATCAAGTGGTGGCCGTGATTATCGACGGTCGCATGATGGTTCGGTCGGTTTCCGTACATAGTCCAAATGAACGCCGCATCCGAACTCGAACCGACCAGTGAATGCAGTGCCTTGCCATGCCTTTACCGCATCACGCCGCTACCGCTGCGCCGACATTGACTTGGCGCCAGCCATATTTCTTTTATTACTCACTTTGCATAAATTATTTGTTATGCAACGAATTTTTTTACTATTATCTCCGGGTTTGCACTATTTTTGTGCACAGAAAAATGATCCACGGACTATATCCTTTGGCATCACCTCGGCTGGACGGGAGGCTTCATTAACACTTCATTACCCCCGTGCGGGGACTTCGATCACTCTGCCGTCCTGCATTGACCGTGCTATGTCACCACTTGAGGGCCGAGCTCTTTGCTTCGCCACCTCGGGACCGGCTTGGGGGATGGAACCTTGTCCCGCATCAAGCTCGGACCGCGTCGTCAATGCCGAACACATTAACCAGCTAAGTTGCCTTCATGCTCAAAGTTTTAAATTTTTAACTTGTGTTCGGCTCGACCAAGCATTATACCTTTTTGGAAAAAAGTTGCTTGTAAAAATTTTCCTTGTCCAAACTTTGTTCGCACACACTTTACGTGCTACCCGCGCTCATTATACCTGGGGGCTTATTTAATAGAAGCTTATTAATACGGGCTTTATGCCCAACACATGTGTCACAGTTCTGCATGTACCTTTTATTCACCATTATATGCATCGATATGACTTAAGTTTTGGCCAAGCTGGGTTGCACGGCTCCTGTGCTTACCCCTACGTTCCCGATTGTTCGGCTAGGTGGTAAAGGGAGCACCTCTGCGATTGTTATCGCTGGTCAGCCGGATGTGTACCTCAGACCGGGTGAAGCCAAAGCTAAGCGTTCTTAAGGGAATACTCGGTCGGTGAACTAAAAGATGATTTCTTACCTATTCATTTGCCTACCCCAGATGTTTTCTGCTCTTTTTTCGCAGTCCGGACATGCACTTTAGGGCATGCCTCCCAGGAAAGGAACCCCTAACGGAACTATTCTCCTGGAAGATGTTTCTTACTAACCATGTAATATAACATAACTAGTTGGGCACTTGTCCGATAAAGCACTAATGACCCTCGCTACCGTCTCCACGCATGCCCCAGTTTTTATAACCGTGAGGGTATTCGGACACACTCCGGACTATTGGGTCCAGAGGTTGAAGCGAAAAGGTCCGCTACGACAAACGATCTACAATCCGGCTAGAAGGCATTTTACATGTCACCTTACATTATATAGTCAACTTTTACCCAAGTCACTTGGGGGCTCTTATGTTTATTTGAGCCGTTTTATACTAAGTGTTTTTCTTCTTAGTCGTTGCAAAGTGTTTATTATTTATCACTCCTTTTTTTTCGACACGAGTGTGCGGTCACTAGCCGGGGAGCCTAATTTCTCTCTCAAAACCGCTAGGGTTTGGCCTAATGAGAAGTACTCCGCCTTTGGGATGGGAGACCGAAGTCAGAGGGCTGACCCGCTTGAAGTCTTGAGATAGGATGTGTCATGTTAAAGCACGGCAGAAGCACCTTTTTTTTCTCTAAAGTCCAATTTTCGGATTGGCACCGAACACTTGATCTTGTTCGGACGTCATGTTTTTACTGACGTTTTTTGGTTTTCCAAGCTTTTGGCACTTTTAAACTATTTATGTGTTTTCAGCACAAGTCTCGCAGTGCAACGCCGGACACCTTTAGAGATTCGGCAAAATATTCTCGGGTATTGCTATATATGCACCGGTTTCAATTGTGTCTTGGTCAATAGTTGGGTTGCCGGCTCTGCGCTTGCCCCCTACGCTCCGCTTTGTTCGGCTAGGTGTGCAAAGGAGAACCATCACGATTGTGCTTCCAAATTCACATGGTTAAGCACCTCGGTGGAGAAAGCCAAAACCCATTTGTCACAATAAGCGTAAATCGTCAGCGATCCGATGACGGTGTTAAACGACGGGCCATGCATAACAATGGCGAAGTGTTTACTGACTTGACCTCGATCGTCAGCGAACACTACCGGGGCTATTAATCGCCTCCCAAACTAAATACTCGATATTTTGCTCTTACATTGGAGCTGAGGTTTCATGATCATGCTTAGCATGACAACCCAAAGAAAGGAACCGATAGTGGGACTATTTTCTTTGGAAGACATTTCTTCATTAAACAAGAATATAACATATCTCTCTGCGTACCTTTGTTTATAAAACCGTATGGCCAGATTGCCTTGTTTGTTGTAAATCTTTGCCCTCATAAAGGCTTTATAAAGTAGGACAAACACTCCTCGCCATCGGGCCGAGGAGGTTGAAGCCGATGGTCGGTCAACAAAGTTTTGTACAATGCGGATCCTAGCATTAATGACATAAAGTACTTGGATACATAGAGTCATTACACATACTTTGTGATTTTACTATGGATATCAATCCTTCATTCGGCCACCCGTGCCCGCATTAAGGCTCGGGGGCTACTGGGCTTCGGGCTTATTATTTACAAATATTAAAGGGCACATCGATCCTCGATGCGGTGTTGCCACCCGACCAGTGTCTCGGGGCTACCTTGCATTGCCTGTTCTATGCAGAAAATTTTAAGTGCAATACAGCTCGAGGAGATTTTGATCCTCGGGTTGGTCGGCCGCACCCAACCCGAGTCTCGAGGACCGAGCACGCCGCTTTTGTGTCCCGAAGTATTCTGCCGAGTTAGGACTTGATCCTCGTGACCGATTTTGCAAATCAACCCGAGTCTCGGCTCACGGGATCAGCGGTCTTATGTCATCCTTCATGTGCATCTCGGTTTTAGACCGATACCCACCTTGAGGGCTCTCGGCTATGTATCTCGGCAGAGAATAAATTGCACCAACCAAAATATTGACAAAAATCGGCCCACATTCGGGATGGTGCACCACCTCGGAAGCAGTCCGGCATATAGCTCGGGCGCTAGTGGCTGGCTACATAGAGGGCATTTCCGGCATTAAGCTCGGCTAAACTCCTTCAAACTTCTTTGAACCAAGGTGATTTACGACACCTCGGATACAGTCCGGCGTTGGAGCTCGGATACATAGTCCGGCGTTGGAGCTCGGATACAATCCTTCGTTGGAGCTCGGATACATAGTCCGGCGTTGGAGCTCGGATGCACTCCGGCGTTAGAGCTGGGAAGCAGTCCGGCATTGGTGCTCGGCTGCAAAAGATACCTCGAATGCACGGTCCGGCGTTGGGCTGGACGCCTTGAAGAAGAGGCCTTGCCGCTGGGAACAACTTCAAACCCGAGGTGTGGCATAAAAATAACAAGGCATTGATAAAGGCCGGAAATTTAAAGGGGCTCCTCGGATACCCGAAGTGTAAACTCGTCGAATGCATTTCGGCGATCCTCAAGATTGAAGATGAGGAGATTTGTTGAACCAGTTTTCAAGACTGACAAACGAAGATGAAGAACAGTTCGGAAGAATCGAGGAGCGTCCCTAACTTGAAGACCGGTTCAGGGGGCTACTGACGGTGTCCTCGACTAGGGGTACTCACCACGTCGTCTCCCGATCAGTTAGATTGGGCCAAGGATCCCCATGGTCAGACTCATGGGGCCAGTCCAGACAGTTGCCGCATACAAGGAAGATTCCACAAGACTTGGCGATCAAGACAAGGACTCCTCCCCCACCGGCGTATTCGGCTAGGACTCTTGTTATCCTAGGCCTCTGGTGCATTATATAAACCGAGGCTAGGCTAGTCGATAGACAATCTCATATACAACAATCATACCATAGGCTAGCTTCTAGGGTTTAGCCTCTTTCATCTCGTGGTAGATCTACTCTTGTACTACCCATATCATCAATATTAATCAAGCAGGAGTAGGGTATTACCTCCATCGAGAGGGCCCGAACCTGGGTAAAACATCGTGTCCCTTGTCTCCTGTTACCATCCGCCTAGACGCACAGTTCAGGACCCCCTACCCGAGATCCGCCGGTTTTGACACCGACAGGGACCATTACGAGGATGAGGTTGATCAAAATCAGAACTATGTGCAACCACCAACACCACCACCACCACAAGGTCGTCCTCATGCATATCATTGCAACGGTAGGGCTGCACCACCATCTGAGGTACGAAATCATGACCATCTTACTAAAGTAAAATTGAATATTCCACCATTTGAGGGTAGATATGTTCCTGGTATATATATCTTACTTGGGAGTTAGAAACTGAACAACGTTTTGCATGTTTACAATATCCTGAGGAGACACGTGTTCCTGCTGCTGTTTGTGCTTTCACTTGTTTTGCATGTGTTTGGTGGTCTAAACATTTTAGATTATATCCAATTCTAGCTACTTGGGCTGCTTTGAAAACTGCTATGCATACTCGTTGGGATCCACCATATTATCATCGTGAATTACTTCAAAAACTACAGCGTTTAAAACAAGGAAAAATTATGTAGAAAAATATTATCAGGAATTAAAACTGGCATGATTAGATGTGGTATTGTTGAGGATAATGAAGCTATGCTTGCACGTTTTATGGGTGGATTAAAATAAAGAGATTCAGACCATTCTAGAGTATAAAGAGTATAATAATATCACTCGTTTATTCCATCTTGCTTGCAAAGCTGAACGTGAAGTGCAGGATCGAGGCATTGGCGCGAACTAACTTTTCTACAGGTCGATCTTCATCATGGACACCGCGTGCATCCTCTACTTCCACATGTTCTGCTGCACCAAAGACTCCGTCACCGCCACCTCCAACCGTGATACAAGAAAGCAGGCATAACCACCACTATCTGCCAAGAGCACACCTTCTGGACCTGCACAGAGCTCTTCTTCATCCATGACATCAACAGGGCAAACACATGATATTAATTGTCGTCATTGCAAGTATAGAACATACTGGACCAATTACTAGAGCTTGTGCACGCCAATTAAATTACCAGGTACTTTCGTTTCTTGGTAATGATTCTAATGTTCATGAGAACATAGTGCTACCTAAATTGGATACATTTGTTTTGCTTACAAATGAAGGGCCTAGCTTGGAGAAGGATGAACATTGGAGCAAGAACAAGCATGGAGATGATGGCATGCGCAAGGTGATAGAGGCAAAGGTGTCCCGTCTTTCGATGAGATGGTGGCTATTGTTTTGGAGGAAGTTGACTTTGACGATCCGACTACGAACGTGCAAGGACGTCGCGCCTTAGCAATCGCTAAGCCAACTCCGAGAGGTTATTGACCACGCCGGAGCATGATCAACTTGACCACGACGGTCCGTTTCCTGCAGGCAACGAAGAACAAGCAAGAAACTAAGATTGCAATCTGGATATAGCGAATATAAGAGGAAAGCTTTATTGATCAAGGTGGGGTTCTGTGATGCCTTTGTTTGGTTGTTGAACACAATGAAGTACGCGAAGTTGCAGCTATGGTGAACTTTAATCTAAACAAAACCCAAAGTCTAAACAACGCCCTAAGGGCTGTATATATGGAGGAAGGGGGCGAATTTCGTGGCCCTTGAAGGACGGTTCCGAAACCAACCCTAACTCTTGTTTCCCCAGACATACGGACTCTAAAAATAGCCTATACTCAAGTATTTCGAAATTACATTTGCCTGGCCCAATAATAAGGTGACGCAGCACCTATAATAGCCTCCGGACGAAATTTATGAAGTGGCATCTTGTATATTTCGTCCAAGGCTTCATGCACTCATTATGGTGGCTTCAATGTCCTGAAATCATCACTTGTAAATCCTTTCTTGTTCAAGTATAGAATCCTGGTACATCATTCTTTATTTGGTGTTGGGATGGCTTATGATATGTTAGTGTTCTAGGCTCGCGTCTCTAGCACATTCTAGCCTAGGACCAACACAGTACCGTTGTTGAGTGTTTATTCAACTTTGCATCTTTGAATTGATTATTGCTGACATTTTTGCTACCATATCATAATCCATCCCAGCTCCACATACATCTATGTTGTCTGTTTGACTCTCCCTGGTAATCGCTCTATCCAAGCTTTGAGAGTTTTGACTACAACGGTTGCCGATCACCACTGTTCTTTGGGTAAGAACTGGTAAGAATTTGAGATTTGCTTGACGGATTTGTGACACCCCACCACCGCCATTTCCTAGCAAATTGCATGCGATCATATTCTTGTGTGTTTCTATTGTTGCTAACCATGGCAGGATCACAAGCCGGCAACGATCTTGTTGGGAGAACATGATGAACAGAGAGTTACATGATAAGTTTCAGCAAATGATGAGTGGACAGGTGGAAGATGTGCTAAACAGATTTGAAGAGGCCATGGAGGAGATATATGGCATTGAGAAGGCGTTCGAAACAAAGCTTGATAACAAGTTCAATGAATTGCTCGCACGTCTACCACAACCACCACCCGCTGCACCTGTCGCACCTCTACAACAACAACAACAACATCGCCTTCCAAATCAAGTGGGACGAGCACAGCGCGTACCCCTTGAGCCTGGTCAAACTTACAGTGCCCATTGTACCTCACTGTTGATGGTTACAGCAGCTCCTGCCGCTCTTTGCAGAGGTGGGGGACCATTACGAGGATGAGGTTGATCAAAATTAGAACTACGTGCAACCACCAGCACCACCACCACCACCAGGTCATCCTCATGCATATCATCGCAACGGTAGGGCTGCACCACCACCACCTGAGGAACGAAATCATGACCATCTTGCTAAAGTAAAATTGAATATTCCACCATTTGGGGGTAGATATGTTCCTGATATATATATCTTACTTGGGAGTTAGAAACTGAACAACGTTTTGCATGTTTACAATATCCTGAGGAGACACGTGTTCCTGCTGCTGTTTGTGCTTTCACTAGTTTTGCATGTGTTTGGTGGTCTGAACATTGTAGATTATATCCATGTCCAGCTACTTGGGCTGCTTTGAAAACTGCTATGCGTACTCGTTGGGTTCCACCATATTATACATCGTGAATTACTTCAAAAACTACAGCCTTTAATACAAGGAAACAATTATGTAGAAGAATATTATCAGGAATTACAAACTGGCATGATTATATGTGGTATTGTTGAGGATAATGAAGCTATGCTTGCACGTTTTATGGGTGGATTAAAATAAAGAGATCCAGACCATTCTAGAGTATAAGGAATATAATAATATCACTCGTTTATTCCATCTTGCTTGCAAAGTTGAACGTGAAGTGCAGGATCGATAGGCATTGGCGTGAACTAACTTTTCTACAGGTCGATCTTCATCATGGACACCGCATGCATCCTCTACTTCCACATGTTCTGCTGCACCAGCACCTCCGTCAGTTGCCACCTCCAACCGTGATACAAGAAAGCAGGCACAACCACCACTATCTGCCAAGAGCACACCTTCTGGACCTGCACAGAGCTCTTCTTCATCCATGACATCAACAGGGCAAACACATGATATTAATTGTCGTCGTTGCAAGGGTGGAGGTCATTATGCGAGAGAATGCCCATCTAAGCGTGTGATGATTGTTTCTGAGGATGGTGGGTATGAGTCCGCTAGTGACTATGATGAGGAGACTTTGGCTCTTATAACAAGTAGAGAACATGGTGGAGATGATTCTGATCATGAGACGCAATACATGGCTACTGAAGATGCTAACGGGTATGAATGTTTAGTTGCTCAATGTGTGTTTGTGTGTGCAGGTTACACAAGCTGAGCAAAATCAGAGGCATAATTTGTTCCATACAAAGGGAGTTGTGAAGGAACGTTCTGTTCGTGTCATCATAGATGGAGGGAATGCAACAACTTGGCTAGCATGGAGATGGTGGAGAAGCTATCTCTCACCACAAGACCACATCCACATCCTTACTACCTCCAATGGTTCAACAACAGCGGCAAGGTTAAGGTAACACGTACTATTCGTGTGCATTTTAGTATCTCTACATATGCTGATTATGTTGATTGTGATGTGGTACCTATGCAAGCATGTTCCTTATTACTTGGTAGACCATGGCAATTTGATAAAACATTTGTACACCATGGTAGAAACAATCGATGATACTCTTGTTCATAAGGATAAAAATATTAATTTGCTTCCTATGACTCTTGATTCCATTATGAAAGATGATATTAATAGAGCAAATAAAGCAAAACAGGACAAAAATAAGAGTGAAAATCAGATTGTGGCAAAAGAATTTGAGCAACAAATGAAACCTAATAATAAATGATCTAGTGTTGCTTCTGAAATTAAATTGAAAATTGCATGTTTACTTGCCACAAAATCTGATATTGATGAGCTAGATTTTAGAAAATTTGTTTGCTATGCTTGTGTGTGCAAAGAGGCATTATTTTCATTCGAGGACATGCCTTCCTCTTTGCCTCCTGCTGTCACTAACATTTTGCAGGAGTTCACTGATGTCTTTCCACAAGACGTGCCACCGGGATTACCACCTATTCGTGGGATTGAGCATCAAATTGACTTAATTCCTGGTGCATTGCTACCCAACTGTGCACCATACCGTACCAATCCAGAGGAGGCGAAGGAGATTATGCGTCAATTCCAGGATCTACTCGACAGAGGTTATATACGCGAATCCCTTAGTCCCTGCGTTGTTCCTATTATTCTAGTGCCGAAAAAGGATGGTACATCACGTATGTGTGTTGATTGTGGAGGCATTAATAATATACTATTCGTTGTCGTAATCCTATTCCTAGGCTAGATGATATGCTTGATGAATTGAGTGGCTCTACAATATTCTCCAAAGTTGATTTGCATAGTGGATACCATCAAATTCGTATGAAATTGGGGGATGAATGGAAAACAATATTTACAACTAAGTTTGGCTTATATGAGTGGTTAGTCATGCCTTTTGGGTTAACTAATGCACCTAGTACTTTAATGAGATTAATGAACAAAGTTTTACGTGATTTCATTAGACGATTTGTGGTAGTCTATTTTGATGATATACTGATTTATAGCAGATCTTTGGAGGAACATTTGGAACATTTACGTTTTGTTTTTATTGCTCTCGTGATGCATGTTTGTTTGGTAACCTTGGGAAGTGCACCTTTTGCACTGACCGAGAATCTTTTCTTGGCTATGTTGTTACTCCACAGGGAATTGAAGTTGATAAAGCAATGATTGAAGCTATTGAGAGTTGGCCGCAACCCAAAACGGCCACATAAGCGAGGATTTTTCTTGGACTCGCTGGTTTTATAGGCGTTTTGTGAGAGATTTTAGCACCATTGCTACACCTCTCAATGAGCTTACAAAGAAGGATGTGCCTTTTGTTTGGGGTACCGCACAGGAAGAAGCCTTCACGGTTGAGGGAGTCCTGGATTAGGGGTGTCCGGATAGCCGGACTATAACCTTTGGCCAGACTCCTGGACTATGAAGATACAAGATTGAAGACTTCGTCCGTGTCCGGATGGGACTTTCCTTGGCGTGGAAGGCAAGCTTGGCGATACGGATATGTAGATCTCCTCCCATTGTAACCGACTACTGTGTAACCCTAGCCCTCTCCGGTGTCTATATAAGCAGAAGGGTTTTAGTCCGTAGGACAAACAACAATCATACCATAGGCTAGCTTCTAGGGTTTAGCCTCTCTGATCTCGTGGTAGATCTACTCTTGTACTACCCATATCATCAATATTAATCAAGCATGAGTAGGGTTTTACCTCCATCGAGAGGGCCCGAACACAGGTAAAAACATCGTGTCCCTTGTCTCCTATTACCATCCGCCTAGACGCATACGATTCGGGACCCCCTACCGAGATCCGCGGTTTTGACACCGACATTGGTGCTTTCATTGAGAGTTCCTCGTATGCGTCATCTTTAGGCCCGATGGCTCCTCCGATCATCAACAATGATGCGGTCCAGGTGAGACTTTTCTCCCGGACAGATCTTCGTGATTCGCGGCTTTGCATGCGGGCCAATTAAACAGCCATCTGAGCGGATCGAAAGCTCGCCCCGCCATCGAGTCGATTTGGAAGTTTGAACTACATGGGCGGCGTCTGCGGAGACTTGATCTTGGCGGAGTTCGAGCGGCAACCGAGCATGCTGCACTGTTACGATGGGCATGATCTAGCTCTGCCGTCGAACAGTGCCCTGGAGGCCGCACCCATGTCCGCTTTGACCCTTGGCTCGGAGCCGACTGCGCCGATCGAGGACGGGTGGCTGGACACCTCCTCGAGGGCTCCAATCTCTCTGGCGATCGAGCCGAACACCAGCCTTGTCCTCTGCGAAGCCCGTGACTCAAGGTGCGGACTCCTCTTCGGACTCGAACCCTCCGTGCCCACCTTGCCAATCGAATCCGATTAGGCGCCCGATCATGGAGTTCACCGCGGACATTTTTCAGCACTTTTCGCCCTTCGGTGACATTCTGAATTCACTAAAGTCTCTCTCTTTATCGAGAGCCTGGCCGGACTATGGTCGACAAGGTTGGGATGCGGACGACGAAGAAATTCAAAACCCACCCACCTCCCACTTCAGTAGCCAGCCGATGATTTAACCGACATGCTCCATTTCGACTCACGAAGACATCGACGGTATGGACGCCGATGCAGGAAGCTTGACCAAGAACCAGCGCCTATAGGGCATGGAAGGCCACCTCGTCGTATGACATATACATGGTGGACACCCCAAAGAAGAAGAGCAGCGGTGGAACAACGGAGGATGACCCCTCAAGAAGCGACCTAAGCGCCCGGCGTCGTGGCGCCGCTCTAACTCCCGCCAAAGCAAAAATGGCGATTCCGCACGGGAGATAATAACACCGGACAAAGGTCAAGACAACCCCTCCAAAGCAGAATTCAGCACACGAGGATGGAGAAGCTAGCCCTCATGAGAGAAGCGGCGGACAAAGAGGTAGAGGACGATAATTACATGCCTCCTTCAAGAAGGCAGGCAAGCCTCGGCAGCGCATTTAATTTGTTGTGCACGAGGATCCCGTCGAACAAGAGCGTTTCAAACACGGGCTTATGGGCCACGGCGAGCAGCCTCAAGAAAAAAAGCAACAGCCTTAGAGCTAACCAAGACTCGCTAGCCGGCCGGATGGGACTGAAGTCCTTGCGGTCAAGAGTACGGACTCGAACGCCTCCAAGAGCTACCCAAAGCACAGGCTGCTACCCCGATTAGAGGAGGAAGCACCTAAACCTACATCACCAGCAAGACGACGCTGCCGACCACCACCTCGTGGTCATGACAGAAGAGGCCTCTAGGCCCTCCACTCAAGCCGCACCCGGCGTCGCTCAAAAATACCAAGGCACGGGAAATGCGCCCGGACCTACGAGATATCTTTGGAGGACAAGGCAAGGCAAACAAGATCGATCTCACGGATCGCGTGGGCGCCCACGACACGTGGCGATAACCGTCACGCCGGATATGGCAAATCCGGCCGGGCGAACACAAGATGAACAAAGCTCATTTGAGCTACGTCGTGATATAGCCCGATCTGAAGTGCCGCACACGCACTATGCTTCACAGATGAAGTAATGGATCATCAAATCCATGAGGGTTTCAAACCCGTAAACATCGAATCATACGATGGCACAACAGATCCTGCGATATGGATCGAGGATTATCTCCTTCATATCCACATGGCCCGCGGTGATGATCTACACGCCATCAAATACCTCCCACTCAAGCTTAAAGGTCCAGCTCGGCATTGGCTTAACAGCTTGCCAATGAGTCAATTGGTTGTTGGGAGGACACGGAAGCCGCATTCCTCGACAATTTCCGGGGCACCTATGTGCGACCACCAGACGCCGATGACCTAAGCCACATAATTCAGCAGCGGAGGAATCGGCGGACAATTACGGACATGGTTCCTAACTAAGAAAAATCAAATAGTCGACTATCCGGACGGAGAGGCCCTTGCAGCCTTCAAACATAACATCCGTGGGACGCAGGTGGCTTGCCCTGCACCTAGGACAGGAAAAGCCGAAATCCATGGCAGCCCTCACAACACTCATGACCCGCTTTTGCGCGGGAGAAGACAGCTGGCTAGCTCGTAGTAATAACATGACCAAGAGCCCTGGCAATTCGGACAACAAGGACAGCAATGGCAGGTCGCGTCGCAACAAGCACAAGCGCCGCATTAACCGCGACAATGCTGAGGATACGGTAGTTAATGCCGGATTCAGAGGCTCTAAACCCGGTCGGTGGAAAAAGCCATTTAAAAGAAATACTCCGGGCCCGTCCGGTTTGGACCGAATACTCGAGCGCTGCGTGCGGATACGGCACCCCCGAAAAACCAGCCAATCACACCAACAGGGATTGTTGGGTGTTCAAGCAGGCAGGCAAGTTAAATGCCGAAAACAGCGACAAGGGGCTGCATAGCGATGACGAGGAGGAGCCCCGGTCGCCGAACAATAGGGGACAGAAGGGCTTCCCCCCACAAGTGCGGACGGTGAACATGATATATGCAACCCACATCCCCAAAAGGGAGCGGAAGCGTGCGCTCAGGGACGTATATGCGTTGGAGCCAGTCGCCCCAAAGTTCAACCAGTGGTCCTCCTGCCCGATCACTTTTGATCGAAGGGACCACCCCACTAGCATCCGCCATGGCGGATTCGCCGCATTGGTTCTAGACCCAATCATTGTGGATTTCACCTCACTAGAGTCCTTATGGATGGCGGCGGCAGAACCTGCTTTATCGAGGATACGGTCACGAAAAAATGGGCATAGATCCCTCAAGGATTAAACCCACAAAGACGACCTTTAAAGGCGTCATCCAGTATAGAGGCCAACTGCGGGCTCAGTTACACTTGAGGTGGTCTTTGGATCCCGGATAATTTCAAGCGAGGAGTTAATCTTCGACATAGTCCCGTTCATGATGGCTATCACGCCTTTGCTCGGACGAACCACATTTGCAAAGTTCAATGCGGTGCCGCTTTCGCGTATCTCAAGCTCAAGATGCCAGGCCCTCGAGGAGTCATTACGGTCAATGGAAACACGAGCGCTCTCTCCGAGCGGAGGAGCATACGGCGACCCTCGCGGCGGAAGTACAAAGTAGCCTCTCAAGGCAATTCTCGATCCGGCTATTAAGCGTCCGGACACCGTCAGCCGCGCCGGAGTAACCTACAACAAGACCGTGCAGCGCGTTAGAGCAAGCGTAGCAATGTGGCCCCAACCCTAGCCCTCGCGAAATTGCGAAACCAGTACTACGTGTACATAATTACGCTCTGGAAATACCATGGGCACAGGAGGAGGGGCACGACCACGGCATGCCCAAAATGCGACTCAACCGCACTAGGGGCTTCCGATTTTGTCATTCTTTTTCTTACTTTCAGGACTCCACTCCCGGAAGGCCCGTCATAAGACAATCGCCGAACACATGATGCAACAGCCTGTGGAGGCGAAAGCTTCGTCGAATGTCCAGGTGGTCTCTATAACGAGCTAAATACCTGTCTTACATACCATCCGCAGCTCGCCCCACGGAGAGGGCATGTCCAATAGTCCCATCTCTTGCTTACCGCACTATTTGTATCGTTACGCTTTTACGCAGCCTTTTCAATAAACAATACATAGCTTTTGTCTATTATTGCATTCCCTTTTTATGTAAGTATGTTCGGTTATGACATTATGCAACCGTACACTTTGGTACGGCCAATACACCAGGGGCTTAAGTACCCCGAATATGGTGTGAGAAGTCGAACACTCTCACGAAAGCGGCACCCCAAACTTATAGCATTATATGCATCGGCTCGAATCATGTCTTGGGTCAATAGTTGGGTTTGCCGGCTCCCATGTTTTGGTACCTTACGTTCCGCTATATCGGCTAAGGTAGCGCTGGGAGAACTACTGCGATTGTGCCCGGTTGAGCTGGGTTAAGCACCTCGGAGAGAAGCTAAAACTGACCCGTCATGATAGAAGCGAGAGCTGGTCGCTGTTCGAGAGGTTTGAGTCCCTAAAGACTTATGCCGCTTAGAGCGAGGAGCCGGTTTTGTCCGGCCTAGGCGTGCATAGCGCCTAGTACTCGGTCTTCCGAATACTAGGGGCTTCGCCGAAATTTAAAATTATAGAATTCTATGGCTAAGTGAGAGTGATAAAGCATTATAGTCCGATTGCCTTGTTCGTTGTCTTTGGCGCCTCCTCGAAGGACCCAAGAATGGGAACAAGAGCACTCAGGTTTATCCGAACACCCGGCACTGTGGCATGGGGGGCGAAGGCGGCGACTCGCCATCTCTCAGATTTAATAAAATGCCGCATGAAGGTAATATTTTAAATTCAAAAGCGTTGCTTTAGCGCATATGAACAAGTTTTCAAAGGTGCAGGATAACACGGCGAGTTTACTCAAAAATTACATCCTTGGAACATTCATCCGCCATACTGGCGGCACCCTTCAGGGCGCCCTCATAATACATCTCGGGCTTGCGATGCTCCTTGCCCTCGGTGGCCCATCCATCACCAGCTTCTCAAAGATCCATCTTGCCCCAAAGGCACTTTAACACGGGCAAGGGCCCTCTGGCGCCTTCGATGCATACGAGCGCTTGATGACTTCAAGCCGTGGACGGGCATCCGCCAGCCGCCTCACCAGCCCAAAGTAGCTCCCAGGCATGACCTCCCCAGGCCATAGCCGGACTATAAGGCCCTTCATGGCCTGTTCAGCCACCTTATGGAACTCGACCAGCTGCTTTCAGCTGGTCGCTCAAGGGCACCGGGTGTTCGGCCTCAACATGTGGGACCAAAACACCTTCTCCGTCGAGCTCCCTCCTCGGCTCGGTAGAATCTGCGGCGTCGGACACTGCTGGGGAAGATCTGCGAATGCTCCTAGAGAGCTCCGGACTCGGGTAAGTAACAAGTAATTCACTTTAACGTGCTTGCTTTGCATAAAGAATGCCTTACCCGCCGCTATCTTCTTCATCGCCTCAATTCCCTGGAGGGCTTTTTGGGCTTCGGCCTTGGTAGATTTAGGCGCTCTCAAGGGCCGAGGCCTCAGACTCTCGAGTCTTTGAGTCAAGCTCCAAACTCGTGTTTTTCCACGAGAGCCTCGAGCTCTTCTTGCACATCCGCCACCCGCGCCTCCTGCTTTTCTCGCTTCAGTGCGCTCCATGGCGCATTGTCTTGACCTTGGACAGCTTTCTTGTGGTCGCCACCTCGGTTGTGGCCCCTGTAATACTCACGTTGGTCCTGTCATTTTTGCAACCACATCTTTTTATATTTTTACATAAGGTATAACTTACCTTCCTTGTCCTCGAGCTACTTCTTGGCAAGGCCGAGCTCGTTCTCGGACCGCTCGAGGCTCGCTTCAATGCATCGACCTCCATGATCGGTCTGGCAGATGTCGGCCAGATGACAGCCTGCATTCCCATATTGACATACTTATGTTAGACTCCCTACGTATATTTTAGATCCTCGGTTCGGCTTTTCTTTCCGAACACCAAACCGAGCATCGAGGCTACTGTCTATGCGTTAATATTTTACATATCTTAAATACATACCTCAAAGCCTGTTAGAAGGCTGGCACAGGCTTCAGTCCGCCCGCTCTTGGCGGACGGAACCTTCTGGATCACCGCACTCATAATAGTGCGGTGCTCCTCGTCGATGGAGGCGCCGTTAAGCACCTCCAGCAAATTATCCGGTGCCTCTGGTTGGACGGAGGTCACCGGCGTCGTAGGCTTGCCCTTCTTACTAGGGGGCCACCTGCCGGACTCCGAAACTGCTGAAGGTTCCGGTGCGGTGTCCGGCCCAGGGCCGGACTTGGAGCCCTTGGGGGTTTTGTCCCCTTTGCGCCGGGAGTCCGGGAGGTCGCCTTGCGGCGCCTCCAGGACCACCTCCTCCTGGCTTGGACCCTTTTGGGACTCCACCTCGGCATCATCCGCAGGCGAGGGAGGAGGCGGCGGAAGTGAAGTGCTATTCACATCCGGACGAGCTTAAGGAGCCGCTCGGCGACACGCAGACCTGTTCTCGGGCGGACTGCATGATTATATTCGGCCTCGTAAGATACTGCAATAAAGGAACGCCATGACTTATTCTCGTATCCCGGATACTTTATTTGGCGGGGGCTTGGCCTGGTTGGCCCTCCTCTTCGCCGTCGTCGGCGTTGGTGGAAATAGTCCGGAGGAAGCGTCCTTCCTTCTTGTACCCTCCGCCACCCGGTTGGGGCAGCCTTCCTTTTCTTCTCTCCCCCCGCTGGGGGAGAGACCTATCTTTCCTCCTCCTCGTTTTCGTGGGAGGAGTCCGCCTCGGAGTCATCGAACGATGAGTCCGACACCACCGGGCGCCGAACTCTTCGAGTCCCCGTGGCTTTCTTCTTGGCCTTCTTCTCGGCACCACGTAAGGTCTTGGGACCCGGCAACTTCGCCAAAGCGGGCATCTTCCGGGCCTTCGGGCAAAGGAGCCGGACAATCGATTTGTCCGCGTCTTCTTCGCCAGCCTCGCTAAAGGAACGGAGCTTAGATCCCGCATAGAGTCAAACTATGAAAAACAAGTATCCATAAAGGGTAGAACAAGCTTACTATGCTGGCTTGGCGCTTCGCGCAGAATCCGTGATCCTCGGTAATGGGAGGGGGAACCTCGGCGCCCTTGAATAGCACCTTCCAGGCATCCTCATGCGTTCTGTCGACGAGCCTGGTCGGAGTTTGCGTCTTTGGGCGGGTCGAACTCCCACAAGTTAAAAGCCCGTCGTTGACACGGGAGGATCCGCAGATGAGCATGACTCGGACTACGTTGACAAGTTTAACCATCTTGTCCACCAGGTTTTGGACGCAGGTTTGAGTCCGGTCAGCTCTTTCCGAATTACTCCCCACGACAGCCCGTCTCTTTCCAGGAGGTGAGCCATGTGGGGATGCCAGATTGGAATTCAGGGGCCGCTACCCATTCAGGGTCACGCGGCTCGGTGATGTAGAACCACCCCGATATCCACCCTTTGATGGTTTCCACGAAGGAGCCCTCGAGCCATATAACGTTGGGCATCTTGCCCACCATGGCGCCTCCGCTCCTGGCTTGCTGGCCGCCCACTACCTTCGCTTGACATTGAAGGTCTTCACCATAAGCCAAAGTGGGGCTTGATGCGGAGGAAGGCCTCGCACCCACGATAAACGCCGAGATGTTGAGGATGAAGTTCGGGGCCGATCGTGGAAATCCAGGCCGTAGTAGAACATGAGCCCCGGACAAATGGGTGGAGTGGGAAGCCTAGTCCATGGAGGAAATGGGGAGGAACACCACCCTCTCATGGGGCCTGGGGTGGAATGAGCTGCCCTCGCACGGAAGCCGGTGCGCAATGTCGCTGGACAAGTATCCGGCTTTCCTCAACTTTTTGATGTGCCCCTCCGTGACGGAGGAGGCCATCCACTGCCTCCGCTCCGCATATGGCTGGAGAAGGTTGAGGTGGGAAGTGCGGACTTGAGCGCTGGAGCTCGCGTGCACGGAAATGAATTAGCGAAGGAGGAAGAGGGCGTAGACGAAAAAGGTGGATCCTTATCCCCTTATATGGGCGGACAAAACTATGTGCCCCCACCAGCCTGGTAAAACTAGCTTATCTCCCAAGCGCCGTAATTAATGGCACGGTTGGGTTACCCACGCCCGTATTGATGAGAATCCCAGAATAAGGGGACACGATCTCTGCTTCGACAAGACGTGCCAAGGAAACCGCCTCGCTAAGTGCGCTGAGGTGGGACAGTAAAAACGATTCGAATAAAGGCTTGGCCGTGGTGTGATGTCACGCTGCGGAATACGTCAGCAGATTGGATTTGTGTAAATATTATTCTCTCTACGGTGGTATGTGGAACTTATTTTGCAGAGCCGGACACTATCCTTGTGTTCAAAATCTTCTATGAAGTATTCGGAGGAGGAACCCGCCTTGCAATGCCGAAGACAATCTGCGCCTTTGGACTCGTCGTCATTGAAGCCTGGTTCAGGGGCTACTGAGGGAGTCCTGGATTAGGGGGTGTCCGGATAGCCGGACTATAACCTTTGGCCGGACTCCTGGACTATGAAGATACAAGATTGAAGACTTCGTCCCATGTCCGGATGGGACTTTCCTTGGCGTGGAAGGCAAGCTTGGTGATACGGATATGTAGATCTCCTCCCATTGTAACCGACTCTGTGTAACCCCGGCCCTCTCCGGTGTCTATATAAACTGGAGGGTTTTTGAATTGAGGACGAACAACAATCATACCATAGGCTAGCTTCTAGGGTTTAGCCTCTCTTATCTCGTGGTAGATCTACTCTTGTACTACCCATATCATCAATATTAATCAAGTAGGAGTAAGGTTTTACCTCCATCGAGACGGCCCGAACCTGGGTAAAAACATCGTGTCCCTTGTCTCCTGTTACCATCCGCCTAGACGCACAGTTCGGGTCCCCCTACCCGAGATCCGCCGGTTTTGACACCGACAATGGTATTGAAAGATAAGTTGACACATGCTCCTTTACTCCAACTTCCTGATTTTAATAAGACTTTTGAGCTTGAATGTGATGCTAGTGGAATTGGATTAGGAGGTGTGTTATTACAAGATGGAAAACCTGTTGCATACTTTTCTAAAAAATTGAGTGGGCCTAGTCTGAACTATTTTACTTATGATAAAGAATTATATGCTCTTGTTCGGACTTTAGAAACATGGCAACATTATTTATGGCCCAAATAATTTTTATACATTCTGATCATGAATCTTTGAAACATATTAAAAGTCAAGCGAAACTGAATTGTAGGCATGCTAAATGGGTTGAATTTATTGAGACTTTCCCTTCTGTCATTAAACACAAGAAGGGTAAAGAAAATGTTATTGCTGATGCATTACCTCGTCGTTATACTATGCTTTCACAAATTGACTTTAAAATATTTGGTTTGGAGACCATCAAAGATCAATATTTGCATGATGCTGAATTTAAAGATGTATTTGAGAATTGTAAAGAAGGGAGAACATGGAACAAGTTCATCATTAACGATGGATTTGTGTTTAATGCTAACAAGCTATGCATTTTAGCTAGCTCCATTCGTCATTTGTTGTTGCAGGAGGCGCATGGAGGAGGATTAATGGGACACTTTGGAGTGAATAAGACGGAGGATATACTTGCTACACATTTCTTTTGGCCAAAGATGAGACGAGATGTTGAGCATTTTGTTGCTCGCTGCACTACATGTCAAAAAGCTAAGTCACGACTCAATCCTCATGGTTTATACATTCCTTTGCATGTACCTAGTGTTCCTTGGGAGGATATATCTATCTATTTTGTTTTAGGACCACCTCGAACAAAGAAGGGGAGGGATAGCATATTTGTTGTCGTGGATAGATTTTTGAAAATGGCACACTTCATACCATGTCATAAAAGCAATGATGCTGCTAATGTTGCTGATCTATTCTTTTGTGAAATTATTCGCTTGCATGATGTGCCAAATACTATTGTTTCAGATCGTCATACTAAATTTCTTAGCCACTTTTGGAAATGTTTATGGGCTAAGTTGGGGACTAAACTGCTTTTTAGTACTACTTGTCACCCCCAAACTAATGGACAAACTGAAGTAGTCAATAGAACATTGTCTACTATGCTTAGGGCTATTTTGAAGAATAATAAGAAAATGTGGGAAGAATGCTTGCCTCATATTGAATTTGCTTATAAGTGTTCATTGCATTCTACTACTCAGATGTGCCCTTTTGAAATTGTGTATGGTTTCCTACCTCATCCACCTATTGATTTGTTGCCTCTTCTATCTTCGGAGAAGGTTAATTTTGATGCTAAACAACGTGCTGAATTGATTTTAAAAATGTATTAGTTAACTAAGGAAAACATTGAGCATATGAATGCTAAATATAAACTTGCTGGAGAAAAGGGTAGAAAACATGTTGTGTTTGCACCTGGAGATCTTGTTTGGTTACATTTGCGTAAGAATAGATTTCTTGATTTGCACAAATCAAAGCTAATACCACGTGCTGATGGTACTTTTAAGGTGTTAGAGAAAATAAATGATAATGCATATAAACTTGAGCTGCCTGCAGATTTTGGGGTTAGTCCCACTTTTAACATTGCAGATTTGAAGCCTTATTTGGGTTAGGAATATGAGCTTCCGTCGAGGACGACTTCATTTCAAGAAGGGGAGGATGATGAGGACATCAATACCATTGTTACACCCACAGCCCCTGCTACTATACATACTGGACCAATTACTAGAGCTCGCGCACGCCAATTAAATTACCAGGTACTTTCGTTTCTTGGTAATGATTCAAATGTTCATGAGAACATAATGCTGCCTAAATTGGATACATTTGTTTTGCCGACAAATGAAGGGCCTAGATTGGAGAAGGCTGAACATTGGAGGAAGAACAAGCATGGAGATGATGGCATGCGCAAGGTGATAGAGGCAAAGGTGTCCCGTCTTTCGATGAGATGGTGGCTATTGTTTTGGAGGAAGTTGACTTTGTGATCCGACTACGAGCGTCTAGGCGTCGGCGCCTTAGCAATCCTTAAGCCAACTCAGAAGTTATTGACCACGCCGAGCATGATCAACGACGACCACGAAGGTCCGTTTCCTGCGAGCAGCGAAGAACAAGCAAGAAACTAAGATTGCAATCTGGATATTGCGAATATAAGAGGAAAGCTTTATTGATCAAGGTGGGGTTTTGTGGCGCCTTTATGCAGTGTCGTTGAACACAATGAATGCATAAAGTTGCAGCTATGGTGAACTTTAATCTGAACAAAACCCAAAGTCTAAAGCAGCGCCCTAAGAAATTTGTATATATGGAGGAAGGGAGAATTTCTTGGCCCTTGAAGGAGGGTTCAAACCAACCCTAACTCTTGTTTCCCCACACACTCTGGACTCTAAAAATAGCCTATACTCAAGTATTTCGAAATTAGATGGGCCTGGCCAAATAATAAGGTGGCCTTTTCCACCTATAATAGCCTCTGGGCCGAAATTTATGAAGTGGCATCTTGTATATTTCGTCCAAGGCTTCACGCACTGATTATGGTGGCTTCAATGTCCTGAAATCATCACTTGTAACTCCGTTCTTGTTCCCCTTGCGCATGCCATCATCTCCATGCTTGATCTTGCTCCAATGATCATCCTTCTTGTCCAAGCTAGGCCCTTCATTGGTAAGCAAGACAACTGTACCCAATTTAGGTAGCATCATATTCTCACGAACATTAGAATAATTGCCAAGAAACGAAAGTACCTGGTAATTTAATTGGCGTGCGCGAGCTCTAGTAATTGGTCTTGTATATGTATCAGTAGGGGCTGTGGGTGTAACATTGTTAGTGATGTCCTCAACACAAGGGAAACAAGAATGGAGTTTCAAGTGATGATTTCAGGACTTTGAAGCTACCGTAATGAGTGCATGAAGTCTTGGACGAAATATACAAGATGCCACGTCACAAATTTTGTCCAGAGGCTATTATAGGTGCTGCATCACCTTATTATTGGGTCAGGCCCATGTAATTTCGAAATACTTGATTATAGGATGTTTTTAGAGTCTGTATGTGTGGGGAAATAAGAGTTAGGGTTGGTTTCGGGCCCCCTCCCTAAAGGGCCACGAAATCCCCCCCTCTTCCTCCATATATACAGCCCTTAGGGCGTCGTTTAGACTTTGGGTTTTGTTTAGATTAAAAATTCGCCATAGCTGCAACTTCGTGTACTTCATTTGTGTTCAACGACCAGACCAAGACGTCACAGAACCCCACCTTGATCAATAAAGCTTTCATCTTATATTCACAATATCCAGATTGCAATCTTAGTTTCTTGCTTGTTCTTCATTGGCTTGTAGGAAATAGACCTTCGTGGTCGGGTTGATTGTGCTCCAGCGTGGTCAATAACCTCTCGGAGTTGGTTTACCGATTGCTAAGGCGCGACGTCCTCGCACGTTCATAGTCGGATCGTCAAAGTCGACTTCCACAAAAGCGACATCCATCATCTCATCGAAAGACGGGACATCTTTGCCTCTATCAACCAAGATGCACAAGATGCCGAGGCACAACGTCAAGAATGACAACTACATGAAGCTCAAGCACTTGAGGCACAACGTGCCCTCCGAGATTCAAGATGAGCTATAGCCACACGAAGCCGACAAGCTTGTGAGCAACAAGAAGCGCTTCGCGATGAAGTTCAAGAGAGGATTTATCAATCACGTGTGCATCGACAAGCTCCTCCACAAGTTCAAAAAGCTCCTCCAGAAGCTCAACAAGCTCCTCCACAAGCTCGAAAAGAACCTCAAGTCCACCAAGAGCATGAAGAAAATGGAAATCGTCCACGACAAGAGCAAGTCGAGGGAGACAATCCTCCGCGTCAAGGACGTCATCACCCTCGACCCCAACACAATGAAGAGCAATGCTACGGCAAGCTAAAGTTCACCATGCCCAAGTTTTCTAGAAGTAATGATCCCGAAGAGTACCTTTCATGGGCATTGAAGGTTGAAAAAATCTTTCGCTTGCACAACTATGAGGAAGAGAAGAAGATCTTGATGGCATCCCTTGAGTTCCAAGACTACGTCCTCCATTGGTGGGAACAAGTCATCGAGCGCCGTGAGGCAAGAGGAGAACCACCCATCACAACTTGGACGCAAATGAAAGATGTCATGAGAGCATGTTTCGTGCCAACCTACTACAACTGCGACCTCTTCAAGAAACTCCAACTCCTCAAGCAAGGAACAAAGACCGTTGAAGAGTACTACAAGGAAATGGAGTTGCCATGATACGAGCCAATGTCACGGAAGATGATGAGCACACTATGGCACGTTTCTTGAATGGACTCAATCATCCTATCAAGAAGATCGCCGACTTTCAACCATACTCAAACCTCATCGAGCTAGTGCATCAAGCTACCAAAGCGGAATATCAAGTGCAAGATGACTTCAAATATGCCAAGTTCTCATCCAAGTCCTATGGTTTCTCCAACTCTCGAGCTTCAACGACTCCAACACCTTCTACCTCAACCAAGACATCTACAAGCAACGGCGACAAGTCAAGTTACAAGAAAACTTCGAGAACCTCAAGTCGTCCTCCTACTACAAGCAACTTCAAGCCGAGAGCTTCATCATCATCTACTCCAACCGATGAGACCATCAAGACAAGTTCATTCAAATGCTTCACATGTGGCGGCCGAGGCCACAAGTCCTTCGAATGTACAAATAAGCGCACCATGATCTTCAACGACGATGGGACATATGACTCTATGAGTGAAGGAGAAATGGAGGCCCTTGAGCAAGTGGCCATGCACTGGAAAGTGAGCGAAGATGAAGATGATCAAGTCTTTTGTGACCAAGATCCGAGCCCCGCTCTCGTTGTCTCCAAGGTTTTGACTCTTCAGCATCAACAAGAAGAAGACCAAGATGCCATATCTTCCATACCAAAGCCGGCATCAATGGAAGGTCCGTGAAGGTCATCATTGATGGAGGGAGTTGTCATAACTTGGCAAGTGAAGAAATATGATCCAAGCTCCAATTGGTCAAGATGAAGCACCCACATCCCTACAAAGTTCAATGGCTTAGCAACTCCGGCACTATCCAAGTCGAGCATATGGTGCAAGTCTCCTTCAATTTCGAAGCTTACGAAGACACTTTGGAGTGTGATGTCGTTCCGATGTCCGTTTGCCACCTCCTTCTTGGAAGACCATGGTAATTTGACCGAGGCGTCATCCATAACGGACGTACAAATCACTATAGCTTCAATATGAAAGGAAAGGACTATGTGCTATGACCTATGTCTCCAAGCCAAGTGATCACTGACAAGCAAGCCACCCATCGTGGAGAGAATAGTGAGAGGGTGAACCACCAAAAAGAGAGTGAGCGCCACAAGCCCAAATTGAGTGCCTCCATGATGAGCGACAAGAAGAACTTAGTCCTGTTTGGCACCAAAAGTAAGATGATAGAAGTGTATGAGAACCCATCAAGTGTCATGCACTATGTTCTTTTGTGCAAGGACGAGGCACCAAAAACTAACACATCTCACCCTCCATCTTTAGTGTTGTCTTCTCTTTTGCAGGAATTCCAAGATGTTTTTCTCGATGAGCTACCTCCGGGACTACCACCACTACGAGGCATTGAACATCGAATCTACCTCATCCCCGAAGCACCCCTTCCTAACAAGGCTCCCTACCGCGTCAACCCCGAGGAAACCAAGGAGATCCAACGGCAAGTTGATGTAGGGTAGAACCCTACACTGGTGCGCGTCGGTCCTAAACAAACGGTTTCTTACCCCTTTCCACGACGGCATTTGGAACCGTCGCCAAGTGAGTGTGGGCAATAGGGGGGTCCTTCCCACACGACCCAGAAACCGTCGGGGATAGGGAGCCTTGATGCATACAGTTGTCCCTATATAACTGTTTTCGATATCTCGAATATCCCAAACGCTTCATCCTTGCTACTCGTTTGTGCTCGCATTGCCATCGCGATCGGAGTTTTGTGGTTCTGCCTAAAACCGAGCAGATTCTAGGCACGGAGCTTTCGGTGCAGATTCCAGGCACGCGAGATTTACGATGCCTGGCACATCACAAACAGTTCATGATTATAAACCGTGTACGATAGGTAGACAATCACACACATTTAGTTTTCCCACACCATATGTGATAGTGTCTAACATCACACACGCTTTGCGAACGGCAACTGTGTGCATGCTTGCACATGTTTCCTCTCTGTGAACCGTCTCGGATTATGGTCTATATCGCAAACGTTTGTGTTTTACCAACCGTGTGTGCCGTAATGACCTGCACAACATAATTTCGCCCTAATTTAATTGCTGCTATTTAAAATTGTACCTAATTTAAACTTGAAAGTAGGCTATAGCTTTATTCATATCCATCAGGTTCAAACAACCAATGCATTATTCGATTCACAGGTACATATGTTTAAAAATTACAGAAGCACCAAATAAAGAATGATGTACTAGGGTTCTATACTTGTACTATTACAGATGGTAAACAAAGAGGCGACACACATTCCAGTTGCTAAACAAGGTGAAGCGGAATGGCCCTATTGTGCTCTCTTGGATACAGAAGGCATGCAGGACTCTAGTCCAACCCCTTGTGATGGCCGGCCGCCAATCATGTAGTTTGAGATGTAATCTTGAGTAAACTGCTTCAAGATCCACTACAAAATAAAAAAGATTCAGATATTGTCATCTAACACAACTCATTACGGGTAGTAAAAAGAAGGCTACAGGGTTCTTACTTACCATCCTGCAATTCACTGTTGTCTTGCATAAAGTGTAAACAAATAGTTTGATTGACATCTTTTGACCTATTTTAGTAACAATCTTTATCAGTTTCCTCACTTGATCTGTCGGTTCATGAATATCTCATTGCCCCATCTTGCGCAGAAAGGGTCAAGTGTGGATCTTTGGCAATGATATATGTACCTAAAAGCACCTAGTTAATATTAGAAGCTAAACAACAATTGAAAAATGATGTAGTACAACATTCCATCCATCCCATTATATAAGATTTTATTACATGTATATCTAGACATCATCAAGACATTAAGGTAACACTCTTCCTTGTTGCTATGTAGCACAGGATTGCATATTTAGTCATTCAAGACAATGCATGTTGCTAAACAACAATTGAAAAACGAAAAAGGCAAGTTAACTGCAATATCCTTAATGACAACCAAATATCGTAATTCATAGTGGTATTGTTGAAACTATTATTGATGAAATTGAATCGCATGTTAAGTAGTTGCACATATAGAGCATCATATTGTGAAGAACCGAAATAAACAAGTCATAAGGACATCTCTAGGCGATCCTTAAAAAGTTAAAGGACAGAAACCCTTAGTGGATATATATATATAGATATATATATATATATATATATATATATATATATATATATATATATATATATATACTCAAGCGATTTTTGGCCTTTTCTAGTCGATCCCCTAAACTTAAGGTTGTAAACTTCAATTTGATCAAGTTGAAAGAAGGTTCAACCGAAAGTACAATGCATTCACACATAAACATAGATCGTTTGCATAACCGAACATAAAACATAAATTTAAACTAAGCTAAACTACTTTCGATCGAAGTAGAGGTCAAGCCAATCCTTCCTCGTCATGTACGGTGTGCCACGAGCCGGGTCATGGCCAGTACCTTCGTTGGGGTCGTCGGGGAAGGCACTCCTCCACTCGTCAACATCGATCTCCTTGTTCTGGGGGCCCACCTAGACGCCCTCCGCACCACCGTCGCCGCCGCCTTCGACCTCTTCATCAGAGGAGAGCGCGATAACCTCGCCGCCCTTCGCGCCGCCGTCCTCGCGGCCTTTGACCTCGTCATCGGAGGAGAGCGCGATAACCTCGCCGCCCTCCGTGCCAGCAAAGATCGCCCGCTCCGACTCCACGAGCTCCGGGTGCTGCCAGTGGAGCTCTTGCATGTAGACCTCGTCGGCGACCTCGGCCTCGAGACGCTCCCATGCCTCGCGGTCCTCCCGCACCATAGCCGAGCTCACCATCCCTGGCTCCGGTGGAACGATGTGGACCGGACGTGTGCCGAAGGGGAAATTGAGCGTAGCTGCCGCGCCGTGGTAGCGGACCTGCCAGCGGTCGTACTTCATGGCCGCGATCTTGGCCGTGTGTTAGCTTAGCGAGCCACCGGCGAGTGTGGGTCTCTTGATCTGTAATCTCGGCGACCCACGTCCCCCACCGCCGCTGCCGGACCCCGAGGTAGGACTTCGTCGGCTGCCGGGTCTAGGGGAGGACGGGGAAGTCCTCGAACCGGCGTAGGGGCACAACGGCGGGCGGATCAGGGGACCGGCGACAGTGGATCGGGCTCGCGGAGGACGAGGGGACACCTCGGCGGCCACCTAGCCAGCGTCGGGCGAAAAGGCCGCGATAAACCTCTTTTTGTCCATTGGCTACTCGAGCTCCCCAGTGCACAGGCAGAGGTTGAGGATGGAGGCGCCGGCAATGTCGGCGACCTACCAATGGTTTCGCAGGTTGTGTGTGTCTGTGTGAGCGGAGGTTGTGTTTGAGGAAATCTGCGGCAATCAAAATTTTACTAGGCAGGGAGTAACAAGGTGGGAGCTACTGAAATTTGGATCAAGGGCGGCAGATATTTTTGAGATTGCGAGGGATGCAGAGGTGGGAGTAAAATGCCGAGACTCTTGAAAATTTGAATCAAGGGACTCAAGCGAGAGAGGGATGCAGAGGCGGGAGTTTTGGGGAGCGAGCTAGTGTGCTTGACACGCCGGGCCGTGGTGATGGCCGCACCTTCTCGTGTAAGCCATAGGCGTACTATACACCGACGGTGCTCCAAGATATTTTGTACTACATATCACACGGTTGGTGAGAATAAACTGTGTGGATCTACTTGATTTGAATTACAAAATGGTGCATACAAATTGGTTGAAAAATCAAATCTGTGTCCTTCAGTGCATGCTTAGGTCCCATGGAAGAAACGGGGATGAATTTTTCGGGGTTCGTTTCGCCTTTTTTATACATTAACTAGGTTTTCTAGGCATTTTATGTGCATAATTCAAATTTGAACTACAAGCACAAGATCCAATGCACTAAAGTTGGTTGAAAAATCACATGTGTGTCCTTGGGTGAATTTCTAGGTCCCATGCAAGAGATGGGAATGAATTTCAAACACCAGGGCACTGTTGATTGCCGGTAAAACATTGAGATATCTGGTTTTTAAATTCTAGTAAATCCAAAACTCGTCTGAAATTCATGAAACTTGGCACGCTATCATGGAGCAGCGTCAACATGCCGTGGTGAAAATTTTGTCCCATTTGGGGCAGGTTTGGCTATAAGCTTCTCACAAATTAGAGCTTCTCACAACAAGCATGATGGTTTCGATAGGGAACGTACCACCTTTGGGGACGCGACGATATCCGTTGCCTCTAATTGCTTTCAAAAATTTCCTAGTGTCAACATAGAACAACAGGAGTGTTGTGTTCAATCTTGGAATTTTCCAGGGTTCATTTGGCCTTTTTTCTACATTAACTGGGTTTCCTAGGCATTTTATGCGCATAATTCAAATTTGAACTACAAGCACATGCTCCAATGCACCAAAGTTGGTTGAAAAATCACATGTGTGTCCTTGGGTGATTTCTAAGTCCCATGCAAGAGATGGGAATGAAATTCAAACACCATGGCGCTGTTGATTGCCGGCAAAACGTTGAGATGTCTGGTTTTTAAATTCTAGTAAATCCAAAACTAAATAAAATTCATGAAACTTGGCATGCTATCATGGAGCAGCATCAACATGTCGTAGTGAAAATTTTGTCCCATTTGGGGCAGGTTCGGGTATAAGCTTCTCAGAAACAAGAGCTTCTCACAACAAGCATGATGGTTTCGATAGGGAAAGTACCACCTTTGGTGACGGGACGATATTCGTTGCCTCTTATTGCTTTCAAAAAATTTCTAGTGTCAACATAGAACAACAGGAGTGTTGTGTTCAATCTTGGAATTTTTCGGGGTTCGTTTGGCCTTTTTATACATTAACTGGGTTTTCTAGGCATTTTATGTGCATAATTCAAATTTGAACTACAAGCACATGCTCCAATGCACTAAAGTTGGTTCAAAAATCACATGTGTGTCCTTGGGTGAATTTCTTGGTCCCATGCAAGAGATGGGAATGAAATTCAAATACCAGGGCACTGTTGATTGCCGGGAAACATTGAGATGCCTGGTTTTTTAATTCTAGTAACTCCAAAACTCGTCTGAAATTCATGAAACTTGGCTGCTATCATGGAGTGGCATCAACATGCCGTGTTAAAAAAAAATTCCCATTTGGGGCAGGTTCGGGTATATGCTTCTCACAAACCAGAGTTTCTCACAACAAGCATGATGGTTTCGGTAGGGAACGCCCCACCTTCGGGGACGAAACGATATGCATTGCCTTTTATTGCTTTCAAAAAATTTCTAGTGTCAACATAGAACAACAGGAGTGTTGTGTCAATTTTTGGGATTTTTCGGGGTTCGTTTGGACATTTTTATGCATTAACTGAGTTTTCAATGCATTTATGTGCATAATTCAAATTTGAACTACATGCACATGCTCCAGTGCATATAAATTGGTTGAAAAATCAAATTTGTGCCCTTGGGTGCATGCTTAGGTCCCATGCAAGAAATGGGAATGAATTTCAAACACCAGGGCACCGTTGATTGCCGGCAAAACATTGAGATGCCTCATTTTTAAATTCTAGTAAATCCAAAACTAGTCTAAAGTTCATGAAATTAGGCATGCTTTCATGGAGCGGCATCAACATGCCGTGGTAAAAAATTTGTCCCGTTTGGGGCAGGTTTGGGTATATGCTTCTCACAAACCAGGGCTTCTCACAACAAGCATCATGGTTTCGGTAGGGAACATCCCACCTTTGGGGACGAAATGATATCCACTGCCTCTTATTGCTTCCAAAAAATTTCTCGTGTCAACATAGAACAACAAGAGTTTTGTGTCAATTTTTGTGATTTTTCGGCATTCTTTTGGACATTTTTATGCATTAACTGAGTTTTCAATGCATTTATGTGCATAACTCAAATTTGAACTACATGCACATGCTCCAGAGCATATAAATTGGTTGAAAAATCAAATATGTGTCCTTGGGTGCATGCTTAGGTCCCACGCAATAAATGGGAATGAATTTCAAACACCAGGGCACCGTTGATTGCCGACAGAACATTGAGATGCCTGGTTTTTAAATTCTAGTAAATCCAAAACTAAATGCGAAATTCATGAAACTTGGCATTCTATCATGGAATGACGCCTTGACATGATGTGGTATTTTTCGTGTCCATTTTGATAGAAGGCGCACTCGAATAATGACAGCCAACAAAGGCATTTTGAAAAAATAGCTGCCACTTAATATCTCAAACGTTTGTATAATTCAAAACGTGTGCGTTCTGTTAACCATTTACGGGATGCCACGTGTCTTGGTTTTAATGGCTGTAGGAGGTGCCGTGCGTATAGCTGCTTGACCTTGACTGAACGGGAGGCGTGCGAGCGCAGTACGGTGTGCAGGCTGACCGAAAGGCGTGCAAGCTATCCTCCAATGCGCAGGCTCACCAGGAAGCGTGCAAGCTTTACGATGCGCATGCTCACTGGGAAGCGAGCCCTTTGACTTCCATGGCCTCCCGCCTTCCTCTCCATTAATGGCGCCCGAGCCGCTGTTTAATACGGGTCGCCTTACTATTCGCCTCCCATTCCTCCCCCCCAGACCTCCACCGCCATGGCGCAGAATGATCATCCGCCACTAGTCTTCAAGTTTGGTGAAGTCGACTCCAGCCGGAGGAGATAGAAAATAAGGAGGAATGGGTCCTCATGGACATGGCCCGTAACGAGCTGGCCGCGGCGCTTGCTGCCCGCCCCGCCCCAGCCCATCCACGCGCGCACGCCAAACCATCCTCAGAGCATTTACAGGCTGGTCGCCTTAGCGCTATCACGGAGCTGGAAGCCGGACGTCAGCCGGGTCTCCAGCGCGACCTGCAGCGAGCTCGTGTACATGCTGCGCCGTGCTCGTGCGTTCTGCACGCCGCTTCCACCCACCGTGCCGCCGGCCTCCGTGCGTTGGCTGCATCCGCCCGCGCCCGTGCGCGCCCTCCACCCACCGCGCTTTGGTCCCGGTCGTTCGGCTGCACACCCGCCGCGCCCGTGCCGTGCCCCCCTCAGCGGCATGGGACGCTGCCGTTGACCGCTACCTCTCGGTGGTGCCAGCTTGTCGCCCTCCTGCGTTCTCGCCACGATCGCGACGACATGATGTTTGATTTACAAGTGAAGAACATTTTGTGCTGCCTTGAAGACTTCAACAACGGTGTCCCGGAGGATGACAACGACAATGACGGTGCGGCACGCCGCCTCCGCCGCCACCGGAAATAGTTTTTTTGGGGTTTAATACTGTATCTCGAATTCGCGATCATATGAATATAAATTCGGAGTGTGAGTGAATGAAAGATATGGTTTGAAGGAACTTGCATTTTTCTCTCTTAATGTACAGACTTATCAACGATTTTCTTTTGAAAAAAGTGTCAACAGTTTTTAAATATAAAACACTCATAGCAAATGTTTTAGTTAGAACACCCGTATGCAAACCGACAGCTTCCCCAGGAAGCCAAGGGAAAATGTGCCGAGCAGGATTTCTGCACCCCTTCAACGCAAACGGTTGTTTTGCATGACCCGTGTGCAACCAAGTACAAACAATTGGGTAAGATTTGCATATCTGTCATTTTGGGTATGTTGCCATTTCTCAAACTGGAAAGATTGACATTTGTTTATCTAGTAATATTGCCATTTGTCAACCTTGTAACACTGCGATTTGTCAAAATATGCAGCTACAAATCACTAGCACTATCTAATTTTTGCAACTAAAATCACTAGCACTGTTCATATGGACACCACTAGCAGGCGTGAGTTCATGGACGCATATGCAAATGTACCATTGATTACAAACAACAAGTCATCAACCCACAACGACAGCGAGGATACATGTTAGATTATAGATCATTTCCAACAAAACATTCTAGTAAAGTTTTCTCACACAACAAATAACAAAGCGATTTAAAATGAACTTCAGCTCAACCACTGTCGGCGTTGGAAACACTTGCTTTGAACCGAAGTGATTCTCCTGGAAGGGCCAGCTATTGTCAATCTCGAGACCAACGCAGGACTGATCATCAAGGCTGAAGCGGCCTATTTCACTACCCATATTGGGACGGTAGGGAAGCATAGTAATGTCCGAGGTATAGATACGGTTGCTTCTCATAAATGGTAGTAACGTTGTGTCGACACCAGCTGGATCGCCTTCCACCATCATTGGATAGTTTTGTGCAAGGAAGAGCGAGTTTCCTCCAAGACTTTCAATACTAAACCAGGGAGAAGGTGTTGGCGCTAGTATCCATCTTGAATACCCTGCAACGGATGTTGGAATAGGTCCGGAGAGTACGACCATACGAGACAACACATGCTTCCTTAGTAACATCAGCAGTGCCCCGTATACAGACAAGAGAGGTGATCCATCGGAATAAGTTGCCAGCGCCACAGTATATGGGTCCTTTCGTCCTCATGCTCGTGAATAAAATTTTCAAGTATAGGTGGTGGAATGTTCACAGGACCTTGCAAACACAAGAAGGTTAATTAGTAAAAGGAAACTAGCTAACCCGCATGCATGTGGATGAAACAATTAGAATTACGTGGAAGACAAACATACCGAAATCATGATGATTCCATGCAAAAACAGTGCCACTAGTGGCGGCAGCAAACACAAGACCCTCGTATTGAATTGCATCACAGTACTCATCCATGTATAGAAACTGATTTTTGAGCAATATCCATCGAGTCAAACCATGAAGGACGGCAACAAGCTTGTCAAAGATAGCGACAACATAAGCATTCCTGTAACCCCAAGAGCGGTTGGGAACTCGACAAATTGCTATCTTCCGTAGACGACAACAAGATGATCGTGTTGAACCCACATAGAATACCGGTGTACTCAACCTCAGGCGATCGTGATGAGATTTTTGAAGTGGAACCCGGTGACGAGTCTACACATTAACAAGTTCCCACTCAGCTTGTACCCAATATAAACAACCCAATCTCCATTTAACTTGCCCAAGCCTTGCCCTCAAGCGATGGCATCTTAACATCATACGTATCATTATCAAGCGGCATCAACTTACACAAGGTGATGCTTCCCTCGTCCCCACGCCAGTCAGCAGGGTCGCGGCAAAGAAGATAGGGGAGATCAAACCGCTGCCGAACCCTTGGGTTCCTTGTAATGATGTTATTAGTTCAGTCGAGAATGGTCTTGAACGAACCTTCCATGCTAGCTGAGGTGATGACGTCGCACCGATCAATTAGTTCATCCACCGCGTCATCATTCAGATCGGGGCAAGAATAACGGGGTCATTTCCGGCTAGTTCCCTCCATGGAGAAGACGATCAAACATGGTAGAAGGAAGGGTGAAGGCAAATGGAGGAGGGAGGAAGAGCTAGCGTGCGAGAGCAGTTCCAAATAGAGAGGGAAAGGCGAAGAGTCGGTGGACAGTTGCCACGGTACACGAAGAGGCGCCTGGGGAGTGAACGGTTGCCACAGAGGTCACACACTGACGACAAGGGCCGAGTGAACCGCACGCAATCCCATCACACAACAAACACGTCTTGTTAAGTTGAACCGTTTCTTTACTCTTGTGTTAACGCAAACAATTCATCCGATGAACCGCATGCCGTATATCTCACACACCTTGATCGGGCTGACCGTTTCTTTTGTGTTGCCTAATCACAAACAGTTCATCTGAGTGAACCATATGTTGTACATCGCACACACCTACATCTGGCTGCCCGTTTCTTTTGTGTTGCCTAATTACACACAGTTCATCCCAGTGAACCGTATGCTGTGTATCGCACACGCCTTCATCTGTATGCCCATTTCTTTTGTTCCTACTCATCGCAAATAGTTAATTGAACTGAACCTTATGCCCTTCATCGCACACGCAACTAAAACCTGAACCGTGTTCGATGCATCCGTCATCGCAAACATTTTATACATTTCTGACGGTTTTCCTACACCACCGTTTGCGATCATTGCATCGCACACAGTTTCTCGAAGGGTCTCTGATCGTAGTGCCGTGTTAGCAGCATCCTTCAGTAGTACTAGGTGGCCGATCTTTCACGATTGGAGCGAATCCCACAAAGAACACGAAGAAAACGGGGAAGAACGGAGAGAAATCACAAGGGGAAACACTCAAGAACAAGTCCAATCACACATCCACTAGGCAATCAAACACACAAGATCCACAAGGTACATGAACAACAAAGGGAGAGATACAAGGTAAAGTTCATCTCCATGTGGAGGTCTTGATGATATCCTAGATGGATCTTCCGTGAAGGGGTCCTGAATCCAAGGTGAATCTTCTCCGTAGAGGCCACGGTCTCACTCGATGGAGTAGATCCGTATGGATGAGCAAAGCTCTATCTCAAATGAGCTAATCCTTTGCTAACCCTAGAAAGGAGGTGGAGGTGGTCTATTTATAGTCTAAGCCATGAAGGGGTAACTGGGAGAGGGATACAAGGCCAAAGGCCCGCGACTGCGCACAGGCACGGCGGTAGTACCGGACCCTAGGGCGGTAGTACCGCTTGTGGAGCTTTAGCAGTAGTACCGCTTGGGCTGGGCGGTAGTACCGCTTGTGTCGCTCAATCACAAGAGCTCGCACAGATGTTGCGGTACTAGGACAGATGTTGGGCGGTAGTACAGCTTGTGGGCCTTTAGCGGTAGTACCGCTTGGTGTGGGCAGTAGTACCGCTCATTCCGGACTAGGCAGGTCCTCTTCTTCCTTCTCTTCCATGCTTCCCTCGCGGACGGTGTAGTCGTTCCTTGGCGCTTGCACTCCTCCTCGACATCCGTGAAGCTCCGACAATACCTATGTATGCACATGAGAGGAGTGTCAAGTAGTATACCATCCTCGAAGGGTCAAGTGAACACACGTAAAGGAGATGATTCACCTTTGTGTATGTGAAGTAGATGTCGCACGTGTCACTTGCCGAACGGACTCTTGACATGGTGATGTCCGTAGGATGCTCCGCATCATCCCCTCCCCATTGAGAAAGATCCGACCTCGGATCTAAAACCAAATCACCATGGGAAAGAGATGGTGTCGCCGCGTAGAAGTGGACGTGCACCAAGTACTCATCATCTTCAAGCTCGCAATGGGCACTCTCCAATGTCGCACCGTCTAGTGATTCCTTCAAAGGAGCAAAGGCAAAAAACACTTGGAAAAACAAATGTGGTTAGCGTTAGTGCAAAACCAAGCATTCTAGAGGTGATTCACCCAACAAGTGTTGTCATCATGCAAAGCATATGGTGTGCGAAGGGATTGTGACATGGCATGTAAGCACATAAATTGAGCAAAATCAAGGATATCATGGGGACAAGTATGCAATTGTGATGTAGAGATGCAAATATGTTTGACAAGAGAGTAAGCATATACCTCAAGGTCATAGCAATCATGCATAAAGCACTCGACAAATGGTCGATGGTAGGCATAAGAATCATTCACAACACCAACTAAAATGAAGTGTCTAAACATATGGCTCAAGTGCAAGACAATCCAAGCATAACGTGCATAGGGTGCAGTGAAGGTAGTGTGGCACTCAAAATAATAGAAAGAGAAATTGTTCATCATGTGTGAGGCAATCAAGGTAAGGATGTAGCAATCAATGGGACATGGCATATGTGAAGTGATGACATTGGTGCAACCAAGCATATCATAGGGGCAAGTAATCCAAGAATTGGATGCAACACACAAGACATATATATCATGATGCATGGAACGGTGAAAATGATAAGTTGAAGCAAGATATCTAACATGTGTGCAATCAAGTGGTCCAAGATGAACAATAAGTCTCATGGTGCAAGCAACACAAGTTGTATGATCCGCAATATTCATGCTCATTGTTTGGGTGTTCTCAAAAGAGAAGGATATCACCTTGAAAGCATGTCCTTGTGCGTCCTTCACAATACCGAAGCACAAGCAAGTGCGATGTAGAATCGTCGTGGTAGAAAGTGGTTCACTCTCAAGAGCTCGAATGGTCAACTCACGGGAAGTTGAAGTCTACACAAAGTCCAAGTATCCTACACATGCACACAATAAAACGAAGAGCGTTTGCACATGGTAGATAAACACATCATCCAGCATGATGGTTCTCTTCTCTTGCACATAACCATTAGAAGCAAACGTGCACAAATAATATGATGCAACAACGGCAATATTCATGGCACTAGGTATAAGGTGCAAAGAGGTGAGACAAGCATGCTTCACAAGAAATATGTCAAAATCTCCAAATATATGCGAGAATGCTATGGGGGCAAACTCATTATCAAGACTAAAGGCATAGTTGCACTCAATACATGGCAAATCATCTATCATGAGAGAGGCAACATATGGAGATATATGGCAAGAAGCAATAACAATCATGTGCAAAGCATGTAGATGGTTGTCATCAACCGCATAAAAGAAGCAAGTATGAATCATCGGCGATGCAACAAGGCAAGCAATCATAGTAATCAAGTCGTGCAAGCTAGTCGTGCAAAGATGCAACATACTAGAGGAAATCATGGCAATCATGTCATGTGAGTAAATAATAGGCATATGCAATGCACATGACATATCGCAAGCACGAACACAAAGCAAGATCGTAGTATCATCATAGGTATGGGGCACAAAGCAAACATGGCAATGACAAGTGATATCTCCACCAAGCTTGCAGATACACATACAAGTACTAGAATCAATAATCATGTGTAATGCAAAGCATGGGTCACAAATGCATGGTAAAGGTATAGGAATAGGCATGTCATGCAAAGTGAACATGGCAAGATGGGCATAAAATATGTAATGGACAATAACCCATAGCCAAGTGAGGGCCATGTAGAAGAAATGCGCGAAGTCTTTGCGCGAATAGAGCGGTGGGAAAGACAATCCATGGGATCCCAAGTCATCATTGCTCTCTAGAGCTCGTTTTGTCAAATCATGGGATTGTGAGGTTGACAAGCATGGTACCTACACAACAAATACACAAGCGAAAGAAATTGTGTGTGTGGTAAATGTACACATCATGAATCATGATGTGTATGTGCATGTGTGAGTAAGCACAAGATAAGCATTGCTCAAAGAAATTTGATGCATGGTATAAGAACATGTCATCCATCATGAAAGAATAGTTATTGTGTATGACATGATGGGGACAAAATTTGAGAATGCAATTATATGGCACATCAATAGCATGTTTATTCATTGCAAACATTTGGTGCACACAAGTATTGGGATCATGCAATGAATGGGATGAATCAAAATATCCTAAAATGTATGTGAGGAAACTATGGGGTCTCCTCATGAGCAATATCGGAAACATCATATGGAGAAAATGGACAACATCCAAAACAATGCATATCCAAAGCTAGGTGGCCATGGCATGGCATATGAGATAAATGATGCAAAGGGAGCAGATCAATATCATCACAAGAAAAACAAATGCCAATAACCATGGGCTTGTCATCTATGCCATAAGTGCAAATTGGGTTTATTTTAATGGCATATGATAGTCACTACGATGAGATTGCAAATTGGACATAAGATTAATCTCATGCATAGCATATGACAATTCAAGCGGATTGTCAAACATGATGTGACCTAAAGAGTTGTCACAAGAAATCTTATGTAACATGGCATCACAACTAATAGACTCGACATGAGAATCATCATACTCATCATAAATGGGCAATAAATCATCACATGGGGAAGTCGCACTAGCATGAAGCATGGTAATAGGTTGATCAACATCATGCAAGCAATCAATGTCAAGAATGTCTACTAGTGGGACTAGAGCATCACCTTCACCTATGTTACCTTGTTCATTCCACTCAAGTGGTGTAGGTGGGGTGGGAAAGACCAAATGGTGGTCATCTTCATCTTGATGGAACCATGTGGGGGTGCATCATATTCCACCATGGCCATCGTCTTGTCCAAAGGAAGGACGAAGTCATCGCGAATCGGCGCGTCATCGTATATGGGACCTAGCACCAAATGAGAAGACACAATAGAGGTAGAGGTTAAGCCATTAGAAATCACAGTGGCCTCACATGCCCTATCAACTATCACACTCTCTCTATGTGGTGGCTCACTCACTCCCTCAAAATATGTGCACTCAAACTCACATATGGTGGAGTCACTCATCTCACTCAAGTGATGGCGGTTATGGCTCTACTCGCATGGGAATTGGAGCAACTCATCATATACGGAGCTAGTGGTGAACTCGCTCTCACTCTCAATATGGTGGCCCAAGTCACTCAAGTCATTATACGTCGCCGTGGCCAAAGGGAAAATCCCATGCTCAACCATCTTATCATCGTCGCTGTGGATGAAGGCTGAAGATGGCACATCATCACTCTCTATGACCGAAGGGAAAATCCCATGCTCAATCATCTCGTCGTCGTCACCATGGATGAAGGCCAAAGATGCCACATCATCACTGTCGCCTCCAAAGATGGAAGCATCATCCTTGCTCTTCACCATGTCGTTCTCCTCCAAAGCTTGCTCCTCGAATGGCTCCGTAGTCGTAGTCGTCGTCGCACCATCTTGAAAAAGAGTCGAAGTAGACTCGGCATCATCAATGCCAACAAGAGGGATGGCGGCAAAGTCAAACTTGGGAGCATCATCTTGGAGCTCGTCAGGCTTGGACATCTTGGTGGTACTATCCTCATGCTCGCCTTCTTGGGGCTTGGTCTTCGAGAAGTGTGCTTGGGGTGGAGAAGTCTTGGCCTTTATGAGTTCTTGTTCCGCCTTGAGAGCACCAATGTAGTAGTCATCGAGGGACTTGTAGTTCTCGAGGAAGATAGTCTTGGAGATGTCGTTGTTCAATCCCATCATGAAGTGGAACTTCATTGACATGGGGTCGTCCACGCCAGCTCGTCGTAAGGCAATCTTCATCTCCTTGAAGTACTTGTCGATGGGCTTGGATCCTTGGATGGTGTTCTCCAATTGGCGTAGAAGATGTTCCGTGTAGGTTGGAGGCATGAACTCTCGCTGTAAATCTCTCTTCATCTTGGGCCAACTCATGTCGTAGGTCTCTGACGGTATGTGAAGCCACCATGTCGAGGTGTAGTCGTGGAAGTTTCTTGTGGCGCACTTCACTTGATATTGAGGAACTTGATGTAGTTTGAGGTAGTCGTCCATTAGGCGCTCCCACTCAAGATACTCCTCGGGTTCTTGAGTCCCATAGAAAGGAATCGCGTGGTCGATGTCGAGGTCTTAGTAGCTCGTGGAAGTCGTGGACTTAAGCTTGGGGAGCTTCTCTTGAGCGTATTCTTGGGGTTCTTGTTGGCAAAGATGCCTTGAAGTTGCTTGGCAAAGAGCCCAAGAGAGATGGTGAAGTCGTTGAGCGGTTGTTGGTGTTGAGCTCTTGACCTTCACATTTTTGTTGGTGATGGTGTCGATGCCAATGTGATCTTGCCGAAGTTGGTAGCTCAAAAGCATGTGTACTTGAGCATCTTCTCGGAGATGAGGAAGATCTCTTGTAGGACTTCATGAGGGCTTTGATCTCCTCCATTTGAGCATGCATCTTGGCGTCGGTGGAGTTCTTCGTCGCATCGAACTCGTCGTTGTTGTTGTAGACCGATGGTGAAATGCCTTTCCTATCCATCACAAGACTCGAGTAGAGGTGAGTAGGAAATGAGATAAACAATACCAAGTTACCTTTTCCCAAAGTTGAGAATGTATCTCGTTTCACTCAATGTGAGATGAAAGAATAGTGGAATTGGTACGGGACTTGTTCACTCGCACCTATCAAGTAAAGCTTATGGAATAGCTCGGTGATGATAGTGGCACAAAAATTTAATGAAAAATGTTAGCAAGAGTCAATAATGTTGAAAGAGATTCACAAATTTGCAAGTGAAACAAGTAGACCAATAGCAATAAGTGGCGCACAGAAACACACACACAGATAGATAAATGGGGTCATGCAACTAAGGAATGAGCACAAAATGTGGAATCCATATAAAACGCTCGTGTTGGAAAACTCAAGAGAGACGCTAGCATGATTGCTCAATAGGCGGATACGACACTTGTGCACAACTTATAAGATGCAAAATGGATAAACTTTCTATCCCAAGTATGCTATTATGTATGGTTCCCGGTGTTTCTCAAGATGATCCAAGATGATCGGATATGACAATCTTATGTACAATGTGGTATGATGATATGGCTATTGCTTACAAGCTCTTTGCTCTCTTTTTCTTTTGCTTAAAAGCTTATTCTCTTTTTTTAATATGGCCACAGTGCAAAATGCACAAACCAAGATAGAATTGTGTATATACAGGAACAATCTTGTGACACAAGGGATGATATGATACCAATATGATAGGGTATGTATGCAATGGATGGTGTAGATCACTAATGTGCACAAGTAACGTTGCCGGCAATACTCAAAGGCTGGTCTCGATGGGTAAGTGACGCAAAATGGGCTATGGGGTTATCAATGCAATGGCAAGGGAATATACAATGGATGTCGTCGAGGTTACCATCCATGTAGATGATGAGAGGTGGTGTTGTCGATGTCAACCCGTTCCTAATTAGCCAAAACACCTTAGGAAACGGAAAAACCGCGAACTCAAAATCTCAAATGTCAAATGTCAAATGGTGGTAGCGGAAAGCAGTGGTGGTTTTGCACTAGTCAATGCGGAAGTGGTGGTGGTCGTTGATGAATAAGTAACCATCCCTAAGTAGCCAAAACACCTTTGGAAACTCAAATCACTACTCAAGCAACCACTAATGCTATATGGAATAAAATGGGTTTGGTTGCGGAAGTCTATGGTGGTATAGCAGATGATGTGGTGGAAGCCCTAGGCAAAGATGCCAAAGTTCCAAAAATTTGATGGTTTCAAATGATATTGGAACCTATCTAGATGGATAGGGGATGTCAATTGCTACTCAACAAGCTAAAGACCGCGAAAATCAGACTCCGGATGCGAAAGGTATGGTCAAAATGGTGAAACTCGGAAGGCTGAATCCGGGAGGGGCGGTAGTACCGCTTGGAAGGGCGGTTGTACCGCTTGTGGCGCTTAGCGGTAGTACCACTTGGAGTCGGCAGTAGTACCACTCGTGTCGGGAAATTTGCAGAACTAGATCGGGACGATTTTTGGGGTAGAAATGGATGATTTCGGGGGCAAAATTTGACGAATTTCGTGGATGGAAGGTGGGGAAACTTGGGGAGATGCTAGATCCACTCGAAACCAAGAAAATCCATGGATCAAAATCAACAAAACTTCATCAAACCAACAAATCACAAAAAAATTTGGGGCTATTTTTGGTGGGGAATTTTCAAAATTGGGACAAAATAAACAAAACTAGGCTCGAAAACAAAGGGGTAGGGGCTCCAAATTCGTGATCAACCTTGCTCTGATCCAAGATGATGTAGGGTAGAACCTAAGGTGGCCGATCTTTCATGATTGGAGCGAATCCCACGAAGAACACAGGGAAGAACGGAGAGAAATCACAAGGGGAAACACTCAAGAACAAGTCCAATCACACATCCACTAGACAATCAAACACACAAGATCCACAAGGTACATGAACAACAAAGGGAAAGATACAAGGTAAAGTTCATCTCCATGTGGAGGTCTTGATGATATCCTAGATGGATCTTCCCATGAAGGGTCTTGAATCTAAGGTGGATCTTCTCCGTAGAGGCTGTGGTTTCTCTCGATGGAGTAGATCCGTATGGATGAGCAAAGCTCTATCTCAAATGAGCTAATCCTTTGCTAACCCTAGAAAGGAGGTGGAGGTGGTCTATTTATAGTCTAAGCCACGAAGGGGTAAGTTGGAGAGGGATACAAGGCCAAAGGCCCGTGGCTGCGCACAGGAAGGGTGGTAGTACCGGACCTTAGGGCGGTAGTACCGCTTGTGGAGCTTTAGCGGTGGTACTGCTTGGGCTGGACGGTAATACCGCTTGTGTCACTCGATCACAGGAGCTCACACGGATGTTGCGGTAGTAGGACGGATGTTGGGTGGTAGTACAACTTGTGGGCCTTTAGCGGTAGTACCGCTTGGTGTGGGTAGTAGTACCGCTCATTCCGGACTGGGCGGGTCCTCTTCTTCCTTCTCTTCCATGCTTCCCTCACGAACGGTGTAGTCGTTCCTTGGCGCTTGCACTCCTCCTCGACATCCGTGAAGCTCCGACAATACCTATGTATGCACACGAGAGGAGTGTCAAGTAGTATACCATCCTCGAAGGGGTAAAGTGAACACGTGTAAAGGAGATGATTCACCTTTGGGTATGTGAAGTACATGTCGCACGTGTCACTTGCTGAACAGACTCTTGACATGGTGATGTCCATAGGATGCTCTCCATCACAAGTACAACAACTCATCGACAGCGGCCATGTACAAGAAAGTTTGAGCCCTTGTGCCGTCCCGGTAATCCTTGTTCCCCAGAAACATGGTACATATCGCATGTGTTCCGATTGTCGCCCTATCAATGCTATTACCGTGTGTTATAGTTGCCCTATTCCACGCTAGATAATATGCTAGATGAGCTTAGCGGAGCCACCATTTTCTCCAAGATTGATCTTATGAGTGGCTACTATCAAATACGCATCCAAGAAGGTGATGAATGGAAAACTGCATTTAAGACCAAATTTGGCTTATATGAATGGCTTGTGATGCCAATGGGTTTATCCGAAGCACCCGGTACTTTCATGAGAGTCAAGAATTTTGTTCTTCGACCTTATATTGGTGTATTTGTTGCGGTCTATTTTGACAATATTCTTGTGTTTAGAAAATCTCTCAAGGATCATGTCACCCATCTTAGAAACATGTTGCAAACCCTTAGGAAAGAGCGCCTTTATGCCAATGTGGATAAATGCCTTTTTGGTGTTGATAAGCTTGTTTTCTTGGGTTTTGTTGTGTCTTCTAAGGGTTTTCATGTAGATGAATCTAAGATCAATGCTATTAAAACTTGGCCCCAACCAAGCAACTTGCAACAAGTGCATAGTTTTCTTGGTTTAGCTGGTTTCTATCGTAGATTTGTTAAGGATTTTAGCACCATTGCTTCACCTTTGCATGCTTTGAGTAAGGAAAATGCGCCTTTTCTTTGGGGACCATCCCGAGATACCACATTCAATGAGCTTAAGAATTTGCTTACACATGCTCCTTTGATTGCATTACCCAACTTCGATAAACCATTTGAGATTCATTGCGATGCTAGCGGTTATGGCATAGGAGGTGTGTTAATGCAAGAGAAGCGCCCTATAGCTTTCTTTACTGAAAAACTTTCCAGAGCGCAACTCAATTATCCAATTGGAAACATTTTTTGCGAGGGGCTATTTGAAAACATTTACATGTGCTGTCGAAAGGGATGAGGATCGCCGTTCGATCAAGGAGAATCCAACAGTGCAGACATACGATCCGTGGGGTTTGGGTTCTGGCCAATCAGAATGCATGACTCAGATGCGTGCGTGGCAGAGGGGGAGCATCGGCCACGGTTTAGTGGACACACGGCTTTCGTGAGTGAACCGTGTGCTATTTGAAAACATTTACATTACCTAACATCATATTTTTGATTGAATCAAAACATGAATTCATCATTTCGCCTTCCATTTTTTTTCTACGGTAAGAAATCACGATTGTACCCTATGGTTTGATTTTCTGGTACATTTTACCAGGCGGCAGGCCTCGCTAGCAATCTCAAACTTTGAATATGCAAAAAAAAGATCTCAAACTTTGAATACGCGCATGTAGCAAGATCATTTGTGTGTCGTTTTGCGATTTTTCATTCATTGTGCGAGGAACGGGAAAAAACTTCAAATAGTTCAGCCGCAGGGTGCGGCTAGAGGCATAGGCCTTGTTGGTATTTTAATTTCAGGAAATGCACATAGAGTCCAGAAAATAACGAAAAGCATTGGGTGACTGTCGCGTGCTCTCACGATCGCATGGAATTTTTTTTGTAAAGTTTGGCACAAGTTTTGGTGCTCGCACCTTCCATACCTGAGCATCTCACAAGAAGGATCATAGTTTCCAAAAGGAGATGCGACACTTTGGACTACAAATCGTTAGTTACTAGCTACATCGTTCTGGCCCATTTCAGGTCGTCTGCTATGTTTAAGTCCTTCTTTGCACTTACCTTGCATTGCATTTTAGTGCATATAATTAATTAAAGTCAAAAAACCTACTACAACTACATGTGGGTGTTTTAGTTAGGCCATATATACTTAGGCTACTCATAGTGGAGAGTGTCATATAATACAAAGAGTATAGTATCATAGATCATATTTACTGCCATGCATGACACAAATTAGCTTCACATTTAACATGATACGGTACCTACCTATATGTTACTCTAACCCTCTCTCTATATATTTAATTCTTTGCCACACCAGCATACTTGCCATTTCCGAGTGCATGATATCGTCGGCTATGATAGCACCACTATGGCCAGCCTTATATAGTGGGGAGTATCATATACTATATATAGTATCATGCATATGATATTGCGTACGTAACTTCATAGTGCATATATAGTATCATAGAGTAGTATATATCATAGATGACCGTATTTATGGCCATGCATGACACAAAGTAGTATATCATTATTATATATGTTATGGTATCTGCCTATGTTACTGCTTCTTTGCGACATCATCATATTTGCTATTCCCGAGTGCATGATACCGGCTATGATACCCCCACTATGGCCACCCTAAGGCTGGTCGTAATATGGGAGTATCAAGCGGAATCATGCATGCCAACTAGACTTTTTGGATGATGTGGCACACAGTTAAATGAGGAAAGAGAGGGTGTGGTATCATATCATGATACCGTATCATATTAAATGTTGTACTACTTTGTGTCATGCATGGCAATTAATAAGGCACCCTATGATACTAACTTATGATACTCCCTCCTTTCCGGTTTATAGGGCTCAATTCAAAAATCTCACCAACCAAGGTAGTTGGTGAGTGGTGGAATACTTTTCGTAATTTGCAAAAGCACCCAATCAATGCTCTTGTTTTCCTCAAAATTTTATGTTTACCAATGTATTAATTGCAATGCATGCATAAAGTACATGCATTGGTCAATTTTCTCTTAATACTTGCATGCAATTATTTAATGCATCTTGGAATCTGAAATTGTGATGGGGAACAACCAAATTGAGCCTTATAAAATGGAAAAACTAAGATTTTGAGATAAGGCCTATAAACCGGAGCATCTCACATGAAGGATCATGGTTTCCAAAAGGAGATGTGTCAATTCAAACTCCTATGGCCGGTGACTTCATCGTTTGGCTTCATAACAATTTCCACGGTACGCAATCCCCATTATACCACGGGTTTGATTTTCTGGCACATTTCAGGTATCCTTAGCTATATTTAAGACATTTTTTTAGATTAACATGAATTTTGTGCATAAAAATAAAATTACAACCGAATCGCATGTCTTTGTCGAAAGGGATGAGGATCGCTGTTCGATCTGGGAGCATCCAACGGTGCAGATGTATGATCCGTGGGGTTTGGGTTCTGGCCAATCAGAAAGCACGACTAAGATCGTGGGCGGGGTCTGGTCGGCACACGGCTTTCATCAACGAACCGTGTGCTATTCGCAAACCAGATTGCATATTTTGTTCACACATACTGTAGTGAGATCAATTGAGTGTCCTACCTCTATGATATAATAATAATAATAATAATAATAATAATAATAATAATAATAATAATAATAATAATAATAATAATAATAATATAGTTCATATTCATTGCCTGAGCTGACAGCATATGAAGGTCAACATATTAACGGCTCTTACATCCACAGAAAACTGGGCATAACTCACAAATTCAGTACACGCGACAGTTCTAAATTGAACGAATTAAGTTGCAGGGTAGGCATAAAGACTAGTCTTACGGCTTAATTCCCATTTACATGGGGGAACTGTGTAACATCCCAATTTTCAATTTGGATGTTATACATAGGTCATCATATGCATATCATATTTTATTTGCATCTCGTTTGCGATCCTAGAAATCCTAAGAAACAAAAGGACCCACGGAGAGAGTTGAGGATTTCAATTATTTTCATATCTGAATTTTTCTCAAATTTGAAAAGAGGATCATTTTGGTTTTAATATTTTTCTCTCCGAAATATTTCCAATATTAAAAATAAAAGAGAGGGGATAAAAGGACTTCTCCAAAATAAAAGAAACATTGGAGGAAAAATGTTAAAATCAAATAAATATTTATTTGGATTTTATTCGAGATTTTATTTGAATTAGAAAAAATATGCATTTTTCAAAATTGCAATTTAGGCCAGAAAAATGTTCACTTTGTTCCAAATATTTTATTTAGAGAGTGAAAATTGTTTTTGGCATTTTTAGAATTTTTTATATTTATTCAGGATTTTCTTCGGCGGAATTTATTTAAAAACGCGAACCGACCTTAGGAGCCGGCTCGGCCGGGACTCCTGTGCCGCTGCCGCCAAATTTTTATAAGGCGAGGCCCGAGGTCGCCAAATTTCAAGCCGCCAAATTTCAAGCCGCGACCCGCCAACCCTAGCCGCCGTCTTGCCGCTCACGCCGCTGGCCAATCACGGAACCCGATTCTCCCGCCAATCGGTTTTTCCCGGATTTCGCTTGTTTTTGGGTAAACCCAAGATCTACTCCGTTTTTTTAGATCGGTTTTTTCGGTTTAGATCTATTATGCGAACGTTCGTTCATTTAGTTCTTATATCGAACGAATTCGTTCGTTTGTCGCTGTTAGCAGACGTTCATCCGATATATTTTTCTTTTTCTGGTTTTTTCGCCAGGGACCTATCCATGATTATTTTTATCGCAGATTTGCCCCTGATCTTCAAACCCTCGCAACTTTTTAACCGTTCGTCCAAATCCAATGAAACCAACGCCAAAATCTTCGTCTCTAACCCCTCTTTCCATTTAATCAACTTGAACATAATTTTGACAATATAAAATTTGGTTTCAAGTAGATTTGTTTTCGAACTTGTTTTGATCGTAGTTTGAATTTCGTAGCTCCGATTTGATTGATTTCTTTTGCAAATCGAAGCTCTTTTCAGTTGAACTTTCAGATTTGATCTTTCTTATCTGAGTTTTACGCTTGCATCTATGCTAGAGTGCTTATGTATGATATGGTTTCTTTGCGATAGAATATCCGGAGTGCGAAGCTAGAATTGCATGAGTAGGATTTGTTTAACATGTGGTGTTTGGGAAGTAGATGATGAGGTAGAACCTATTGCCCTTTATATCAAACCATGGGTGTTACTTCTACGTTATGCTTATACTGCTATGCTATGCTCGTAGACGTGGTTTGGCTTGAGTGATCCATGACAGATGTGAGAGATGTTAATTAATGGTTAACTTAAGGTGGCTACTTTAATACACATCTGGGTGGATTGGTTGTCTGGGCACCTGGAGAATCCAGTGTTGTCCTAGGATATCCCGGAGTACCCGTGTGATCATCCTACGGTTCGCCACCCAGGCTCAAAGGGATCATAAGATTATTCATGCTAGAAACTTTCGTGTGCAGCCACAAGCCATTATGGGCTCTGGCATAGTTGAGTATGTTGTGTGACCTCTTTCAGTGGTAGGCTAGCAGATATAGGGGAAAGTAGGTGTAACTGTCTACCCAGAGTAAAGAGTTAATGCTTCGTAAAGACTGTGTCTCAATCATCCGTTTGTCAAACATCATGTAGTGCGATAAATTCAATGGAGGAGATCGAGTCTTGTGGGGAAAAGTGCGCAAACCTCTGCAGAGTATACAAACTAATCACGGTTAGCCGTGTCCCCGGTTATGGACATCTTGAGTATATGGTTCTTGAATTATCATGTTGATCTCATCACTCTTAATCTAATTTGTTGGGTTATTAATACTGTTTAATTGGGATTGAGTTGGAGGAACCTTCTCAATGTTTATCAACTACCATGATAGTTAAATAAAATATATTCCTTTGTTCTAGGGAAAAAATGGCTTTTCACAAAAACATGATAACCGTAGAGCCTCCACCAGCCATATATGCATGTAGTGTTAGCATTTACCTTGTTCATTGCTCTAGAGTGTTATTTTGCCAGCATATTCCATGCGCTGACCCGTCTCGGGCTGCAACGTATTATGTTGCAGACTTTTCAGACGAAGATTAAGGTGCGCTAGGTCGTTGTCGTGCACTCAGCTTTGCCGTTGGAGTTGATGGACTCATTTACCTTTTATGCTTCCATAGTTATCTTATTTAGATGGCCTTAAGCCATATTATTGCAATAAGTTCTCTTTTGAGACATTCGATGTAATAAGTGTGTGATTGCACTCTGTTATAAATCCTTCAAGTACTGTGTGTATCAGCATTACCGATCCAGGGATGACACTTATGCACAGAGATTTGACCATCTGAGGACGGATTGCTACAAGATGGTATCAGAGCACATGCTGATTGTAGGACACGACCACTAAGATGAGCCATAGGTCACTCCTCTCTACTCATTTCTGACTCCTCTCCATTTTCCACTCTATAGATGGCGGACCCAAGGAACAAGTTTGCTCAACCGGATGAAGACACTCCTTTTGGACGACACTTGAAAGAAGTCACTAGATACCTGAACATCGGAATACCAAGCTTCACCGGGACCTACACCACCACTTTACCGGAAGAGGAGCGTTGGATGATTCGAGTTCAAGTTCCAGGAAGGACGTTCACGCCAGTTACTGAGCCCATAGAGTTTTCCTTTGATGCACCAACATGGAGTCTAGGAAAGAGCATGGTAGCTCACATCACCATGGGACGCATCGGCGAAGTTTATCACAAGGATCTTAAGGACACCATCTACCAGATATGTGGGCGCCGAGATGAGCAATGGGAGATGATCAGCACCAGGAGGGACAGGTCCATTGCAGCTTTCATCCAGGAGTTAAACCAGCACATTCGTCGTCAGGAGAACCAGATGTGCGCAAGCATGATCGATCTGAAGAAGGTGATGACCAGGAAAATGGAGCTTGAAGAGGAACTCAAGTCTACACGCGATGGATATGAGGAGGAAATCGTGGTGCTAGTAGAAAAGAATGACGACCTAACGAGGAAGCTAGGAGTATTCATGGGAGACCCCGCGCCAGGAGGAGATGACGACCATCCCGAGGACTACATCATCATCGACGACACCGATTCTGACCCCGACAGTAGTGAAGATGATTATGAAGACGAAGCTGGAGCGAATATCATGGAGTCTTCCACCGATCAAAATTTCTAGATGACCACCATATTATTAGTAGTATTTCCCCCATGTATATAGTAGTAGTCCGAGTATTTTGTAACGGTAGCTAGATCGATTGTATGCCCTTGTTTTGAATTGAGTGGTGTGATATGAATGTGTTTGCCTCATGTGAATTTGGGTAGTGCTTTCCCACTAGACCTCACTCTATTCTAATCTCTTCCCTCTACACCCATCAGATGCCTCCGAGATGTGACCCCGGATTTGTCTTCCCACCGGAGCTCACTCAGTTGATCCAACAGCCGAATGCCTTGATGCAGCTACTAGTCCAGAACCAAGGCAACAACAATAACAACAACCCACATCCACCACCTCCAGTTGACAACTTAGCCCGTTTTCTGAGGTTGAATCCACCGGTGTTTTCCAGTAGCACCGAGCCGATTGTTGCTGATGACTGGCTACGCAGGATTGGAAGGGAGTTGACCACCGCAGGTTGCATAGATGCGGAGATGCATACACTGCAGGTTGACCTCCTATGACGCAGCCACCGCCCACCGACCGAGGATTGACCTCTTCTCCAGTAGCCGCCGCCGCCATCTCTATTTGCAGAGTGGCTGTTTTTGTTTGATGGATATCCGCAGAGCGGCTGTTTACACGGTATCACTATAACTCAATTATATGGATAGGGTATTACATCACATACAGTTATGTAACGGCAACCGTGTCTAACATACGTTGTCTTCTCACATGGTTTGGTGCGGAAATCGTGTGTGACATTGTAATACCTAACACAAACGACATGTATAAACAGTGTGCCGTATACAACATATAGTGCCATAAGTAGCTCCCGACCGTTAGCTTATACCCACAGTTTACCCATTTCCCCCAAATCCCTACATAGCCTCCAAATTCCCTCACGTGGCGCTGACATTGGGGGAATGCGGACGAGTGGTGCTGATGGTTTCGGTGCGGCTGCTAATGCTCGTATCGCCGCCATGACGGCGGTCACCATCAAGCACTTGCCTAAGGTCATGAGAAGGCAGGTGTACTACGGATTCGAATCGTCCTGTCAGGTTCCAATCTATCCTGATCTTTTTTAGCATGTAAAAGTATAGCTCCTTGCTGAATCCGTCTGAATGACACCCTCCCCCCAGAAAGCGATCTGCCGCCGGATCCGGAGCATGACTCCAGACTCCCGCAACACGAGTCCGACTCCAAGTTTTGCGCCACCGAGAAGTACCAAAAGCTGAGTTGTGTGCACGGGCACACTCCCGCTCAACGTGTATGCATGGAGGGATTCGACACTGGCAGGCGGTTTCTCAGTTGTCCCTTAGAGGTTAATGCTAAGTTCATCATTTTACATCAGTTAATGCCACCGCTCATCCTCAATACTATTTAACATTGGTAGGGATATGAGGCTTGTGCCTTTGTTAACTGGCTGGATGAAGAATAGCATGGCAGGATTCGGAGAGTGATCACCAAGCTCGCAGAAGATAACGTAAAGCTGAAGAAGAAACCGGCTGATCTGGAATGTACAATCAGTACAATGAAGCAAGAAGGGATCAATCACAGGTAACAGATGAAAGCAAGAGACAAGAAGGAACTAGCATGTGTAGTTCTGGTTGTCGCATTAGCCATGTTCTATGCGCTGTTTGCAATGATGATTAGGGGTTTTGTTTGATAGTATTGCTAAAGCACATCTAGATGTGCTCTAAGTAATGCACATCTAGTGTCCTATGCCATTGATATTACATGAAGATTCGTGCAAATATTTTCCTTTGTCTTTTTTTTCTTTTCCTTTGTATTTTGATTATTACTGGCTTTACCAATAAGAAGAGTTCAATGTATTGCTGGCCAACTGTCCTACTACTGTTTGCATCGGTGCATAATCCCAAAACTCGTTCCTTCTTTTTGTCCTGAAAAAATAAACCAGCCAATAGGAGCCCTGCACAACCCCAGGAATTTGGAGCGACTGGGTACAAATAATTGCGGTTCATTATATCAGCGGTTAGATAATACGTCAACCCCCGCTTCAATTGGCATTTCCTCTTCTCTGCATACCCCGCTTAAGTGTCCACCATCTTCCATCGTCCCCGGCGAGCCGTGCGCACACTAGCACACACTTCTGCAGCCATGTCGAGCGGCGAGGACGGCGCAGTCGGCCAGCAGTCTGGCGTCCGATGATAGGTCAACATCGGAATCATCCCGCTCGTCTTCCATGAGTCCGGCGTCGAGCCCAGACCTCGATTGTATCCGGATCATGGAAGGGACGCCGCCTCCGGAGTCGTCAGACGACAACCAGATGGACAAGGAGCCGTCGGAGGACGGAGAAGAGGATGAAGACGATGATGAGGAGGAATGGTCGAACAAGGAGGAGGAGGACGACGATAGCAACGACGATGACAACGGCGGCGGCGATGAAAAGCCAACCGTCAGCGGCAACAAGCATCCTCGCCAAGACGATGTCGCAGGGCCATCCAACAACAGCAAGAAGGAGAAGGACTAAATTAAGTAGACTGTACATATCTCTATTTTCGTTTGCTCATATTAATTTGTTATCTCTGTTTATCCTCTCAATCTCATCGCAGATGGTTAGCAATAAGTATTCGACAGAGATCTTCTACATTATCGCCCACAGGTTGGTTTGTTGAACTGCGTCCCTGACTTGCACACAAATCACAAAAAAGGTTCATATGGGCTGTCTATAATGATCGCACACAATTCTGATTACCGACCTGTTTGTCGGGTATCACACACATCTTGTTACGCCGAATCGTTTGTGTTCACCTCGATCATCGCAATCAGTTCATCGGTCTTGAATCGTATGCCGTATATCGCACACACATTGATATGGCTGCCCATTTCTGTTGTTCTGTCTAATCGCAAACAGTTCGTATGGATCAACCGTATGCTCAGCATCCACGCAACTAAAATCTGAACCGTGTTTGATGTGCCCAACATCGCAAACGGTTTGCACCTTTTTTGACGGTTATTTTACACCACCGTTTGCGATTATTGCATCACACACAGTTTCATCGAAGGGTCTTTGATCATAGTGTCGCGTTAGCAGCACCCTGCAGTAGTGTAAGTTCATAAGGAACGGGTAACGCCTTAAGCAAGATGACATGATGTATACAAAGTAAACTCATGTATCAATAAACTCGTATTTTTACCCTTGGTAGAAAAGATACAATATGTGTCATGTCCCTTTTTGTCACTGGGATTGAGCACCGCAAGACCAAACCCATTACAAATCACCTCTCCCATTGCAAGATAAATCAATCTAGTTGGCCAAACCAAACCCATAGATCGGAGACAAATATGAAGCTATAACAATCATACATAAAAGAGTTCAAAGAAAACTCAAATAATATTCATGGATAAGTTTGATCATAAACTTGCAATTAATCGGATCCAAACAAAAACACCACAGAAAGTCATTACATCAAGTAGATCTCCAAGAACATCGCGGAGAACATTGTATTGAAGATAAAAGAGAGAGAATAAGCCATCTAGACACAAGCTATGGACCCGTAGGTATGTGGTAAACTACTCATGCATCATCGGAAGGGCAGCAAGGATGATGTAGAGACCCTCTATGATCAATTCCCCCTCCGCTATAGTACCAAAGAAGGCTTCCAGATGGGATCTCGTGGTTTTGGAACATGCGGCAGCGGAAAAAGTATTTCGGGTGGCTCTCTGATGTCACGGGAATATTTGAGAATTTATAGAGGTGGATTAGGGTTGGAGATTCCAGGGGGGCCCACAAGCCTGGGGGCGTGCCCTCTGAGCTTGTCGCTCCCTCCTGGCTCGTCTGGCCTTCTCCAGAACCTTCTAGGGTCTCTTCTAGTTCAGAAAAATTAAACCAAAGTTTTTTGTGCCTTTGGACTTTGCTTGATATTGATTTCCTGAACCCCAAAACAACAACTGGCACTGGCACTAATTTAATAGGTTAGTCCCAAAAACTGATATATAATTGCATATAATGACATATAAAACATCCAAGATTGATACTATAATATCATGGAACAATCAAAATTATAGATATGTTGGAGACGTATCAAGCATCCCCAAGCTTAATTCCTTCTCGTCCTCGAGTAGGTAAATGATAAAAATGAAATTTTTAATGTGGAATGCTACCTATCATATTCATCATATAATATTTTCTTTTGTGGCATGAATATTTGGACTTTAATGATTCAAAGCAATAGTCTATAGTTTGACATGAAAACATAAATACTCAAGTATACCAACAAGCAACCATTTCTTTCAAAATATCAACGCTAAAGAAAGTTATCCCTAGCCCAATATGCTCAGTCATTGATCCATTCATGAAACACACTCAATATTAGCTACACCCAATGCACAAGTATGGCAATAATGCTCTCTAGTTGGTGCTTTATAAGAGAAGATGGAGACTCAAAGTAAAAATAAAAGTTGCATAAAAGTAAATAGATAGGCCCTTCACAGAGGCAAGCAGAGATTTGCAGAGGTGCCAAAGCTCAAGGCTTAAATTAGAGAGATAAAATTATTTTGAGAGGCATGATTTTCCTGTCAACGAAAACGACCGAGAATTCCTAGTATCTTCCATGCACATTGTAGGCGGTTCCCAAATAGAAGATAAAGTTTATTTCCTTTCTAGTATTCTTTCATAATCCATGGCTAGTCGTATCCACGGGTGCCTTCCATACCAACACTTCCCAAGGAATTTATTATTGTTATTTTTTCCTCTCGGGACTGGGCATCCCTATTACCTTGCCACTTTCTCATGCGATGACAAGTGAATAAACACTCATCGTGAGAATAACACACCTAGCATGGAAAATATTGGCCAACCCCTGCCGCTTCATGAGAGGTACGGGCACACAAAATGGAAAATTATTTTGAAAATATAGAGTTGGCACATGCAAATTTACTTGGAACGGCATGGAAATACCACATTGTACAAATTATGGTGGACTCATTTGGCACAAATTTGGGTTTAAGGAATTGGATGCACAAGCAGTATTTCCGCTAAGTACAAATGAAGGGTATCAAATAGATTGAGAAGCAACCAACCAGAAAAACAAAAACAGTCATAAACATGCATTGAACATAACTAACACTGAATAATGCACCATAAGTAGGATGTAACTTTGTCGGCCCAGTGGAAACCAGGGTACCACGACCCGTCTGCCTCTAGCCGAAAGGATGGTACCTAGGACAACCCATGATAGGTTGGACTGCTCCAGCTGCTCTGCAGGGAATCGGCTCGTAAGGCACGAGCCTCGCGAGGCCCCTTGCCGCCACGCAGAGCCCTGCCGAGGCCGCCAAGCACAAAGCTTCCTCGTGAGGCTCCCCTCACGAGGCCGCTTCATGAGGCAGGTCATACGGCGCCGGCCACAGGGCTCCGTGCCTGTCACATGGATGACATTCCGCTGTTAGGATAAGGATGGCGGGGCATGACCAAGCCTAGTTTCCATTCTGGTGAAAACGGAGCAGCGACGTCTGTTTCCCCCAAATCAAGCCCCAACGCATTTCCTCTTTGGTGAAAGAAGATCAGGATGGATGGGCACGCCAGGGCAGAGGTCATCGCCGAGCCCACCAGCGCGTCATGTACTACAAAAAAAAGACACATCCGTGACATTTTGGGCCGAACGAAATTTATTTCTGTCATACATATGACACTTCTATGACGATAATTGTGACAAAACCCGGTATCATCGTGAGATGTGGTGGGCTCCTACTTCTATGACAAAAATCATGATGAGAAAATGGGCTTTTTTGTCCTGGCGGGCCGGAGACGCAACTGCTACGACATTCTTTGGGCCGTCCATGACGGAAAAAACCGTGGTAGAAGCGAGGCGAGAAATTTTTGGGGAGTTCCCGGTTATGGTGGGAGGTCGGGGCCGAGCGATGCGCGTTTCTCTCATACACGTACGCGCGCGTGTGCGAGGAGTTGGCTCTAACTGAACCCGAGCGAGGCGTTGGGCTCTAACTGAACCCGAGCGATTGCACTGCAGGCTACGCGTTACTGAACCCGAACGATCGATCGATGGCTGTTAACTGAACCCGATCAAGCGAATCGCCCGCTCTTGCTGCTAACTGAAGTTGATCGATTGGATGAACAATGGCGTTGCGGGGGGTTGGATGAGCGAGTGGCGGTGGCGTTGCCTACGGATGAAACGGGACCCCGTGGTGTGGTGGAGGCTGGATGATCGATAGAACGTGGAGGGGTGCACTGTGGAGGGGTGGTTGAACCACGACCCGTGGTGTGGAGGGCTGGATGAACAATGAGACGGTGGAGGGTGCCCGTGGAGGGGTGGTTGAGCGATGGCCGGTGGAGTAGCGCGATGGAGGCCGGATGAGCAGGAGCCTGTGGAGGCTGCGGGGAGGTCGACAGTGGAGATGAACAGTATCCCGTGGAGTCCCGTTTTGCGATGCACGCCACACCTCCCGATGGGATGGGACCCCGTTTCAACCGTGGGAGGTCGGTTTCGTCCGTTTTCGATGCGCCACACCCTCCCGATCAACAGGACCCCGTTTACGACCGTAGGAGGTCCGTTTAAAATCCGCTTTTGCGGCACGCCACACCCTCCCCATCAACAGACCCCCGTTTGACCATAGGAGGTCCGCTTTCCTCCGCTTTTGCGATCGCCACACCCTCCCGGATCAATGCGGACCCGTTCGAACGTAGGGAGGTCCGCTTCCTCCGTTGTGCGGTACGCCAGCCTCGCTTCCATCGCCTGTTCCGCCCAAGCCCACCCGATGAACACGACCACGCATTCCGTTCCGACCCAGCCGTTTCCCACGCTGCCTGCGTTCCGTTGCCTCCCGATGAACACGACGCATTCCGTTGCCTCCCCATGAACACGACGCATTCCGTTGACTCCCCATGAACACGACGACGACGCTGTTTCTCCGTTCCGACCCGGCCATGTACACGAGCCCTGGCCGTACGTATGCGCGAGTAGGCGTTCGAGACCCCGCCCGTATCTACATACGTGGTTGTATATTCTTTCTTGCACCTGGCTATGCGTGACGTGTACATGCTACGTGCGGCGCCTCTACTACGACTGCGTCTGGCGCCTCTATTACGACACGTGCGCGCCGCCTCTACATCCACCAAAGATATATGCACGCATATCGCGTTTGCGACCAGAATGACAACGCCACGTGCGCTTCGACCAGGTGGGTCCCACCGTCGAGCACTTCCTTGCTCTGCGAAGATGTAGCTGGTGGGTCCCGGCAATCGAGGGGCGAATCGTTTTTTTGCGGACACACTTCCTTGCGTGCGAAGATGTAGCCAGTGGGTCCCGGCACTTTCGAGCAAACGCGTTTTTTCGCGAAAATCGGTGGCCCGTCCGGTGGGTCCCATTGTCAAGTGGAGGAATAATTATTTTGCACGTAATAAGGAGGCACTTCCTTCTTTGCAGCCGTGGACCCGGTTGTCGGCCTCTCCGTGTCTGATCCACGTCGATGGAAGCCGTTCCTTGACCACGTTGACCACGCGGCGCCGAGAGCACCAGTGGCGGTGGACGGCCAGCGAGCCCTAGGAAGGGGACGACGCGAGCCGTGGAAAACGCTGGCGATGAATGCCCAGCGTGAGGAGTCACGAGGGTTCACTGGTTCGGCTGTGGTGTGAGGCTGCCCTTCGCCGCAGAATAACAAGGGGTGTGGGTGAGTAGAGGGATGGCCTGGCCAGCGGTGGGAGTAGTAGGGGCGGTGAGGCCTCCGCACAGATCGCAGCCGGGCCACGGGAGGCAGGGAGCACAAGGCACGACCGGGCGCTGGTTTGGGCGTCTGGAGCAAGAAGACCAGAGGTTGAAGAAGCACTACGGTCGTTGGATGGACATCGTACGGTCACTGGAGCTAGAATCGTGCATATTGACTAAGTTGACAAAGCCCTCCGTCCCCGTCAACTTAGTAGGCTCACAAGTTAGCCTGCCACTATATTGGGTCCCAGCTAACAGGGGGAGTATTCATTTTTTTGTGCGTAATAAGGAGGCACTTCCTTACATGCGAATATATAGCTGGTGGGTCCGAGCTGTCATTGGCCAGTAACATTTTTTTGCAATACAGAGGCCCTTTCGTGGGTCCACGATGTCGTGTGGAGGAATCATTATTTTTGGCGTAATAAGGAGGCATTTCCTTGCGTGCGGCCGTGGACCCAAATTGGCCGGCCTCTCCACGCATACTGATCCACTTCAGATGCATGTCGGTCGTTGACCGACGTTGACTAGGTCACGCCGAGAGCACCGGGCGGTGGACGACGGCGAGCCTAGGAAGGAACGACACGGAGGCGTGGAAGACTTGGCGATTGTTTCCCACACGGAGGAGTACGACGTACGAGGGTTTCTTGGTTCGTCTACCGTCGCCGGAGAATAACAAAGCGAGGTGTGGGTGAGTAGAGGGATGGCTTACCCGGCGATGGGAATGCAAATGGGCGATGAGGCTTTGTCTTGTGAGCAGAGCCGGCCCAGCGGGAGAAGGGAGCAGTGCAGTCCCGCCGGACGCTTGTTTGAGTGGTTGGAGCAGGAAGAGCAGAGATTGAAGAAGACGACGGCGACCGTTGGATGGCCATCCAACAAATAACGCCAGGCGTCAACCTTTTTTTAGGAAAGCCTCAAATCTATGGAAAACAAAGATACAACCCATCTGCCATTATTTCTAATAATTTACAGCCCATTTGCTAATTATTAAGGTTTTTGGAGCCCATATTCTTTTGTTAGCATTACAGCCCATATTGTGGCCACGGTTAAAAATTATCTGAAATTTTGCATATTTAGGTCTTGTCCGAACTGTTTTAATCCCGAAATTTCGACTCACATTCAAACTGATTTTGAAAATAAATGTATATCAATATAAATTCCAACAAATTCTCCACGCATAAAAATTAATGTAATTTAAAATCTCATAATGAAAAAAAGATATTTGAAACTAATTGCCGGTTTGATGTGTTTTAAAAATGTATAGCCCATTTCTCATTACTGATGGGCCATTTTCTCGGCCAAATTAATGAAAGCTCTCCTCGTCTTGAAAGATTTGCAGCCCAACAGGCACGACAAAGCGACTTACTTGGCAAATCACAAAAAGCGGGATGTGGCCGTGGACCCATTGCTGCCTCTCCATCTGATACTCTTCCGATGGAAGTCGTTCCTTGAGCACGTTGACCACGCCAAGGCGGAGAGCACCACGGCGGTGGACGACGGCGAGGCCTAGAAGGGAACTGACGGAGCTAGGGAAGACGGGCGGTGGAAGCCAGCCAAGAGGAGTACGAGGTTCACCTGGTTGGGCTGCAAGCAGGTGTGTGGTTTCGTCGCCCTTGAGGCCTGGCCGGTGGGAATAGTAGGGGCGGTGAGTCCTCCATGGGTAGATAGCCAGCCACGGGAGGCAGGGAGCATGCGGCACGGCCGGGCGCTGCTGGTAATTTGGAGCAAGAAGAACAGAGGTTGAAGAAGCACTACGGTCGTTGGATGGACATCGTCTGATCACTTGGAGCTAGAATCGTTCATATTGACTAAGTTGACAAAGCCCTTCGTCCCCGTCAACTTAGTAGGCCCTAAGTCAGCCTCCCACCAAGGTGGGTCCCAGCTAGCCGGGAGTATTCATTTTTGTGCACAATAAGGAGGCACTTCCGGTGGATCCGAGCCGACAATGGGGAACGTTTTTCGCGAAATCGGTGGCCGTCGGTGGGTCCCAGCAGTCGAGGGTAAACGTCTTTTTCGCAAAAATACGGTGGCGCGTCGATTGGGTCCCTACATCCGGTTGGAGGAATCATTATTTTCGGCGTAATAAGGAGGCACTTACTTGCGGTCATGGACCCGGCTAAGACTCTCCACGTCTGATACTTAGATGGAAGTCGTTCCTTGACCACGTTGACCTCGCCCGCGTTCCATTGCATGCATCGTCAGGTGGGCGTGGTGTGTCCCCACCGTTAGCCTCTCACGTCACAGTCATCTTCCGATGACTCTCGGTTGTTGACCACGTTGACCACACCGTGCGAAAGCGCACCTGCAACGGAACGACCGGAGATGGGGAAGACAGGGCAAGGGAGTCGCATATGGAGAGGAGTGGGAAACTTCATCGGTTCGGTCTTGTGGCAGCGGCCACAGCCGCTGCACGCACGGGAGACAGGAGCAAGAACGAGAGGTTGAAGAAGGAACACGGCTGTTGGATTAACATCCAACGGTCCAGCTGCTAGAATCATTTGTTGATTAAGTTGACAAAGTCGTATGTACACGTCCGCTTAGTAGGCCCACAAGTCAGTCACCGTCAGCGGTGTCCCGGTGTCAACTGGATGAATAATTTTTTTTCGCAAAACAAGGAGGCACTTCCTTCCGTGCGAAGATACAGCCGGTGGGTCCCAATTTGTGTGGAGGAAACATTTTTTCAGCTTAATAAGGAGGAACTTTCCTTGCGTGCGACAATGGACCTCGTGGGTCCCAGGCCGTCGAGCTCTCCATCTGATCCTCTTCCGATGACTCTCGTTTCTTGACTCGCCCGCACGAGCATGGCCGAGGCGGTGGGACGGCGCAGGCCGGACGGAACACTCGGAGATGGGAAAACGCGGCGGTGGAGTCACAGTTGAGAGGAGGAGAAGGGTTATAACTGGTTACATTGCGGCGTGGGGCTATAGTGCATGGAGAATAACAGGAGGTGTCGAGGGTGGAGGGATAGCACAGTCGGCGGTGGGGTAGCGCTTCGCAGCGATGCGTGCTAAGCAGAGCCGCTAGCCGCCGGAGGCCGGACCAGGCGGTCCCGGTGACACTGGAGGAAGAAGATGAGAGATTGAAGGTGCATGTCGGCCGTTGGATATAAATCCAATGGCTGTGGATGACACAATCATTTGTTGACCAAGTTGACACAGCCTGCGTGAGGCTTGACCTATTGGCCCACATGTCACCGCAAAAATGTGGCATATATTTAACCCATGTTTTCTAGAATGTACAATCCATTTGCTGGGCTGGGTGAACAAATAATTTTGCGTCAATCAGGCCCATTTATATTTTCTAAGAAATCCCAGCCCATTTGCACTTCCTTGAAATACACGTATTAGGTGGGCTCGTTATATATATAATGCTATGTTAGAAGGAGCAATTAATATCAAAGAATAAACCGAAAAGGCACATTATATATATATATATATATATATATATATATATATATATATATAATTAAGAAATTAGCGAGTTATTGCTCAAAATAAAAATGAGCGCGTTATTTTTAAATTGGTCCTTAAAATCTTCGCAAGCTTTTGTACGCAATCACCAGGATTTTCCTTGCCTGTGAATCAAAAACAACCAGGATTTTCCTTGCCAACTTCCGTTAAACATTTTCTTTTATAAGTTAATAACACGTGGGATGTTTTTATAATGTATATGTAAGTCTCTATAAAATATACGATAATAGTAATAATATAAATATATATAATGTGGTTAGAAGGGAAAACATAAATTGGACACAGCATTACTTTTACAAGAGACCTGCGTTTTATACCCCACAGTAGGCATACTAACAAGTTCACACACAAATACAACAGAAAAGGTAAACATTCATATCAAACTCTGGTTCACAGGACACGTTCATATTCATAGCAAACATTCACTATCAAAAACTCAAAAGATTCATATATACACAAGCTCAGCATATCTATGTATCCAAATGATTGATAGATCACACGACAATATTCATACATAATTCACAAAAAGATTCAGATATACACATGTTCAGTATGTTTATGCATCCAAATGATCCATGGACGAACTTTAATTACCTAGGGTACATACTGGTAAATGGTGTTCAATCGGAGGTACTTCTTGCTAAAATTAGTTCTTGTACGAGTAAACTTTCGAGTACATAAGAGGCAAAGACAGACAATCTGAACTTTGCTTGTAGGTTTATCCTCAAATAGTGGCCTCGTGCCAAGGAGGTTTGAGCAACTTGGCCACTACTTTCATCCAACTAGTTTATGGCTCATCTTGGTCCCAGATCTCGCAAAAAATTCTACATTGCGCATTTGAGAAAGGAGGCGGTTGAGAAAATGAACCACCCAAATTTTTTGTGCAGTTCAACTAAAATGGAGCATCCTTGGCGTGCGGTGATTAAGTGCCGGATGAATATACGCGTCAACCAACTTGTCTGGAATTTTTAAAATCCATGACATATATTTCTATACCATAAGAGCCGATAACCAAAAGGCACAAGTTGGTACCAAAGACTGAACTGCGTTTTTCAGGGATATGCGCCAAACAATATTTTTGGCGTTCACCCTCCTGATACTTGGAGTTTGACAATTTGTTGACGCCGGTTGATACTCGAATGAATATAGGCACTTCTTGTCAACATCGATGCTTATGCGAGTGAACTTTGGAGTACATAGCAGCAAGATAAGTACTGTCCATCCGATCATGTTGTGCAGATTCTCTGAAACCACCCGATGTAATGATTTGCCTACTGCGAGTTCAGCTCCAAATTACTCCTTTATGAAATCGGCAAACGGTAGCACAATACCAAATTACCAATACATATGACAGCACAATAATCAGGATAAAGACTAGTACCAACTTGTGTGAGGTAGCATATCAATTACTATTTCCTTTGATTTGGAAGCCGAGATAAGCCAAGCGGTGACAAAGAAAGGAAGAAAGCAACCGAGATTAGCGGTGACAGAGGAAAGGGCCGGAAGCTGTCGAGGCAATGAAGCACCCAAAGTTTTGTGCAGTTCCACCAAAATCGAGCATCCTGTTGGCACATATATTGAGAGAGTGAGATTACTGTAATAGTGGGACTAGTTGATGAAACATACACTAACAAATAGAAGCACCCTCATTATCTTAATGGGTAAAGTTAGCAACATAGTAGTCTTGCTTAAAGAGAGGTATTAGTTTATTTAATCGGTGCCAATTAGCTCAACTCAACACTCAAAGCATTGCCATTTATCATAGGTTGCAAAACTTTAACGTGCAAAGATAAAGGAGTTTCTCATAATGATGTACGATACAAATAGAGATGATAGAAAACTAATATGGATGAAGGCCTTAGGCCCATTACCAACCAAAGAAAAAAACTTATTCATGTAGTCCCATAAGAGATGATAAAGCACTCCATGGAATCACACAATAGTATATATTTTGTGCACTTCAAATGTATGGTTGAAATCACTCTTGTTTACCAGTCTTTGAGATTATATCGAAAGATTATCAAGAACTTCCAGCAGAGTTAAAGCATTGGCTGGGATACAGTTCATTGTATTATCTTGTGTAGTTCCACTAAAATATATGATTGGCACAACATGATCCCTGTTTGCACAAGTAGGAGCAAGGTGAAACCTTCATTAGCTTAGTGAGAAAGGATAGGAAGACATTAGCATATTACACAAACAATAGCATCAAATTCATGATGGACAATACGCAAAACATTGCCTCATTGAACCAATGGAAATAAATTGACATGCAAAACAATAGCACTATTATGTAATGACACTAATAATATTCCCTCCCTGCTCCACCACATGATTCACCTCCATAGACAAACATACACACGTACATGATTCAAAGATAGGGTCCTACTAAAGATTTGTTTAACTCCAACAGAAAATTAGGCAAGAATAAATTAGTGGTACTTAAGTACTTCTAATTAATTAAGTGAGACAGCAGTGGAAGGGCTCCCTGGAGGATCGTCTCACATGTAAGGTAGTCGTTGCCGGAGCCCTTGAATGGCCTCGACTGAGGCCTCTGGCTTCAGCAAGATCGCCTTGGCACTGTTTATTCTTCTTCTTCTTCTTCCTCTTCATGCTCTGTTTCTCTTTCTCCTCACCAGTTGGTGAAACCAAGTACATGATTGGCCTTCTAATTCAGAATTGGTTTTGTCAGTGAGGGAGTACAAGTGTACTAGTAAAAAACAGCATTATTTTCTCATGGCAGTCGGAAAATAGAGATGAACACATGCAATAAATATCGTTCTTACCTAAAGGAAGGTTATGGCACCAATATGGATGATGAGGATTGGAACACAGATCTCCCTTTGTGCAGTTCCACCAAAATGAACCAACTGTTCCATTCTGACATTCCAGTTAAACAGCACAAAAGTCACTTCTTTTAAGAAGAGTTTTGTGCAAAGGCACCAAAAAGTCTAGCAACAGCAACGTGGAATTGGATACCCTGTTTGCACAAAAACCTGAGGAAAGCAATCGAGTCTCAAACAATTACTGAGCAAAAACATTTGGCTAAACTTGTCATGGCTTATAACAAAGGCATGGCTTCATTTTACCGGGGACATTAGATTAAGAACAGCTAAGGCTGCATTAGGTTCCACGAGGTTTGGTGCGAGGATTTTCGTGAGGAACACAATTCCTACGGTATTCTTTCCCTTCCAACCGTTCGGAACACGGGAAAGGTGAATAGTGTTTCATAGGAAAGCTGGTCTGGTAGTACTTATTCCGTAGGATTAGAAACATCCATGCGCTGCTCATTTTTTGGGCGGAAGCCCGAGGCAGGCGCTCGCTACCATGCGTTAGACAGGTTACTGTGCTGTGTTGCCGGAATAAAAAAATCAACCTATGTGTGGTACGTGAGGTGAGGACAAGAGTAGTCACTATGCAGTTGAATAACAAATAGCATCCCATACTGCCAAGCATGCTACTCTAAAAAAACAAATATGTACATTTCAGTAGTCCATCCGCATACATTCTCTTGAGAGTTTCCTCGGTTCGATGTTCCATAGTTTTATACCTACATTCCTTTCGTATTCCTCTATTTTCATCAAGACCTATGTTTTACGCCCTTTATTCGAGCAGACCTAAATATTTGGTATAAGGGCATGGGACGGTGGGTGCACCAGTGATCTAGCACCATGTACGTAAACAGGGGCATAAAGTGGTGATTCATAGTTTGTTGCCCCGAGAAACAAACATCCAAGAAACATATCTAGGTTGGTCCCATTTTTCTTCACTCTAGCCACCTACTCCTATGTGTGGATAGCAAATCTAGTCTCGGTCATACCACTTTGTGTACAGCGTTACCCCTATATTTCCCTTTTTCGACCAAGAGACCGGTTGGATGACCCGATGCAGTACTACTTTCACCCCCTTTCTTCCTGTTTGTACCAAGTCCGATGTACATACTAAATTCCCCCACCCCTCTTTATTTCTTGTTTGAACCAAGTACTCCTCGTCAAGATTACTTGTCATCAAAATGGATGTGTCTAGAACTAAAATACATCTAGATACATCCATTTCAATGACAAGTATTTTCGAGACGGAGAGTACAAGATTCGACTCCATGAAGTAGCTTTACCTCTAACAATAGAAGAAAAAAATATGTGACGTTGGACCATCCGATCGAGACGGGCTAAGAGGTAGAAAATGATGCATATGCAGTGACGTAGCGAGCTGGGGAAGTAGAGCTATGGCGATTTGAACGAAGATATACCGAAGGTCGTCGGGATGTGGATAGGTGGGCGGCGGAGGCCGGATCCGCCTACGGCAATGACGAAGGATCGGAGGACCTCTGGCGCGGCGCTCGACCCGAGAGATAAGCAGTGCGGCCAGCGGTGGAGTCTCCTCCTCATTGTCGACGATGGCCTAAACGCTGCCCCTCCTCCCCTTCACCAGCGGAGGGGGATATGTCCGGATCTGTAACCAGCGGTGAGGATAGATAGCCAGTGTTTTTTTAACGGAGAAAGACAGTGTTACTACCTGAGGGAGTTCCGGACTAGGGGGTGTCCGGATAGCCGGACTATCGTCACGGCCGGACTCCAAGACTATGGAGATACAAGATTGAAGACTTCGTCCCGTGTCCGGATGGGACTTTCCTTGGCGTGGAAGGCAAGCTTGGAAATACGGATATGTAGATCTCCTACCATTGTAACCGACTCTGTGTAACCCTAACCTATTCGATGTCTATATAAACCGGAGGGTTTTAGTCCGTAGGACGAACAACAATCATACCATAGGCTAGCTTCTAGGGTTTAGCCTCCTTGATCTCGTGGTAGATCTACTCTTGTACTACCCATATCATCAATATTAATCAAGCGAGGAGTAGGGTATTACCTCCATCGAGAGGGCCCGAACACTGGTAAAAACATCGTGTCCCTTGTCTCCTGTTACCATCCGCCTAGACGCACAGCTTTGGGACCCCCTACCGAGATCCGCCGGTTTGACACCGACATTGGTGCTTTCATTGAGAGTTCCTGCAGTGTCGTCACCGATAGGCCCGATGGCTCGCCGATCATCAACAACGACGCCAGCGGTCGAGGTGAGACTTTTCTCCCGGACAGATCTTCGTGTTCGGCGGCTTTGCATTGCGGGCCAATTCGCTTTGCCATCCGGAGCGGATCGAAGCTTCGCCCTTGGCCATCGTGTCAGATTTGGAAGTTTGAACTATCCTGGCCGATATCAGCGGAGACTTGATCTTCGACGGATTGAACCGCAGCCAAGCATGCCGCCTTTGTCTCGATGGGCATGATCTAGCTTCTGCCCGAGCGGTGCCACAGGCCGGACGATATCCGCTCCGACCCTTAATCCGGAACCCGGATTCCCGATCGAGGCGAGTGGTTGGACACCGCCTCGGGGCTACAATCTCTGGCGATCGGGCGAACTCCATCCCTGTCCTTTGTGAAGACCTTGACTCCGGTGTCGGACTCCTCTCCGGACTCCGAACCTCTCCGCGCCGCCAATCGAATCCGATTGGGCGCCCGGTCATGGAGTTCACTTCGTGGACATCTTCGGCACTTTTCGCCCTTTGGCGACATCCTGAATTCACTAAAGTCTCTCTCTTTATCCGGAGAGCCTGGCCGACTACGGACTGGAAGGTTGGGATGCGGACGACGAAGAAATTCAACGCCCACCCACCACCCACTTTGTAGCCACTGTCGATGATTTAACCGACATGCTAGACTACGACTCCGAAGACATCGACGGTATGGACGACGACGCCGGAGACGACCAAGACCCAGTGCCTACAGGGCACTGGAAGGCCACCTCGTCATATGACATATACATGGTGGACATCCCAAAAGATGGGAACGGCGATGGAACAACGGAGGATGACCCCTCCAATAAGCAATGAAGCTCCGGCGTCGTGGCGCCGCTCTAAATCCCGCCACAATAAAAGCGGTGATTCCGGCACGGAGATAATAACACCCAGACGGTCTTGAAGAGAACCCCCTCCAGCGAGGACTCAGTAGCGGGAGGAGGAGAAGCAAGTCCGCATGACGGTCTGGCGAGAAGAAGAGAGGTCGAGGGCGATAATTATGCGCCTCCCTCGAAGATGAGGCAAGCCTCGACGACGACGAATTTGTCATGCCCGAGGATCCCGCCAACAGGAGCTGCTTTCAAACGCAGGGCTTATAGCCACGACAAGCAGCCTCAAGAAAAAGCGACAATGACTTAGAGCTGATCAAGACCTGCTAGCTGACAGATGGATTGAAGTCCTTGCAGCCGAAGAGTATGAACTCGAATGCCCCTCCAAAAGCTACCCCAAACGCAGGTCGTTGCCTCAACTAGAGGAGGAAGCACCCAAGTCGCCAGCGCACGACATGGTAGACCGGCCACCCCATGGCCGCGACAGAGAAGCCTCTTGGCCCTCCGCTCAAGCCACACCGACGCCGCTCAAAAGTACCAAGGCACGGAAAACGCCCGGACTTCACGAGATATATTGGAGGATAAGGCAAAACATACAAGATCGATCTACGAACCGCGTGGGCGCCAACAGCAGCGGATGATTACCGTCAGCGCGGATACAAAGAAACCGGTCGGGCCGAACACGATGAGACAAAGCTCATATGAGCTACGTCATGATATAGCCCAATACTGAGGCGCCAAGCACACCCACTATGCTTCACGGATGAAGTAATGGATCATCAAATCCCGAGGGCTTCAAGCCCGTAAACATTGAATCATATGATGGTACCCACAGATCCTGCGGTCCGGATCGAGGATTATCTCCTCCATATCCACATGGCCCGCGGTGATGATCTACATGCCATCAAATACCTCCCACTCAAGCTTAAAGGACCAGCTCGACATTGGCTCAATAGCTTGCCAGCAGAATCAATTGGTTGTTGGGAGGACCTGGAAGCCGCATTCCTTGATAACTTCCAGGGCACATATGTGCGACCACCAGACGCCGATGACCTTAGCCACATAATTCAGCAGCCAGAAGAATCGGCTAGACAATTCTGGACTCGGTTCCTAACAAAGAAAAATCAAATCGTTGACTGTCTGGATGCAGAGGCCCTTGCAGCCTTCAAACATAACATCCGCAACGAGTGGCTTGCCCGGCACCTATGACAGGAAAAGTCGAAATCTATGGCAGCCCTCACAACCCTCATGACTCGCTTTTGTGCGGGAGAGGACAGCTGGTTAGCTCGAAGCAACAACTTGGCCAAACATCCTGATAGTCCGGATACCAAGGACAGCAATGGCAGGTCGCGTCGCAACAAGAACAAGCGCCGCATTAACGGCAATAATACTTAAGATATGGCCGTCAATGCCGGATTCAGAGGCTCTAAACCCGGTCAGCGGAAGAAGCCATTCAAAAGAAATACCCAGGCCCGTCAACTTGGACCGAATACTCGATCGCTTGTGCGGATACATGGCACCCCAAAAACCAGCCAATCACACCAACAGGGATTGTTGGGTGTTCAAGCAAGCAGGCAAGTTAAGTGCCAAACTCAATGACAAGGGCTGCATAGCGATGACGAGGAAGAGCCCGGCCGCCCGAACAATAAAGGATGTAAGGGTTTTCCTACACAAGTGCGGACGGTGAACATGATATACGCAACCCACATACCCAAAAGGGAGCGGAAGCGTGCACTAAGGGACGTATATGCGATGGAGCCAGTCGCCCGAAGTTCAACCCATGGTCTTCCTGCCCGATCACCTTCGATCGAAGGGACCACCCCACTAGCATCCGTCACAGCGGCTGCGCCGCATTGGTTCTTGACCCAATTATCGACGGATTTCACCTCACCGTAGTCCCGATGGACGGCGGCAAAGCCTGAACACCTTTATCGGGATACGGTCGCAAAATGGGCATTGACCCCTCAAGGATTAAACCTACAAAGACGACCTTTAAAGGCGTCATACCGGGTGTAGAGGCCAGTTATGCGGGCTCGGTTACACTCGAAGTGGTCTTCGGATCCCGGATAACTTCCGGGCGGCAGTTAATCTTCGACATCGTCCCATTCCGCGGCGGCTATCATGCATCGCCGGACGAACCGCATTGCAAAAGTTCAATGCGGTGCCGCACTCGCATACCTCAAGCTCAAGATGCGAGGCCCTCGAGGAGTAATCACGGTCAATGGAAACATCAACGCCTCTCTCCGAACGGAGGAGCCCACGGCGGCCCTCGCGGCGGAGGTACAAAGCATCCTCTCACAGCAATTCTTGAGTCCGGCCACTAAGCGTCCGGACACTGTCAAGCGTGCCCGGAGTAACCTACAACAAGACCACCTGGCACGATTCAAGCACAAGTAGCAATCCGGCCTCAACCCCAGCCCTCGCGAAATTGCGAAGCTAGTATTACGCGTACATAATCACGCTCTGGAGATACCATGGGCATATGGGGAGGGGCAAGACAACGGCATGCCAAGAATGCGGCTCGACCGCACTGTGGCTCCCGTTTGTGTCATTTCTTTTTTCCTTTTTCTTCCTTTTTTACTTTCGTGACTCGCGTCTTTGAGAAGTCCCGTCGGCACTTGAATCGCCGAACTCACGATGCAACAGCGAGAAGCGGAAAGCCACGTCGAGTTTTCGTGGTCTCTATTACGAGCATTATACCTGTTTTACATACCATCCCGCAGCTTACCCACGGAGGGGACATGTTAGATAGTCCCATCCCTTGCTTATCGCACTATTTGTATCGTTCTGCTTCCATTGCGGTACCTTATTGAATAAACAATACATAGCTTTTGCTTATTATTGCTCTACTTCCTTTATATATACATATGTTCATTTCACGACATGTTGCAACCGTACGCTTTGGTACGGCCAATACACCAGGGGCTTAAGTATCCCAAAATGATGGTGTGATAAGTCCGAACACTTTCACAAGTGCGGCACCCGAACTTATAGCATTATATGACTTGGCTCCGAATCATGTCTTGGGTCAATAGTTGGGTTTGCCCGGCTCCGTGTTTTGGTACCTTACATTCCGCTTATATCGGCTAAGGTAGCACCGGAGAACCATCGCGATTGTGCCCAGCTTATGCTTTGGGTCGAGCACCTTAGTGGAGAAACTTAAACTGACCGTCATGATAAGGCGAGCCGATCGCTGTTCGAGAGGTTTTTTTCGGGTCCCTAAAGACTTATGCCGCTTAGAGCGAGGAACGGAATTGTCTGGCCAAGGCGTGGATAGCGCCCCGAACTCGGTCTTCCGAATATTAGGGGCTTCGCCAAAATTTAAAATTATAGAATTCTATGGCTAAGTGAGAGTGTTCAAGCATTATAAGTCCGGTTGCCTTGTTCGTTGTGTTGAGCGCCTCCCTAGATGGACCCAAGAATGGGAACAAGAGTGCTCAAGTTTATCCCGAACACCCCAAAGACTCGTGGCATGGGGGCTGAAGCCAACGACTTGCCATCTCTCAAATTTGATAAACGGCCGCCTGTAAGGTAATATTTTAAATTAATAAGCGTTGCTTAGCACATATGAACAAGTTTTCAGCGTCTGAGGATAACAAACGCGAGCCTACTCAAAAATTACATCCTTGGAGCACTCATCCGCTATTCATGGGCACCCTTCAGAGGCCCTCATAGTACATTTGATGCGTCACGATGCTCATGGCCCTTCGGTGGCCCGTCCGTCACGAGCTTCTCCGCATCCAGCTTGCCCCAGTGCACTTTAGCACGGGCAAGGGCCCGACGGACCACTTCAATGCAGACGGAGCGCTTGATGACTTCAAGCCGTGGACAGGCATCCAACAGCCGCTGCACCAAGCCGAAGTAGCTCCGGGCATGGCCTCCAATGGCCCACCCGGCCGTGCTATAAGGCCCTTCATGGCCTGTTCGGCGACCTTGTGGAGCTCGACCAGCTACTTGACTGGTCGCTTAGGGGCACCGGATGTCCGGCCTCGACATATTGAGACCAGAACACCTTCTCCGTGGAGCTCCCCTCCTGGCGCGGTAGAATGCGGCGACATCGACGGCCTACGGGCAAATCTGCGAATGCTCCTGGAGAGCTCCGAATCCGGGTAAGTAATAGGTAATTGACTTTTACATTCTTGCTTTGCATAAAGAATGCCATACCCGCCTCTATCTTCTTTAGTGCTTCAATTTCTTGGAGGGCTTTTTGGGCCTCGGCCTTAGCAGCTTTGGCACTCTTAAGAGCCGAGGCGAGCTCGGACTCTCGAGTCCTCGAGTCACGCTCCAAACCCTCGTGTTTTTCCACGAGAGCTTGGAGCTCTTGCCGTACCTTGGCCAGCTGCGCCTCTCCCTTCTCTCGCTCGGTGCGTTCCGTAGCCGCTTTGTTTTCGGCCACAGACACCGCTTCCTTCAGGGTCTCCACCTCATTCGTGGCCCCTGCAGTACCCATGTTTTTCCTGTTATTTGTTGCAACCAAAACCTTTTCCATTAGGTATTTCTTTAATAAGGTATTACTTACCTTCCTTGTCCTCGAGCTGCTTCTTGGCTTGTCCGAGCTTGTTCTCGGACCGCTCGAGGTTCTGCTTCAATGCATTGACCTCCACAGTCAGTGCGGCAGAGGTCAGCAGCGCAGCCTGCATTCCCATATTGACATACTTATGTTAGACTCCTGCGTATATCTTTTTAGATCCTTAGTCCGGCTTTTCTTTCCGAACACCGAACTAAGCATCGAGAACTACCGCCTATGCGGTAATATTTTTATATGTTTTAAACTTACCTCAAAGCCTGTTAGAAGGCTGATGCGAGCTTGATCGATCCGCTCTTGGCGGATCGAATCGTCCGGATCACCGCACTCATAACGATGCGGTGCTCCTCCTGATGGAGGCGCCGTTGAGCGCCTCCAGATGCTATCCGGTGCCTCCGGTTGGGCCAGGGGACACCGGCGTCTTACCCTTCTTGTGAAGGATCCATGTCCGGACTTGAACCGCTGATGGTTCGGCATGGAGTCCGGACGAGGGTCGGGCTTAGAGCCCCTGGGGTCTTGCCCCCCAGGCCTCGAGTCCTAAGGTCGCCTTGTGGCACCTCCTGCGCTACCTCCTCTTGACCAAGCCCCTTGGGGCCCCACCATGGCGTCGTCCGCGGCGTGAGGCGGTCGGAAGCGAATTACTCTCCATTTCCGACGAGCCGGGGACACCTTTCGATGAATCGGCCGAACTTCGCCCTTGGGCGGCTGCATGATTGTTCGGCATTAGAGAACACTATGCAATTATGAAAAAGCCGTGGGTATCCGACACTTACGATCTCGCCAGGGGCTTGGCCCTTGTTGGCCAATCCTCCTCGTCGTCGTCGACGTTGGTGGAGAAGTTCGGAGGAAGGCTTCTTCCTTCTTGGACCCTCGGCCTCCCCATTGGGGCGGCCTTCCTTTTCTTCTCCTCCCCGTTGGGGAGGAGCTTCTTCTTCTTCCTCCTCGTCCTCGGGAGAAGATTACGCTTGGAATCGACAAAGACCTGGCGCCGAGCTCCTTCGAGTTCCCTGTGGCCTCCTTCTTGGCCTTCTTCTCCGGCACCACATGGGCGCCGGAGCAAGCAGCCTGTTAATCAGGCGTCCTCCGGATCTTCCGGCAAAGGAGCAGACGATTAATCTGTCCGCACGTCTTGACCAGTCTGTCAAAGATTAGGGAGTTTTAGATCCCGCGTAGAGTCAATCTATGAAAAAAGAGTCCCGTAAAGGGTAAAATAACTTACCTCGTCGGCTGGACGCCGCAAGCTGTATCCACGATCTTTGGTAGCGGATGTTGGGGCTTCAGCACCCTTGAACAGCACCTTCCAGGCATCTTCGTATGTAGTGTCGAAGAGCCGGCTCAAGGCTCGGTGTTGTGCCGGATCTAACTCCCACAAATTGAAGGCCGGTTGTTGGCATGGGAGAATCCGGTGGATGAGCATCACACAGATTACGCCGACAAGCCCGAGATTCTTGTCCACCAGGTTTCGGACGCATGTCCGGAGTCCGGATAGCTCTTCCGAATTCCACACGTCGGGCCCGTCTCTTTCCATGACGAGAGCCGTGTGGGGAAGCGATCTGAATTGAGGCCGCCACCCATTCGGGTCGCGTGGCTCGGTGATGTAGAACAACCCCGATTGCCACCCCTTTATTGTCTCCACAAAGGCGCCCTCGAGCCATAGGACCTTGGCCATCTTGCCAACCATGGCGCGTTCGCACTCCGCTTGACGGTCGCCCACTACCTTCGGCCGGACGTTGAAGATCTTCAGCCATAAGCCGAAGTGGGGCTGGATGCAGAGGAAGGCCTCACACACGACAATAAACGCCGAGATGTTGAGGATGAAATTCGGGGCCAGGTCATGGAAGTCCATGCCGTAGTAGAACATGAGCCCCTAGACAAATGGGTGAAGTGGAAAACCTAGTCCGCGGAGGAAGTGGGTTAGAAACATTACCCTCTCATGGGGCCCGGGGGTTGGAATAAGCTGCCCCGCATCGGGCAGCTCTGTCGCGATGTTGCGGACAAGTATCCGCCACCGCGATCTTGTGATGTGCCCTCCATGACGGAGGAGGCCATCCACCTGCCTCCCACTCTGACATGGTTGGAGAAAGGTCGAGGTGGGATGTGCCGACTTGGGCGCTGGAGCTTTCGAAAGTCTTGTGAAATGGATAAGCAAAGGAGGAAGAAGGCGTGGGTGAAAAGGTGGATCCTTATCCCTTATATGGACTTAACGAAGCTATGCGTCCCCCACCACTGGTAAAACTTCGCTTATTTCCCCAAGCGTCGTAATCAATGGCGCGGATGGGTTACCCACGTCCGTATTGATGAGAATCCGGAATAAGGGGCACGATCTATGCTTTGATAAGACGTGCCAAAGGAAACCGCCTCGCTAAACACGCTGAAGTGAAACAAGTAAAATGATTCATATAAAGGCTGGCCGTGGTGTGATGTCACGCCCGCGGAATACGTCGGCAGATCTGTGCAAAATTATTCTCTCTCACGGTGTTATGTGGAACTTGTTTTGCAGAGCGGACACTATCCTTGTGTTCAAAACCTTCTATGAAGTATTCGGAGGAGGAACCCGCCTTGCAATGTCGAAGACAATATGCGCGCCGGGCTCGTCGTCATTGAAGCCTGGTTCAGGGGCTACTGAGGGAGTTCCGGACTAGAGGGTGTCCGGATAGCCGGACTATCGTCACGGCTGGAGTCCAAGACTATGAAGATACAAGATTGAACACTTCGTCCCGTGTCCAGATGGGACTTTCATTGGCGTGGAAGGCAAGCTTGGCGATACGGATATGTAGATCTCCTACCATTGTAACCGATTGTGTGTAACCCTAACCTATCCGGTGTCTATATAAACCGGAGGGTTTTAGTCCGTAGGACGGACAACAATCATACCATAGGCTAGCTTCTAGGGTTTAGCCTCCTTGATCTCGTGGTAGATCTACTCTTGTACTACCCATATCATCAATATTAATCAAGCAGAGTAGGGTATTACCTCCATCGAGAGGGCCCGAACACAGGTAAAAACATTGTGTCCCTTGTCTCCTGTTACCATCCGCCTAGACGCACAGTTTGGGACCCCCTACCCGAGATCCGCCGGTTTTGACACCGACACTACCCCTATCTTGTTTAGATCTGGAGAGGATGAGAGTGTGTGAATAGAGCAACCCTAGCAAGCAAGCGCGGAGGCTCTGGCCTATATATACGTAGTGGGGTAGTTTTCCTTTTTCACTCCATCAAAACAATCGTTTAAAATTGTGTACTACTACATGCCAGGTCGCGGTTTTTTTTAGTTGTTGATTGTTTTTTGAGATAGCTACCCGCTTGTTCTAAGTGGTGTTACGGTGTGCCAGGTTGCACTTTGTATCATTCAAGTCTGGTACTACAAGTCCCTCCATCAAATGAACAACCACCCCCTCGTAAAAATTGTGAACAAGCCCACGGCTAAAATGAGCGGAAATGTGGGTTGCCCCAACATGCATTATTATTTATATTTTCTACTCCTCCGCTCCTAAATATAAGTCTTTTTATTAGCCACACCTAAGACAAGAATTTTTTATTAGTAGTGAACCCCACATGTCATAGACACAAAAATTGTGGCAAGATTCCCTTAGGAAAGCCAAAGTGTGTCTAACAATTTGAGCAACTCAGGTTAGGCAAGTGTGGCAAGTGTGGGAAAAATAATGTGGCAACATAAGACAAACAAAGTCACAATCCAAACAGCACCGTAATTTTTTGTGACATGCATGAAAACTTGGTTAGTTAAATTTATAGTCAAAATTTGGCAAGGTGCATCAAATCAACACATGCAAGTATCAAAAGGAAAGTCACGGCATGCATGCATGCGTTGTACTCCCTCCGTTTCCAAATATAAGTCTTTTTAGAGATTGCAACAAGTGACTACATACGAAGTAGAATATGTCTACTCCTACATATGAAGTAGCCAATTTGAAATGTGTAAAAAGACTTATATCGAAAAGTGATCTTTGATGTGTCGCGTCAACTTCATTACAAGACTGAGAAATTTGATTACTACAACGCCTCTCTCCCTCATGGACTGAGCTCTGGTGCCTTAATCGCACCTGCCTTTGGCTGCATGACAGAGGGCCAACCACCTGTTGGGCCCACCTGTCATAGGCATAATGGCAGGAGCGATGAAGTAGAAGCTTCACACGCTATCCCTCCCGCACGAGGTGGACGGACATGCAGCAGTGGATTCGATACTGTAGAAGTAGGAGTAACATCATTGTTCGTCTTCTCGAAGAGGCGAAGAGCCAAGCGCAACCCGAACATGGCAGTTGCGAACGCTCGCGTGGTGCAGTTCCTTGGAGTACTAGCCAGGCTCTTGCATGAGACAAAATTGCTATTGTTTAACAATTAAACTCCATTATCCATTGGTTGATACTCATTCTGCATAGGTCCACGCGCTTAGCACCATTTCCTCCCGGGGTCACCAATTTTTATTTGCTAATTAATAGCATTGCATGCAATGAACTAGCCATTGCAAGTAATTAAAAGCATGCACATCTCTCATCTCTTATTGGTTGATATGTCAAGAAACAAGAAACAAGGAGAAGTTAATGCACCGCGCCTAAGTGTTTTGGGACTGTTTGGTTTTCGTAAGATGACTTACACACCTAGACGGAGGGAGTAGTATAGCCACATAAACCGGAAAGGAGTATTTGCCTTTCTAGAGATTTCAACAAGTGACTAGACTACACCATATGCAGTACTCCCTCCCTTCCGGTTTATAGGGCTCAAATCTCAAATCTCATGAACCAAGGCATTTTGCGATTGGAGGAACGTATCTTGTACTTTACAAAACTACCCTAATTAAACTCATGCATTAATTACATAGTTCTCTCGTTTTCCTCTCCGCCTTGGTCGCGGTGCACAATATTGAGCACTCCTATATGACTAGCCGCTCTATCTACATGCGGGACATTTCAAAGCATCCAGGCCCGCGTGCCATCCACCAAATCACAGCGAGGTGCTACAGTCGAGACTCACCTGTCACCCCGGTGTGGCCGTCATGACCCGTCATATCACAAAACCCACGCCTTTACAAGCAGTGGTAAGGTGGCCTCCAAGTTGGACTGGACGAAGAAACCATCATTTCAATGGAACGCTCGTTGAAGCCCTTTCTTCCCTTTCTTGAAGAAAACCTCACTCCATGCTACTCACTTCTGCCATTTTTCTTCTGTACCGACGAAGGAAAGGTGGGCGAATCAGTTATGCTGCTATATTTTCATTCCAAGAATCTTCTTTTTGCGAAGCACCGACCGATTCTCACATCCTATTCTTTTCCCATTTTCATTGCGATTGTGGTTTCCTTTCGATTGCTTTTTGTTTGTCAGTTCATTGATGGATCCTGGAGCACTAGGGAAAGAGTTGCGGCGGACAACCCATCGGGAGACAGCGATCTCGTGAAGCGAGCACCGACCAACGAAGTTGACCATGTTGGCGGGCCAACCCATGGAGATGAAGAACTCCAAGAAACAAGCACCGCCAAAGAGTTGAGGATGTTGGCGGACGAACTCCTCAAATAAAGTTGGAAGAACAGCAAGGGCCCCACCATGCCTACCCCAGGAACTCTGATTGCCACCTATGTGAGGCTCAAGACCGAGTTTGAGGAGATAGTTGCCGTTGAGAAGCAGTATTCCCCTAGCAAGGTGATGGCCCCTATCGAGGACGAGGAGATGGCCCCTGGAGGGATGAGATCCCCCGGTGAGCTGCACAAGGTCAAAGATAATGGCTTATTACCACAGTTGTGGTTTCTGATTATTTGCAATGTGCTTGCTAATATGTTAGGGTTGTGCGGGTGCCGGTGGACGTCCTTCATGATTCCGATGTCGTGGCCCGTCCTGTTGGCATCGCCCCGGAGATTGATTCCGATGCCGTTGTCCATCCTGTGGACATCGCCCCAGAGATCGATTCCGATGTCGCGGTCAGTCCTGTGGACATCGCCCCAGAAATCGATTCCCATGCCGCTATCCGTGCTGTGGTCATTGCCCGAGAGATCGATGACAAGAAATAGTTGGTCGCGCTAATCCTTCAGGGTAGTTTGCATTGCCCTGTGTTTAATTACCAGAACGATGCGTGTCACCAAACCATCTTAGGGCTAGTGCACTGTTTTGTGTGGGCGGATCTTGCTACTTTTGTTTGATAGTGAATCATGCGATGAATCATGCGAACCCTCTCCGAGTTATGGAAACAGATGTATCCTCACCAGCTTTTGATGTAATATATGGCATGCTTAGATGTAAGTTTGAACTGTTTATCATATCAGCAAGGCTTGTTTGATGATTCTTGGTGTTAGTAGGATAGCCTTCGTGCGAGCTATAGTACTTGCAAAACACTCGGCCAAGAGAAAGCGTTGGGGCTAATGAGCTCGTGGTACGCTTATACTTATCCCTCGTCGATCGACCAATAGCCCTAGCTCCTAAAATTGTAGGCTTAGCAATCAATCAGACAATAGTCGACATACATTCAAGCCTCATTTGGTTCATAGGGTAGGAAAATTGTAGCAAAAGTACAGTGAACGTGCAACACAAAATCATAGCGGGCAGTAGACGCATTCTCCGTTCCAAAATAGATGACCTAGGCGGGCTAGTTTGGCCTAGTGGATTTCAGTGAGTGATATGGCGTGGTGCGGTGCCGTCCGGTCTTGGCGTGTGGTAAGCGGTATTGCGACTACGATGAGTTTTCTTGAAGAAGCGGAATTCAACGAAGTCATGATGGTTCCTTCGTCCAACAACTTACAGTGGGAAAGGTTATGCGCTGCGATCTGACCGGGGTAGACCAGGATAATTTTGTGCATGGCGGTGGACGGATGGTTGGCGTCCCACATGTCGGCGAATGAAAGTATTCTTTCCGATATAGAGGACGAAACAGCGAGTATTCATTGTTTATTTTATATGAAAGCTATTGTCTCCTTTATTACGATGGAGGAGTGTGAAACACGGCAGCCCAGTGAACTTGGCATGTGCACCACTCCTCCTTCCTCATGTAATGCCCAAAGTTACAGCCTTTTTCTCACTTTCTCTCTATCTATTTCCTCTCAAATGTTTTTTACCTTTCTTTTTTAAGACACAATTGTTTTTATGCCATTTTTAGAATTATTTTTTTATACCTAGGAGCATCGTAGAGGCGGGCTCTTGCAGAGCCCACTCCTTGACTTTGTCAATGCCTCTCTCTCCTCCACATAAGGAGTACTACTTGCTATGCATGCATGCGGCGGGCAGCTAGCATCTTGACGGCAGGCGGTGAGAGCGGGCTCTAAGCGGTCCGGACTCGGCATGGCCCACCTCACATTATCACCATATATTTCTTGGAGTCCATGCTGGCGGCGGGCGATCTCTTCTCCCTCCCTGCTTTCTCTCTTCTCGGCGCCGCCGAGCGATTACATTTCGGCTATCGACGGTTTATTCAATTACGGTCCCACATGTCAGTGAAATTGCAAGACAAAACGTGTCCCCTCTGGTGAGCGGCGTGCGAGCCGGACTATCGGGGTTGCGACGCGTACGAGTCGTAAGTGTGCGGCCTTTTCCTTTAGAACTTGCGAAGCATAACATTTTCGCGCGATCGATCGATAGAAATCCAAAACAAAATGATGAGGGCGGTGCTTTCCCGCTCGTTAGGAGGGCTAGTTCGAGTGATATGACGTGCTCTGATTCCGTCCACTTGCTCCATTTTTATGTAAGCAAGAGTTTACACTCTTACGCTGGAGGAGTGCGAAACATCATGGATCTGATTTTGATCGAGGGATAACTGTTCCCTGCCAAATAATGGAGGATTGTTAGCGATTATAGCATGATAGTTAGGGCATCTCCAGCATGGCCCAAAAATTTACACCGGCATCTGTCCGAGGACACTGATGGATGCCATCCGATGCTGCCCGCATACCTTTCGACCACTATATGAACTAACCAGATGAAATTCGTGCAAACAAATCAATTTTCAAATTAACCGGATGAAATTCATTCCAGTTCGAAAACTTTTCCTCCAAACTGGACGAAATTCATTACATATTTCGCACAAACCGTCTTTGAAACCATCAGAACCTAATCTAAACGATCGCCGGCGCCCGACCACCATGTCCGGCAGTGAACCCGACAAAGCCGGCCATTGCCTTTGCCTCCTCCTCATCCGCCTCGATAACCTACCCTCCGGAGCACAAGGTTCTGAAGATTTCCGCCTCCATGTCGCCGTCAAGCGGCTAATCAGCCGCCGATGTTTACCCCACCAAGCTTGGCGTCGACTGAGTGGAGTAGCGGTGGCCTTCCCGGGACCAGAGCGGCGGCGACCTACCGTGTACTACTCTTCCATGCTGCCGGCTGCGCCCGTGCACGCGCGCCGGCTTCGTGGTCATGGCGGCGGAGGGCGGCTGGGGGGGTGCCGGTTCTTCTCCGTGAGGAGGTCTTGAGTTCTTCCCGTGAAGGGGTCTTGGATCCAAGTGGATCTTCTCCGAAGAGGTGACGGTCTCTCTCGGAGGAGCAGATCCGGATGGATGAGCAAAGCTCTATCTCACATATGAGCTAACACAACGCTAACCCTAACTAGGAGGAGGTGGAGGAGTATAAATAGTCTAGGTCCACGAAGGGGTAAGTGGGAGAGGTATACATGGGCCTCGGGCCCGAAACTGTACGTAGACAGATACGGGACGTCCGCTGGGAACCGGTCGTCCGATGGCTCATGGCCTTCCAGACGTCCAGTGGTCGCCGGAATTCCGCTATTTCCGTTCTGTGAAGGTGGCGCCGGGCGTCCGGTGGCTTCGGACTTCCGCTAATTTTGGCTCGAGTGTGGTGGCACCGGATGTCTAGTCCTAGTCGGTCATCCACTTGCTGGTTGGTGTGGCCGGTCGTCCGGTCCTGGCCGGAAGTCCGCTCGCTGTAGCTTGCGTTGGCTGGGACTTGGGCAGGTTGGGCTTCAGGTGATGGACATCCGGTCCTGACCGGTCGTCTAGTGGTTGTAGCTTCCGTGGCAGCTCTTCTTCTTGTCGTTCGCACTTGGTGTCCTCGCCGTCTTGTCCGTCGGCTGTAGATGTTCCGTGGCTTTCCTCCAAGTACCTGATCACACATAGTGTCTTCGCTTGAGGTAGCAGCCATGTCTCATGTATAGAAAGTGGTGGTTCGGAAAGGAGCGAGTTCACCTTATCTTCGATAGCCTTTGCTCGGGCTCTTGTCATAGGTCCAAGTGGTGTCATGGGAGACATAGGTAGGTCCATGGGGATGACCTTGGGATGCTTCGCATCAAAGGCTTTAATCAGAAATGGATTTCTTGGGTCAAGCAGTTGCATTCTACTGGAACATCTTCAGTTCTTTTGAATGGAGTGGCAGGTAGACAATTTCTTTGCAAAAAGGGTCTGAGGCAGGGACGTTGCCTCTCCCCCTTGCTCTTTGTTATTGTTACTGACTTATTGCAATCGATGAGTAGATGATATGTTCATAAAGGGCATTCTGAAACTTCCTATACCATGTCATTACCAAGATTATCCAATAGTGCAATATGCTGATGAAACCTTGATAATTCTGCCAGCTTATAAGGCACAATTGCTTGCCCTAAAAGATATGCTTCAAGTTTTTTCCACTTCCACAGGTTTAGTGGTTAACTATCACAAATCTTCCATGGTTCCTATTAATGTTGATGAGGATACAACCACTAGTTTGGCTGCTTCCTTTGGATGTCAAGTGGGGAAAATGCCCTTCACATACTTGGGACTTCCTGTGGGTACTACTAGACCAAAAATGATCTCGAAGATGCACGTGAAGACGGACAAGTTCCCAAGTACGAGGATGAAGAGGAACGACGGAATGAACCGAAGAAGTACCCAGGACCTAGACATCCGGCCACAAGCCCGGACATCCGGCTCCTGGAGCATCATCCATAGCCGCCGCCCTCCAGCCAAGGCTACACAGCCCGGACATCCGGCCCAATCCCGGACATTCGGCCTAGCCCGGATATCCAGCCCGACACCCGGAAATCCGGCTCCTCCTATCTACACAGCAACCAAATCGGCTAAGTCATCCTGGACATCCGGCCCAGGATCTGGACATTGGTCCGTCCCGAGCCGCCGGACATCCAGCCTCTAGCCCAAAAATCTGGACCCCTCCTATCCAGAGAGCACCGAGACCGGCCCCGACCGCCCGGACATCCGGCGCCAGTCCGGACATCCAGCACTTCGTGAAGGCCCGGACATCCGGCCCGACGCCCGGACGTCCGTCTCACCTATCTATTCACAGTAGGACCATGTACCCATTCGCCCACTTAGACTATATATACTCCTCCTCCTTCCTCTTTCGAGGGTTAGCAAAGGATTAGCTCATTTGAGAGATAGAGCTTTGTTCATCTGCTTGATACCTTCTCCATCAGAGTTCACGACCTCTACGGGGAAGATCCCCCAAGTTGATTCAAGACCTCTCATGGGAAGACCCCTAAAGACCTCCTCACAGAGAAGAACTACCACCTCTGGTATCGTCTTTTGTTGCGTTTGGATCTTGTATCACTCTTTATGTTCATGGATCTAGCACATGTGTGATTGTTCTCGTTGATATGAGTGCCTTTCTCTCGTGTTTTCCCCTCATGTTCTTCATGATCTTCGTAGGATCCACTCCATTTCGTGAAAGATCGGCCCGAGGGTTTCCACCCTACATCATATATGCAAACTGCTGGATCATTTCAGGAACACAACCTGGGTGCAAGTTAACTCTGGAGATTTAGCTATGTTTTGGTCTGACACATGGAAGATTGGTAATTCTGTGGCCACCTTGCAATCAAGGTTTCCAAGGTTATTTTCTTGTGTGAGAGATCCCTGGATAACAGTGTGAGGATTTTCAAGCATAGGATATTTCTGAGATGTTCCACCTGCCTTTGTCTGAACAGGCATATCATGAATATATGACAATTCAGACATTCATGACCACTCACAGCAGAGAGTTGGATGCAAAAGATATCTGCTATTGGCAAGGGACATGCAATGCTTTTAAACTCAAACTATTCTATTATTTCATGCATTCTACCTTGTCTTTTAATCCACTGCTGCTATGGATCAGGAAATCATCCTGCACAATGAAAATTAAAGTGTTTGCCTGGATGTTGATCATGGATAGGCTTAACACTAAAGATATGGTTGATAGAAGGCATTAGCATTTGGATGATGGGGTAAATTGTGTTCTCTGTCCTCTGTTGACAAGGGAGACCAGAGATCATCTATTCTTCCACTGTAACTTTAGTGTGAGAGTTTGGAATTATCTTCAAATTTACTGGCCTCAGGGAGATGATATGAGCAAAATTGTGATGCAAGCTAAATGAGATTTTGCAAAACCGTTCTTCACTGAAGTGGTTTTCGTTGCCTGCTGGAACATTTGGATAGTCAGAAATGCAAAACTGTTTAGGAATGAAAGGTGATGTAGGGTGGATACCCTAGGGCCGATCTTTCACAAAATGGAGAGGATCCTATGAAGAACACGAAGAACACGAGGGGAAAAGACGAGGGGAAAGACACTCAAATCAATGAGAACAATCACACATTTCTAGATCCATGAACATAAAGGGTGATACAGATCCAAACGCAATAAAGGACGATACAAGAGGCGGTAGTTCTTCTCCGTGAGGAGGTCTCGAGGGGTCTTCCCGTGAGGGGTCTTGAATCCACTTGGGGGATCTTCTCTGTAGAGGTCATGGTCTTCAATGGAGAAGGTATCAAGTGGATGAGGAAAGCTCTATCTCTCAAATGAGCTAATCCTTTGCTAACCCTAGAAAGAGGGAGGAGGAGGAATATATATAGTCTAAGTGGAAGAAAGGGTACATGGGCCTCGGCCCAACATGCTATGCACACACAGGTGTCGGACGCTCAATAGTTACTGGACGTATGATGGCTCGCGAGGGTCCGGTCGTCCGGTGTGTGTTGGACGCCCAAATCGGCGTTTTGGCCTCGATTAGGGGCGCCGATTTCGGGTCGGTCGATGTCCGGGGCAACCTGGCCGTCCGGAGGAGCTCGGACTTCTGACGTTTCGGCTCTGAACAGGAGGTGTCAGATTTCCGGTGGCGGTCGGACGTCCGGTCACTATAGGTCGTCGGTCATCCGGTGAGCGTCGGACGTCTGGCCGCTTTAGACTTTGCCGGCTGGGACTTGCGTTGGCTGGAGCTTCAGGCGTCGGACGTCTGACATGTCTCGGTCGTCCGGTGGCTGGAGATTTTCTGGAAGCTCCTCTTCTTGTTCCTTGTACTTGGTGTCCTCGTCCTCTTGGTCGTTGGGTGTAGTTGCTCCGTGGCTATCCTCTAGGTACATGATCACACATAGTGAGCCCGCTCGAGGTAGTAGCCAAGTCTCACATGTAGAAAGTGGTAGTTCAGAGAGGAGCAAGTTCACCTTGTCTTCGGTAGCCTTTGCTCGAGCTCTTGTCATTGGTCCAAGTGGTGTCATGGGAGACGTAGGTAGGTCCATGGGGATGACCGTAGGATGCTCCGCATCATCTCCCCCCCCCCCCCCCCTTGAGAATGATCCAACCTTGGATCAAAATCCTCATCACCATGGTAGGGCGAGAGATCTTGGACATTGAAGATATCGCTCACGGAGTACTTGTCGCGTGGTAAGTCGATCTTGCATGCATTGTTGTTGTAGCGCTCGAGCACCTTGAAGGGTCTATCGGCTCGTGGTCGAAGCTTGGACTTGCGTTCATTGGGGAAGCGTTCCTTGCGAAGGTGTAGCCATACAAGATCTCCAATGTTGAATATCATGGGTTGCTTGTTGATGTTGAGCTTGGTCGCGAGTCGTTGTACTTTACACTCGATGGTGTGCCTTGTATATTCATGCATCTTCTTGAGGTAGCTCACTCGTGCGTCCATGTTCATGTGCTCTTGTAGTGGAAGAGGTAGAATGTCCAATGGGTACAACATGTTGAAGTCGTAGACGACCTCGAATGGGGATTGCCGGTAGTAGAGTGTCGTGCTCGATTGTAGGCGTACTCGGCAATGGGTAAACACTCTTCCCACTCCTTAATGTTCTTCTTGATCAACACACATAGGAGGGTAGATAACGTCCGGTTCGTGACCTCCGTCTGGCCATCGGATTGAGGATGGTATGCCGAAGAGAACAAAAGCTTGATTCCGAGCTTGGCACATAGAGTCTTCCAAAACTAGCTTAGGAACTTGACGTCGCAGTCCGAGACAATCCTCTTAGGCACTCCATGTAGGCGCAAGATTTCCCTGCAAAAAAGATTTGCAACGTGTGAAGCATCGTCTATCTTGTTGCATGGTTTGAAATGAGCCATCTTAGAGAATCGGTCCACAACAAAAAACACAGAATCTTTGCCATTTCGACTTCTAGAAAACCAAGCACAAACTCCATACTAATATCTTCCCATGGGTGATAAGGAATAGGAAGTGGCATATAGAGACCATGGGATTGAGCTTTAGACTTAGCTTTGCGACATGTAGAGCATGGTGATGCGTGAGACGTCCTGGAACATCTTGGGCCAAAAGTAGTTCTTGGAGAGCGTAGCAAATGTCTTGTCGCGTCCAAAGTGTCCCATAAGTCCTACTCGATGAGATTCTTGCAAAAGTAACAAAGGAAGAGAAGACTCAAGGATACATAGTTTTTTAGCTCTCGTAAGCTAATCATCTTTTATGTAATATCGTTCCCAAGACGTATGCATCAAACATTTGGTATAAGGAATAGCAAAAGTAGGATCATGTGCATACAAGTATTTTATGTGCTCAAAGCCAATGACATTCAGTTCAAGTTGGGAAACAAGCATGCATCTACGGGAAAGAGCATCCGCCACAATGTTTTCCTTACCTTTAATGTACTTGATGATATAAGGAAAAGACTCAATGAATTCACTCCACTTAGCATGACGCTTGTTCAACTTAGTTTGACCCTTAAGATATTTAAGTGGTTCATCATCCGTGTGAAGAATGAACTCATGAGGGCAGAGATAATGCTCCCAAAATGCAAGACTCTCAGTAAGGCATATAGCTATTTGTCATAGATGGGGTAGTTAAGTTGCGCTCTGGAAAGTTTTTCACTAAAGTAGGCTATGGGGCGCTTCTCTTGCATCAACACACCTCCTATGCCATAACTGCTAGCATGGAAATGTATTTCAAATGGCTTATCAAAGTTGGGTAATGAAAGCAAAGGAGCATGTGTAAGCAAATTATTAACTTCATTGAATGCGGTATCTTGGGATGGTCCCCAAACAAATGGTGCATTTTCTTACTCAAAGCATGCAAAGGGGATGCGATAGTGCTAAAGTCCTTAACGAATCTATGATAGAAGCCGGCTAGGCCAAGGAAACATCCCACTTGTTTGCAAGTTGGTTGGTTGTGGCCAAGTTTTAATAGTATTGATCTTAGATTCATCTACATGAACACCCTTAGAAGACACAATGAAACCCAAGAAATCAAGCTTATCAACACCAAAAAGACATTTGTCCATTTTAGCATAAAGGCGCTCTTTTCTAAGAGTTTGTAACACGGTTCTGAGATGGGTCACATGATCTTTGGGAGATCTGCTAAACACAAGAATATCGTCAAAATAGACCACAAAAAATACTCCAATGTATGGGTGGAGAACAAAATGCATCACAAGCCGGTTAAACCCATTGGCATGACCAACCATTCATACAAGCCAAACTTGGTTTTGAAAGCGTCCATTCATCACCTTCTTGGATGCATATTTGATAGTAGCCACTTTTAAGATCAATTTTAGAGAAAGTGGTGGCTCCGCTAAGCTCATATAGCATATCATCAAGGCGTGGAATGGGGTAGCGATAACGAATGGTGATAGCATTAATGGGACGACAATTGGAACGCATGCCATAGTTACCATCTTTCTTGGGAATAAGGATTACCGGTACGGCACATGGGCTCAAGCTTTCTCGTACATGGCCATTCTCGATGAGTTATTGTACTTGCCTTTAGATCTCCTTGGTTTCCTCGGGGTTGACGCGGAAGGGAGCCTTGTTAGGAAGAGGTGCTCCGGGGATGAGGTCGATTCAGTGTTCAATGCCTCGTAGTGGAGGTAGTCCCGGGGGTAGCTCATCGAGGAATACATCTTGGAATTCCTGCAATAGAGAAGACAACACTAAAGGTAAATGGTGAGAGGTGTTAGTTTTAGGTGCCTCGTCCTTGCACAATAGGACATGGTGCATAACACTTGATGGTTTCTCACACACTTCTCTCATCTCACTTTTGGTAGCGAATAGCACTAGGTTTTTCTTGTCACTCATCGTGGAGGCACTCAATTTGGGCTTGTGGCGCTCACTCTCTCTTTGGTTGTTTGCTCTCTCACTATTTTCTCCATGATGGTTGGTAGCTTGCTTGTCGGCGATCACTTGGCTTGGAGACATAGGTCGTAGCATGTACTCATTTCCATTCATCTTGAAGCTATAGTGGTTTGTTTGCCCGTTGTGGATGACGCCGCGGTCAAATATCCATGGTCGTCCAAGTAGGAGGTGGCAAATGGACATAGGAACAACATCACACTCTAAGGAGTCTTCGTATGCTCCGATCTTGAAGGAGACTTGAACCATGTGGTCCACTTGAATTGTGCCGGAGTCGCTAAGTCATTAGACCTTGTAGGGATGAGGGTGCTTCATCTTAACCAATTGGAGCTTGGAGCATAGTCTTCACTTGCCAAGTTATGGCAACTTCCTCCGTCGATGATGACCTTGATGGATCTGCCATCGATTCCCGCCTTGGTGTGGAAGATATGGCATCTTTGGTCTTCGCCTTGTTGATGTTGAAGAGTCAAGACCTTGGAGACAAGGAGAGCCGGGCTCGAATCTTCGTCACAAAAGACTTGGTCATCTTCATTTTCATTCGCTTGCCGGTGCATAGCCACATGTTCAAGGGCTTCCGTTTCTCCTTCACTCATGGAGTCATATGTACCGTCGTCGTTGACAATCATGGTACGCTTGTTGGTACACTCGAACGAGTTGTGGCCTCGGCCGCCGCATGTGAAGCATTTGATGGAACTTGTCTTGATGGTCTCATCCGGTGAAGTTGTAAATGATGAAGCTCTTGGCTTGAAGCTTCTTGTAGTAGGAGGACGACTTGAGGTTGTCGAAGTTTTCTTGTAACTTGACTTTTTGCCATTGCTTGTAGAAGGTTTGCTTGAGGTAGAAGGTGTTGGAGTCGTTGAAGCTTGATTGTATGAACCACATGTCTTGGAAGAGTAATTGGCATACTTGAAGTCAAATGCGACATGTCGCTCCGCCTTGGTGACTTGATGCACTAGCTCGATGAGGTTTGAGTATGGTTGGAAGTCAGTGATCTTCTTGATAGGGTGATTGAGTCCATTCAAGAAGCATGCCATAGTCTGCTCATCATCTTCCGTGACATTAGCTCGTATCATGGTGATCTCCATTTCCTTGTAGTATTCTTCAACGCGCTTTGTTCCTTGCTTGAGGAGTTGTAGTTGCTTGAAGAGGTCGAGGTTATAGTATGTTGGCACAAAACGCGCTCGCATGTCATCCTTCATTTGATCCCAAGTAGTGATTGGTGGTTCACCACTTGCTTTTCGGCGCTCGATGACTTGCTCCCACCAAATGAGGACATAGTCTTGGAACTCAAGGGATGCCATGGAAATCTTGTTCTCTTCCTCATAGTTGTGCAAAATAAAGATCTTGTCAACCTTCAATGCCCATGAAAGATACTCTTCGGGGTCATTGCTTCCGGTGAACTTGGGCATGGTGAACTTGAGTTGGCCATAGCGTTGCTCTTCATTGTGCTGGGGTCGAGGGTGATGACATCGTTCACGATGAGGATTGTCGCCGTCAACTTGCTCTTGGCGTGGAGGATTCCCATTGTCTTGTTGCTCTTGGCGAACTTGTGGTTCTTGTCGAGCTTGTGGAGGATCTTGTGGAACTTGTCGGTGAAATTATGTTTGATAGTTCCTCTCTTGAACTTCGTCGCGAAGTGCTTCTTCTTGCTCACGAGTATGCCAGTTGTTTGCGGCGACGGCACAACTTGTGTCTCGGAGGGCACATTGCACCTCAAGTGCTAGAGCTTCACGCTGTTGTTGTTATTGATGGAGAGCTTCGGCATCTTGCTTGTCTTGGTGTTGGTGTGCTCGCTCTTCCTCTTGTTGGCGTTGGCGTTGGCGTTCTTGTGCTTGCGCAAAGGTGGCTTGATTTTGGCGATGCCAATGTTCTTGTGCTAGAAGTTGCTCTTGAGGATCAGTACCGTCAAGATGATTGCGGCTTCCTTGATGGTCATGGCGCGCGGCTCGATGTAGAGTGTTCGATGTCGGTGTAGTTGAGCCTGAGATGGTGTCGTCGGAATGTCGACTTGAGTGGCTCGTCTTGAATATGATGAATTGGTAGAAGAGTGGTTGACCAACAAGGCACGAATCTCGTCCATTCTTGCATTGTTCTCTTGTTTTTGTTCATCGAGCTTGTTGTCGAAGTAGTCTCTTGTACGTTGCTCGGAGTCTCGCAAGTTGGTGGCGAGATTGTCGATGCGGTTGCTCAATGCTTGTTGTTCTTGATGCAATGCTCTTTGTGCGCCGAAGAGGTGGTTCCTAGTGACATAGGGGTTCGAGTCCTCGCCTTCCTCGATGAAGAGTAGGTCGGGAGAGGTAGTTGGCCTATCCATCATTCAAGCAAATGTGAGAGTGGAAGAAAGGAAGAACAATACCTAATGTACCTTGACCAATATTGAGAATGGATCAAAGATCACTCAAGGATGTAACAAGGAAATAGCACAATTGGTACTGTATCTCGTCAATCTCTCACACCTACACAATAAAGCCTTTGGAGGAGCTTAGTTAGGATGGTGGCATAAAATTTGATGCAAATGTTAGCAACACTCAATAATCTTGGAAAAGATTCACAAATTTACAAATGCAACAAGTAGACCAATAGCAAGATATGGCACACGGAAACACACACACGAATAGATAGATGGGTCGCACAACCAAGGAATGGGCCAAAATGTGGAGTCCACGAAAATGCTCTTGTTGCACAACACTAGAGAGATGCTAGCTCGATCGCACAATAGGCGAATACGAGACTTGTGCACAACCTACTGAGCAAAATGCAACGACTTCTATCCCAAGTATGCTATATGTATGGTGTTCCGATGATATGATCCAAGATGATCGAGTATGACAATCTTAATGTAGTATGATGCTATGGTTCTTGCTTAAAAGCTCTTTCCTTATCTTTTACTCTTGCTTAAAAGCTTGTTTGGCCCTTTCTCTATTGAGCTCTTTCTTTGGACTCTTATGAAAAATTTTACAAACCAAGATAGCGATTGAGTATATGTGATGACAACCTTGTGACACAAGATATGATACCAAGATATGTACCAAGATGATATGGTATGTATGCAATGCGAGCTATGATCACTAATGTGCACAAGTAACATTGCCGGCAATACTCAATGGCTAGTCTCAATAGGAACGATACGCAAAAATGGGCTATGGGATTATCAATGCAATGGCAAGGGAGTACACAAATGTGTTGTCGAAGTTATCGTCCTTGCTTACGGTTGAAGGTGTCAAAATGTTGGAGTGGTCATTGTTGATGACGAATCCGTGGCGAAGATGAGCGGCGGTGATAGTGATGTCAAACCATCCCTATGTAGCCGAAACACGATAGGAAACGGTAACCGCAACTCAAAACAAAATGAGTCAAATTTGCGGAGTTGCTAGCGGGTGAGCGATGATGGTTGCGAAAAGCGGTGGTGGTATGCAAGTGTGTATGCGGAAGTGGTAGTGGAATCGGGGGTTGCGTATGCGGAAGAGGAAATGGGCCGGTGGGACTGAACGAAATTCAGTTTCGTTAGGGTTCGTCGGATGTCCGGTGGTGGTCGGACGACCGGTGGTTGTCGGACGTCTTGTGCCTGGGCGATTTCGGGCACGAGATGAAACTTCTAGGGTTCGTGGTGTAGGGGCAAAATTTGGAAAAAATTGGACAAATTTGTGGATGGAAGGGGGGATGATGGGGGAAAGCTAGATCTACCTGCTACACACGAAATCCATGGATCAAATCCAACAAAACTTAATCACACCAACAAATCAGAAAAAAAATTGGGGCTATTTTTGGTGGGGAAATTTTCGAAATTGGGACAAAAGCAACAAAACAAGGATAGGAAACAAGGGTAGGGGCTCCAAATTCGTGATCAACCAAGGCTCATGATACCAAGATGATGTAGGGTTGATACCCTAGGGCCGATTTTTCACGAAATGGAGAGGATCCTACGAAGAACACGAAGAACATGATGGGAAAGGCACTCAAATCAACGAAAACAATCACACATATGCTAGATCCATGAACATAAAGGGTGATACAAGATCCAAACGCAAAAAAGGATGATACAAGAGGCGGTAGTTCTTCTACATGAGAAGGTCTTGGGGGGTGAGGGGTCTTGAATCCACTTGGGGGATCTTCGCCGCGGAGGTCGTGGTCTCCGATGGAGAAGGTATCAAGTGGATGAGCAAAGCTCTATCTCTCAAATGAGCTAATCCTTTTCTAACCCTAGAAAGAGGGAGGAGTAGGAGTATATATAGTCTAAGCGGACGAAAGGGTACATGGGCCTCGGCCCAACACGCGATGCATGCACACGTGTCGGACGCCCGACAGTTACAGGACGTCTGGTGGCTCGCGAGGGTCAGGTCGCCTGATGTGTGTCAGACGTCCGGCGTTTTGGCTCTGATCAGGGGGCGTCGGATATCCAGTCGAGGTCGGATGTCCGGGGCACCGGTCGGCCGGAGGAGCTCGGACTTCTGACGTTTTGGCTTTGACTAGGAGGTGTCGGATTTCTGGTGGGGGTCGGACGTCCGGTCGCTGTAGGTCGTTGGTCGTCCGGTGAGCGTTGGACGTCTAGCCGATGTGGACTTCGCCGGCGGGGACTTGGGTTGGCTAGAGCTTCAGGCATTGGACGTCCGACATGTCTCGGTTGTCCGTGGCTGGAGATTTTCTGGCATCTCCTCTTCTTGTTCCTTGTACTTGGTGTCCTCGCCGTCTTGGCCGTTGGGTGTAGTTGCTCCGTGGCTATCCTCTACATACCTGATCACACATAGTGTTTCCGCTTGAGGTAGTAGCCATGTCTCATGTGTTGAAAGTGGTATTTCGGAGAGGAGCGAGTTCACCTTATCTTCGATAGCCTTTGCTCGAGCTCTTATCATTGGCCCAAGTGGTGTCGTGGCAGACGTAGGTAGGTCCATGGGGATTACCGTAGGATGCTCCGCATGAAAAGGCATAGCTTTAATAAATGGAGAAGTGCCTTCATCCATGATATCACTCTCATGCAGCATAGAGTCAAACATATTTCTAGAGATGAGTTACTGAGATGGATTTCTGTTCTACCTCCTTGAGTTCATGTCATGTGGTTATTTAGTTTCTTTCTTTTTCCTTTTTGGTAGTCTGATTACCACTTGTAATCCATGTAACTTGTAACCTTCTCTTGGCAATAAAGTTGAAATGTTGTTGTGGGCTTTCCCTACAGTTTATAGTAAAAAAATGCTATCCAGCATGCATCTAGAGTATTAAGTTCATAAAGAACGGAGTAACGCCTTAAGCAAGATGACATGATGTAGACAAAGTAAAATCAGGTATGAATAAACCCCATCTTTTTACCCTTAATAGCAACGATACAATACGTGTCATGTCCCTTTCTGTCACGGGGATTGAGCACCGCAAGATCGAACCCATTATAAAGCACCTCTCTCGTTGCAAGATAAATCAGTGTAGTTGGCCAAACCAAATCAATAGATCGGTGAGAAATAGGATGTTATAACAATCATGCATAAAGGAGTTCAGAGAAAACTCAAATAATATTCATGGATCGGTCTGATCATAAACTCACAATACATCGGATCCCGACAAACACACCGCAAAAAGTCATTACGTCAAATAGATCTCCAAGAACATCCAGGAGACATTGTATTGAAGATCAAAGAGAGAGAAAAACCATCTAGCTACTAGCTATGGACCAGTAGGTCTGTGGTAAACTACTCATGCATCAGGGTACCGGGGAAGGCCTCCAGATGGGATCTCGTGGTTCTGGAACTTGCAGCGGCGCAAAAAATATTGCGGCTGGATCTTTGGTGTCACGGGAATATTTGAGAATTTATAGAGGTGGAATTTGGGTTGGAGATGCCACGAGGGGCCCACAAGCTCTGGGGGCACCCACCCCCCCTGGGGTGCGCCCTCTGGGCTTGTCGCTCCCTCGTGACTCGTCTGAACTTCTCCCGACACTTCTAGTGTCTCTTCTAGTCAAAAAAAATTTATTCCAAAGTTTGTTCTCCGTTTGGACTCGTTTGATATTGATTTCGTGAAAAGCAAAAAACGGGCAAAAAACAGCAACTGGCATTGGGCACTAAGTTAATAGGTTAGTCCCCAAAATTGATATATAATTGCATATAATTACATATAAAACATCCAAGATTGATATTATAATAGCATGGAACAATCAAAAATTATAGATACGTTGGAGACATATCACTCACGTCGCAGGGCCTCTTCTTGTAGACGTACTTGGCGGTTGTGCTCTTGCACATTTTTGGTTGCTTCACGTAGAGCATGTTGGGGCTCAAGGGATTGTTCCTCGCGGAGTAGTTGCTCTTGTCATAGTGCGTCACCATCTTGATTCTCTTGCTGTTGTTGGCATTGTGGAGCTTGCTCTTGTTCCATTGGATCATTCGCTTGACACTGGAGTCATTCACGTTCCCAGAGGCGGTCTTGTAAACCATTGCAATGAAATGGGTTTTGTGGAGCTTGATGATCTTCATGTTCTTGACGATGCGGATGAACTCGAGGAAGACATGCATCCGAAGAAGATTCCAAAGATTGTCAGCTTAAGTGGCATTGTCTTGATGATGACGATGTCGTAAAAGAACGGTTGACGATCAAAGAATGAAACTCCTCCATTTGAGTAGACATCCTAGCGTCGAGCTCTTTCATGTGGGTGGAAAGCTTGTTCTCGAAGTAGTCTCTTGTACGTAGCTTGGATTTTCGCAAGTCGGTAGTGAGTAGGTTGATGCAGTTGCCCAATGCTTCATTCTCTTGATGAAAAGCTCTTTGTGCGCCGAATAATTTATTCTTGGTGACGTAGTTGTTTGGTTCCTCTTATTCTTCGATCAAGAGTGGGTTGGTAGAAGTACTTGGCCTATCCATCATCTCAAAAATATGTGAGTGTAAGAAAGGAAAGAACTAGACCAAATGTACCTTATCCGATGTTGAAGATGGATCAATGATCACTCAATAGTGTAGTAAGGAAATAGCACAATTGGTATTAGATCTTGTCAATTCTCACACTTACCTATGTAAAGCCTTTGGAGTAGCTTGGTGAGGATGGTGGCTCAAAATTTATGCAATTGTTAGCAAGATTCGATATTGTTGAAAGAGATTCACAAATTTGCAATTGAAACAAGTAGACCAATAGCTATATGTGGCACACGGAAACACACGCATGGATAGACAAATGGGGTCGTGCAACCAAGGAACGAGCTCAAAATCTGGAATCCACGGAAAATGCTCTTGTTGCACAACACTAGAGAGACGCTAGCACAATTTCTCAATAGGCGGATACGAGACTTGTGCACAACCAACAAAGCAAAAAATGCAATGACTTCTATACCAAGTATGATATATATGTATGATGTTCCGGTGAGTCTTCTCACAAATGATCCAAGATGGTCAAGTATGGTAATTTGATATGCAATATGGTATGATGCTATGGCTCTTGCTTACAAGCTCTTTGCTTATCTTTCTTTTGCTTAAAAGCTTTCCTTTCTTGCTCTTCTGGTATCTTCTTTCGCCACTTATGCAAACTTTTCAAACCAAGGTAGCAATGATGGATTTGCGGGAACAATCTTGTGACACAAGAGATGATATGATGATACCAAGATGAGGTATGTATGCAGTGCGGAATGATGATCACTAAAGTGCACAAGTAATGTTACCTGGAAATACTCAAATGGCTAGTCTCAATAGGAAAGTGACACAAAATGGTCTTGGGGTTAACAATGCAATGGCAAGGCAGAACATACGAGGGTGTCATCTAGGTTACCGCCCTTGATTACGATTGACGGTGTCAAAATGGTGAAGTGGTTCTTGTCGATGATGAGTCCGTGGCAAAGATGAGTGGCGGTGATGTCGTTGTCGAACCGTCCCTAAGTAGCCGAAACACATTAGGAAACGAAAAACCCCAACTCAAATTCTCTAAACAAACGCGTCAAAATCGGGGGTGGTAGCGGACAAGCGATGGTGGTTGCAGAAAGCGGTGGTCGCAATGCGGAATTGTGATTTGGCTATGCGGATACGCAATGATGGGCTATTGGAGTAGCGATGAGGAAGAAGGAGTGGTGGCTGAAAATTTTCGCGCAAAAAAATTTCAGTTTCGTTAGGAAACGTTGGACGTCCGATATTGGTTGGTCGTCTTCTGCGGTAACTGGCAACGTCCGGTGCCTGGGCAATTTTGGGGTGCGGGATGAACTCGAAGAACTCGTGGGAAAAAGAAAAGTAATGGTCAAAATTTCTCAAATTTTGTAGATGGAAATGATGGAAGGATGGTGGAAAGCTAGATCCACCTGAAACACAGCAAATCCATTGATCAAATCCAACAAAACATCATCAAGCCAACATATCACAAAAAATATTATGGCTATTTTTGTGGGGATTTTCTAAATTGGGACAAAACAAAGAAAAATTAGGCCAGAAAGTGGGGGTAGGGACTCCAAATTCGTGATCAACCATGGATCATGATACCAAGATGATACGGGGTGGGGCCGATCTTTCATGATTGGAGTGGATCCTATGAAGAACGTGAAGAACATGAGAGGGGAAACGAGAGGAAACACTCAAATAGAGTCGATCCAATCACACATGTGCTAGATCCAAACACACAAAGAGGTAACAAAGGTCGAACTCCAACAACGGGGGATACAAATGGGAGAACTAGTTCATCTCAATCCTAGAAGGAAGGAGGTCTCGAATCCATGAAGGATCTTCCCACAAGGGGGTATTGAATCCACTTGGGGGATCTTCTCCTAGGAAGCCTTGGTCTCCAATGGAGTAGGGATACAAGTGGATGAGCAAAGCTCTGTCTCCAAAATGAGCTATCACAATGCTAACCCTAAAACGTTGGGGAAGAAGGAATATATATAGTCTAGAGGGGTGAAGGCATACATGGTCCTCGGCCCGAGTCACTGTTCGTAGACATGCGTCGGACGTCCAGATGCTACCAGTCGCCCGGTGGCTCGTGAAAGTCCGGATGTCTGGTAGAGTCCGGACTTTCGGCAATTCAGCTCGGGTGTGGCGTGGTCAGATTCCGCGCGGGTCGAACATCCGGCGCAGCGGTCGTCTGGAGGACTTCAGATTTCTGGAATTTTGGTTTCGTGATGGAGATGCTAGATGTTCGGAGGAGGCCGGTTGTCCGGTCGCTGGGGGTGTCGGACGTCCGGTCCAGACCGGTCGTCCGGGTGCTGTAGCACTCCGCGTCTGGGCCTTCTGGTCAGCTAGTCTCCTAGGTGTCGGACGTCTGGTGCAGGCCGGTCGTTCGGTGGCTGAAGCTTTCGGGCGGCTCTTCCACTTGGTCCTTATACTTGGTGTCTTCGCCATCTTGTCCATTGGATGTAGTAGCTTCGAGAGATTCCTCTTGATACCTAAGCGTACATATCATTCTAGATTGAGGTAGTAGCCATGTCTCGTGTGAGTCATACGGAATGTCACTAAGGTGAGATGTCACCTCAGTCTCCATAGCTCTTGCATGTGCTTGTGTCATCGGTCCTCGTGGTGTTGTGGGAGACGAAGGTAGGTTCATGGGGATGAACGTAGGATGCTCCGCATAATTTGTCCTTCTCAACCCTTTAAACTTTGTTGTGTATATTGGATAAGCATGACTGCAACCACTATTTATTGTTCTGTGTTTGCATCAAATTGCATGTTTACATTTATTATGAAGAAGTACGTAAACATAAGTTCATCCTTCTCAGTTTTAATTTTTGTTGTACAACCACGAACCTTATTCATATCGTGTACATTAAACAACACAGAGCCAATGATGTTCTTTAGCACTGCATGTATGCAGTGGTGTGGTAAAGTTGTGTACACCTGCATAGTGTCATTTCCTGCTTTGTCTTAACTATGTACATTGCCATATTATGTTAATGATAATTTAAATCGTGTCTCTCTATTTGCCAACATGAAAAGGGATAAATTGACAACACACTAACCATTGATGCTTATATGTGCAAAACCTGTTATCTGTCTGTTGTTCCTCTTTCAAAGTGATATCTCCGACGCCAGGGAGAACTTCCACGAAGATGAAACAAACCCATTGCTTGTCTGTCTAACATATATTGCAGCAAAGAAGGCAAAACATCTTGAAGATAGCGAGACAACCACAAAGTCATTTCTTAATGTAGTTTTCAAGATGCTCGCCAATAGCAGTGACACATGATCGATGAGTCACCGCCTGAATCAGTTCAACCTTGTATGCCGTCGAGCCAATTTTTTCATTTCTGAAGGACACGTTCTACGGCGGCGGCTTGGGATCCTCAATTGCCAAGTCAGATCTCATCGACCACGACCACGAGGAGAGCACCCACAAAGGTTCTTCCAAGGTCAAATAGCCCATCTGTGACATCAGAGAGCGCACCATGGGTCTCAGGTTTTCCAACTGGAAGGATCCCGCCCATGACATGTGAGGCAACATCCTATCGCTAAATCTTACCTTTTCTATCTTGCCAACCCGTACCCTTTGTTGTAGTAGCTTTTACATGCGGTTTTTAACCGTGTCAGGTTTAATTATTTCCAGCTTATGAAAAAATGTAATGTTCAATAGGGTTATGTGATGTTTAAGTATGAATTGTCCACTTCAGTTTCACGAATGGCTATATTTGGTTGTTTATAGTGAGTAGATGCCTTGTCTATCTGTATTTGGTTGTTAGGTTGATTGTAGTGAGTATTTATCCAGTTATCGAGCAGATGCCCTGTTTATCTGTATTTGGTTGTTAGGTTGGTTGCAGTGAGCATTTGTCCGGTTATCAAGCAGATGCCTTGTTTATCTGTATTTGGTTGTTAGGTTAGTTTGCTGTAAAGGAGAATTTTTCCACTTTTCAAGCTGCATGCCTTTGTTTATCTCAGATTTGCTTGTTAGGTTGGTTGCGTGAGCATTTGTCTAGTTTTCAAGCATATGCCCTGCTTATCTCAGATTTGCTTGTTAGGGTTGGTTGCGTGAAACTCTCGCCCGCTTTTCAATGGCTATATTTGGTTGTTATACTAATCATTTATGCCTTGTTTATTTTAGTCATTCACAATGTGATGTTCATTATGTGCAAGTCGGAACTGTGCCACTCAATTGCATCAATACCAGTTTGAACGGCTATATTTGGTTCTAGTTATGCCTGGTGTAGTTAACACATGCCCTTTATTTCAGTTTTACACATTTATCCAGTGTGATGTTTAAGCATGACCTGCGTTCTATCCATTTTCAACAATACCAGTTTGAATTGCAATATTTAATGGGTGTTAAGCCTGTTGTAGGTAACATTCCCTTCCATTTTATATCTGCTTTAACGGCATGCTGAAACCAACACATTCAATGTGACGCCCGGATAATTAAGCTGCAGTAATCCCCCATTAATGATGCCACGTCACCTCGGTTATTGTTACTAATCTTGCGTAGTTCGAAACCGATTCAAATTCAAATTTGAAATTAAGTCAAACGATAAAAGTTTTCAAACATTAAAACAAAAATGTTCGGAGTGTGCCAAATAGTGCCTAGGTATTTAAGGTAAAGATACCACACTTTTAGAAATGCATAAATATTTTAAATTGAATTAAAACCGAATAGGAAACTAAATTAAAAAGGGAAAACAAAGCTAAAAAATAAAAAATAAAAGAGGAAGCACTTCCACTGGGTTCGGCCCCAAGAGGTTATCGGCCCAATCGGGCCACGAACCACCAGCCGGCCCAACCGCCACTCCCCACTCCCCATAACCCCACTTCCGTCCAACCCTAGCCACCACCCACTTCCCCACTCCCTCATCACTTCACCTCCCCGATCCGATCTGGATCGGGAAGGGATCGCCACCACGCCCGCTGTCGCAGGCACCATCACCGCCTCTCAAGCGCCACCGCCGCCGCGGGCACCTTGTCGGACCTCCCCGCCGCCTGCCTCCTCTCCGCCACGCCGCCTCCGGCCCCTCCTCCTCACGCCCCACGAGCCCCACGTAACCCGTGTGAGCAACCCCCCCTCCTCTCTCTTCGCTTCTGGCCACTGCCGCGCCGACCGCGCCTCCACGCCTGCAGCGTCTGCAGCCAGGTTCGTGCTGGCACCTGCTGCGGCCCGTACCACTGCCGCCCACTGCTTCGCTCACACGCCTGCCCGTCTCACTGCTTTCAAGTCACCGCCACTAAGACACACAGACGCGCGATCTCAAGACGCGTGCCCATAGTCGTCAGCGTGCTTGCCTCGCCTTCTCGGCGCCGCCACCGCCTCACGCACCGGCTTCCCCGCTTTACTGCTCAGGTTGCCCCACTGCATACATCACGCTGCCTCGCCATGGCTCCGCTTACCTGTGGTTCCGCTGTTCAGCCTGCGGCTGGCCAAGGCTCTCCTCCGCCTCGCTTCAGCCGCCCGCCAGCCCTTCGGCTCACGCCTGCTGCCCTGGCCAGACCGGGCCTCAAGACTCTTCCCACGCCGGCCGACCATCATGCGGCCGCCCCTAGCCATCGGGCCTTGCCTCACAAGAATCCTCTCAGGCGAGCGCCTCAGCGCCATCACCTCCTACCAGCAGCCTATTCGGTCAAGGCTGCAGACGCTTGTGCTTGATAGCCCAGCGCCCGCTAAGGCCCCTCTGGGCCTATGACACGGGGGCCCCATGCCCGGAATGTTTAAAAGAAAAGGAGAATTAAAAATATAAATAAATAAATAATAATTAAAATAATAATAATTAATTAATTTAATTAAACTAATTAGATAATTAACCTCATTAACTCGCTTTTAATTAACGTATAACTAAAAATGCCTATGACCAAGGGGACCCACACGTCGGGCTTGACCAAATCAAACCCCTGCTGACTCAACAAGGCCATGATGATGTCAGCATGCACTATTCTAGATAATGTTGAATTAAATTAATTAAATAAATTCTAAAAATGATTTAAAACTTTAGAAAATCTTATAAAATAAATCGTAGCTCAGATGAAAATACTTTCTACATGAAAGTTGCTCAGAACGACGAGACGAATCCGAATACATAGCCCGATCGTCCGCCACACATCCCTAACCTATCGAACTCGCAACTTTCCCCCTCCGGTTCATCGGTCCAAAAATGCGAAACACCGGGGATACTTTCCCGGATGTTTCCCCCCTTCGCCGGTATCACCTACTACCGCGATTGGGCACACCTAGCATCACGCTTTGTCATGTCATGCATCCTCATGCATTCGTTTGCATTATATTTATTGTTTCTTCCCCCTCTTCTCTCGCTAGACTCCGAGACCGACGCCGCTCCTACCCAGTACGACTACGGTGTTGACGACCCTCCTTCTCAATGAGCTTCCAAGCAAGCCCTCCCCTTGATCACCGGGGATATCGCCTATTCTTCTATATACTGCTTGCATTAGAGTAGTGTCGCATGTTACCGCTTCCGTTAATCCTATCCTGATGCATAGCCCGTCTTGCTACTATCATTGTTACCTTTACCCGCAATCCTACATGCTTAGTATAGGATGCTAGTATTCCATCTGTGGGTCTCTACATTATTGTCCGTCTGATGTGCTATAATTATCAGGTTGTGATCACTGGAGGTGATCACGGGTATATACTATTACTTTATGCATGATACATGTGGTGACTAAAGTCGGGTCGGCTCAGGAGCACCCGCGAGTGATTCATGGATTGGGGGCTGAAAGGACCTTTGTCCCGACGGCTCCTCTGGGTGAATCTTTGTATGGAGCGACAGGCAAGTTGAGACCGCTTAGGTGAGAGGTGGGCCTGGCCCTAGTCGGCGCTCGCGGTTACTTCATAATAGCATGCTTAACGAGATCTTGGTATTTGATCTCGAGTTCCGCCACTGGCCTATACGCGCACTAACCAACTACGCTGGAACAGCTTATGGGCACTCAGCGTTGTGGTATCACCAAGCCTTCATGACGCTGCGGATCGAGCGGGCGCGCCTCGATTGGACTGGAACGCTCGCTAGGCTAGGTTCTGCCTGGCCCCGCCACTTAACATGCGGTGTGTGCATGTATGGCGATGGGCCTGCACTTCGCGCCATAGGATTTAGACCGCATGCTAACCTCTTTGTTGTGCCTTGGTGGGCTGCGACATGTTGATCTTCCGAGGCCGGGCATGACCCAGGAAAGTGTGTCCAGCCAAATGGGATCGAGCGTGTTGGGTTATGTGGTGCACCCCTGCATGGAAGTTTATCTATTCAAATAGCCGTGATCTTCGGTAACAGGACGACTTGGATTCGTACCTTGATATTATGACAACTAGAACCAGATACTTAATAAAACACAGCCTTCCAAGTGCCAGATATAACCCGGTGATCGCTCTCACACAGTATGCATTTAGGAGGATCGCCGGTAGGATTATGCTATGCGATGCTACTTTGGTGATCTTACCATCTACTCTCTTTCTACATGTTGCAAGATGGAGGTCGCTGTGAGTCTTCGACAGACTAGCTATCCCCCTTTTATTCTCGACATTCTCATAGTCTTTCCACCGATATTGTTTCTTTACACATATGCACATGCATATGTAGTGCAGATCCTTGCTTGCGACTACTTTGGATGAGTACTCATGGTTGCTTTGCTCCCCCTTTTCCCATTTTCCTTTCTTCCTGGTTGTCGCAAACTGGGATGCCGGAGCCCAAGAGCCGTGACGCCACCGCCAATGACGACTCCTACTACACCGGAGGTGCCTTACTACTACATGGAGACTGCTCACCACCAGAGTAGTTTAGGAGGATCTCAGTGCAGGAGGCATGCCTCTTTTGATCTCAGATCCAGCTTTGTGCTAGCCTTCTTAAGGCTAACTTGTTTAACTTATGTTTGTACTCAGATATTGTTGCTTCCACGACTCGCTGTATGATCGAGCACTTGTAATCTAGCCCTCGAGGCCCCCGGGCTTGTATTATGATGCTTGTATGACTTATTTATGTTTTTAGAGTTGTGTTGTGATATCTTCCCGTGAGTCCTCGATCTTGATCGCATATCGCTTATGCGTGCATGATTAGTGTATGATTGAATTGGGGCGCCACAAGTTGGTATCGAGCCGATCGCTGTAGGGAATCCCCCTTTCCAACTCCTTGGCCAAGTTGAGTCTAGCTCGAGAAAAATGTTTTACTAACTTGGCTGTGTGGCTTACGGCCCACGCCGCCATTGGGTGGTAGTAGGATTTTTATTCCTCGACCTATACTCTGGGACTCTGACATCTCTTCTATTCGGGTTAAACGATTTTACCAGCTCTGACTCTAGGTTCTCGATAATACTTTCTCTCGGAGCGCCTTACATTCCAGATGATCGCCTGCTTTATCAGAAGACTCCGAAGATACTCTCCGATGTTCTACCGAGTACTTGTGCTCATCGGTTTTGCAATTCCCCTTCCACCGTCAACCCTTATGGATAACTACATGCACTTGCCATTCTTACATTCATCCCCAGTTGATCTTGTTATTATAAGATACCTCAAAATCCTCTCTATTGTTCCGAGAATATTTTGTGCCTACTGCCTTGCAGTTCTTTGCCACGTGAATACCCCTACGGATAATTCCTCACACTTGCCGAGTATCCGCTCATCCCCAATTGTTCAGGTGTTTCACAAAAGTCTTCAAAATACTATTCAATCCTCCAAAAATCCTTAGTAGCTTATTGCTCTGCAAATACTTGTCTGCTTGCATTATGGATGTTTCCCATATGGCTGGCAATATTAATTAGTATCCTTTGACACCGTCATTTTGATCCTATTAACATGAGTGCGGATGCACGCAATCATCGATGATCCTTCTAAATTATCTTTCCGGCTCAGATGTCATTTTGAACAGGAGCTGGTTATCGACCCATCAAATTGCCATCGATTGTACCCCTAAGCCTATTCAACTTATCCGTCCTTGATCAGAGCGTTTGCTTTTGGTCTCGTGATTTGGAAATCATAATTCCTTTGCACTTGATTGAATTAGTCAGTTGTTTCTATAATCTGATCCCCTGGCATTCTTTCTTCTTCTAGTTGAGTATCGATACTCACATCTGATTCTTTTGCGGTCCGCCAGATCCTTTTGTGGATTATTATCTGATCGTTCCAGCATATTCTCAAAACCTTGAGTTCTTCCCCTGATACATAACGCCTTTGGTACGTTGTATCATCTGCTTTTGTCAACCATGCTCTGCTTCCGAACTTGAGTTATTTGTTAACAAGTTTGTGGTATATGTTGCTAAGATGCCCTGATGGGTTGAACCTGTGCCTTTCATAATCCGTGTGAACTCGAAAGTTATGCGGGTTATACTCTACTGGCTTTTAGTCAGATAAAATTTCAATGCTACAACTTCATGAAAAGTGAGAAGTGAATGAAAGATTATACATTGGAGAAGTGGGAGTCGACCTTGAACTTTGTGTTCATGCCCATAGAAACGACGTTGAGCTTATCATGATAGCTTCTCGTAACAATAATTATTCACTTGGCATAATTTGATCTTGTATATATGATTTTGTCCTTTGGAATCGTGGTTCCGACCGTGATTGTTCTTCTTTGATCCCATTTTCGGACAAGTTAAAAGTACTTGCCTTCTGCAGATCATTACGTCTGCCCAAGCGCTATTTTGATATACCTTCGAGTATTACCCCCTGGTATCTCGAGGATATCAACCCATTACACTACATCTTATGAATTTCTGATGAAGTAGTAACTTTCCCTGTCATGGTCACTCCACGGGTTCTGGTTTGTCGTCAACCGAGAACACTGATTTGTCAATCAAATCAACACCGTGATTCAGTACTTCCAGTACTTTGTTGTTGAGAAGTTTAATACTCTGTCATGTCATTCCTAGCCTGATTGGCTAAATCATTATCGTGCTGATTTTAACTGTGCTACCTCATCCTTATTCCCGGAGCACAACCTTTGACGATGAGCTAAGCTTACGTTGATTCCCTCATCTTATCGTTCCACCTCGAACAATAAGCTTGGTTCCGAAGTTGGTGTCGTATCCATGGATCCAATAATCTATCCCTACATCAGTCCTTGTGCTTGATGCAGTCGATGTTCGATTGCTTCTTCGTGGAGCCTCTCGACAAAAAATTTCGTGATCATCATCAACATCTTGACTCCTTCCTAGATATTAATTGAATTCATGATGAGAAATACCATCCTTGCCCTTGATGATTTGTTTTATCATCAACCATTTTATTGCCTTCCGTTCAACACAAACTTGTTCGTGTTTTGTGTTATACCTTGAGTTCCGTGCTATCCAACATTTGTTCTTCTTTATCTTTGAGTATTACCATCTTTTATGAAAAGGATGTGGTGATAATTTCACCACCTCTTAACAATTCTTGATACAGGTGATACTTCTTGCCATATCCGTTCATTCCTTGGTCCCCGCGTTGTTTCTAACCGGAAAATCGATAATTGAATTACATTGTGCGAGTTCAAAACTTCTAGCAACCCTATTGCTTTGAAGTTAATGGTCGATAATTCATTCTTAGACCATTGGTTATTGAATCACCATTATAACTTTGATCATGCTACCTAAACCCATATTTCGGGTGGACCTTTCAACCAATGTTTAACTGAGTATGTTTTCCTCGAGCATACCTCTTTATATCATTTGATCTGAAAAATGTTATCTCCTTGTTCATATAAGTGTGGAAATCCATCTTTTGAAAATCTCGATGAATTGTCGCTGAGTCAATCAGCCACCTCCTCACCTCTCCTTGAATTAATGATGAACTCTTGTTTCAGAACTCGCTCCCACTATTCAATTCCCGAGAATCTTACAATGTCATCTCGACAATTTGGTTGCACCTCTCTTCTCAGGCATCCCGAGTTTGCGATATCCTGATGCCAATCAGATCTGGATCTCGGTCAGATATAATGGTTGGAACATATTTCCAAAAATTATAACATTGGTCTTTATATGACCCGGTAAGATGATGTCATGCCTAGCACACCTGGCCGGAGGACCTATTGTTATAGTTTCCTTTTCAGCAAGGTTATCCATTCTTCCATGAGGAACTTGTAAGACTTATTCTACAAGTTTTTCCTAATGGATCCTTTGTTTTTACAAAGTCTGACCTTCACTTGTTGACCATGTCAATGCTATCTCGAAGCATGTCTATGGTACTCCAATTTTCAAAGAACATTTGACACTACAAAAAAAATACACTTCCGTGATGATACGTGTTTGTCACAGTAGGTCGCCGTTTTTGTCATGCATGTACATCCATGACAAATTTATGACAGAATCAAGATAGTCATACCTGTGCTGTCGTAGAAGTGTTCCATGACATTACCAAAATTATCATCACGGAAGTGTCCACTTCCATGACGATAAATCGCGCGTCACAGAAGTGCTTTCGTCAAGGGTGACCGGCACGTGGCATCCAAGCTATCTGGTTGGGTTTTGGATCCAATAACCCGTTAACAGCCCTGACCAATGGGGATTTTCCATGTGTAAAATCATCATTGGCTGGAGGAGACACGTGTCAGGTCCGCGTTGGCATAGATGTCATCCACTCATTGGACGTATACCTATGATACGCCGACACGTGGCACGGCCCAACAGAGGCCCATTCTTGTGAAAAGGCCGCCCATTTGACTTGGTCAAAAGGTGGCGGGCCGCCCATGTAAAGCCTCGTTAACGGCTCGTCGCATATAGCCCATTTACGCTCGCTAACCCAAGGCCTGCTACGCCCTATCCGAATTAGGCCCAGAGCGCCATCTAGGCCACCCAATATGATTCCAAATTGCCACTTCGCCCATGTATGGCCCATGACGCCTTTCGCCCATATGAGGCCCTATGTAACTCTTGGCCTATTAACGGCCCGTGGTGAAACTCGCCCGTAATGAACAGGTATCACTTTACACCCATTAACGGCCCGTGGACAAGGTATCACTTTATACCCATTAATGGCCCGTTATTCCGCTGGGCGTTTCACTTCATGTTATCTTTCGGCCTTCTCAGAGCCCATTTATTCTGGGCTCATTTCCAAAGATTCGCTATTTACTTACGGCCATCGCTATTTTCTGCTTGTGGTCCAAATTCAGCCCGTGGTTACAGTCGGCCCATTAATACGTTGGGCCATTTTCATAGCATCATCAAATACGGCCTATTAACGATGTCCCGTTATGGTCGGCCCATGAACGGACGATTCCAACTCTAGCCCGTTTACGGCCATAATGCGGCCTGTTATTGGCCCATGTTTGGCCAATCGATCATACGACCCGTATAAGGCCCATTGATGATACGGCCCGTAGAAGGCCTATTGTTTCTACGGCCCGTAGAAGGCCCATTTTTTCTACGGCCGGTAGAAGGCCCACTGTTTCTACGGCCGGTAGAAGGCCCACTGTTTATACGGCCCGTAGAAGGCCCAAAGGTCACTACAAAGAATATTAGCCCATGGTTATTGTGGCCTAGTTTTAAAAATAGGTTATTGCAGCCACTAGCAAACCGCGAAAAAGAACTGCAATGACTACAAGCAAACAAATAAACAAGACAACAAGGAAATAAATAAGCAAGCAACTTACGCTTAGGCTATCACGGCTATCACACATATTACATCCACTCGGGCATCAAAGTTCGTCGCCAAGGCAAATAAAACGCTACAGACAAAAGAATATACAAAACTGAGAGCACTTGAAGGCACTAGGCTCCGCGGTGTCGGGCCCCCAAACAGTGAAGAAGTTTAGTAGACCTCGCCAGTGTCAACGATGGATGCATCAACACTAGATTTAAGGCATGATGGTGCGCATGGCAGTCCTCCTCGACATCTTCATTGCATCTTTGACTTCAAGTCGGAGCTGAGCTGAAGCAAGCCTTTCCGCTTTTAAGTTGAGAGACCGCAGGTCGAACTCGATGAAGCAAATGATCGCACAGAGGTTGTCTCACACCTGCTAGTGAGTAGCTTCAACTCACCGTCTTCATCAAGACAGACCTTGGGGTCATCTCGCTATCCTCAAGATGGTTTAGCCTACTATCTTCCCTAAAGTTCTCGCTCAGGCGTAAGAGATACGAGTCCGAAAGAGAAACAAGGAGACACGTAACAGGTTTCACAATTATATAAGCAAATAAATGGATCTGTTTCGCATAAGGAACATGTTTTTAGAACTACAATTTGAAATCGGTAGTTGTTGCAAACATCCAATCAGATGTAAACAAAGCAAAGCAAACAGCAGCAAGGAGGAAATGATGCCTATCCGAATCTATACTAGAACAAAGTTTGAAGGCTTGAGAAGGATGAACTTACATTACATGTTAACATCGGGCTGGGCAAAGCACTTCTCAATTTTGATGGAAGTATAATTAAATTAATTCCACAAAGAAAATTCTTTATAAGCGTTGCAATTATTCTACATTTTGCAAAGAGTAAATATAGATCAAATAATATTGGAAGAAACAGAGGATAATGAAGCTCAGGTACAGACTGATGATACATAATCAAATAGCAATTAATTAAGTACAGTGGTACAAGGCAAAAGGGAGAGAGGTACTGACAAGAGCAATGCAGAGCCCATTATTGTTTTGAGAACGTATGATCCTTTGAGCAAGGAGATTCATCTGAAATTAGTTTTCATACAAGAGAGAAGGTAAGGCACAAGCAGAAATTTAGGAGTTCAAATTTTGAATTGATATCATAGATGCGACTCGACGCCGGGCTCCGAAAGCAGCTTCTAATAGGGGTTTGGCCACCGGAGTAGGGGTAAAGTGTGGTACAATAAGTACGGGCATGTGTTTTCTGTGGATGCCGATCTATCTGATTTAATGTATCACTACCTTTTCCAAATACCTAGTTTGTACTCCTTGAGGATCTGCACTCACCCTCTTCCTTTTGGACATCTATTACGTAAAACAACATTTGACTGAAAAACATAGTGTGACGACACATGGAATAGGTACGTAAAATGGATAGGTATGGCATATACTCATATATGATGCTTAAACTAAGCGATAGTGTAACAAAGTAGAAGTGATGCAAGAGGTCGATGCAAAATATGTGCACTACCAATACAACTTTGCAAAGTTAGAGCAAGCACCTTGATGGGTGAATAAGATAGGCCATCCTCCACCATGCCAAGTTTGTTAGCCAAAGGATCGCTCCGCAATATTCCTCTCGTATGCGCCCATTCTCATATTCATTTTGATAATGTTCAATATCCGACATGCATGAAAACATAAAAACAAGTGAGATTTTCTTTGTAATACGTAAGTGATTCTAATCCAATATTGCCTCCCTCAGCAAACCCCTTTTGTGCTATCTCTGCAATTCTTTTAAAAGATGCCATGCATGCTGTAATTTGTTGTGTGCATTAATATAATGTGGCCTACTACTCAAAATATGAGAGCTCCAGAAGTGATGACACTGATGATAGCTTCAACATATAGTAAAGAAGAACAAGTCGACCTGACCTAACAGATTCAAAATATACTAAGGAGAACAACTCGACCGACCATTAATCGCAAGAGAAGAGTATCATCTTAAAGAAGAGCGTAAGAGCAAGCAGATTGAAGATATTACAAGTCTTTCAATACAATGTCGGTTGGCCACCCATGATGAACCAGAGCGCATGTGAGAAATACTATTCTTTCCTCTCTCCATATGTGGCTCACATGCATTTCAAACTAAAGTAGGAACATTTAGCTAACCAATTAAACATCTCTCGCTTTTACTAATATCAAGAATAATATCAGATATGAATTTGTACAATAAGCTTGTTTAGCTCGATGGGTGGAGCGGTTATTAATTACACCACGAACCACGAGGCTGATTGTGGTCATCATAAAATGGGGAAAACATAAGCATGATGAGTACGGTGTTGACCTTGGCAAAGGATGGCAGATCTCAAGTCGCAAACCGCGCAAGAAGGGTAGTTAGCAACCGATGTTTGCTTTGAAATAACAACTAAAATTTGGTATGGACAAGAAAGTACTACCAACAAGTGACAAAGAAATGCAGTTATGATGTCTCTCTATATGTCGCGACATGCATTTGGAAACTCAAGTGGGACCTTTAGCTAACCAATTAAATGTGTCGGTTAACTAATATCAGTATCATATCACAATCATATTCGAACAATTAAGCTTTCGAATTCTGAGTGTTGTGTTGTTTAGCTCTAAGGGTGGAGTAATGCTAGTACGACAGAAAGCACCTACGCGGATCATAGTAGAGTAGATAAAAGGGGAAAACCCTAAGCATCAAGAGAAAAATCAGAAAAGTGGAACTAAATTTGGACCAGTGGGTGGTGCACATGCTTTTCGAAACGAATATAGGAACATTAGGTGATCAATTAAACATTCTCTATTTTAGTGATATGAGCATCATATCAGATTCGTATTTCAACACGTAAGCTTTGGGTTGAGGTCTTGAGGAGCAGTGCTAGCACGACACGAAGCACCTACGATGATGGTAGTGAATATAAAGGGGGGAAACCATAAGCTTTACGAGTATAGTGCCCGTGCGTAACACCCCGGGAATCATGCTACAGTAATCCCCTTCTAATGATGCATTGTCATCATTGTTACTGTTGCTAATCTTCACTTGATCAGAATCACCGATTCAAATTCAAATCCAATCTAAAGTCAAAAACTATTATTTGTCACACAGGAGATCTAAAATGTTCTTCTTGTGGCAAATAGTCGTTTGTTAATAATGGTGGTGAACCAACATTTTTGCAAGGTGTTTAAATGGTCTAAAGCAATTAAAGCAGTGGCTAAAACAATAGTTTAAATGGCTTTTTACTTTATAAAAATTTCAAACTATTTCAAAAGCCTCACAACCTTGTTGTGGCAGTGCTAACTATTGCAATATAATTATGTGGCCAAGTCCCACTTTTTTTTACAAAATCCTTTTGGCTCCCCAAATATTACCATGCTTTTTCTATAAAAAGAAAAGAACAAAAGTAAAAGAAAAAGAAGCACCCTTCCATGTTCCCCTGGGCTCTAGCCCACTCAGTGGCAAAACCCAAAGAAGCCGGCCCACTTACCCCTTCCCCTACCTCCTGTTCATCCCCGTGCGGTGGTCGACCGAGGCACGTCCGTCGCCGCAGATGACCACGTGCCGGCCGTCCGCCGCTCCCCAGCGTGGATAAGGCGCGCCCCGGCTCTCTCTCCCTCCGTCAACAAACCCTAGCGCTCCTACTCCCCTCGTTCGCCCCTCTTCCTCTCTGTCTACGTTAGCGGCGCGTCGTCGACGCGCTGCCGACGATCCCATACACCGCCTCCCGATCGCCTTTCGCCGACGCGCTTCTCCGCCTCGCTCGGCTGCCTCGACTACACCTCGTCATCGAGCTCGTGAATGACCGCATGCTCGGGATCGACCTCACCTCTCCTTCTCGGTTGTCGGCGCCCGCCGTCGTCTCCGTCCAATGCTGCTGCTCCTAAGCTCGCACGGGCCTTTCTTCGCCGCTCGGTGAGCTCCCCCTTCCTCCATTCCTCTCTCGCGCCAGCGTTTTCATCGTAGCTAGCTTCGCCTGCAAAGCCGAAGCTCCGCCGTCCGCCATTGCCGTCGCAGGCTCGCCACCGAAGCTCCTCCGCTCGAGCTAGTAGCTCTGACGAGCTCTCGAGCGCCATAGACCTTGCCTAGCCCTTTACTTTCGCCAGACGCGCTCAGAAGCGCCGATCCCAAACTTCGCCTCGAACGTGTCGCCCGCCGTCGTCGATGTAGCGCTCCACTCCGGCCGAAAGTTAGCCCACGGATCGCCGTGATCGATGCGGCGTCGGACGCCCGATCGAACGCACTAGGCCACACCTCTCGCGCCACGTGCACGAATTCCGGCCAACTCCGGTAGCGGATCCGCCATGGATGGCTCGCTGGGTTGTTACACGGCCGATTGCACCGCGGGCCCGCCTGGTCATCTTTGCTCAGGCCCCTGGCCCCAGTTGACCACGTTGACCGTGGTCAACTGTGCTGACTGGGCACACAGTGTCACTGACACGCGGGCCCCATCGCATATTTTGTTAAATAAACGTTTTTCTAAATAAAAATGATTAGTTAAGCTAAATAGTCACTGACATGTGGGGCCCAACAGTTAATTAACCTCTTTTTAGTTAGTTTAAAGTTCTGTTAACCCACTCTCTATGACAGGTGGGACCCATCGTCAGCTTTGACCAGTCGGCCAGATGCATTAACTCGCCGATGTCATGCTTGACGTCATAATTCCTTTTCTCGCTAATATTAATAATTCCGTAAAATGCTTTAATCTTTGAAAATTCATAGAAAATAAACCGTGCCTCTGATGAAAATGTTTTCTATATGAAAGTTGCTCGAAAAATCCAACGAATCCGAATACACGGTCCGCTCATCCGTCACATGCCCCTAGCATGCTGAACATGGGACATTCCCCCTCCGGGTCATCTCGTCGACACAGTCCTAGAAGCGGAAAACATTCCCGCTTGAATCCCCCTTCACCTATATCATGTAGCCATACGTTAGGCCACTCCCGCACAAAGATATTGCCAATGCTATGCTTTGTGATGCTATGTTTGCTTTATATTTACTGTTTCTTCCCCTCTTCTCTCCAAGAGACCCCGAGACCGATGTCGCTTCTATGATCGACTACGCCGACGACGCCCTCCTTGCCGGAGCAACCAGTGCAAGCCCTCCTTTGATCATCCCGATATCGCCCATTCCATTCTCTCATGCTTGCATTAGATTTTCCTAATGTTATGGTTTGCTCCTATTCTGATGCATAGCCTGCTTTTGTATCTGCTGTTGTACCTTACCTGCTTATCCTAAACTGCTTAGTATAGATTGGTTAGCGATCCATCAGTGACCCCCACCTTGTCCTTGCTGCCTGCTGTTGTACCTTACCTGCTTATCCTAAACTGCTTAGTATAGGTTGGTTAGTGATCCATCAGTGACCCCCACCTTGTCCTTGTTGCCCTCGCTTCATCATCGAAGACCCGATCAACGGATCAAGACCGTGCCCCCTTTTAATCACATTGGACATCACTTTCCCCTTAGTTGCTCGACACTACTAGGTTACTATCGAGTGCGGGTGAGACCTCATCCGCACTTCTCCGATGTTACCTCAGAGTGTAGCTATTCGTTGTGGTCATCGAGGGTGATTCCGCCTTAACCACTTCCGGCGACTGTCATGTGTGCAACCCTCAAGTGTGAACCTCGGGGTGATTCCTCTCACGCTCACCTTGATGATTACATCGAGTGGATTTCACCGGGGTGATTCCTCGGTTTTCCCTTGATGTTTGGACACACGCTACTATGGTTACTATGACTTTACATCAACCATGTTACTAAAGACAGTCGACCCCGAGGGGTACCCGCGGAAGCTTAATTGCAGTGATGTGGAGACGGTTGACCCGGAGGGTGCCCGTAAGATAATTACGAGGCGTGGGTCGGCATTCCTAGCCCTTGCCGCAAGTCCTCGAGATGTGGCAATGGGGTCACATCTTTCGTGAGTCTCTACTTGTTACCGCTGCTGCCCTAATCCACTACGATTTGGATATTTGATCCGAGGGGCCTCTGCCCAATAGCACTAACCATCACGTGGGCATAGTATGGGCGTTTCTCAAGGTCAGATGCATCACCAAGCTTAATAGATGTCAATAATCGAGCGGGCGTATGCGCCGGGTTGAAGCGCTACCGCTTTGTTGAAGGAGGTAGCTAGGTTCTGCTCACCGGCCGCCCACGCAACGCGCAGGAGTTCCAGGGAGATGGCCCATGACCCCGGGGCATAGGTTTAGTCCGCCGGTCTTGACCTTCTCTATTAAGCTTCAGGTCGGGTTATGACATATTGTTTGGCCGAGGCCGGGCATGACCCAAAGAAAGTGTGTACGGCCGGAGTTAATCGAGCGTGGTGGGTAAGTTGGTGCACCTGCAGGGAAGAAAACATCTATCGATAGCCCGTCCCCACGGTAATGGACACTTGGAGTTGTATCCCGATCGATACAACTAGAACTGGATACTTGTGATGAGACTGGATGGTATGAGTAATGGATTGTGATGATAACTAGATAGTATGGCTCTGGGATTGCTTTCTCGCAGGGAGTCGAGAAAGGAGCTCTGGCCGAGGTTGATAACATTACTACTACTTTACTTTATGCTACTCTACTCCCTCCCTGTCAGTAAGTTGGTGGTTTCCAAGATGCTAGTCTTCGATAGGACTAGGCCTTCTCTCTATTCTCGCCATTTCAAGCCTCACCACATTCCACATACACCTTCCTTTGATAATAATGTTGCATATGTAGTGTAGATCCTTGCTTACAGTACTTTGATGAGTACTCACGGTTGCTTTGCTCCCCTTTTCCCCTTTCTTCTTCTTCCTATTGATGCAACTAGATGTCGGAGCCCGTGGCTGCATGCCACCGTCGATGCCTACTACTATATGGAAACCGACAATGACCAGAGTAGTTAGGAGGCTCCTAGGCAGGAGGCCATGCCTTTCGATCGTAGATGCTTTTGTGCTAGCCTTCTTAAGGCAAACTTGTCTAACTTATGTCTCAGACTCAGATATTGTTGCTTCCGCTGACTCTTGTGTTTTCGAGCTTATGTATCCGAGCCCTCGAGGCCCCTGGCTTGTAATATAAAGCTTGTATTATTTTAATTTGTCTCTAGAGTTGTGTTGTGATATCTTCCCGTGAGTGCTTGATCTTGATCATACACATTTGCGTGTATGATTAGTGTACGATTGAATCGAGGGCGTCACAAGTTGGTATCAGAGCCGACTGCCTGTAGGTAGCCCCCTTTCCAACTCCTTGGCCGAAGTTGAGTCTAGAAACCGAGAACCGTTTTACTAACTTGGTTGTGTGGCTTATGGGCCCACGTCGCCAATTGGGTGGTATTAGGATCTTTTATTCCCCGTCTATACTCTGGGACTCTGATCTCTCTTCCATTCGGGTTAAACGATTTTGCTAACTCTAACATTAGGATCTCGTAACTACTTCCTCCCGGAGAGCCCCTTATTACAGAGATCGTCTGGTGCACCAGAAGATTTCGAAGATACTCTCCGATGTTATCCCGATAACTTGTGCTCATCGCGTTTGCCATTCCCTACCACCGATAAGCCCCTATGACTAACTGCATATCCTTGTCGCTCATACCTTCATCCCCAGTTGCTCTTGTTATTACAAGATACCCCGAAATACTTGCCGTTGCTCTGAGAATCCTTTTGTGCCTACTGCCTTGCAGTTCCTTGTCGCCTGCACACACCGACAAATTAATCCTCACACATATCAAGGATTTGTTTTTCCTCAGTTGTTCATACGTTTCACAAAAGTCTTTGAAATACTATTCGATCTTCCGAAAATCCTCAACAGCCTATTGTTGTTGAAATTCTTGTTTGCTTGCATTATGGTTAATTCCATAATTCTAGTAATCTTCGTTGACATCCTCTGTCACTATCGTTTAGAGTCCCTTGATCCAATATGTCGCGAATGCTCGTAATCCTCAATCAGATCCTAGCATTCATCCTTCCTATTTAGATGTCACTCCAAACATGAGCTTGTTCTTGTCTAATCAAACTTTGATTGATTGTCGATCTGTATCGATTCAACTCAATTATCTTTTGATCAAAGCCTCTGCTTCAGATCTTCTGATTTGAAAATCATAATTCCTTTGCATTCAAGCTTTGAAGTTATCTTGTTATATCTATAACCCGATGCCTTTGCATTCTTTCTTCTTCTGGGTGAGTATCGATACTCACATCAGATCTTTTATGGACCGCCATATCCTTGGTTGGATTATTATCCGACAATGTCCTTCATATTCATTAAACTTGTGAGTTTTGCGCTGACACATAATGCCTTGGGTAAATTCTATCATCTTCTTTTGTCAACCATGCTCTGCTTTCAAGCTGGTATATTTTAATCCTGAAGTTAGTGGTATATGTTCTAAGAAGCCCCGATGGGTTGAACCTATGCCTTCCCTATTCCGTGTGAACTCAAAAGAGATGTGAGTCTTACTCTTCCGGTACTTCGCCAGATAAATCTTCTGCACTACAACTTCTTCAAAAACGAGGAGTGAATGAAAGGTTATGCATTGAAGAAGAGGGAGTCGACCTTGAACCTTTGTGTTCATGCCCATGGACCCGATGTAGAACATATCATGGAAGCTGCTCGTAAAAATGATTACCCCTTGTTATAAGTTCATCTTGTAACGGTGGTTTGATCATTCATAACCGTGGTTCCGACCATAGTTTCTCCTTGATCCCATTTCTCGGATAAGTTAAAGTACTTGCCTTCTGGAGATCAATACATCTCCGCAACCTCTATTTTGATCTTCCTTCGATTATTACCTCCCAGATCTCGAGGATATCAAAGGACCGTGCTGCTTCCTATGAGTCTTCATCTAGTATTGCTTCTCACCGATTTCATATTTCCCTTGGGTTCTGATTTATTAGTCACTCAGGAACACCGATAAGTGAATCAATCCCACACCGAATCAGTAATTCTAAGTAATATTTGTTGGTTACGAATTAAATAATCCTTCAAGTCATTCCTAGCCTGATCGGGTATACCATTATCGTACTAATTTTAACTGTGCTACCCGGTCCTTATTCCCGGAGCACAACTTTCAACGATGAGCTAAGCTTACGTTGATCTTCCTCATCATATCATTTCGCCATGAACAACAAGCTTGCTTTCGAGTTTGTGTCGTACCCATGGTACCAATAACCTTTCGCTTCATCATTCCTTTGACTTGATGTCATCGCCGATCGACACGCCTTTCATGAAATCTCTCGACAAATGTGTCGTGATCATCACCAACATTCTGAGCTGTTCCAGGATATCAATCGAATTCCTGATGAGTAATACCAACCTTGCCCGTTGATGAATTGTTCCAGAGCCCTCCGGCCACAAAATCATTTTTCTTGCTAAAATTGTATGACTTATTTTATAAGTTGTTCCGATGGATCCTTTGTGTATCCGAAGTCTGACCTTTCCCCGATGACCATGTCAACACTATCCCGAGTCATGTGTGTGGTACTCCGATCATCAAAAATAACATTGGGAGCGCAATGCTAACTATTCTTGATCAATTATCCAAACACCGTTGTATGGGTAAA